>CM042067.1:23449180-24049180 GCA_023512825.1 Liposcelis brunnea
CCTCAATTTGCATACGGCATCTCTTCGTTCCGCCTTTTTGCCCGAGAATATTTAAAATCGTTTTTCTCGTTTGTTATTCCTTTTCGAAACCTGTCATCCTTGCTTGATGAAAGAATCTTTATTCGTGATAGCCAAGCTCTTTTTCTTTTCCTTAAAAGCTCAAACAAGTAAAAACTTGTTAAACTTTAATGATTCCATTTTATTTTAATAAGTCTTCCACTTAAAAAGTTTTTCAATCGTATGTAGCAAAACGATTCAAAGCCGGGTATTTTTCCCTCTCGAATTAGAATTCCTCATTTTTTTTAAAGTGAAAAAGAGATCAAAAACGATACTTCTCACGTCGTTATTCGACTAACAAGTTTCTTCTTCTCAGCGTCAAAGCTTTTATTAGGCAATAAAATTTGCGTTGGTTTTCTTTTCGAAGAGGAGGGAAAAAAGGTTAAAAACGAGTAAAACGGCTGGAAAAAAAAGAAGTGAAGATGTTTATTTAATTAAGAAGCGAGAGATTTCCACTCTGTGTAATTCATAAAGTTTTATTTCCCGTTACCCGTTTTCCCTTTTGGTCTCGCTACAAATTATTTAAGGAGAGAGACAACTTATGACTTAATGTGCGTGCAAGGATCTTAATTTAATAATCCTCGTTTCGTTGATTACGTTTCTGTCGGATAAAAGGTGGTAAAATTAAAACTGCAACAAGAGAACTTGCGGGTCTCGGTTTGACAAGATATGTGACTTTTAAATTTGAAATGCTTATTGCTTATGTCTCTGAAGAATATTGTTTTTTTTTTAGCATTTCTACAGAGGAACGTTCTACTTAACGATGCCCACTTTTCAGAGTATATATTTTGTACTCCTAAGTCGATTTATTTATGAGAGGCAAGAATAGGAATAAGAACTATTGCTAGTAGAGTTTTTTCTACCGTCCACAATCTTTTTCCATATGATAAAGCCCTAATACTCAAAATGACAACGTACATGTGAACCTTTGTAGAAGGAAATTATACATCTCTCGTAGTTGTTTCGTTCATAAAATGTAAGCTTTAATTAACTCTTTCCCAAAAGCGTAAGTTTTCGTTATTTTTCTCTCTTATGTGCTAAATAAGGCCTCTTCCTTATTTTATTATTTAGAATTGTCAACACAATAAGGATAATTAATTTACTTTCAGCGAAATTTTTTTCTCATTGCATTTGCTTCATTGTTTATAGAACGTGCTAAAAATTTCAATCAAAATTTAGTTTTCACTGGAGTGAATGGTCAAATTAGTGATTGTTTTTTAAGGCTGAGCCGATAAAATTCTTCAAAACTTGACAAGGACGTTACAATTTAACAAGGGAAAAATTGTAGGTGTTTTCTCAAAAGGACTGCCAGCAATATAGAAATATATCTGAACAAATGAAATCTACTCAAGCATGAACCCACAGTTCAAAATATTTGAGAAAAATTGAAACTTTAAGATTTCACTGGAAGGATGAAACCTTCTCGGTTTCAAATTGAATGCAAACGAGTTTTAAATGATACTTTTATGAAACTTTTAGGTTGAAACTTTTTTTTTCTCAAATGAGAATATTATTTTGAACTGGGGGGCTACGCTTTCGCTTTGAAAACAATAGTGATACTAGTTTACAGGTTGCAAAGGATCAGATGAGAAATTCAAAATTAGCTGCGGCATCAATAATTTTTTCTGTTCGATTTCTTCGTAAGAAATCCTTTAGCATAAAGGAAACACCCCTACATAAAAACTGAAGTGCTTTAATAGAGTCAAGGACCGGGTGGGTTTCGGGTAAAATAATGTCATTCGAAAAACTTATTTCGATACTCCTGACTCGTGAGTAGAAGCAAGAACAATTTCCAAGACTTAATAAGAATTTTTTGTATTAGTAATTTTGGTATTTTATTCTTGAAAATTCTCTCACTCACCAAAAAAGCGAATGCTCAGAATTTATTTTCAAAAGACGAGCAAAAGAGTTTCAGTTTCTTGCTTGAAGCCATGCTCGTGCAACTGAAACTTTTCTCGCAATGAAAATGCCCAAGGCAAAGTAAAAGGTACAACACGAAGCTTTAACAAGGATGATGTGATTTGGTAATAATGTTCCTTTATTTTTAGTAAAATTCGAACTCTACTTGAATTGTTTTTCATTTTTTATTTTTTAGCTAGCCAAGCTGTTTTCTTTTTCATGGACACTAGGATTTTTTTTGTGCAAATTAGTTCACTACATGCAAAGCGTTTCAGCGATTTGCAGCGTACTTACTTTAACTGCAATGAGCATAGAAAGGTAAGCGATAATATGAAATATACTGTATGTATTTTTTTCGGTTTACCAAAAGGAAATACCCGAAGGATCATCCGTGACATTTATTCGAGTCGAAGCCGAAAACAAACAACAATTACGCAAAGTGTCAGTTTTCCCGATATGAAAAAAAATAAAACTTAAACGTGACAAAAAACATGATGAAAAACAAAGAAATGTGACAATCGTTCTGCATTGCTTTCATTGTTTTTGATTTTTATGAAGAACATGTCTTATACCCAACAATTCCATATATACTGTAGAATGGACGGCTTACAATATAACATTAGGGAAAAAGATAGAAAAACTTTCCATACATTTCTCAAAGTTTATCAGTCAGGCCTTTAAAAACAACGAAACTTCATATTACCTAAGACCCCAAAGGAAAAGCTTACTTTACATCGTCCTCGCTCCATTAATTCCGATGTACTGAAAAGGAAATCCAAAGTTTTGTCGTAACTGCAGAAACTGACAGTTTTTTTCCCTTCCCTGTACTGTTGAAAATGGTATCGGATTCCGATGAATGTTCTCGACATCGCCTCAAGCATAAGACCTCGCGGAAGCAGACTTCAAAAATTAAACTTTTTTTCTCTTCTTTCAGATACTACGCCATTGTTCATCCTATCAGGGCACAATATGTGTGCACGATCAGTCAAGCTCGCCGAATTATCATAGCAACTTGGATAGCGGCCTTTCTTTTAGCCGTACCAATTCTTTTCGCTCAGGTAAGTGCATTAAATCTTTTTTTTTTCATCTTTTGAGCTAAACTCTAGGATTTGTATAAAAATTTGTCGAAAAATTCGTATCAAAAATAGCTTAATCATGGCATAAAAACCCTTAACATTTTGGTTTTTGCTTAATTTGACTACATTCTCAAATTAAAAATTCCCTAGAACGTGAATATTGTATGAAGATAATCCATTCTCTAAAAATCGAATGTAACTTTAGGAAAAGCTAATATATACGTATATCAGAATAGGTATTAATAAGGATTTACTATTTTTAGGTACATTTATCGGTAGGGTTTAAGGTGAAAGCATACTGGTGTGTTCGTGATTGGGACAATAAGACTGTTTGGAGAGCACATGAACTATACATGCTTTTACTGATTCTAGTCATACCTACAGGTAATAAATTATTGTCATTTTTTTCTTATACATGTCCTTTTTTATCAGTTGAATAGAGAAAGCATCAAATACCAGTATACGATTTTTGAGCTGTCGCACATCCCCTTCACACATATTAAGTAATCGATAAACACTAATCAGTGATTAGTAATCACTTACAACTCAAGCTATCATATTCAGACTTGATTTTCGTTATCAGTAGATTAATTCATCCTATGCAAAGATGACTGCTCCCTTGGTAGGTAAATCAAACGGCAATACATAAAAGCCCGTAAATGGTAATGAGTGTCAAATGCTTATTTTCTTTATACGTTTAATAATCGTTCCTTACTTTAGAAACGCTGGAAAGCAATTAGTTTAAGGTGTTTGTATAAAATGACAGCCGCCAAAAAAAAGGGTCACCGGTATAATAAAAACCGTGAAATCCGGAAAGACAAACTTTTGCTGTTTGCACTTTTCATCACTTTCCAATTTACGACGAAATAAAAAGGCTGAGAAGGTTGATAAATTAGAATTTGAAATAGCGTACGGTTAGCCATATCCTCCTTTTTGAAACAAAATCGTATGTTTCAGCTGTTCCCTAATCTAAAATGCTTCTCCGGAGCATTATACATCACTCTCTGCCATTTTATTTTACAGCTTTAACATAAATAAAATACTTTCCATTAATTTTAACGTCCTTTGATCCGAGTTAACAAACGTCATCTTTTTTTCGTTAAAAGAGAAAAGAGAAATTAGGGAGGAAAAAAGAAAAAATAAGATGTCGAAAAACTTTCCGATAAAAGTTCTTGTTGACATTGTAGGTACGATACTTGTACTTCCTTTTATAAATCAGTTAAGGAACACCTAGATTTAAAAAACATTTTTCTATTTAGTTTTTCAACAAGTATTTAAGTAAATACTCTTATATTATATAGCTTTTCATAAAAAAGAGCTCACGAGTTTGGACATTTTTACTAACTCACATGTTGCTGAATATTTTTTAATTTTTTTTTGTGAGAATCGCTTTTTAGGAGTTATTACATTTCTTTTGCAAAGGCAAGATCATGCTTTATTAAATTTATTATTCTTTGAAGTTGGCTTTAGAAAGAAACTCGTTCAATTATCGTTCGCGCAAAACATATGAAAAATTATACAGTAGAACCTATCGAATAGTTAACAAATCAGGACCCAAGATTCACTAATACAGAGATTCAGTCGCGTATTCGAACCGTAAATTTAATTTTAAAATAATCTTGTTCCCTCAATTTCACTGTTCTTTTGTGAGATTGAGTATTGTCGAAAGAAAAATAAGTCACTTTCAAAAATTGTAAAATAGGCTTTAAATACTAGAAAAATCTAATTAACTTTGTGATGTACGAAATTTTATTCGTCAAGTAAAATGTTCAACCCTTCTATTATGATAAATTTTTACAACAAAATTGTAATTAAATCGTGGATCGAAGTCTTTGCTACTCAGTTCTAATGACATTTTCCCCCCAACACTAATATATTCAAATCGACAAACGCCTTTTGCTATTACAAATATCCTATCAATCAAAAACATCTCTTTCATCGTGTAATTATATAATTATATATCAAAACAACTTTACTTCGATAAAATTTTGACGATCAAACATTGTTATACTATTTACAGTCCCTCAACGAATAATTTAATCATTGAATTCTCTTTTATTCACTAGATACAAATTTCCAGTTCAACCCTTTCCAATTATAGAACAGTTCATAAATAAAAGCTTTTCTGAACGATCGTTAAAATAACTCATGTATTAGGTCGTAGACGGGCCAAAGCCCAAAAAAAATATTTTAAAATTCTGTACCTCAGAGCTCGAACGTCAAATTTAAAAACATCCAATTCGCCAATTTTCAAAAGGTAAACACTAAAAATGGCCATTTTTTCCAATGTTTTCAAATCGATATTTACATTAAGATTTATGAATTTTTGAGATTAAAACGGGCCAAATTATTGATGAATTATATACTGGGAGATGTGTTTGAATCTGAGGAATCGATTGGGACTAGGTAAAACCATCAATTTTTTGGTTTCAAAAAGATATTTAGAAAAAACGGATTTTTAAAATCCAACTTTGTCGAAAATCTATTTTTACAGAATAATTAATTTTCCTACGCTCTAGAGCTGCAAACTACATCCTATCAGACGTATTTCGATGCAAGGAATCCGTTGGAATTTACAGAATTTAAAAATTCGCCCGCGTTGTCAAGATATTTCCATTTTTAGGTTTCGCTCTATCGAAAAAAATGGGCATTTTTTCGATGTTTTCGAATCGATATTTCAATTTCGATTTATGAATTTTCCGGCTGAAAACGGCCTAAAATATTGATGAAATATATACTGGGAGATGTATTTCAATCTGAGGAATCGATTGGGACTAGGTAGAACCCTCAATTTTTCGTTTTCAAAAAGATATTTAGAAAAAACGGATTTTTAGAATCCAACTTTGTCGAAAATCTATTTTTACAGAATAATTAATTGTCCTACGCTCTAGAGCTGCAAACTACATCCTATCAGACGTATTTCGATGCAAGGAATCCGTTGGAATTTACAGAATTTAAAAATTCGCCCGCGTTGTCAAGATATTTCCATTTTTAGGTTTCGCTCTATCGAAAAAAATGGGCATTTTTTCGATGTTTTCGAATCGATATTTCAATTTCGATTTATGAATTTTCTGGCTAAAAACGGCCTAAAATATTGATGAAATATATACTGGGAGATGTATTTCAATCTGAGGAATCGACTGGGACTAGGTAGAACCCTCAATTTTTCGTTTTTAAAAAGATATTTAGAAAAAACGGATTTTAGAATCCAACTTTGTCGAAAATCTATTTTTACCCAAAAATTATTTTTCCTACGCTCTAGAGCTGCAAACTACATCCTATCAGACGTATTTCGATGCAAGGAATCCGTTGGAATTTACAGAATTTAAAAATTCGCCCGCGTTCTCAAGATATTTCAATTTTTAGGTTTCGCTCTAACGAAAAAAGTGGGCATTTTTTCGATGTTTTCGAATCGATATTTCAATTTCGATATATGAATTTTCCGGCTGAAAACGGCCTAAAATATTGATGAAATATATACTGGGAGATGTATTTCAATCTGAGGAATCGATTGGGACTAGGTAGAACCCTCAATTTTTCGTTTTCAAAAAGATATTTAGAAAAAACGGATTTTTAGAATCCAACTTTGTCGAAAATCTATTTTTACAGAATAATTAATTTTCCTACGCTCTAAAGCTGCAAACTACATCATATCAGACGTATTTCGATGCAAGGAATCCGTTGAAATTTACAGAATTTAAAAATTCGCCCGCGTTGTCAAGATATTTCCATTTTTAGGTTTCGCTCTAACGAAAAAAATGGGCATTTTTTCGATGTTTTCGAATCGATATTTCAATTTCGATATATGAATTTTCCGGCTAAAAACGGCTTAAAATATTGATGAAATATATACTGGGAGATGTATTTCAATCTGAGGAATCGATTGGGACTAGGTAGAACCCTCAATTTTTCGTTTTCAAAAAGATATTTAGAAAAAACGGATTTTTAGAATCCAACTTTGTCGAAAATCTATTTTTACAGAATAATTAATTTTCCTACGCTCTAGAGCTGCAAACTACATCCTATCAGACGTATTTCGATGCAAGGAATCCGTTGAAATTTACAGAATTTAAAAATTCGCCCACGTTGTCAAGATATTTCCATTTTTAGGTTTCGCTCTAACGAAAAAAATGGGCATTTTTTCAATGTTTTCGAATCGATATTTCAATTTCGATTTATGAATTTTCTGGCTAAAAACGGCCTAAAATATTGATGAAATATATACTGGGAGATGTATTTCAATCTGAGGAATCGACTGGGACTAGGTAGAACCCTCAATTTTTCGTTTTTAAAAAGATATTTAGAAAAAACGGATTTTTAGAATCCAACTTTGTCGAAAATCTATTTTTACAGAATAATTAATTTTCCTACGCTCTAGAGCTGCAAACTACATCCTATCAGACGTATTTCGATGCAAGGAATCCGTTGGAATTTACAGAATTTAAAAATTCGCCCGCGTTGTCAAGATATTGCCATTTTTAGGTTTCGCTCTATCGAAAAAAATGGGCATTTTTTCGATGTTTTCGAATCGATATTTCAATTTCGATTTATGAATTTTCTGGCTAAAAACGGCCTAAAATATTGATGAAATATATACTGGGAGATGTATTTCAATCTGAGGAATCGACTGGGAATAGGTAGAACCCTCAATTTTTCGTTTTTAAAAAGATATTTAGAAAAAACGGATTTTAGAATCCAACTTTGTCGAAAATCTATTTTTACCCAAAAATTATTTTTCCTACGCTCTAGAGCTGCAAACTACATCCTATCAGACGTATTTCGATGCAAGGAATCCGTTGGAATTTACAGAATTTAAAAATTCGCCCGCGTTGTCAAGATATTTCCATTTTTAGGTTTCGCTCTAAGGAAAAAAATGGGCATTTTTTCGATGTTTTCGAATCGATATTTCAATTTCGATATATGAATTTTCCGGGTAAAAACGGGCCAAAATATCTATGAATTATATACTGGGAGATGTATTTTAATCTGAGGAATCGATTGGGACTAGGTAGAACCCTCAATTTTTCGTTTTCAAAAAAATATTTAGAAAAAACGGATTTTTAGAATCCAACTTTGTCGAAAATCTATTTTTACAGAATAATTAATTTTCCTACGCTCTAGAGCTGCAAACTACATCCTATCAGACGTATTTCGATGCAAGGAATCCGTTGGAATTTACAGAATTTAAAAATTCGCCCGCGTTGTCAAGATATTTCCATTTTTAGGTTTCGCTCTATCGAAAAAAATGGGCATTTTTTCGATGTTTTCGAATCGATATTTCAATTTCGATTTATGAATTTTCTGGCTAAAAACGGCCTAAAATATTGATGAAATATATACTGGGAGATGTATTTCAATCTGAGGAATCGATTGGGACTAGGTAGAACCCTCAATTTTTCGTTTTCAAAAAGATATTTAGAAAAAACGGATTTTTAGAATCCAACTTTGTCGAAAATCTATTTTTACAGAATAATTAATTGTCCTACGCTCTAGAGCTGCAAACTACATCCTATCAGACGTATTTCGATGCAAGGAATCCGTTGGAATTTACAGAATTTAAAAATTCGCCCGCGTTGTCAAGATATTTCCATTTTTAGGTTTCGCTCTATCGAAAAAAATGGGCATTTTTTCGATGTTTTCGAATCGATATTTCAATTTCGATTTATGAATTTTCCGGCTGAAAACGGCCTAAAATATTGATGAAATATATACTGGGAGATGTATTTCAATCTGAGGAATCGACTGGGACTAGGTAGAACACTCAATTTTTCGTTTTTAAAAAGATATTTAGAAAAAACGGATTTTTAGAATCCAACTTTGTCGAAAATCTATTTTTACAGAATAATTAATTTTCCTACGCTCTAGAGCTGCAAACTACATCCTATCAGACGTATTTCGATGCAAGAAATCCGTTGGAATTTACAGAATTTAAAAATTCGCCCGCGTTCTCAAGATATTTCAATTTTTAGGTTTCGCTCTAACGAAAAAAGTGGGCATTTTTTCGATGTTTTCGAATCGATATTTCAATTTCGATATATGAATTTTCCGGCTAAAAACGGCTTAAAATATTGATGAAATATATACTGGGAGATGTATTTCAATCTGAGGAATCGATTGGGACTAGGTAGAACCCTCAATTTTTCGTTTTCAAAAAGATATTTAGAAAAAACGGATTTTTAGAATCCAACTTTGTCGAAAATCTATCTTTACAGAATAATTAATTTTCCTACGCTCTAGAGCTGCAAACTACATCCTATAAGACGTATTTCGATGCAAGGAATCCGTTGGAATTTACAGAATTTAAAAATTCGCCCGCGTTCTCAAGATATTTCAATTTTTAGGTTTCGCTCTAACGAAAAAAATGGGCATTTTTTCGATGTTTTCGAATCGATATTTGAATTTCGATATATGAATTTTCCGGCTAAAAGCGGCTTAAAATATGGATGAAATATATACTGGGAGATGTATCTCAATCTGAGGAATCGATTGGGACTAGGTAGAACCCTCAATTTTTCGTTTTCAAAAAGATATTTAGAAAAAACGGATTTTTAGAATCCAACTTTGTCGAAAATCTATTTTTACAGATTAATTAATTTTCCTACGCTCTAGAGCTGCAAACTACATCCTATCAGGCGTATTTCGATGCAAGGAATCCGTTGGAATTAACAGAATTTAAAAATTCGCCCGCGTTGTCAAGATATTTCCATTTTTAGGTTTCGCTCTATCGAAAAAAATGGGCATTTTTTCGATGTTTTCGAATCGATATTTCAATTTCGATTTATGAATTTTCCGGCTGAAAACGGCCTAAAATATTGATGAAATATATACTGGGAGATGTATTTCAATCTGAGGAATCGACTGGGACTAGGTAGAACCCTCAATTTTTCGTTTTTAAAAAGATATTTAGAAAAAACGGATTTTTAGAATCCAACTTTGTCGAAAATCTATTTTTACAGAATAATTAATTTTCCTACGCTCTAGAGCTGCAAACTACATCCTATCAGACGTATTTCGATGCAAGGAATCCGTTGGAATTTACAGAATTTAAAAATTCGCCCGCGTTCTCAAGATATTTCAATTTTTAGGTTTCGCTCTAACGAAAAAAATGGGCATTTTTTCGATGTTTTCGAATCGATATTTGAATTTCGATATATGAATTTTCCGGCTAAAAACGGCTTAAAATATGGATGAAATATATAGTGGGAGATGTATTTTAATCTGAGGAATCGATTGGGACTAGGTAGAACCCTCAATTTTTCGTTTTCAAAAAGATATTTAGAAAAAACGGATTTTTAGAATCCAACTTTGTCGAAAATCTATTTTTACAGAATAATTAATTTTCCTACGCTCTAGAGCTGCAAACTACATCCTATCAGACGTATTTCGATGCAAGGAATCCGTTGGAATTTACAGAATTTAAAAATTCGCCCGCGTTGTCAAGATATTTCCATTTTTAGGTTTCGCTCTATCGAAAAAAATGGGCATTTTTTCGATGTTTTCGAATCGATATTTCAATTTCGATTTATGAATTTTCCGGCTGAAAACGGCCTAAAATATTGATGAAATATATACTGGGAGATGTATTTCAATCTGAGGAATCGACTGGGACTAGGTAGAACCCTCAATTTTTCGTTTTTAAAAAGATATTTAGAAAAAACGGATTTTTAGAATCCAACTTTGTCGAAAATCTATTTTTACAGAATAGTTAATTTTCCTACGCTCTGGAGCTGCAAACTACATCCTATCAGACGTATTTCGATGCAAGGAATCCGTTGAAATTTACAGAATTTAAAAATTCGCCCGCGTTGTCAAGATATTTCCATTTTTAGGTTTCGCTCTAACGAAAAAAATGGGCATTTTTTCGATGTTTTCGAATCGATATTTCAATTTCGATTTATGAATTTTCCGGCTGAAAACGGCCTAAAATATTGATGAAATATATACTGGGAGATGTATTTCAATCTGAGGAATCGACTGGGACTAGGTAGAACCCTCAATTTTTCGTTTTCAAAAAGATATTTAGAAAAAACGGATTTTTAGAATCCAACTTTGTCGAAAATCTATTTTTACAGAATAGTTAATTTTCCTACGCTCTGGAGCTGCAAACTACATCCTATCAGACGTATTTCGATGCAAGGAATCCGTTGAAATTTACAGAATTTAAAAATTCGCCCGCGTTCTCAAGATATTTCAATTTTTAGGTTTCGCTCTAACGAAAAAAATGGGCATTTTTTCGATGTTTTCGATTTGATATTTGAATTTCGATATATGAATTTTCCGGCTAAAAACGGCTTAAAATATTGATGAAATATATACTGGGAGATGTATTT
Organism: Liposcelis brunnea; assembly: GCA_023512825.1. Taxonomy (NCBI): domain Eukaryota; kingdom Metazoa; phylum Arthropoda; class Insecta; order Psocodea; family Liposcelididae; genus Liposcelis; species Liposcelis brunnea. The sequence goes on from CM042067.1 coordinate 23,460,543, forward strand.
CAATCTGAGGAATCGATTGGGACTAGGTAGAACCCTCAATTTTTCGTTTTCAAAAAGATATTTAGAAAAAACGGATTTTTAGAATCCAACTTTGTCGAAAATCTATTTTTACAGAATAATTAATTTTCCTACGCTCTAGAGCTGCAAACTACATCCTATCAGACTAATTTCGATGCAAGGAATCCGTTGAAATTTACAGAATTTAAAAATTCGCCCACGTTGTCAAGATATTTCCTTTTTTAGGTTTCGCTCTAACGAAAAAAATGGGCATTTTTTCAATGTTTTCGAATCGATATTTCAATTTCGATTTATGAATTTTCTGGCTAAAAACGGCCTAAAATATTGATGAAATATATACTGGGAGATGTATTTCAATCTGAGGAATCGACTGGGACTAGGTAGAACCCTCAATTTTTCGTTTTTAAAAAGATATTTAGAAAAAACGGATTTTTAGAATCCAACTTTGTCGAAAATCTATTTTTACCCAAAAAATTATTTTTCCTACGCTCTAGAGCTGCAAACTACATCCTATCAGACGTATTTCGATGCAAGGAATCCGTTGGAATTTACAGAATTTAAAAATTCGCCCGCGTTGTCAAGATATTGCCATTTTTAGGTTTCGCTCTATCGAAAAAAATGGGCATTTTTTCGATGTTTTCGAATCGATATTTCAATTTCGATTTATGAATTTTCTGGCTAAAAACGGCCTAAAATATTGATGAAATATATACTGGGAGATGTATTTCAATCTGAGGAATCGACTGGGAATAGGTAGAACCCTCAATTTTTCGTTTTCAAAAAAATATTTAGAAAAAACGGATTTTTAGAATCCAACTTTGTCGAAAATCTATTTTTACAGAATAATTAATTTTCCTACGCTCTAGAGCTGCAAACTACATCCTATCAGACGTATTTCGATGCAAGGAATCCGTTGGAATTTACAGAATTTAAAAATTCGCCCGCGTTGTCAAGATATTTCCATTTTTAGGTTTCGCTCTATCGAAAAAAATGGGCATTTTTTCGATGTTTTCGAATCGATATTTCAATTTCGATTTATGAATTTTCTGGCTAAAAACGGCCTAAAATATTGATGAAATATATACTGGGAGATGTATTTCAATCTGAGGAATCGATTGGGACTAGGTAGAACCCTCAATTTTTCGTTTTCAAAAAGATATTTAGAAAAAACGGATTTTTAGAATCCAACTTTGTCGAAAATCTATTTTTACAGAATAATTAATTGTCCTACGCTCTAGAGCTGCAAACTACATCCTATCAGACGTATTTCGATGCAAGGAATCCGTTGGAATTTACAGAATTTAAAAATTCGCCCGCGTTGTCAAGATATTTCCATTTTTAGGTTTCGCTCTATCGAAAAAAATGGGCATTTTTTCGATGTTTTCGAATCGATATTTCAATTTCGATTTATGAATTTTCCGGCTGAAAACGGCCTAAAATATTGATGAAATATATACTGGGAGATGTATTTCAATCTGAGGAATCGACTGGGACTAGGTAGAACACTCAATTTTTCGTTTTTAAAAAGATATTTAGAAAAAACGGATTTTTAGAATCCAACTTTGTCGAAAATCTATTTTTACAGAATAATTAATTTTCCTACGCTCTAGAGCTGCAAACTACATCCTATCAGACGTATTTCGATGCAAGGAATCCGTTGGAATTTACAGAATTTAAAAATTCGCCCGCGTTCTCAAGATATTTCCATTTTTAGGTTTCGCTCTATCGAAAAAAATGGGCATTTTTTCGATGTTTTCGAATCGATATTTCAATTTCGATTTATGAATTTTCCGGCTGAAAACGGCCTAAAATATTGATGAAATATATACTGGGAGATGTATTTCAATCTGAGGAATCGATTCGGACTAGGTAGAACCCTCAATTTTTCGTTTTCAAAAAGATATTTAGAAAAAACGGATTTTTAGAATCCAACTTTGTCGAAAATCTATTTTTACAGAATAATTAATTGTCCTACGCTCTAGAGCTGCAAACTACATCCTATCAGACGTATTTCGATGCAAGGAATCCGTTGGAATTTACAGAATTTAAAAATTCGCCCGCGTTGTCAAGATATTTCCATTTTTAGGTTTCGCTCTATCGAAAAAAATGGGCATTTTTTCGATGTTTTCGAATCGATATTTCAATTTCGATTTATGAATTTTCTGGCTAAAAACGGCCTAAAATATTGATGAAATATATACTGGGAGATGTATTTCAATCTGAGGAATCGACTGGGACTAGGTAGAACCCTCAATTTTTCGTTTTTAAAAAGATATTTAGAAAAAACGGATTTTAGAATCCAACTTTGTCGAAAATCTATTTTTACCCAAAAATTATTTTTCCTACGCTCTAGAGCTGCAAACTACATCCTATCAGACGTATTTCGATGCAAGGAATCCGTTGGAATTTACAGAATTTAAAAATTCGCCCGCGTTCTCAAGATATTTCAATTTTTAGGTTTCGCTCTAACGAAAAAAGTGGGCATTTTTTCGATGTTTTCGAATCGATATTTCAATTTCGATATATGAATTTTCCGGCTAAAAACGGCTTAAAATATTGATGAAATATATACTGGGAGATGTATTTCAATCTGAGGAATCGACTGGGAATAGGTAGAACCCTCAATTTTTCGTTTTCAAAAAAATATTTAGAAAAAACGGATTTTTAGAATCCAACTTTGTCGAAAATCTATTTTTACAGAATAATTAATTTTCCTACGCTCTAGAGCTGCAAACTACATCCTATCAGACGTATTTCGATGCAAGGAATCCGTTGGAATTTACAGAATTTAAAAATTCGCCCGCGTTGTCAAGATATTTCCATTTTTAGGTTTCGCTCTATCGAAAAAAATGGGCATTTTTTCGATGTTTTCGAATCGATATTTCAATTTCGATTTATGAATTTTCTGGCTAAAAACGGCCTAAAATATTGATGAAATATATACTGGGAGATGTATTTCAATCTGAGGAATCGATTGGGACTAGGTAGAACCCTCAATTTTTCGTTTTCAAAAAGATATTTAGAAAAAACGGATTTTTAGAATCCAACTTTGTCGAAAATCTATTTTTACAGAATAATTAATTGTCCTACGCTCTAGAGCTGCAAACTACATCCTATCAGACGTATTTCGATGCAAGGAATCCGTTGGAATTTACAGAATTTAAAAATTCGCCCGCGTTGTCAAGATATTTCCATTTTTAGGTTTCGCTCTATCGAAAAAAATGGGCATTTTTTCGATGTTTTCGAATCGATATTTCAATTTCGATTTATGAATTTTCCGGCTGAAAACGGCCTAAAATATTGATGAAATATATACTGGGAGATGTATTTCAATCTGAGGAATCGACTGGGACTAGGTAGAACACTCAATTTTTCGTTTTTAAAAAGATATTTAGAAAAAACGGATTTTTAGAATCCAACTTTGTCGAAAATCTATTTTTACAGAATAATTAATTTTCCTACGCTCTAGAGCTGCAAACTACATCCTATCAGACGTATTTCGATGCAAGGAATCCGTTGGAATTTACAGAATTTAAAAATTCGCCCGCGTTCTCAAGATATTTCCATTTTTAGGTTTCGCTCTATCGAAAAAAATGGGCATTTTTTCGATGTTTTCGAATCGATATTTCAATTTCGATTTATGAATTTTCCGGCTGAAAACGGCCTAAAATATTGATGAAATATATACTGGGAGATGTATTTCAATCTGAGGAATCGATTGGGACTAGGTAGAACCCTCAATTTTTCGTTTTCAAAAAGATATTTAGAAAAAACGGATTTTTAGAATCCAACTTTGTCGAAAATCTATTTTTACAGAATAATTAATTGTCCTACGCTCTAGAGCTGCAAACTACATCCTATCAGACGTATTTCGATGCAAGGAATCCGTTGGAATTTACAGAATTTAAAAATTCGCCCGCGTTGTCAAGATATTTCCATTTTTAGGTTTCGCTCTATCGAAAAAAATGGGCATTTTTTCGATGTTTTCGAATCGATATTTCAATTTCGATTTATGAATTTTCTGGCTAAAAACGGCCTAAAATATTGATGAAATATATACTGGGAGATGTATTTCAATCTGAGGAATCGACTGGGACTAGGTAGAACCCTCAATTTTTCGTTTTTAAAAAGATATTTAGAAAAAACGGATTTTAGAATCCAACTTTGTCGAAAATCTATTTTTACCCAAAAATTATTTTTCCTACGCTCTAGAGCTGCAAACTACATCCTATCAGACGTATTTCGATGCAAGGAATCCGTTGGAATTTACAGAATTTAAAAATTCGCCCGCGTTCTCAAGATATTTCAATTTTTAGGTTTCGCTCTAACGAAAAAAATGGGCATTTTTTCGATGTTTTCGATTTGATATTTGAATTTCGATATATGAATTTTCCGGCTAAAAACGGCTTAAAATATTGATGAAATATATACTGGGAGATGTATTTCAATCTGAGGAATCGATTGGGACTAGGTAGAACCCTCAATTTTTCGTTTTCAAAAAGATATTTAGAAAAAACGGATTTTTAGAATCCAACTTTGTCGAAAATCTATTTTTACAGAATAATTAATTTTCCTACGCTCTAGAGCTGCAAACTACATCCTATCAGACTAATTTCGATGCAAGGAATCCGTTGAAATTTACAGAATTTAAAAATTCGCCCACGTTGTCAAGATATTTCCTTTTTTAGGTTTCGCTCTAACGAAAAAAATGGGCATTTTTTCAATGTTTTCGAATCGATATTTCAATTTCGATTTATGAATTTTCTGGCTAAAAACGGCCTAAAATATTGATGAAATATATACTGGGAGATGTATTTCAATCTGAGGAATCGACTGGGACTAGGTAGAACCCTCAATTTTTCGTTTTTAAAAAGATATTTAGAAAAAACGGATTTTTAGAATCCAACTTTGTCGAAAATCTATTTTTACCCAAAAAATTATTTTTCCTACGCTCTAGAGCTGCAAACTACATCCTATCAGACGTATTTCGATGCAAGGAATCCGTTGGAATTTACAGAATTTAAAAATTCGCCCGCGTTGTCAAGATATTGCCATTTTTAGGTTTCGCTCTATCGAAAAAAATGGGCATTTTTTCGATGTTTTCGAATCGATATTTCAATTTCGATTTATGAATTTTCTGGCTAAAAACGGCCTAAAATATTGATGAAATATATACTGGGAGATGTATTTCAATCTGAGGAATCGACTGGGAATAGGTAGAACCCTCAATTTTTCGTTTTTAAAAAGATATTTAGAAAAAACGGATTTTAGAATCCAACTTTGTCGAAAATCTATTTTTACCCAAAAATTATTTTTCCTACGCTCTAGAGCTGCAAACTACATCCTATCAGACGTATTTCGATGCAAGGAATCCGTTGGAATTTACAGAATTTAAAAATTCGCCCGCGTTGTCAAGATATTTCCATTTTTAGGTTTCGCTCTAACGAAAAAAATGGGCATTTTTTCAATGTTTTCGAATCGATATTTCAATTTCGATATATGAATTTTCCGGCTAAAAACGGCTTAAAATATTGATGAAATATATACTGGGAGATGTATTTCAATCTGAGGAATCGACTGGGAATAGGTAGAACCCTCAATTTTTCGTTTTCAAAAAAATATTTAGAAAAAACGGATTTTTAGAATCCAACTTTGTCGAAAATCTATTTTTACAGAATAATTAATTTTCCTACGCTCTAGAGCTGCAAACTACATCCTATCAGACGTATTTCGATGCAAGGAATCCGTTGGAATTTACAGAATTTAAAAATTCGCCCGCGTTGTCAAGATATTTCCATTTTTAGGTTTCGCTCTATCGAAAAAAATGGGCATTTTTTCGATGTTTTCGAATCGATATTTCAATTTCGATTTATGAATTTTCTGGCTAAAAACGGCCTAAAATATTGATGAAATATATACTGGGAGATGTATTTCAATCTGAGGAATCGATTGGGACTAGGTAGAACCCTCAATTTTTCGTTTTCAAAAAGATATTTAGAAAAAACGGATTTTTAGAATCCAACTTTGTCGAAAATCTATTTTTACAGAATAATTAATTGTCCTACGCTCTAGAGCTGCAAACTACATCCTATCAGACGTATTTCGATGCAAGGAATCCGTTGGAATTTACAGAATTTAAAAATTCGCCCGCGTTGTCAAGATATTTCCATTTTTAGGTTTCGCTCTATCGAAAAAAATGGGCATTTTTTCGATGTTTTCGAATCGATATTTCAATTTCGATTTATGAATTTTCCGGCTGAAAACGGCCTAAAATATTGATGAAATATATACTGGGAGATGTATTTCAATCTGAGGAATCGACTGGGACTAGGTAGAACACTCAATTTTTCGTTTTTAAAAAGATATTTAGAAAAAACGGATTTTTAGAATCCAACTTTGTCGAAAATCTATTTTTACAGAATAATTAATTTTCCTACGCTCTAGAGCTGCAAACTACATCCTATCAGACGTATTTCGATGCAAGGAATCCGTTGGAATTTACAGAATTTAAAAATTCGCCCGCGTTCTCAAGATATTTCCATTTTTAGGTTTCGCTCTATCGAAAAAAATGGGCATTTTTTCGATGTTTTCGAATCGATATTTCAATTTCGATTTATGAATTTTCCGGCTGAAAACGGCCTAAAATATTGATGAAATATATACTGGGAGATGTATTTCAATCTGAGGAATCGATTCGGACTAGGTAGAACCCTCAATTTTTCGTTTTCAAAAAGATATTTAGAAAAAACGGATTTTTAGAATCCAACTTTGTCGAAAATCTATTTTTACAGAATAATTAATTGTCCTACGCTCTAGAGCTGCAAACTACATCCTATCAGACGTATTTCGATGCAAGGAATCCGTTGGAATTTACAGAATTTAAAAATTCGCCCGCGTTGTCAAGATATTTCCATTTTTAGGTTTCGCTCTATCGAAAAAAATGGGCATTTTTTCGATGTTTTCGAATCGATATTTCAATTTCGATTTATGAATTTTCTGGCTAAAAACGGCCTAAAATATTGATGAAATATATACTGGGAGATGTATTTCAATCTGAGGAATCGACTGGGACTAGGTAGAACCCTCAATTTTTCGTTTTTAAAAAGATATTTAGAAAAAACGGATTTTAGAATCCAACTTTGTCGAAAATCTATTTTTACCCAAAAATTATTTTTCCTACGCTCTAGAGCTGCAAACTACATCCTATCAGACGTATTTCGATGCAAGGAATCCGTTGGAATTTACAGAATTTAAAAATTCGCCCGCGTTCTCAAGATATTTCAATTTTTAGGTTTCGCTCTAACGAAAAAAGTGGGCATTTTTTCGATGTTTTCGAATCGATATTTCAATTTCGATATATGAATTTTCCGGCTAAAAACGGCTTAAAATATTGATGAAATATATACTGGGAGATGTATTTCAATCTGAGGAATCGACTGGGAATAGGTAGAACCCTCAATTTTTCGTTTTCAAAAAAATATTTAGAAAAAACGGATTTTAGAATCCAACTTTGTCGAAAATCTATTTTTACCCAAAAATTATTTTTCCTACGCTCTAGAGCTGCAAACTACATCCTATCAGACGTATTTCGATGCAAGGAATCCGTTGGAATTTACAGAATTTAAAAATTCGCCCGCGTTCTCAAGATATTTCAATTTTTAGGTTTCGCTCTAACGAAAAAAGTGGGCATTTTTTCGATGTTTTCGAATCGATATTTCAATTTCGATATATGAATTTTCCGGGTAAAAACGGGCCAAAATATCTATGAATTATATACTGGGAGATGTATTTTAATCTGAGGAATCGATTGGGACTAGGTAGAACCCTCAATTTTTCGTTTTCAAAAAAATATTTAGAAAAAACGGATTTTTAGAATCCAACTTTGTCGAAAATCTATTTTTACAGAATAATTAATTTTCCTACGCTCTAGAGCTGCAAACTACATCCTATCAGACGTATTTCGATGCAAGGAATCCGTTGGAATTTACAGAATTTAAAAATTCGCCCGCGTTGTCAAGATATTTCCATTTTTAGGTTTCGCTCTATCGAAAAAAATGGGCATTTTTTCGATGTTTTCGAATCGATATTTCAATTTCGATTTATGAATTTTCTGGCTAAAAACGGCCTAAAATATTGATGAAATATATACTGGGAGATGTATTTCAATCTGAGGAATCGATTGGCACTAGGTAGAACCCTCAATTTTTCGTTTTCAAAAAGATATTTAGAAAAAACGGATTTTTAGAATCCAACTTTGTCGAAAATCTATTTTTACAGAATAATTAATTTTCCTACGCTCTAGAGCTGCAAACTACATCCTATCAGACGTATTTCGATGCAAGGAATCCGTTGAAATTTACAGAATTTAAAAATTCGCCCACGTTGTCAAGATATTTCAATTTTTAGGTTTCGCTCTAACGAAAAAAGTGGGCATTTTTTCGATGTTTTCGAATCGATATTTCAATTTCGATATATGAATTTTCCGGGTAAAAACGGGCCAAAATATCTATGAATTATATACTGGGAGATGTATTTTAATCTGAGGAATCGATTGGGACTAGGTAGAACCCTCAATTTTTCGTTTTCAAAAAAATATTTAGAAAAAACGGATTTTTAGAATCCAACTTTGTCGAAAATCTATTTTTACAGAATAATTAATTTTCCTACGCTCTAGAGCTGCAAACTACATCCTATCAGACGTATTTCGATGCAAGGAATCCGTTGGAATTTACAGAATTTAAAAATTCGCCCGCGTTGTCAAGATATTTCCATTTTTAGGTTTCGCTCTATCGAAAAAAATGGGCATTTTTTCGATGTTTTCGAATCGATATTTCAATTTCGATTTATGAATTTTCTGGCTAAAAACGGCCTAAAATATTGATGAAATATATACTGGGAGATGTATTTCAATCTGAGGAATCGATTGGCACTAGGTAGAACCCTCAATTTTTCGTTTTCAAAAAGATATTTAGAAAAAACGGATTTTTAGAATCCAACTTTGTCGAAAATCTATTTTTACAGAATAATTAATTTTCCTACGCTCTAGAGCTGCAAACTACATCCTATCAGACGTATTTCGATGCAAGGAATCCGTTGAAATTTACAGAATTTAAAAATTCGCCCACGTTGTCAAGATATTTCCATTTTTAGGTTTCGCTCTAACGAAAAAAATGGGCATTTTTTCAATGTTTTCGAATCGATATTTCAATTTCGATTTATGAATTTTCTGGCTAAAAACGGCCTAAAATATTGATGAAATATATACTGGGAGATGTATTTCAATCTGAGGAATCGACTGGGACTAGGTAGAACCCTCAATTTTTCGTTTTTAAAAAGATATTTAGAAAAAACGGATTTTTAGAATCCAACTTTGTCGAAAATCTATTTTTACCCAAAAAATTATTTTTCCTACGCTCTAGAGCTGCAAACTACATCCTATCAGACGTATTTCGATGCAAGGAATCCGTTGGAATTTACAGAATTTAAAAATTCGCCCGCGTTGTCAAGATATTTCCATTTTTAGGTTTCGCTCTAAGGAAAAAAATGGGCATTTTTTCGATGTTTTCGAATCGATATTTCAATTTCGATATATGAATTTTCCGGGTAAAAACGGGCCAAAATATCTATGAATTATATACTGGGAGATGTATTTTAATCTGAGGAATCGATTGGGACTAGGTAGAACCCTCAATTTTTCGTTTTCAAAAAAATATTTAGAAAAAACGGATTTTTAGAATCCAACTTTGTCGAAAATCTATTTTTACAGAATAATTAATTTTCCTACGCTCTAGAGCTGCAAACTACATCCTATCAGACGTATTTCGATGCAAGGAATCCGTTGGAATTTACAGAATTTAAAAATTCGCCCGCGTTGTCAAGATATTTCCATTTTTAGGTTTCGCTCTATCGAAAAAAATGGGCATTTTTTCGATGTTTTCGAATCGATATTTCAATTTCGATTTATGAATTTTCTGGCTAAAAACGGCCTAAAATATTGATGAAATATATACTGGGAGATGTATTTCAATCTGAGGAATCGATTGGGACTAGGTAGAACCCTCAATTTTTCGTTTTCAAAAAGATATTTAGAAAAAACGGATTTTTAGAATCCAACTTTGTCGAAAATCTATTTTTACAGAATAATTAATTGTCCTACGCTCTAGAGCTGCAAACTACATCCTATCAGACGTATTTCGATGCAAGGAATCCGTTGGAATTTACAGAATTTAAAAATTCGCCCGCGTTGTCAAGATATTGCCATTTTTAGGTTTCGCTCTATCGAAAAAAATGGGCATTTTTTCGATGTTTTCGAATCGATATTTCAATTTCGATTTATGAATTTTCTGGCTAAAAACGGCCTAAAATATTGATGAAATATATACTGGGAGATGTATTTCAATCTGAGGAATCGATTGGCACTAGGTAGAACCCTCAATTTTTGGTTTTCAAAAAGATATTTAGAAAAAACGGATTTTTAGAATCCAACTTTGTCGAAAATCTATTTTTACAGAATAATTAATTTTCCTACGCTCTAGAGCTGCAAACTACATCCTATCAGACGTATTTCGATGCAAGGAATCCGTTGAAATTTACAGAATTTAAAAATTCGCCCACGTTGTCAAGATATTTCCATTTTTAGGTTTCGCTCTAACGAAAAAAATGGGCATTTTTTCAATGTTTTCGAATCGATATTTCAATTTCGATTTATGAATTTTCTGGCTAAAAACGGCCTAAAATATTGATGAAATATATACTGGGAGATGTATTTCAATCTGAGGAATCGACTGGGACTAGGTAGAACCCTCAATTTTTCGTTTTTAAAAAGATATTTAGAAAAAACGGATTTTTAGAATCCAACTTTGTCGAAAATCTATTTTTACCCAAAAAATTATTTTTCCTACGCTCTAGAGCTGCAAACTACATCCTATCAGACGTATTTCGATGCAAGGAATCCGTTGGAATTTACAGAATTTAAAAATTCGCCCGCGTTGTCAAGATATTGCCATTTTTAGGTTTCGCTCTATCGAAAAAAATGGGCATTTTTTCGATGTTTTCGAATCGATATTTCAATTTCGATTTATGAATTTTCTGGCTAAAAACGGCCTAAAATATTGATGAAATATATACTGGGAGATGTATTTCAATCTGAGGAATCGACTGGGAATAGGTAGAACCCTCAATTTTTCGTTTTTAAAAAGATATTTAGAAAAAACGGATTTTAGAATCCAACTTTGTCGAAAATCTATTTTTACCCAAAAATTATTTTTCCTACGCTCTAGAGCTGCAAACTACATCCTATCAGACGTATTTCGATGCAAGGAATCCGTTGGAATTTACAGAATTTAAAAATTCGCCCGCGTTGTCAAGATATTTCCATTTTTAGGTTTCGCTCTAAGGAAAAAAATGGGCATTTTTTCGATGTTTTCGAATCGATATTTCAATTTCGATATATGAATTTTCCGGGTAAAAACGGGCCAAAATATCTATGAATTATATACTGGGAGATGTATTTTAATCTGAGGAATCGATTGGGACTAGGTAGAACCCTCAATTTTTCGTTTTCAAAAAAATATTTAGAAAAAACGGATTTTTAGAATCCAACTTTGTCGAAAATCTATTTTTACAGAATAATTAATTTTCCTACGCTCTAGAGCTGCAAACTACATCCTATCAGACGTATTTCGATGCAAGGAATCCGTTGGAATTTACAGAATTTAAAAATTCGCCCGCGTTGTCAAGATATTTCCATTTTTAGGTTTCGCTCTATCGAAAAAAATGGGCATTTTTTCGATGTTTTCGAATCGATATTTCAATTTCGATTTATGAATTTTCTGGCTAAAAACGGCCTAAAATATTGATGAAATATATACTGGGAGATGTATTTCAATCTGAGGAATCGATTGGGACTAGGTAGAACCCTCAATTTTTCGTTTTCAAAAAGATATTTAGAAAAAACGGATTTTTAGAATCCAACTTTGTCGAAAATCTATTTTTACAGAATAATTAATTGTCCTACGCTCTAGAGCTGCAAACTACATCCTATCAGACGTATTTCGATGCAAGGAATCCGTTGGAATTTACAGAATTTAAAAATTCGCCCGCGTTGTCAAGATATTTCCATTTTTAGGTTTCGCTCTATCGAAAAAAATGGGCATTTTTTCGATGTTTTCGAATCGATATTTCAATTTCGATTTATGAATTTTCCGGCTGAAAACGGCCTAAAATATTGATGAAATATATACTGGGAGATGTATTTCAATCTGAGGAATCGACTGGGACTAGGTAGAACACTCAATTTTTCGTTTTTAAAAAGATATTTAGAAAAAACGGATTTTTAGAATCCAACTTTGTCGAAAATCTATTTTTACAGAATAATTAATTTTCCTACGCTCTAGAGCTGCAAACTACATCCTATCAGACGTATTTCGATGCAAGAAATCCGTTGGAATTTACAGAATTTAAAAATTCGCCCGCGTTCTCAAGATATTTCAATTTTTAGGTTTCGCTCTAACGAAAAAAGTGGGCATTTTTTCGATGTTTTCGAATCGATATTTCAATTTCGATATATGAATTTTCCGGCTAAAAACGGCTTAAAATATTGATGAAATATATACTGGGAGATGTATTTCAATCTGAGGAATCGATTGGGACTAGGTAGAACCCTCAATTTTTCGTTTTCAAAAAGATATTTAGAAAAAACGGATTTTTAGAATCCAACTTTGTCGAAAATCTATCTTTACAGAATAATTAATTTTCCTACGCTCTAGAGCTGCAAACTACATCCTATAAGACGTATTTCGATGCAAGGAATCCGTTGGAATTTACAGAATTTAAAAATTCGCCCGCGTTCTCAAGATATTTCAATTTTTAGGTTTCGCTCTAACGAAAAAAATGGGCATTTTTTCGATGTTTTCGAATCGATATTTGAATTTCGATATATGAATTTTCTGGCTAAAAACGGCCTAAAATATTGATGAAATATATACTGGGAGATGTATTTCAATCTGAGGAATCGATCGGGACTAGGTAGAACCCTCAATTTTTCGTTTTCAAAAAGATATTTAGAAAAAACGGATTTTTAGAATCCAACTTTGTCGAAAATCTATCTTTACAGAATAATTAATTTTCCTACGCTCTAGAGCTGCAAACTACATCCTATAAGACGTATTTCGATGCAAGGAATCCGTTGGAATTTACAGAATTTAAAAATTCGCCCGCGTTCTCAAGATATTTCAATTTTTAGGTTTCGCTCTAACGAAAAAAATGGGCATTTTTTCGATGTTTTCGAATCGATATTTGAATTTCGATATATGAATTTTCCGGCTAAAAGCGGCTTAAAATATGGATGAAATATATACTGGGAGATGTATCTCAATCTGAGGAATCGATTGGGACTAGGTAGAACCCTCAATTTTTCGTTTTCAAAAAGATATTTAGAAAAAACGGATTTTTAGAATCCAACTTTGTCGAAAATCTATTTTTACAGAATAATTAATTTTCCTACGCTCTAGAGCTGCAAACTACATCCTATCAGACTAATTTCGATGCAAGGAATCCGTTGAAATTTACAGAATTTAAAAATTCGCCCACGTTGTCAAGATATTTCCATTTTTAGGTTTCGCTCTAACGAAAAAAATGGGCATTTTTTCAATGTTTTCGAATCGATATTTCAATTTCGATTTATGAATTTTCTGGCTAAAAACGGCCTAAAATATTGATGAAATATATACTGGGAGATGTATTTCAATCTGAGGAATCGACTGGGACTAGGTAGAACCCTCAATTTTTCGTTTTTAAAAAGATATTTAGAAAAAACGGATTTTTAGAATCCAACTTTGTCGAAAATCTATTTTTACCCAAAAAATTATTTTTCCTACGCTCTAGAGCTGCAAACTACATCCTATCAGACGTATTTCGATGCAAGGAATCCGTTGGAATTTACAGAATTTAAAAATTCGCCCGCGTTGTCAAGATATTGCCATTTTTAGGTTTCGCTCTATCGAAAAAAATGGGCATTTTTTCGATGTTTTCGAATCGATATTTCAATTTCGATTTATGAATTTTCTGGCTAAAAACGGCCTAAAATATTGATGAAATATATACTGGGAGATGTATTTCAATCTGAGGAATCGACTGGGAATAGGTAGAACCCTCAATTTTTCGTTTTTAAAAAGATATTTAGAAAAAACGGATTTTAGAATCCAACTTTGTCGAAAATCTATTTTTACCCAAAAATTATTTTTCCTACGCTCTAGAGCTGCAAACTACATCCTATCAGACGTATTTCGATGCAAGGAATCCGTTGGAATTTACAGAATTTAAAAATTCGCCCGCGTTGTCAAGATATTTCCATTTTTAGGTTTCGCTCTAACGAAAAAAATGGGCATTTTTTCAATGTTTTCGAATCGATATTTCAATTTCGATTTATGAATTTTCTGGCTAAAAACGGGCCAAAATATCTATGAATTATATACTGGGAGATGTATTTTAATCTGAGGAATCGATTGGGACTAGGTAGAACCCTCAATTTTTCGTTTTCAAAAAAATATTTAGAAAAAACGGATTTTTAGAATCCAACTTTGTCGAAAATCTATTTTTACAGAATAATTAATTTTCCTACGCTCTAGAGCTGCAAACTACATCCTATCAGGCGTATTTCGATGCAAGGAATCCGTTGGAATTTACAGAATTTAAAAATTCGCCCGCGTTGTCAAGATATTTCCATTTTTAGGTTTCGCTCTATCGAAAAAAATGGGCATTTTTTCGATGTTTTCGAATCGATATTTCAATTTCGATTTATGAATTTTCTGGCTAAAAACGGCCTAAAATATTGATGAAATATATACTGGGAGATGTATTTCAATCTGAGGAATCGATTGGGACTAGGTAGAACCCTCAATTTTTCGTTTTCAAAAAGATATTTAGAAAAAACGGATTTTTAGAATCCAACTTTGTCGAAAATCTATTTTTACAGAATAATTAATTGTCCTACGCTCTAGAGCTGCAAACTACATCCTATCAGACGTATTTCGATGCAAGGAATCCGTTGGAATTTACAGAATTTAAAAATTCGCCCGCGTTGTCAAGATATTTCCATTTTTAGGTTTCGCTCTATCGAAAAAAATGGGCATTTTTTCGATGTTTTCGAATCGATATTTCAATTTCGATTTATGAATTTTCCGGCTGAAAACGGCCTAAAATATTGATGAAATATATACTGGGAGATGTATTTCAATCTGAGGAATCGACTGGGACTAGGTAGAACACTCAATTTTTCGTTTTTAAAAAGATATTTAGAAAAAACGGATTTTTAGAATCCAACTTTGTCGAAAATCTATTTTTACAGAATAATTAATTTTCCTACGCTCTAGAGCTGCAAACTACATCCTATCAGACGTATTTCGATGCAAGGAATCCGTTGGAATTTACAGAATTTAAAAATTCGCCCGCGTTCTCAAGATATTTCAATTTTTAGGTTTCGCTCTAACGAAAAAAGTGGGCATTTTTTCGATGTTTTCGAATCGATATTTCAATTTCGATATATGAATTTTCCGGCTAAAAACGGCTTAAAATATTGATGAAATATATACTGGGAGATGTATTTCAATCTGAGGAATCGATTGGGACTAGGTAGAACCCTCAATTTTTCGTTTTCAAAAAGATATTTAGAAAAAACGGATTTTTAGAATCCAACTTTGTCGAAAATCTATTTTTACAGAATAATTAATTTTCCTACGCTCTAGAGCTGCAAACTACATCCTATCAGACGTATTTCGATGCAAGGAATCCGTTGAAATTTACAGAATTTAAAAATTCGCCCACGTTGTCAAGATATTTCCATTTTTAGGTTTCGCTCTAACGAAAAAAATGGGCATTTTTTCAATGTTTTCGAATCGATATTTCAATTTCGATTTATGAATTTTCTGGCTAAAAACGGCCTAAAATATTGATGAAATATATACTGGGAGATGTATTTCAATCTGAGGAATCGACTGGGACTAGGTAGAACCCTCAATTTTTCGTTTTTAAAAAGATATTTAGAAAAAACGGATTTTTAGAATCCAACTTTGTCGAAAATCTATTTTTACCCAAAAAATTATTTTTCCTACGCTCTAGAGCTGCAAACTACATCCTATCAGACGTATTTCGATGCAAGGAATCCGTTGGAATTTACAGAATTTAAAAATTCGCCCGCGTTGTCAAGATATTGCCATTTTTAGGTTTCGCTCTATCGAAAAAAATGGGCATTTTTTCGATGTTTTCGAATCGATATTTCAATTTCGATTTATGAATTTTCCGGCTGAAAACGGCCTAAAATATTGATGAAATATATACTGGGAGATGTATTTCAATCTGAGGAATCGACTGGGACTAGGTAGAACCCTCAATTTTTCGTTTTTAAAAAGATATTTAGAAAAAACGGATTTTTAGAATCCAACTTTGTCGAAAATCTATTTTTACCCAAAAAATTATTTTTCCTACGCTCTAGAGCTGCAAACTACATCCTATCAGACGTATTTCGATGCAAGGAATCCGTTGGAATTTACAGAATTTAAAAATTCGCCCGCGTTGTCAAGATATTGCCATTTTTAGGTTTCGCTCTATCGAAAAAAATGGGCATTTTTTCGATGTTTTCGAATCGATATTTCAATTTCGATTTATGAATTTTCCGGGTAAAAACGGGCCAAAATATCTATGAATTATATACTGGGAGATGTATTTCAATCTGAGGAATCGACTGGGAATAGGTAGAACCCTCAATTTTTCGTTTTCAAAAAGATATTTAGAAAAAACGGATTTTTAGAATCCAACTTTGTCGAAAATCTATTTTTACAGAATAATTAATTTTCCTACGCTCTAGAGCTGCAAACTACATCCTATCAGACGTATTTCGATGCAAGGAATCCGTTGAAATTTACAGAATTTAAAAATTCGCCCGCGTTGTCAAGATATTTCCATTTTTAGGTTTCGCTCTAACGAAAAAAATGGGCATTTTTTCGATGTTTTCGAATCGATATTTCAATTTCGATTTATGAATTTTCCGGCTGAAAACGGCCTAAAATATTGATGAAATATATACTGGGAGATGTATTTCAATCTGAGGAATCGACTGGGACTAGGTAGAACACTCAATTTTTCGTTTTTAAAAAGATATTTAGAAAAAACGGATTTTTAGAATCCAACTTTGTCGAAAATCTATTTTTACAGAATAATTAATTTTCCTACGCTCTAGAGCTGCAAACTACATCCTATCAGACGTATTTCGATGCAAGGAATCCGTTGGAATTTACAGAATTTAAAAATTCGCCCGCGTTCTCAAGATATTTCAATTTTTAGGTTTCGCTCTAACGAAAAAAGTGGGCATTTTTTCGATGTTTTCGAATCGATATTTCAATTTCGATATATGAATTTTCCGGCTAAAAACGGCTTAAAATATTGATGAAATATATACTGGGAGATGTATTTCAATCTGAGGAATCGATTGGGACTAGGTAGAACCCTCAATTTTTCGTTTTCAAAAAAATATTTAGAAAAAACGGATTTTTAGAATCCAACTTTGTCGAAAATCTATTTTTACAGAATAATTAATTTTCCTACGCTCTAGAGCTGCAAACTACATCCTATCAGACGTATTTCGATGCAAGGAATCCGTTGAAATTTACAGAATTTAAAAATTCGCCCACGTTGTCAAGATATTTCCATTTTTAGGTTTCGCTCTAACGAAAAAAATGGGCATTTTTTCAATGTTTTCGAATCGATATTTCAATTTCGATTTATGAATTTTCTGGCTAAAAACGGCCTAAAATATTGATGAAATATATACTGGGAGATGTATTTCAATCTGAGGAATCGACTGGGACTAGGTAGAACCCTCAATTTTTCGTTTTTAAAAAGATATTTAGAAAAAACGGATTTTTAGAATCCAACTTTGTCGAAAATCTATTTTTACCCAAAAAATTATTTTTCCTACGCTCTAGAGCTGCAAACTACATCCTATCAGACGTATTTCGATGCAAGGAATCCGTTGGAATTTACAGAATTTAAAAATTCGCCCGCGTTGTCAAGATATTGCCATTTTTAGGTTTCGCTCTATCGAAAAAAATGGGCATTTTTTCGATGTTTTCGAATCGATATTTCAATTTCGATTTATGAATTTTCCGGCTGAAAACGGCCTAAAATATTGATGAAATATATACTGGGAGATGTATTTCAATCTGAGGAATCGACTGGGAATAGGTAGAACCCTCAATTTTTCGTTTTTAAAAAGATATTTAGAAAAAACGGATTTTAGAATCCAACTTTGTCGAAAATCTATTTTTACCCAAAAATTATTTTTCCTACGCTCTAGAGCTGCAAACTACATCCTATCAGACGTATTTCGATGCAAGGAATCCGTTGGAATTTACAGAATTTAAAAATTCGCCCGCGTTGTCAAGATATTTCCATTTTTAGGTTTCGCTCTAAGGAAAAAAATGGGCATTTTTTCGATGTTTTCGAATCGATATTTCAATTTCGATATATGAATTTTCCGGGTAAAAACGGGCCAAAATATCTATGAATTATATACTGGGAGATGTATTTTAATCTGAGGAATCGATTGGGACTAGGTAGAACCCTCAATTTTTCGTTTTCAAAAAAATATTTAGAAAAAACGGATTTTTAGAATCCAACTTTGTCGAAAATCTATTTTTACAGAATAATTAATTTTCCTACGCTCTAGAGCTGCAAACTACATCCTATCAGACGTATTTCGATGCAAGGAATCCGTTGGAATTTACAGAATTTAAAAATTCGCCCGCGTTGTCAAGATATTTCCATTTTTAGGTTTCGCTCTATCGAAAAAAATGGGCATTTTTTCGATGTTTTCGAATCGATATTTCAATTTCGATTTATGAATTTTCTGGCTAAAAACGGCCTAAAATATTGATGAAATATATACTGGGAGATGTATTTCAATCTGAGGAATCGATTGGCACTAGGTAGAACCCTCAATTTTTCGTTTTCAAAAAGATATTTAGAAAAAACGGATTTTTAGAATCCAACTTTGTCGAAAATCTATTTTTACAGAATAATTAATTTTCCTACGCTCTAGAGCTGCAAACTACATCCTATCAGACGTATTTCGATGCAAGGAATCCGTTGAAATTTACAGAATTTAAAAATTCGCCCACGTTGTCAAGATATTTCCATTTTTAGGTTTCGCTCTAACGAAAAAAATGGGCATTTTTTCAATGTTTTCGAATCGATATTTCAATTTCGATTTATGAATTTTCTGGCTAAAAACGGCCTAAAATATTGATGAAATATATACTGGGAGATGTATTTCAATCTGAGGAATCGACTGGGACTAGGTAGAACCCTCAATTTTTCGTTTTTAAAAAGATATTTAGAAAAAACGGATTTTTAGAATCCAACTTTGTCGAAAATCTATTTTTACCCAAAAAATTATTTTTCCTACGCTCTAGAGCTGCAAACTACATCCTATCAGACGTATTTCGATGCAAGGAATCCGTTGGAATTTACAGAATTTAAAAATTCGCCCGCGTTGTCAAGATATTGCCATTTTTAGGTTTCGCTCTATCGAAAAAAATGGGCATTTTTTCGATGTTTTCGAATCGATATTTCAATTTCGATTTATGAATTTTCCGGGTAAAAACGGGCCAAAATATCTATGAATTATATACTGGGAGATGTATTTCAATCTGAGGAATCGACTGGGAATAGGTAGAACCCTCAATTTTTCGTTTTTAAAAAGATATTTAGAAAAAACGGATTTTAGAATCCAACTTTGTCGAAAATCTATTTTTACCCAAAAATTATTTTTCCTACGCTCTAGAGCTGCAAACTACATCCTATCAGACGTATTTCGATGCAAGGAATCCGTTGGAATTTACAGAATTTAAAAATTCGCCCGCGTTGTCAAGATATTTCCATTTTTAGGTTTCGCTCTAAGGAAAAAAATGGGCATTTTTTCGATGTTTTCGAATCGATATTTCAATTTCGATATATGAATTTTCCGGGTAAAAACGGGCCAAAATATCTATGAATTATATACTGGGAGATGTATTTTAATCTGAGGAATCGATTGGGACTAGGTAGAACCCTCAATTTTTCGTTTTCAAAAAAATATTTAGAAAAAACGGATTTTTAGAATCCAACTTTGTCGAAAATCTATTTTTACAGAATAATTAATTTTCCTACGCTCTAGAGCTGCAAACTACATCCTATCAGACGTATTTCGATGCAAGGAATCCGTTGGAATTTACAGAATTTAAAAATTCGCCCGCGTTGTCAAGATATTTCCATTTTTAGGTTTCGCTCTATCGAAAAAAATGGGCATTTTTTCGATGTTTTCGAATCGATATTTCAATTTCGATTTATGAATTTTCTGGCTAAAAACGGCCTAAAATATTGATGAAATATATACTGGGAGATGTATTTCAATCTGAGGAATCGATTGGGACTAGGTAGAACCCTCAATTTTTCGTTTTCAAAAAGATATTTAGAAAAAACGGATTTTTAGAATCCAACTTTGTCGAAAATCTATTTTTACAGAATAATTAATTGTCCTACGCTCTAGAGCTGCAAACTACATCCTATCAGACGTATTTCGATGCAAGGAATCCGTTGGAATTTACAGAATTTAAAAATTCGCCCGCGTTGTCAAGATATTTCCATTTTTAGGTTTCGCTCTATCGAAAAAAATGGGCATTTTTTCGATGTTTTCGAATCGATATTTCAATTTCGATTTATGAATTTTCCGGCTGAAAACGGCCTAAAATATTGATGAAATATATACTGGGAGATGTATTTCAATCTGAGGAATCGACTGGGACTAGGTAGAACACTCAATTTTTCGTTTTTAAAAAGATATTTAGAAAAAACGGATTTTTAGAATCCAACTTTGTCGAAAATCTATTTTTACAGAATAATTAATTTTCCTACGCTCTAGAGCTGCAAACTACATCCTATCAGACGTATTTCGATGCAAGAAATCCGTTGGAATTTACAGAATTTAAAAATTCGCCCGCGTTCTCAAGATATTTCAATTTTTAGGTTTCGCTCTAACGAAAAAAGTGGGCATTTTTTCGATGTTTTCGAATCGATATTTCAATTTCGATATATGAATTTTCCGGCTAAAAACGGCTTAAAATATTGATGAAATATATACTGGGAGATGTATTTCAATCTGAGGAATCGATTGGGACTAGGTAGAACCCTCAATTTTTCGTTTTCAAAAAGATATTTAGAAAAAACGGATTTTTAGAATCCAACTTTGTCGAAAATCTATCTTTACAGAATAATTAATTTTCCTACGCTCTAGAGCTGCAAACTACATCCTATAAGACGTATTTCGATGCAAGGAATCCGTTGGAATTTACAGAATTTAAAAATTCGCCCGCGTTCTCAAGATATTTCAATTTTTAGGTTTCGCTCTAACGAAAAAAATGGGCATTTTTTCGATGTTTTCGAATCGATATTTGAATTTCGATATATGAATTTTCCGGCTAAAAACGGCTTAAAATATTGATGAAATATATACTGGGAGATGTATTTCAATCTGAGGAATCGATTGGGACTAGGTAGAACCCTCAATTTTTCGTTTTCAAAAAGATATTTAGAAAAAACGGATTTTTAGAATCCAACTTTGTCGAAAATCTATCTTTACAGAATAATTAATTTTCCTACGCTCTAGAGCTGCAAACTACATCCTATAAGACGTATTTCGATGCAAGGAATCCGTTGGAATTTACAGAATTTAAAAATTCGCCCGCGTTCTCAAGATATTTCAATTTTTAGGTTTCGCTCTAACGAAAAAAATGGGCATTTTTTCGATGTTTTCGAATCGATATTTGAATTTCGATATATGAATTTTCCGGCTAAAAGCGGCTTAAAATATGGATGAAATATATACTGGGAGATGTATCTCAATCTGAGGAATCGATTGGGACTAGGTAGAACCCTCAATTTTTCGTTTTCAAAAAGATATTTAGAAAAAACGGATTTTTAGAATCCAACTTTGTCGAAAATCTATTTTTACAGAATAATTAATTGTCCTACGCTCTAGAGCTGCAAACTACATCCTATCAGACGTATTTCGATGCAAGGAATCCGTTGGAATTTACAGAATTTAAAAATTCGCCCGCGTTGTCAAGATATTTCCATTTTTAGGTTTCGCTCTATCGAAAAAAATGGGCATTTTTTCGATGTTTTCGAATCGATATTTCAATTTCGATTTATGAATTTTCCGGCTGAAAACGGCCTAAAATATTGATGAAATATATACTGGGAGATGTATTTCAATCTGAGGAATCGACTGGGACTAGGTAGAACACTCAATTTTTCGTTTTTAAAAAGATATTTAGAAAAAACGGATTTTTAGAATCCAACTTTGTCGAAAATCTATTTTTACAGAATAATTAATTTTCCTACGCTCTAGAGCTGCAAACTACATCCTATCAGACGTATTTCGATGCAAGAAATCCGTTGGAATTTACAGAATTTAAAAATTCGCCCGCGTTCTCAAGATATTTCAATTTTTAGGTTTCGCTCTAACGAAAAAAGTGGGCATTTTTTCGATGTTTTCGAATCGATATTTCAATTTCGATATATGAATTTTCCGGCTAAAAACGGCTTAAAATATTGATGAAATATATACTGGGAGATGTATTTCAATCTGAGGAATCGATTGGGACTAGGTAGAACCCTCAATTTTTCGTTTTCAAAAAGATATTTAGAAAAAACGGATTTTTAGAATCCAACTTTGTCGAAAATCTATCTTTACAGAATAATTAATTTTCCTACGCTCTAGAGCTGCAAACTACATCCTATAAGACGTATTTCGATGCAAGGAATCCGTTGGAATTTACAGAATTTAAAAATTCGCCCGCGTTCTCAAGATATTTCAATTTTTAGGTTTCGCTCTAACGAAAAAAATGGGCATTTTTTCGATGTTTTCGAATCGATATTTGAATTTCGATATATGAATTTTCCGGCTAAAAACGGCTTAAAATATTGATGAAATATATACTGGGAGATGTATTTCAATCTGAGGAATCGATTGGGACTAGGTAGAACCCTCAATTTTTCGTTTTCAAAAAGATATTTAGAAAAAACGGATTTTTAGAATCCAACTTTGTCGAAAATCTATCTTTACAGAATAATTAATTTTCCTACGCTCTAGAGCTGCAAACTACATCCTATAAGACGTATTTCGATGCAAGGAATCCGTTGGAATTTACAGAATTTAAAAATTCGCCCGCGTTCTCAAGATATTTCAATTTTTAGGTTTCGCTCTAACGAAAAAAATGGGCATTTTTTCGATGTTTTCGAATCGATATTTGAATTTCGATATATGAATTTTCCGGCTAAAAGCGGCTTAAAATATGGATGAAATATATACTGGGAGATGTATCTCAATCTGAGGAATCGATTGGGACTAGGTAGAACCCTCAATTTTTCGTTTTCAAAAAGATATTTAGAAAAAACGGATTTTTAGAATCCAACTTTGTCGAAAATCTATTTTTACAGAATAATTAATTTTCCTACGCTCTAGAGCTGCAAACTACATCCTATCAGACGTATTTCGATGCAAGGAATCCGTTGGAATTTACAGAATTTAAAAATTCGCCCGCGTTGTCAAGATATTTCCATTTTTAGGTTTCGCTCTATCGAAAAAAATGGGCATTTTTTCGATGTTTTCGAATCGATATTTCAATTTCGATTTATGAATTTTCCGGCTGAAAACGGCCTAAAATATTGATGAAATATATACTGGGAGATGTATTTCAATCTGAGGAATCGACTGGGACTAGGTAGAACCCTCAATTTTTCGTTTTCAAAAAGATATTTAGAAAAAACGGATTTTTAGAATCCAACTTTGTCGAAAATCTATTTTTACAGAATAGTTAATTTTCCTACGCTCTGGAGCTGCAAACTACATCCTATCAGACGTATTTCGATGCAAGGAATCCGTTGAAATTTACAGAATTTAAAAATTCGCCCGCGTTGTCACGATATTTCCATTTTTAGGTTTCGCTCTATCGAAAAAAATGGGCATTTTTTCGATGTTTTCGAATCGATATTTCAATTTCGATATATGAATTTTCCGGGTAAGAACGGGCCAAAATATCGATGAAATATATACTGGGAGATGTGTTTTAATCTGAGGAATCGATTGGGACTAGGTAGAACCCTCAATTTTTTGGTTTCAATAAGATATTTAGAAAAAACGGATTTTTAGAATCCAACTTTGTCGAAAATCTATTTTTACCCAAAAATTATTTTTCCTACGCTCTAGAGCTGCAAACTACATCCTATAAGACGTATTTCGATGCAAGGAATCCGTTGGAATTTACAGAATTTAAAAATTCGCCCGCGTTCTCAAGATATTTCAATTTTTAGGTTTCGCTCTAACGAAAAAAATGGGCATTTTTTCGATGTTTTCGAATCGATATTTGAATTTCGATATATGAATTTTCCGGCTAAAAACGGCTTAAAATGTGGATGAAATATATACTGGGAGATGTGTTTTAATCTGAGGAATCGATTGGGACTAGGTAGAACCCTCAATTTTTTGGTTTCAAAAAGATATTTAGAAAAAACGGATTTTTAGAATCCAACTTTGTCGAAAATCTATTTTTACCCAAAAATTATTTTTCCTACGCTCTAGAGCTGCAAACTACATCCTATAAGACGTATTTCGATGCAAGGAATCCGTTGGAATTTACAGAATTTAAAAATTCGCCCGCGTTCTCAAGATATTTCAATTTTTAGGTTTCGCTCTAACGAAAAAAATGGGCATTTTTTCGATGTTTTCGAATCGATATTTGAATTTCGATATATGAATTTTCCGGCTAAAAGCGGCTTAAAATATGGATGAAATATATACTGGGAGATGTATTTCAATCTGAGGAATCGATTGGGACTAGGTAGAACCCTCAATTTTTCGTTTTCAAAAAGATATTTAGAAAAAACGGATTTTTAGAATCCAACTTTGTCGAAAATCTATTTTTACAGATTAATTAATTTTCCTACGCTCTAGAGCTGCAAACTACATCCTATCAGGCGTATTTCGATGCAAGGAATCCGTTGGAATTTACAGAATTTAAAAATTCGCCCGCGTTGTCAAGATATTTCCATTTTTAGGTTTCGCTCTATCGAAAAAAATGGGCATTTTTTCGATGTTTTCGAATCGATATTTCAATTTCGATTTATGAATTTTCCGGCTGAAAACGGCCTAAAATATTGATGAAATATATACTGGGAGATGTATTTCAATCTGAGGAATCGACTGGGACTAGGTAGAACCCTCAATTTTTCGTTTTTAAAAAGATATTTAGAAAAAACGGATTTTTAGAATCCAACTTTGTCGAAAATCTATTTTTACAGAATAATTAATTTTCCTACGCTCTAGAGCTGCAAACTACATCCTATCAGACGTATTTCGATGCAAGGAATCCGTTGGAATTTACAGAATTTAAAAATTCGCCCGCGTTCTCAAGATATTTCAATTTTTAGGTTTCGCTCTAACGAAAAAAATGGGCATTTTTTCGATGTTTTCGAATCGATATTTGAATTTCGATATATGAATTTTCCGGCTAAAAACGGCTTAAAATATGGATGAAATATATACTGGGAGATGTATTTCAATCTGAGGAATCGATTGGGACTAGGTAGAACCCTCAATTTTTCGTTTTCAAAAAGATATTTAGAAAAAACGGATTTTTAGAATCCAACTTTGTCGAAAATCTATTTTTACAGATTAATTAATTTTCCTACGCTCTAGAGCTGCAAACTACATCCTATCAGGCGTATTTCGATGCAACGAATCCGTTGGAATTTACAGAATTTAAAAATTCGCCCGCGTTGTCAAGATATTTCCATTTTTAGGTTTCGCTCTATCGAAAAAAATGGGCATTTTTTCGATGTTTTCGAATCGATATTTCAATTTCGATTTATGAATTTTCCGGCTGAAAACGGCCTAAAATATTGATGAAATATATACTGGGAGATGTATTTCAATCTGAGGAATCGACTGGGACTAGGTAGAACCCTCAATTTTTCGTTTTTAAAAAGATATTTAGAAAAAACGGATTTTTAGAATCCAACTTTGTCGAAAATCTATTTTTACAGAATAATTAATTTTCCTACGCTCTAGAGCTGCAAACTACATCCTATCAGACGTATTTCGATGCAAGGAATCCGTTGGAATTTACAGAATTTAAAAATTCGCCCGCGTTCTCAAGATATTTCAATTTTTAGGTTTCGCTCTAACGAAAAAAATGGGCATTTTTTCGATGTTTTCGAATCGATATTTGAATTTCGATATATGAATTTTCCGGCTAAAAACGGCTTAAAATATTGATGAAATATATACTGGGAGATGTATTTCAATCTGAGGAATCGATTGGGACTAGGTAGAACCCTCAATTTTTCGTTTTCAAAAAGATATTTAGAAAAAACGGATTTTTAGAATCCAACTTTGTCGAAAATCTATTTTTACAGAATAATTAATTTTCCTACGCTCTAGAGCTGCAAACTACATCCTATCAGACGTATTTCGATGCAAGGAATCCGTTGGAATTTACAGAATTTAAAAATTCGCCCGCGTGTTCAAGATATTTCCATTTTTAGGTTTCGCTCTATCGAAAAAAATGGGCATTTTTTCGATGTTTTCGAATCGATATTTCAATTTCGATTTATGAATTTTCCGGCTGAAAACGGCCTAAAATATTGATGAAATATATACTGGGAGATGTATTTCAATCTGAGGAATCGACTGGGACTAGGTAGAACACTCAATTTTTCGTTTTTAAAAAGATATTTAGAAAAAACGGATTTTTAGAATCCAACTTTGTCGAAAATCTATTTTTACAGAATAATTAATTTTCCTACGCTCTAGAGCTGCAAACTACATCCTATAAGACGTATTTCGATGCAAGGAATCCGTTGGAATTTACAGAATTTAAAAATTCGCCCGCGTTCTCAAGATATTTCAATTTTTAGGTTTCGCTCTAACGAAAAAAATGGGCATTTTTTCGATGTTTTCGATTTGATATTTGAATTTCGATATATGAATTTTCCGGCTAAAAGCGGCTTAAAATATGGATGAAATATATACTGGGAGATGTATTTCAATCTGAGGAATCGATTGGGACTAGGTAGAACCCTCAATTTTTCGTTTTCAAAAAGATATTTAGAAAAAACGGATTTTTAGAATCCAACTTTGTCGAAAATCTATTTTTACAGATTAATTAATTTTCCTACGCTCTAGAGCTGCAAACTACATCCTATCAGGCGTATTTCGATGCAAGGAATCCGTTGGAATTTACAGAATTTAAAAATTCGCCCGCGTTGTCAAGATATTTCCATTTTTAGGTTTCGCTCTATCGAAAAAAATGGGCATTTTTTCGATGTTTTCGAATCGATATTTCAATTTCGATTTATGAATTTTCCGGCTGAAAACGGCCTAAAATATTGATGAAATATATACTGGGAGATGTATTTCAATCTGAGGAATCGATTGGGACTAGGTAGAACCCTCAATTTTTCGTTTTCAAAAAGATATTTAGAAAAAACGGATTTTTAGAATCCAACTTTGTCGAAAATCTATTTTTACAGAATAATTAATTTTCCTACGCTCTAGAGCTGCAAACTACATCCTATCAGGCGTATTTCGATGCAAGGAATCCGTTGGAATTTACAGAATTTAAAAATTCGCCCGCGTTGTCAAGATATTTCCATTTTTAGGTTTCGCTCTATCGAAAAAAATGGGCATTTTTTCGATGTTTTCGAATCGATATTTCAATTTCGATTTATGAATTTTCCGGCTGAAAACGGCCTAAAATATTGATGAAATATATACTGGGAGATGTATTTCAATCTGAGGAATCGACTGGGACTAGGTAGAACCCTCAATTTTTCGTTTTCAAAAAGATATTTAGAAAAAACGGATTTTTAGAATCCAACTTTGTCGAAAATCTATTTTTACAGAATAGTTAATTTTCCTACGCTCTGGAGCTGCAAACTACATCCTATCAGACGTATTTCGATGCAAGGAATCCGTTGAAATTTACAGAATTTAAAAATTCGCCCGCGTTGTCAAGATATTTCCATTTTTAGGTTTCGCTCTAACGAAAAAAATGGGCATTTTTTCGATGTTTTCGAATCGATATTTCAATTTCGATATATGAATTTTCCGGGTAAAAACGGGCCAAAATATCGATGAATTATATACTGGGAGATGTATTTTAATCTGAGGAATCGATTGGGACTAGGTAGAACCCTCAATTTTTCGTTTTCAAAAAAATATTTAGAAAAAACGGATTTTTAGAATCCAACTTTGTCGAAAATCTATTTTTACAGAATAATTAATTTTCCTACGCTCTAGAGCTGCAAACTACATCCTATCAGACGTATTTCGATGCAAGGAATCCGTTGGAATTTACAGAATTTAAAAATTCGCCCGCGTTGTCAAGATATTTCCATTTTTAGGTTTCGCTCTACCGAAAAAAATGGGCATTTTTTCGATGTTTTCGAATCGATATTTCAATTTCGATTTATGAATTTTCCGGCTGAAAACGGCCTAAAATATTGATGAAATATATACTGGGAGATGTATTTCAATCTGAGGAATCGACTGGGACTACGTAGAACACTCAATTTTTCGTTTTTAAAAAGATATTTAGAAAAAACGGATTTTTAGAATCCAACTTTGTCGAAAATCTATTTTTACAGAATAATTAATTTTCCTACGCTCTGGAGCTGCAAACTACATCCTATCAGACGTATTTCGATGCAAGGAATCCGTTGGAATTTACAGAATTTAAAAATTCGCCCGCGTTGTCAAGATATTTCCATTTTTAGGTTTCGCTCTATCGAAAAAAATGGGCATTTTTTCGATGTTTTCGAATCGATATTTCAATTTCGATTTATGAATTTTCCGGCTGAAAACGGCCTAAAATATTGATGAAATATATACTGGGAGATGTATTTCAATCTGAGGAATCGACTGGGACTAGGTAGAACACTCAATTTTTCGTTTTTAAAAAGATATTTAGAAAAAACGGATTTTTAGAATCCAACTTTGTCGAAAATCTATTTTTACAGAATAATTAATTTTCCTACGCTCTAGAGCTGCAAACTACATCCTATAAGACGTATTTCGATGCAAGGAATCCGTTGGAATTTACAGAATTTAAAAATTCGCCCGCGTTCTCAAGATATTTCAATTTTTAGGTTTCGCTCTAACGAAAAAAATGGGCATTTTTTCGATGTTTTCGATT
The DNA here is from genome assembly GCA_023512825.1 of Liposcelis brunnea. Lineage (NCBI taxonomy): Eukaryota > Metazoa > Arthropoda > Insecta > Psocodea > Liposcelididae > Liposcelis > Liposcelis brunnea. The sequence continues at coordinate 23,489,849 of CM042067.1, forward strand.
TGATATTTGAATTTCGATATATGAATTTTCCGGCTAAAAGCGGCTTAAAATATGGATGAAATATATACTGGGAGATGTATTTCAATCTGAGGAATAGATTGGGACTTGGTAGAACCCTCAATTTTTCGTTTTCAAAAAGATATTTAGAAAAAACGGATTTTTAGAATCCAACTTTGTCGAAAATCTATTTTTACAGATTAATTAATTTTCCTACGCTCTAGAGCTGCAAACTACATCCTATCAGGCGTATTTCGATGCAAGGAATCCGTTGGAATTTACAGAATTTAAAAATTCGCCCGCGTTGTCAAGATATTTCCATTTTTAGGTTTCGCTCTATCGAAAAAAATGGGCATTTTTTCGATGTTTTCGAATCGATATTTCAATTTCGATTTATGAATTTTCCGGCTGAAAACGGCCTAAAATATTGATGAAATATATACTGGGAGATGTATTTCAATCTGAGGAATCGATTGGGACTAGGTAGAACCCTCAATTTTTCGTTTTCAAAAAGATATTTAGAAAAAACGGATTTTTAGAATCCAACTTTGTCGAAAATCTATTTTTACAGAATAATTAATTTTCCTACGCTCTAGAGCTGCAAACTACATCCTATCAGGCGTATTTCGATGCAAGGAATCCGTTGGAATTTACAGAATTTAAAAATTCGCCCGCGTTGTCAAGATATTTCCATTTTTAGGTTTCGCTCTATCAAAAAAAATTGGCATTTTTTCGATGTTTTCGAATCGATATTTCAATTTCGATTTATGAATTTTCCGGCTGAAAACGGCCTAAAATATTGATGAAATATATACTGGGAGATGTATTTCAATCTGAGGAATCGACTGGGACTAGGTAGAACCCTCAATTTTTCGTTTTCAAAAAGATATTTAGAAAAAACGGATTTTTAGAATCCAACTTTGTCGAAAATCTATTTTTACAGAATAGTTAATTTTCCTACGCTCTGGAGCTGCAAACTACATCCTATCAGACGTATTTCGATGCAAGGAATCCGTTGAAATTTACAGAATTTAAAAATTCGCCCGCGTTGTCAAGATATTTCCATTTTTAGGTTTCGCTCTAACGAAAAAAATGGGCATTTTTTCGATGTTTTCGAATCGATATTTCAATTTCGATATATGAATTTTCCGGGTAAAAACGGGCCAAAATATCGATGAATTATATACTGGGAGATGTATTTTAATCTGAGGAATCGATTGGGACTAGGTAGAACCCTCAATTTTTCGTTTTCAAAAAAATATTTAGAAAAAACGGATTTTTAGAATCCAACTTTGTCGAAAATCTATTTTTACAGAATAATTAATTTTCCTACGCTCTGGAGCTGCAAACTACATCCTATCAGACGTATTTCGATGCAAGGAATCCGTTGGAATTTACAGAATTTAAAAATTCGCCCGCGTTGTCAAGATATTTCCATTTTTAGGTTTCGCTCTATCGAAAAAAATGGGCATTTTTTCGATGTTTTCGAATCGATATTTCAATTTCGATTTATGAATTTTCCGGCTGAAAACGGCCTAAAATATTGATGAAATATATACTGGGAGATGTATTTCAATCTGAGGAATCGACTGGGACTACGTAGAACACTCAATTTTTCGTTTTTAAAAAGATATTTAGAAAAAACGGATTTTTAGAATCCAACTTTGTCGAAAATCTATTTTTACCCAAAAATTATTTTTCCTACGCTCTAGAGCTGCAAACTACATCCTATCAGACGTATTTCGATGCAAGGAATCCGTTGGAATTTACAGAATTTAAAAATTCGCCCGCGTTCTCAAGATATTTCAATTTTTAGGTTTCGCTCTAACGAAAAAAATGGGCATTTTTTCGATGTTTTCGAATCGATATTTCAATTTCGATATATGAATTTTCCGGGTAAAAACGGGCCAAAATATCGATGAATTATATACTAAGAGATGTATTTTAATCTGAGGAATCGATTGGGACTAGGTAGAACCCTCAATTTTTCGTTTTCAAAAAAATATTTAGAAAAAACGGATTTTTAGAATCCAACTTTGTCAAAAATCTATTTTTACAGAATAATTAATTTTCCTACGCTCTAGAGCTGCAAACTACATCCTATCAGACGTATTTCGATGCAAGGAATCCGTTGGAATTTACAGAATTTAAAAATTCGCCCGCGTTGTCAAGATATTTCCATTTTTAGGTTTCGCTCTATCGAAAAAAATGGGCATTTTTTCGATGTTTTCGAATCGATATTTCAATTTCGATTTATGAATTTTCCGGCTGAAAACGGCCTAAAATATTGATGAAATATATACTGGGAGATGTATTTCAATCTGAGGAATCGACTGGGACTAGGTAGAACACTCAATTTTTCGTTTTTAAAAAGATATTTAGAAAAAACGGATTTTTAGAATCCAACTTTGTTGAAAATCTATTTTTACAGAATAATTAATTTTCCTACGCTCTAGAGCTGCAAACTACATCCTATCAGACGTATTTCGATGCAAGGAATCCGTTGGAATTTACAGAATTTAAAAATTCGCCCGCGTTCTCAAGATATTTCAATTTTTAGGTTTCGCTCTAACGAAAAAAATGGGCATTTTTTCGATGTTTTCGAATCGATATTTCAATTTCGATATATGAATTTTCCGGGTAAAAACGGGCCAAAATATCGATGAATTATATACTGGGAGATGTATTTTAATCTGAGGAATCGATTGGGACTAGGTAGAACCCTCAATTTTTCGTTTTCAAAAAAATATTTAGAAAAAACGGATTTTTAGAATCCAACTTTGTCGAAAATCTATTTTTACAGAATAATTAATTTTCCTACGCTCTCGAGCTGCAAACTACATCCTATCAGACGTATTTCGATGCAAGGAATCCGTTGGAATTTACAGAATTTAAAAATTCGCCCGCGTTGTCAAGATATTTCCATTTTTAGGTTTCGCTCTAACGAAAAAAATGGGCATTTTTTCGATGTTTTCTAATCGATATTTCAATTTCGATATATGAATTTTCCGGGTAAAAACGGGCCAAAATATCGATGAATTATATACTGGGAGATGTATTTTAATCTGAGGAATCGATTGGGACTAGGTAGAACCCTCAATTTTTCGTTTTCAAAAAAATATTTAGAAAAAACGGATTTTTAGAATCCAACTTTGTCGAAAATCTATTTTTACAGAATAATTAATTTTCCTACGCTCTAGAGCTGCAAACTACATCCTATCAGACGTATTTCGATGCAAGGAATCCGTTGGAATTTACAGAATTTAAAAATTCGCCCGCGTTGTCAAGATATTTCCATTTTTAGGTTTCGCTCTATCGAAAAAAATGGGCATTTTTTCGATGTTTTCGAATCGATATTTCAATTTTGATTTATGAATTTTCCGGCTGAAAACGGCCTAAAATATTGATGAAATATATACTGGGAGATGTATTTCAATCTGAGGAATCGACTGGGACTAGGTAGAACACTCAATTTTTCGTTTTTAAAAAGATATTTAGAAAAAACGGATTTTTAGAATCCAACTTTGTCGAAAATCTATTTTTACAGAATAATTAATTTTCCTACGCTCTAGAGCTGCAAACTACATCCTATCAGACGTATTTCGATGCAAGGAATCCGTTGGAATTTACAGAATTTAAAAATTCGCCCGCTGTTCAAGATATTTCCATTTTTAGGTTTCGCTCTATCGAAAAAAATGGGCATTTTTTCGATGTTTTCGAATCGATATTTCAATTTCGATTTATGAATTTTCCGGCTAAAAACGGCTTAAAATGTGGATGAAATATATACTGGGAGATGTATTTTAATCTGAGGAATCGATTGGGACTAGGTAGAACCCTCAATTTTTCGTTTTCAAAAAAATATTTAGAAAAAACGGATTTTTAGAATCCAACTTTGTCGAAAATCTATTTTTACAGAATAATTAATTTTCCTACGCTCTAGAGCTGCAAACTACATCCTATCAGACGTATTTCGATGCAAGGAATCCGTTGGAATTTACAGAATTTAAAAATTCGCCCGCGTTGTCAAGATATTTCCATTTTTAGGTTTCGCTCTAACGAAAAAAATGGGCATTTTTTCGATGTTTTCTAATCGATATTTCAATTTCGATATATGAATTTTCCGGGTAAAAACGGGCCAAAATATCGATGAATTATATACTGGGAGATGTATTTTAATCTGAGGAATCGATTGGGACTAGGTAGAACCCTCAATTTTTCGTTTTCAAAAAAATATTTAGAAAAAACGGATTTTTAGAATCCAACTTTGTCGAAAATCTATTTTTACAGAATAATTAATTTTCCTACGCTCTAGAGCTGCAAACTACATCCTATCAGACGTATTTCGATGCAAGGAATCCGTTGGAATTTACAGAATTTAAAAATTCGCCCGCGTTGTCAAGATATTTCCATTTTTAGGTTTCGCTCTATCGAAAAAAATGGGCATTTTTTCGATGTTTTCGAATCGATATTTGAATTTCGATATATGAATTTTCCGGCTAAATACGGCTTAAAATGTGGATGAAATATATACTAGGAGATGTATTTTAATCTGAGGAATCGATTGGGACTAGGTAGAACCCTCAATTTTTCGTTTTCAAAAAAATATTTAGATAAAACGGATTTTTAGAATCCAACTTTGTCGAAAATCTATTTTTACAGAATAATTAATTTTCCTACGCTCTAGAGCTGCAAACTACATCCTATCAGACGTATTTCGATGCAAGGAATCCGTTGGAATTTACAGAATTTAAAAATTCGCCCGCGTTGTCAAGATATTTCCATTTTTAGGTTTCGCTCTAACGAAAAAAATGGGCATTTTTTCGATGTTTTCTAATCGATATTTCAATTTCGATATATGAATTTTCCGGGTAAAAACGGGCCAAAATATCGATGAATTATATACTGGGAGATGTATTTTAATCTGAGGAATCGATTGGGACTAGGTAGAACCCTCAATTTTTCGTTTTCAAAAAAATATTTAGAAAAAACGGATTTTTAGAATCCAACTTTGTCGAAAATCTATTTTTACAGAATAATTAATTTTCCTACGCTCTAGAGCTGCAAACTACATCCTATCAGACGTATTTCGATGCAAGGAATCCGTTGGAATTTACAGAATTTAAAAATTCGCCCGCGTTGTCAAGATATTTCCATTTTTAGGTTTCGCTCTATCGAAAAAAATGGGCATTTTTTCGATGTTTTCGAATCGATATTTCAATTTCGATTTATGAATTTTCCGGCTGAAAACGGCCTAAAATATTGATGAAATATATACTGGGAGATGTATTTCAATCTGAGGAATCGACTGGGACTAGGTAGAACACTCAATTTTTCGTTTTTAAAAAGATATTTAGAAAAAACGGATTTTTAGAATCCAACTTTGTCGAAAATCTATTTTTACAGAATAATTAATTTTCCTACGCTCTAGAGCTGCAAACTACATCCTATCAGACGTATTTCGATGCAAGGAATCCGTTGGAATTTACAGAATTTAAAAATTCGCCCGCGTTGTCAAGATATTTCCATTTTTAGGTTTCGCTCTAACGAAAAAAATGGGCATTTTTTCGATGTTTTCTAATCGATATTTCAATTTCGATATATGAATTTTCCGGGTAAAAACGGGCCAAAATATCGATGAATTATATACTGGGAGATGTATTTTAATCTGAGGAATCGATTGGGACTAGGTAGAACCCTCAATTTTTCGTTTTCAAAAAAATATTTAGAAAAAACGGATTTTTAGAATCCAACTTTGTCGAAAATCTATTTTTACAGAATAATTAATTTTCCTACGCTCTAGAGCTGCAAACTACATCCTATCAGACGTATTTCGATGCAAGGAATCCGTTGGAATTTACAGAATTTAAAAATTCGCCCGCGTTGTCAAGATATTTCCATTTTTAGGTTTCGCTCTATCGAAAAAAATGGGCATTTTTTCGATGTTTTCGAATCGATATTTCAATTTCGATTTATGAATTTTCCGGCTGAAAACGGCCTAAAATATTGATGAAATATATACTGGGAGATGTATTTCAATCTGAGGAATCGACTGGGACTAGGTAGAACACTCAATTTTTCGTTTTTAAAAACATATTTAGAAAAAACGGATTTTTAGAATCCAACTTTGTCGAAAATCTATTTTTACAGAATAATTAATTTTCCTACGCTCTAGAGCTGCAAACTACATCCTATCAGACGTATTTCGATGCAAGGAATCCGTTGGAATTTACAGAATTTAAAAATTCGCCCGCGTTGTCAAGATATTTCCATTTTTAGGTTTCGCTCTATCGAAAAAAATGGGCATTTTTTCGATGTTTTCGAATCGATATTTCAATTTCGATTTATGAATTTTCCGGTTGAAAACGGCCTAAAATATTGATGAAATATATACTGGGAGATGTATTTCAATCTGAGGAATCGACTGGGACTAGGTAGAACACTCAATTTTTCGTTTTCAAAAAAATATTTAGAAAAAACGGATTTTTAGAATCCAACTTTGTCGAAAATCTATTTTTACAGAATAATTAATTTTCCTACGCTCTAGAGCTGCAAACTACATCCTATCAGACGTATTTCGATGCAAGGAATCCGTTGGAATTTACAGAATTTAAAAATTCGCCCGCTGTTCAAGATATTTCCATTTTTAGGTTTCGCTCTATCGAAAAAAATGGGCATTTTTTCGATGTTTTCGAATCGATATTTCAATTTCGATTTATGAATTTTCCGGCTGAAAACGGCCTAAAATATTGATGAAATATATACTGGGAGATGTATTTCAATCTGAGGAATCGACTGGGACTAGGTAGAACCCTCAATTTTTCGTTTTTAAAAAGATATTTAGAAAAAACGGATTTTTAGAATCCAACTTTGTCGAAAATCTATTTTTACAGAATAATTAATTTTCCTACGCTCTAGAGCTGCAAACTACATCCTATCAGACGTATTTCGATGCAAGGAATCCGTTGGAATTTACAGAATTTAAAAATTCGCCCGCGTTGTCAAGATATTGCCATTTTTAGGTTTCGCTCTAAGGAAAAAAATGGGCATTTTTTCGATGTTTTCGAATCGATATTTCAATTTCGATATATGAATTTTCCGGGTAAAAACGGGCCAAAATATCTATGAATTATATACTGGGAGATGTATTTTAATCTGAGGAATCGATTGGGACTAGGTAGAACCCTCAATTTTTCGTTTTCAAAAAAATATTTAGAAAAAACGGATTTTTAGAATCCAACTTTGTCGAAAATCTATTTTTAAAAAAATGGGCATTTTTTTAATGTTTTCAAATCGATATTGTTTTCAGGCGTCATGGGAGTTGCTTACACTGCCATTTGTTGGGAAGTTTGGGAAGTAATGCAAAGGAGACAAGTCATGACCGCTGCTAAATCGTAAGCTTTAAAATAAGATTTTGATCTTGCTTGCGCCAGGGCTTTAATTATATTTTATTACAGGCTTAGTATTCGCAGCAGCAAACGACCGGTCCTGTCACAAACAGCGAGTAACGGAAACTCTTTTATATCTGAAGCTGCGGCGAATCCGCTTTCTAGGAGGAAAAGCCGTAAAATGTTTTACAGAACCGTTGGAGATGATGACACGCCTGTTAAACAAGTAAATATAAATACGGTAAACGAGTTTTAAAAAAAGGGGATTTTTTATTTTTTTTAATTTCCTTGTGAAGCTTGATCACCCGCCGCCGAGTTGTACTTTAAACTCAAGATCAGTAACAATTTTTCACTTCTAGTTCATCATTTACGGAAGTTACTTTCAGTGTATTGAATTTTTTTAAAAATTAATTCAAATATTTTTGCTTTTTAGGTCATCAAAATGTTAGTAGCCGTGGTTGTTATTTACGTTATTTGTTGGGGACCGATGTTAATCGATAACGTCCTTATGGCTTATGACGTGTTACCTTTCATAAGGACGGGTTCTTTGAAATACATGGGGACAGCTTTTCATCTCATGGCTTATTTTAATAGGTATAAATTCAATTTAAATTCAATAAATTGGAAAAAAATATCTTCCAAAGTTATAGATCCAACCACAAATAAGCCTTCTCCAGCTTTCCTCTAAATAAAACTATCAAGTATTTCAATATATTTAATGGAATTCGGTTTTCTGGAAAGACAGACACGGTTCACTTGCTTCGTGCAATTTGATGATTCACGTGACCGATGGGCGGCATTTTCTTTATAAATTACAGTATGACCTCTTTCAGTTGTATTAATCCAGTTGTCTACGGGTTCATGTCGAAAAACTTTAGGGAAAGTTTTCAAAAGACTCTCTGCTGTGACGGAAGAGGACAAAGAATGCCCGCACGTAGTTATTCATTATCACAGACTAGAAATTCTTCTTACAGATATGCGGAATCCAGGTAAATAAGCAAATATCATTGATTCAGAAAGTAAACACGCAGTCACATTTCGTTCACCATTGTTTTCAGTTTTGGGAGAACTATCTCGATAGCGATGCCTGACTGACAATAAAACCGACCTCATAACTTAAGAGAGTGCTCAAAAAGATCAAACGACTTCTTCAGGGAATATTGTTAACAGCGAAACAAATTGGATACTCTTCTTTGAGGCTGAGGAAAGTTGACCTACTATCCGGGAAGCTTTAATAAAGTATTTTTAAAAGACTTCGTTTTGTACTATATAGGCAGTGGATTTTTTTTAACGAGTGAAGTATTAAAAATCCGATTACGTAGAAAGGAGAGAAATGAAATTAATTTATTATAACAAATGCTGACTCTTTCAGGAAATATAAAATCTGCTTATCGTTGAAAGTTGAAGATTATACAATCAAGTGCCACTTCACTCGTTTTTAACTATTAATTTGTAGGGGATCCTACTTAAATGCCTTTTATAATGAATTATTAAGTGGTAAAAATAATTTTTATTTCATTAAAATTTTTCATTTTATTTTTTTCTTTTCAAACCATTATTAAAATAAAAATATGAATATTTATTTTCAAATCGAAGCTTCACCAAAAAACTACGGTTTGAGCGGGAAAAGGATTATACATATACGCCATGTTTTTAACTTTAAAAAAACGAGAATATTAATACTGAGAAATAACGAGAATATAATCTTTCACCCAAAATATAAATTGCTTACAAATTATTTGATATTTTATCTGAAACAGCTAGTATTCACATACGGTAGATGGGTAAAATATTGCAATTTTCGTTCGTAAAAAAGTCATTGGACATAAAGCTCGCCTGCTGGGGTCTAGTATGACGTTTTTACGAACAAAAGAAGGAAATTGCAATACTTTACCCACTAATACCAGCTTTGCTTGCAGGTGATAACGGGTTTCACACATTAGAGTTTTTTATTCGGTTTGGATTTACCTGAGTGTAAATTAAATCGTTTTAAAAGGATTAGTTAAAGTATTGTTCCATTGTAAGTGTAAATCCTCGCCTACCTACAATTCTAAAAGAGAGATTAAAAATAATTTTGGTAAGAGCAGTTACATTTAATGGGAAAAAACGGTTGAGGGTATAATAACATACTTGAAGTGTAAAAGTATTTTTCTTTATGCTCACAATTTAATTTTAATTTTCAAATTCTCAAAGCTTTTTCCTTCGTTCTCATTTTTTCCTTTTTAAATTTTTTTATTAGTACAAAAACCGAATAATCTCTTTCCTGGAAAAAAATTGTTACAAACTAAACTCGTTATCCCGTTCTCATTCATACACAGTTATGCGTAAAAAGTAATCCAGGGAAAAAGTTGAGATCCTGATAAACATTTTTGTGTACTTTTACTACTTTTACTAAAAATATCTAGACGTTTTCTGTAATTTATGATGGAACGGATGAAACTAAGACAAAAAATAAGGTAAAAAAACTATAGACAGATAGTGTGGGAAATAAATCGAGTACTGGACATGAATAATTAAGATTTTAAAAAATTTTTGTCGCTTATTTGGTGATGTGAAAGCATTTTTTTAAAATAAAATTTTAACATTTCTCGTATTTATATATTCTTTGTTCTTATCCAGTATTCAATATATTTCTGTCTTTTACAAAAAACTAAAACAACTTTTTTTACCCTGCATTGAATTGGACGGAAATGTTTTAGGAATGTTATGCATTACAGCCACTTAAGGCACTTAATTATATTAAGCAAATAAATAATGGATCATACACACTGAATTTCAATTTTAACTAACAAGGTATCATCATTTAAAAATCCTTTCTTTATAATATCATGAACCGAAATAAAAGAAGGATATCCGAAAGCTTTAAAATTAAGTTCAGATGTTGGCCTTTGAAAAGAATCTAAATCAGGTCTGGAAATTACCGTCTCCTTAACCGTTAACGTGGTGTTTGTAGGATGAATTACTGCCAAAGTTATTCGACCGTTAAAGGGCCATTCGAGTGCGGCATCGTGAGGGCTTTTCATGAAATGAATAACTAGAGTGAGTTGGCCTTCTTTGGAGGGTGAAATATTTATTCGCCCACAAACTTTATATCCTGTAGGAGACGTGTAAAAACCTGGACTGTAAAGAAATCTATCTTGATTGGATTTCATGGCGCTCAATTTATCAGAAAAATGATTTATGTGCCACAAATAATGACCAAAGCAATGAAGAAGTGAAATGTCTAATTTTAATTTGTTAAAATCATTTTTATATTTCTGCAGCTGAGCATCATGTTCGTGACCTCGCTGCTCTAAAACGATTATGCGTTCGTAAAGAGATCTTATTAAAGAATCTGATTGTAAAAAATCATCTCCATGATTATCCTTTCTTTTATCCTTTGGAGATGGTTCCCATAATTTTGTTTCTTGGGCTAATGTTTCTGATGATTTTCTGAAATCTAAAGCTTTCATATTTTTTTGAAATTCCATTTGAGAATTATAAATAAGGCTTAAATGATGATGTATATGTAATTCTAAATGTTCAGCCATTTTCTCTCGAGATACATCCATCAAACAACCTATGTTTTTAAATAAACAATCACCAGATACCTGGTTTCCTGCATATGTATGAGTAGCAACATGCTCATCTAATTCAAACAAATTGATTTCTGCATCACAAATTTTACACAAAGTTCGTTGGTTCATTATTTCGCGACGCGTAAAATTATCAGGGAAAAGATCAGACGATTTATTAAGTTTTTTGCCATCTATAGGGCAAGTTTCATCTTTATTTTCCATCCAGCTGTAAATGCAGTTGCTACAAAATCGATGACCACAGGATGTCAAGATGGTGTCCTTTAAGCAAGATAAACAAACAGGACACTCATATCGAGGATCTAAACCACTGACTTCGACTGGAGCATTTTTTTCTTCTTTTGGACTTTCCATTTCAGTAAGGGAAGCTGGAGCTTAAAACTAAAAAAAAGTTTGTTAAATTACAAACTACTCATTAAAACTACTACTATGCCAAGCCAAACATTTCTTTTCTTCTCACTATTTCGACTTCAACATGGTAACAGTTGTAATTGAACATAAACTTAGACATACCTTGATTCAAATATAAGTCAGTAACTATATGCAAAACGTGAGTCACCCTCAAAAAAAGTTGGTTTCGAAATTATTTTTCAGTTGCAAAAATCTCGAATGAGGTCAGAGCAACCCATAAAAATTAAGTTGTTTTTTACACTGACTTTGTTGGAAAAAAATTTAAAAAATTAATGCGTGAATCGTTTATTCTATCATCATTATCTAATAGTAATTATTTTTATTTTGTTTTTGTTTCTTCGTGCTAGCAGAAGACATTGTTAAAAAGTAAACAATGAATGACGATCGAGGATCGAGGATCGATCGACGAACGACCAACGACATAATGCATAAAACGATGAATTTTTGAACATTACATATTGCATTTTTTATTTTTGTTATGTTGGCAACTTCATTTTTTTCCAAAATTGTTTGTGTAGGTGGACTGTGACTGTCGACTGTAAACTTATCGATACTGTTATTCAAAGATTTTATAAAACCATATTTTTGAATTCGCTGAGCCTCTACCTCATTATTAGCAGATAACTCATAAAATATATAATGTAGTTCAAGTAGGTAAGTGTTTAGCTTTTTTAAGTCTAAGCCATGATTTATTACCTTGGTGCAAAACAATTTTTGCCACCTGTTGTATTTAACATTTTTAAGACAGTTAAAAATATTTTTATTGTAAGATATGCAAGTTGACAATTATTGACAGCTAAGGCGAATCACTTTAGTTATACAAACAACCAAATTTTATAAATAAGACAATTTTTTCTCCTTCCAGAAATGACGATCAAGCCAAACTTGAGGCTTGATGAATTGAATCATGGATCCTTGCATAAGAAGATCATTTTTATCTCCTTTCTCTTCATTCTCTGTGTCTTAAGTTTTGACTGTTGGTTCAGAAACCTTCCATTATCAGGCTATGGACTTGTTTTTGTCACTCTTGTTCTTATTGGATGCACAACATGGGCTACATGCTACACTATCAAGTGGCTCATTTTTCGAAATAAACCTCTTCACTTTTATATCACTGAAGAAAGTAAAGATGAAAAGTGGCTTAAATTTTTGGAAATTTTTAAAGAAAAGGAAGATATTATTTTTGATAGCATTTTTGATAGCAAAAATGAACGCTTTTCTAGTTTTAAATACCCGACCACTTTAAATGAACAAACCAGGTTATTTTTAAAGGACATTGAAAAAGATTTTATTAAGTCATGGTATGTTGAAGTCAGCCAAAATCCTTCATTCTTATTTGATACTCATTTATTATTAGAAGAAATTTTATTCAAGATAATTGTTAGATTAAAAAATGTTAATTGTAAACATTTAATCACAAACATCTTGATTTTATATTTAAATCATTTACAAGAATATAAAAAATCTCTAAAAAAAATATCAAAATTAAATTGTGATAATCTTTGTGATGGAAATACCATTCATGAGTCAAAGCAAAAAAAAGATTTAGTAGATGTTTATAGATATTCTCATCCTGGTAGTCAGAATGATCAGATATTGAATTATTATATATTGAAAGTGGTTAAGTATATACTACAAGAATATGCCCCTCATGAATTTGTAACTTCTTTGCAATGCAAAATATTAAAAGGAATTTTGGCTAGAAAAGTTTTTCGTAGCCTGTTGACTAGTTTAGAAGATCCAAACTGGATTAACATTAAACTGATGTATTTATTGGATGTTAGTCAATACGAAAAATTGATGGGAAACAGAACATATTCAGTTAAAGAACGAATTGTGGAAGAGAAGGAAGAAGAAACTGGATTCAAGTTTAAAACAAAACCAATGTTATTATCCAAAAGATATTTATCTTCAAATCTGTTCCAAAATAATAAAAATTTTTTTAGGAGAAATGAATGTTCAATTAAAAATATGCAAGAAGGTAAAGACAATAATAATTTAGAGGAAAAAAAACTTGAAAAAGAAAATTTGACATTACCGTTATATAATAATAACAGTAAGATGGAAGGAAACGGAAGCAACATTTCAACGGTTTTAGGTGGCTTAATATCTTCAACCGCGGGACCTTTGCTTCCTGATAACGTGTCTGTTTGTTATCATCCGTTAAATAAAATGTGGCAAAGTCCAATAGTCGAAGTAAAGAAGGACATTTCGGATTCAATAACGAATCCGTTTCGTAAAAATGTAGTAGAAGGAGTTAAAATAGAGCCGAGGAACAAGGGATTGATTAGAAGCAAATCGACAGATACCCTGCCTCCTATAAGTGACGAGCAATTAAACGATCCATTAAAATTAAAAGATATATCCTTCGGGGAAGAACTATGCGAAAACATCCAATTAACCGAAGATGAAAGTGGTGTAAAAAGGAAAAGCAGCGGCAATGTAAAAAGACTCGTGAAAACAAGATCTTTCGATACTGGGAGTATTGCCATAGAGAACGTTTGCGACGACAGTATTTTTGGTGAAAATTTAGATAGAAGGAATTCTACTTCCTCTTTGACACTAGAAAATACGCAAAGCGAAGAAAAAGCAAGCGAAAATAAAGGTGATGCGTCTCCTGTATATGAAGAACCTGAGGATTTTGCGACGACCATTGCGAAACTTCGGTCTTTACTCCAGCAAAGAGAATCTAGCTCTACGCTTTCCGATAAAAGTGTTTATTCTACTGACTCTCAAAGTGCTGTCCAATCCATTGATAGATCTGATTCCAGGTAATCGTTTGTCGATTCAAAAAGAAATAAATAACGAATAAAAATATTTGAATAACATTTTTATTTGAAAAATTTTCCTGATCATCGTACTTAACTTCTGACTCAATTATTATTTTCAGCAATAAATCAAGATCAGATATGGAAAATTGTTCGTTTGATTCGCAAGTAGCTTGTGACGTACCTAGTGACGGTCGTTTGTTCATGAATGTATGCATACCGAAAACTGAATTGGCAACTGATTCCAGTGGTTCGCCTTACGTTCTTTATTCGATTCAGGTAAAAATAATATCTGCTAAATTAACATACCGCAGTAACTGAAAATTTTAAGTAATCTGTTTTTAAAAGAAATTCAAAGTATTATATAAATAATTTATATTTTTTTAAGTATGATGGAATATATATGATGAAAGATCAAAATAATCCGGAGGAAGAGCCCGAATTAGTACTTCAAACTACTATTACAAAAAGGAGATTCCAGGAATTTTTAAATCTTCATTCGAGACTTGAAGAAAATAGCAACCTAAAAGCAGCTTTGAAAGGTATTTTTTACTTAATTTATTTCCAAATCTAATAGGTATCTTAAATGTTTATTTTTCTAATTTTTTTTTCTTATCTTAGGGATCAAAGGGCCCTCCAAATGGCTAAATCTTCCGTTCGGTGGTAAAACGGATGAGTCTACGACTTCTAGCAGGCGTCCCGTATTAGAATTGTATCTTCAGCAATTATGCTCAAAGGTGGAAATCTCGTCAACTCCAGAGCTTCATGAATTTCTTGCATACGGGTATAACGGAAATAGTAGCTTTGTTAAAAAGGATTCAGATTTATCGATTCAAAGAATAGATAAGGTTAATATGTTTTATATTTTTTATTCCTTTTTAGTAAGAATAATTTTTTTAATAATTTTTTTGTAATGATTATAGTTACTAGCCAACAAAGTGACAGGGGTGTTCAATTCGATAAAAACAGCATTACCCTCTTTTGATTTTGAAACGACATCGGCTCTCGTAACGAGCGAAGCAGCAAAGGGTTTTCAAGAACAAAAATTACTGCAAGGGTTTCTTAATTTTGGCAATAAGCCGGAGTTCGTAGAATTGAATTTTGATTTTGTTTTTAAAGAACCTACTGGTGAATCTCTAACTGATGACATCCGGAAATATTTCTCCGAAAAAAGTGATTGCATCGAAGATGCTCTTGACGTTTTAGATTCTAGTGATTGGATGTCCGAGCAAGGAGAATGTAGACCGATTTCGGCAGACGGAAAGTGCGTTTGGCATAATTATAAAGAACTTCTATTAGATGGTAAGTTTTGGTGGTTTAGTAACAACTACCTTGAAAAATTAATAAATTATTTTTATATTTTCTTAGATGAATTAGAAGCACTGGATTCTTGGTTACCTTTATATAGTCTCATCCTCGATATTTTATGCGAAATTTTTCAAGATTCCGATTGTTGGGCTGTCAAAGAGCCAGTTATTTACCTTGTGAAAGTGCTCTCTGGTCATTGGGAGTCTAGACTTGAGGATAAGTTGAAACAATTAGATTGGGATCAAATTTTAGGGAACGTAATAAGGCTCATTCGCGTAACGATATTCCAATTTTCGCCTTCCGAATCGGCTAATTTAGAGGAGGAGGAAACCGCTAAGGTTTTACATGATCTCGTGCTTAATTTGATGCCAAGTGAGTAAAACTTTTTTAATTGAAACTGTTTAAGTACATTTTTTAGCTCGTTAAAAAATTTCAACTTTAGCCAAGACAAGGCCAGGCTTTACGTACTAATAATTACGTTATTAATTTTGTGCAGTATTCAGCAAATGACATGACAACATTTAGGACAGACTAAAATAATTTCGTCACTCTAGTTTTTGCCTTTCTTTTTCTAATAATTTTTATAGGTAGCTGTTGAAAAAAATTTAATGAAAGTAGATTTGAGTCATTTATTCATTTATTTTAAATTTGTTTCAGGTATTATCACACAGTTCGTAAAGCCGGAGGGCCTCTCCTCAGCTATTAAACTCTTCATTGGATCGTTTCAACATTTTCGACTAAACAGAGATGTCCTTCTGCGATTATTGGATGTAATTTTGGTTCATTTGCTTTCTTGCCCTCATCTCGTTTGCAATTCCTCGTAACGTAGTTTAAATCGTAACAAAGAAGATCTCATTAGAGTTACATAAGGGATTTTTTTGCATTATTCCATTTTTAATTTAAACTGTGATATCAGTAAATATAATATACACTAGACAGCAGCTTAGTTCCTTTTAAGTTAATGTTTAAGATTATTTGCCAAAATTAAAAATCCCACATCTAATTTAATTCAGTCGGCTCTTAAGGAGAAAAACTATACACTGCAGACACTACCATTAGTTTCCTATTTAGCCAAAGCAAATAATATGCAGTTTTTTAAAATTTACATCGTCTGCTAATAGTTTCCGTATTTCCAACTTATAGCACTCTTTACAATTACCGGTCTCAAAATTTTTATATCAGTTTTAAACATCTTCGAGTAAATATTTCATCTTTTTTTATTATTAAGACAGATTCCCCGAGATGATTTTCTCCACATGGAGTTTTGGTCCTTCCATGATTTACAGATTTTGCCTGTTTCTAATATTCCTAGGTTTTGGTTTTAGTTTTGTTAAGCCGAATAGATCACGTTCACTTTTGTAATATGTACCATTTAAAGTGATTTTTTCTTGTATTTAGCTTGTAGGAAAAATTAGTCTTGCTTTTCACATCATTCATAAAATTGACCCTAAAAGTTTTACAAATATGGTTTTCATACGATTGGGCACGATTTACGATTAGGCTTTTGAAATTCGGCATTGGCCTTGAAAACTTCTAGATCAAGTCACTTCCGTTTTAGTCTACTAAAACTACTAGTCTGCTAACGTGATAAATTTAACATTTTAGAATGTGTCCTTTGTTCCCCTCTCTCCCTCCTTGAATGTAATAACATTATTTCAATAAATCCAAAAAATCCGACTTAATTTTTAAAGAACAACAAGTACAGTATACAACAAGCCTAGTCTTAATCGTAATTTTAGATGATTTATTTGTTCCTAGTTTTTGTTTATTAAAAATGTTGGTTGAACATTACTGTGCAATATAGTGTAAACAGATAAAAATCAATGAAATGTAGAATGGCTCATACAGGAGCGAGGTTAACAATAAAAGTGTGATGGCCTTTCAAATATGCGTCTTTTTAATGTATCCTTTATAAATTAAGCGATAAAATTTTCGACGTACGACTACGTCTTTCTTTGCTGGGTAGGAGGTAAGTCAGCCGACGCCGACTCGCACACTTTTAACAAAACAAATAATTGTGAGTCTCGCTCAAGCGAACTCGCATCAGAAGTGAAGTGAAACTTCAACTGACAATAACATACTTTCAAGTTGCCTGTTGTTCTACTAGCAGTGTCAGTTGATGAACTAGCAGTGTCAGTTGATCAACTAGCAGTGTCAGTCATCAACTGACAATAACATACTTTCAAGTTGCCTGTTGTTCTACTAGCAGTGTCAGTTGATCAACTGGCAGTAAGTGACTGTCAGTTGATCAACTGACACTGCTAGTTGATCAACAAGCAGTGTTAGTTGATCAACTAGTAGTGTCAGTTGATTAACAAGCAGTGTCAGTTGATCAACTGGCAGTAAGTGACTGTCAGTTGATCAACTGGCAGTGTCAGTTGATCAACATGCAGTGAGATAGTTGATCAACTGTAATAAACCGGGTTTTTACCCCAAAAATCAATAGGTTAATATTAAAATTAAAGAAATGATTATAACGTAAACATCACGCGCGCACGTATAGTCTCGAGTGACGAGCTCGATCAAGGCTCTGACAAGGCAATTCGCAAAGAGATTTGAAATGATTTCCTAAATGCATTCGGAAAGAATTCGGACGAAAATCCCAATGAATTTCAGAAATGAATTAAAGCTATTTCAAAGGCATTTCGGAGTGATTTCCGAAATGCATTCGGAAGTAATTGGGAATAGAATCCCGATTACTTCCAAAGCTATTCCGAATGCATTTCGCGGCATTCCGGGAACAAAGGGCCTGAAGGGTAGGCCCTTGGCTGGAGCATATAAAAGGAGCTGCAGCCAAGGGCGCGTCAGTCAGTCAGTCTCTAATCAGCGGATCATTTCTTAACATAGTTTAAAAGCAAATATCAATAATTTTCGTTTCAAAGTGTCTCATCTCATCAATTCAAAATCAAAATTATTTTTTTTTTTTAAACTTGTATTTGGATCACTTCTATATTATTTGATTGTACCGCGATTTTACTGGTTTGCTGGTGCTGTCTTTTATCTTCGGTGGTGTTATATTTTTAATATCATTGTCATAAGTGCCTTATTGCGGGTTTTATTTTTGAGACTTATCTCAAATTCTTTTTTTTGGCACGCTTAGTGCTTTTGAATCTTTATGAAAGGTGCCAAAGAAGAGGAAACTAAACCTCAAGCAACAATGGCTACCATAGGGGGCTTACTTAACGTAATCGATTCGTTTCATGGGTTGCCCGAGGAAAACATTAGGGAATTTCTCAATGCCATTGAATCTGCGGCTGGTGTTGGTGGCTGGCAGCCAGCTCAAAAGCTAGCCGTCACCAAGCTTCATATGAAGCATGAAGCTGCCCATTACTTGGAAGCTAATCCTGATATTCGTGATGAACAGGATTGGGCTAAGTTTAAAGAAGCCGTAATGCTAAGGTTTGAACCGAAGGAGCACGTCAGTCATGCCCTTCAAAATTTAATGGAAACGACCCAAAGGGCTAATGAAACAGTTAGTGAGTTTGCCACTCGCCTGAAATTAGCTGGTCAAAAGACTTTCCAACCGGGTACAGCAGCCGAAACTGCCACTCGGACCGCTGTTCTTCAAGAAACGCTTATGGCGCAATTCTTAAGAGGACTAAAACGAGGTCTCAAAAGAGCTGTCCTTTCTAGAGCTCCAAAGGAGTTCTCAGAGGCTATAACTATGGCTACTCAAGAAGAGCAGAATGCCAAGTTAATAGACTCGAGTGCGACTGTCAGGTCAATTCAAGAAAATCATATTTCAAGTGCATCTAACAGGGGAAATATTGAGAAGTTTAGAAGGGGAAGGGAAACTTTTCAGAGAAATAATTTTTGGCCTCAGGGAAATAGGGAGGGCTATAATGCCAGGTCAAAATTTGATAGCCGATGCGGGGTAAACGCTCTCAGGCAAGAAGACTCTGTTTCGAATTCTAGGGCCCAATTGGAAGTAGAAACAGACGCTTTCTTTAATAAACCATGCTCCGAATGTAACGAATTTGGTCACTTCATGTCCAGATGCCCCAAAGTGATTTGTAGAAAGTGTGGCGAAAGAGGGCATTTAGCGAGGTCTTGTCCTACTAGGCTTTACCGACACTAAATTTTGTAGTACGAACACCTCAGTTATCACAATTTAGTTAGTTTAACTAATCTGGGGATTTTTAAAGTCTGTTATCTTAACAACAGAAAAGGGATGTTATGTTTTATTCGAGTCTATGGGAAACAGTTTAGTAGATACTGAATTATGAATCAGTATACTGAAACACCCCGTTTTAAGAAATACGCGCGTAAGATTAAATCGGCTGATCATCAAATTAGTGTGACTAGTCATAATTCCGTTCATAGGAACCATAAAGTTTAACTTTAAAGTAAATAATTTAAAGTGCACAACTTTGTATTATTGATGTATTTGATTCGGTACCGAGGGCAAATGGTATTTTGGGGTTGATTTTCTAAAGTATAAGGATTTTTCCTGGGACCTAGGAAGAGACACACTCTATTATTTTAGGCAGAATAAAATTCCACTGGGTCTAATACGAAAATAAGGTATTAAGACTCATTTGTCTGATTTCTCTTTGTCTTATTTGTCTGTGCCTCATTTGTCTCATTTGTCACATTACCAAATCCTTTTTCATTTTAAACCATATTTTTCCCCTTTGTTAATCGTCTTGCTCATTTTTTGTTTGTTTTTGTATCCCCTCTCTCTCTCTCTCTCTCTAATCTCTTATTTGGGATTCCTTGCTTCAAATTCTTCCTTTATTCGCATCTTTCCAAGGCAACTTTGGCATTCCCCCAACTCTCAGTTTGTAACTTATTGCACCATTTTCTCACCGGCATGGTCTATTTTAAAGGGAAAGGGGAATAGTAAAAATCCAAGTGTCAAAAGCTACGTAAAGCTGACCGATTTTATCGACCGATTTTACGAACCGCCTTTGAATCATAAACTTACTTTAGCTTAGGCTATAGATATAGCGTAAAAAGGTCCTTTTTCACTATCTTTAATCCGTCCACTTCACGGTTATTTTGTGAAGTGTTAACTGGTACATACCGACACTTACTATTAAATGACAATGTAGGGTTAATAAATAGACAGATAAATGTCAGACATCCAGACATCAGGAACTAGTAACTTCGTGTAGGGCTGACTCACCGACAAGACAACAAAAGACGTAAACCTAAAGTAGAGCATAAGTAGTGGTTAAGTTAGCTTAAATCGCCAACATAGATCAATGCTTCAAGAATACTTCAGGAAACGTGACTTCAGGGAAACGAGGGACTCCTTCAGAAAAGGCCAGCACACGAGCTTTGCCTTCAAGGACTGCGTTGCTTAATCTTTAAACGGGAATAATGATGGAAGACAGTGCAGCGGACTATGAAACTACAGTGTTATGTAGCTTCTCTAAAAGGCTCAAATGGAACGGCTCAGATGGTAAAAAAAAAAACAAAACAAAACCATTGAACTGACCACTAGACAAAATAATTATCGAATAGAAAGTTAGAAGCCAAACAATAATTTTGAATCTTTTGGTTTCTAAAACTGGTATAAAAGTTGGGACTTTATAAAATTGGACCAAATACGTAAATTCTGACATACGAGCACGCAAAATCCAATTCAGATCCAAACTAACTCTATATCGTACAAAAACATTCATCCAACAAACTTGAACCTGCCACAGTTCTCCTTGACAAACAAATCTCAACCTCACAAATCCTGACCAAACAACTCCCTTCTTTACGACAAAATTATAGCTCCTATTTGAACCTACCAAACCAAACATACCGATCAAAACATTCCATTCGACGTTTACCTTAAAACGTATACCAAAAACACGCATACAAAAGTGGAGTATTCAGAATAGCTGAGATAAAGGAAGGTTATAGACATTGCAAATATTGCAAAGTGCCGTTCAAGGACCAGTTAAAGATAGTGATAGCCTAGTGCAAGAAAAGGCGGTGAAAATTTAGATCATCGCTAGAAGCTTCAACACATCAACCGTTCTTCAGGAAACTACAAGCAAGCAAACTACTGAAGCAGTATGCAAGCAGCCTACTGACGAGAAGTCAACAAGTAATTTCAACGACCAGGATGAAACTCTCATCAACTCGTTAGATAAGTCTAAGTTAAAAGTAACTCCACGTATGAGTGGAGGATCTTAACTTTGTGTAAAGTATTTGGTACTGTAAAAATAATTAAGGATTAGTACTTTACTTTTAATCATCTTACTTAATATTTATTTTGCCTTTGCTACAGCATGATGTTGCAACTTGTGTAACGCTATAATCATTTCTTCGCTTCTTTGTGTTTTGGATTTTGGGTAAAACCCAAAACAAAAAAAGGTGGGAGGATTGTAATAAACCGGGTTTTTACCCCAAAAATCAATAGGTTAATATTAAAATTAAAGAAATGATTATAACGTAAACATCACGCGCGCACGTATAGTCTCGAGTGACGAGCTCGATCAAGGCTCTGACAAGGCAATTCGCAAAGAGATTTGAAATGATTTCCTAAATGCATTCGGAAAGAATTCGGACGAAAATCCCAATGAATTTCAGAAATGAATTAAAGCTATTTCAAAGGCATTTCGGAGTGATTTCCGAAATGCATTCGGAAGTAATTGGGAATAGAATCCCGATTACTTCCAAAGCTATTCCGAATGCATTTCGCGGCATTCCGGGAACAAAGGGCCTGAAGGGTAGGCCCTTGGCTGGAGCATATAAAAGGAGCTGCAGCCAAGGGCGCGTCAGTCAGTCAGTCTCTAATCAGCAGTCGAACCTTACGGTTAATTCGGATATTGTGAATATCGTATAGTTTTTAAAGTATTGTTTTATTGTGTTTTATATTGTGTTTTATATTGTGATAATAATATTGGATATTGGATATTATGTCTTCTATGTGCTATCACAATTAATATAATTGTCGGTTTACTGTAAGTACAAGTGTCTACTGAATTTTGAATATAAAAGTGATCTTTCCTTTCTTTCGGATAATAAACGGGTCACCGCGCTACCGGCCCGTTTGTTACACAACTAGCAGTGTCAGTTGATCAACTAGCAGTGTCAGTCATCAACTAGCAGTGTCAGTTGATCAACTGACACTAAGTGACTGTCAGTTGACAACTGACACTGCCAGCTGATCAACTGACACTGCTCGTTAATCAACTAGCAGTGTCAGTTGATGAACCGGCAGTGTCAGTTGTACGACTAGCAGTAAACAACCATCAAACTGTGTGACCTTTCAGGGCTTCCGTAGTAGTTTCACTTCAAAAAATTAAAAAATTAAAAATTTTATTAATAAAAAGTAGGAAAAAAAGGGAGAAAATAAAAGTAAATCACAATTTTGTTGATCAAAAAAAAGCCTCTTTTATGCATTTATGCAGCATGTACTGTAGTCTGCAACTTACTCCTACGTAGTAACTTCGGCTAGAGGTAGATAAATTGATAGATAGTATACAGCCTGACTGATCCTTTTTGGCACCGATTTTCATTACACTATGCACCCCTAAAATCGATTGTAGAGGTAAGTTCTTGGAGTAGGAGAAATTAATTCATGAAAAGAGGACAAAATGAGGATCGTGATCCTCCCATTTCCTTCTTTTAAGAACCGTAGAACACCTCAACTTTGACCACCCTGCCCTAACTTTGATTACTCTAAAAACGCATTTCTTATCGAGTATCGACTATCCAGAAAAACCTTTTTTAGAGTGGTCAAAGTTAGGGGGGGGGGGGGGGTGGTCAAAGTTAATGTCTTCTACGGAAATTTTATGACGTAACCTTACGGAGCTTTCGGTCACGTAAAATGAGCTTGAAATCGTATTAGAATGTTCGGAAGTATCGCCTTCTCCCGATTTTCATTTTTTTCCCCCGAATTTTTAAAACGATAAGTTTTTTATGCAAAACTTTCGCATGCTTTTGGCCTTATATGATAATTCTCGACGTCCTCTATCGAATGCCGCAAAAATTATCTCAAAATTCCCACTGGAAATGCGTCAAAAATGAATTTTTAAGTTTTTTATGAGTTTTGCCCCGGCTTTCTATTAGAAACATTCTTAGTTCTAGCTGCACGGCAAAAAATTGAGATTTAAAAATTTCAAGAAAAGTAGCGGAACTCCGACCGTAACTCCGTGGCACTAACCTCAACGAATAAAAGTCAAAGAGGCTCTAAATTCCTGCAAATTTTTTTCGACGAGGCGTTAATTTTTATAACTTTTATAGTTTTTTCTTTCTCTCAAAGAAATGAAATGAAATATAAAAAGAAATATAAAAATGATTCTACCATTTAAATGCTTGCTTTTTTTTATTTATCTCTTATATTTCAAAATCATACAATTTTTATTTAAAATCAAGATCACAACACGTTCAATCACAGCGTAGACAACAATAACTAGTAATAAAAATAAATTAAATAGAAAATATATAAAAAAAATATAAATTAAATTAAAGCAAAATTGATCTAAAAAATGGTTTGATTTTGATTTTATCATTTAGGGTACGGTCGTAAGTAGATATTTTTTTTTCGAGACATCTTCTGTCTTTTTGTCTCTTAGAAAGAGGTAGAGCCATAATTCAAAGCAAAAATATCAATTTATAACCGTACTACTTTTAAGATGGCACTATGACCAGAACGATCAATAATAATGATTGCAGTTTTTAGAAAATACAGTAAAATATTAAAGGTACATTTTAAAAAAAAGTTTTACAGCAATTGTAAAAATAATATATCAGTGCAGGCCTTTTAAAAAAAGGATTCCGAATTTAATCTTAATTGGGAATTACGAGCCTAAGATTTTAGTACGGGGATTTACCTGAAAAATATTCAATTTCATAAATATTCATACTAATTCAAAGTAATATTCCTGCAGCTTTCATTTGCAAAAATTTATAGATATTGAAAATATTACTTTAGAATTTTTTCTTTTTTATATGCATTAAAGAAAACCAAGCAACATTAATGAGATTTTAAATGAGTGAAAAATCTGCTAAGATAATTCCTTACGATCCATAGTACTGTTTAAAAAATATTAAATATAGCTTTCTTAATGGTTATTACTTAGACGAAACTAAGATTGGCCCTTTTGATTTCATTGGACAATAAAACATAATTTAATCAACTAAATATCACAGCCATTCAATTTTTTGGTCTGATTTTAAGTATAAAAGTTTTAATTTCCTGAGCAGCTAATCTAATAGTCATGTTTCCGTGCAAACGATCGTCATCAACTCGATCGTAAATCACTTCTCCGTCTTCGGCTTTCCAATCAAATTTTTTAGACTCGGAAAGCCATTTGTTTCCACCTAGTGTAGTTTCTCTTCCCTCTAATATTTCAAAAATAGTAAATAAGTATTTTAAATCAACGACTACGGGCTTAGAATGACTAGCTTCAGGATGATTTTCAAAGATATGTTCTAATCTTAAAAGTAAAAGGTTATCTCCCCAAGGTTCTAATGTCAATATTCTTAAATTCGGAGGCATTTCACGGGTCAGGGCAGTAAATTCAGTAACATGATTCGCCCATTCTGAAAAGGAAAGGCGACTAGCATCAGAAAAAAACAACCAGGGTTCCGACTGTTTTCGTTGAGAAAATAATTTGACTTGCTGGCCGAAATTTGGATCGTTTGCTTTGCCAAACAATAGCCAGTGCTTCCCCCTTACTAATAATCCTTCGCCGTATGCGGTTTCGTTAAGCGGTTCGTCAACTCCTTTTCCGTCGTCATAGCATAATCTCCGATGGATCATAAGTTCGATTTCGCCACTTCGAAGACTAGAACCACCCTGAGGTCGATCGTTCACGATAAAGAGCTGTGTTGTTCTATCTTTGATGGAAATTTGAGAAGTGACGGGATAGTAATTCCCGGACACAGTTTCTGATATCTGTAAAATTAAATGCAAATGCATTGATGGAATTCCTTTAAAATTCAATGTTTAACCTGAAACTAGATGTCACTATGTTTCACTTATTCCTAAGATAAGTTATGTAAATTAATACAATAAAAATTAAGCACCTTTAATCAACATTTTTGTTATTTGGTTTATATTTGGATTTTAAAAAAACTATGTTGCAGAATTTTGATTTTGCCTGGATTTTGATTTTCAAATTTCGAAACATTTATAAAAATCTGGATTTAAATATTTATTGCACTGGCTCACATTCAAGTACAGTAGATTCCGCTTAATATAATTTTTCGGTTAAAACCGCTGGGACAGATCTTTTTGCTATACTTCCCCATGTAAATTTCGCCGCTTTAAAAAATCTAGAAGAAATCAAGAAATCTGTTAATAAAATCAAAAATTTTGGCATTTGCACCCTTTTTATCCCCATATATCTAAGAAATTGATCATTTAAATAGACTTTTGGTCGGTTAATTGCACTTCCTGCTGTGATTTTATTGTCATATACGTGTTCACTTGATCAACATTTGTGAAATTTCCAGTAAAATTGAGGTTTTTGGTCAAATGGAGAAAAAAATTTTGACTAAGAGACAGCCATTTAGTTTGAAGGAATAGTTGAATTTGCTACAAAAATATTTTTAGTTAAAAAAATCAGGAAAAATTTCACTAATAAGAAAAGCAGCCATACCCCTATATTAAAGCTAGTCAGGATTTGTTTTGTAAACATTTTTTTCGGTTAAGAAAATCAAAGCCTTAAATAATAAGCGTGATTTTATTATGCGGAATTCGGATGTTATAAATTTCGCTTATAGTGATCAAAAAAGCTGTGTCCCGACTTAATTATATTAACCGGAATCTACTGTACTTTACTGAAATGGGATCATCTGAATTTTATTAAATTTTTTTAGACTAGAAAAATTATTATTTTTAAATTCCTAAACATTTTGTTCCTTAAGTGAAATGAACTTTCCTGTATTTTATTGTCCAATATATGAGTCAGGTTTTAGATATTAAAAAATCAAGAGATTTTACAACACTGTAAAGAAATTTAGTGGCATAGCGCATAATACTAACCTTGCCACCCCAATCTCTATCATTTTTAATCCTTTTCTCCATTCCTCTTCCGTTAAGGTCCGTATAAAAGGTACTGTTGCTTGCTATGTTGGTTGAATAAACAGCGACAACCTCTTTTCCAATAAAATCACTAGGAAAATTTTTTAAATTAGTTTTTGATATAAGAATACTGATAACAATAAAGAAAAAAAATTACTTTGTAGGGATAGGCCCGACCAACCAATCGAACTCAACATATTCTTCATCGTGATAAATTCTAATAATTTGCGAGGTCCAATCTGAAAAGATTTGCTCGTATTCCGTAACCAAAATCCCGTCGTTTACAATTTTCCATTCCACCGATTCGCTGTCCCTATAAGTCAATTCATCTACTGGACGAAAAATATAAGCTCCAGTCCAATGATGATTTCCTTTATAATAACGCAAATCATGACTCAAAGACAAAACTTTATCGTCGTTAATTATTTCGGTTAAAACCCCTTTATCAAATTTTAGCTGAATTTTTTTATAGTTTAAAGCTTCCTTTTTAGCATATTTAAAATCGGACGAAATGTAGAAAGACTTGAACCCCAAGGCTGGAATTCCCATAGCTTTAAAAACTAATTCATACTTTGCGGGACTTTCTCGTCCTGGAATATCTATAATCGAATCGGGTATGCTAACAATCTGACTAAATAAGATTTCACCTAAAAAACAAACCATATGTCTGTTATTATCATTACTAAACCGTTTTCAAAATAAACCAATTAAATATTTACCTCCTCCTGTCCGAACAGAATAATCTCTCTTAGTAATTGGTATTCTTACATAATGATCAATTACCAAATTTAAAGGATTGTAAATCGTTACAATAAAGTCTCTAGATTTTTCGGATATATCGCATTCACTAATATTTAGCCTGAGGCAAGATTTATATTGCAAAAGTTGATATGACGTATCATCGAAAATTAATTTTTTCAAGGACTGATCCAAAGGTATTCGGCAAGACTCGATTCCATCACTTAATAGTTCAGAATAATGATCAGTCACGTGTTGCTGGGCAGTACCTGTAATAGCATCATGATGCTGAAGAACTCCCACCGCTTCTCGCAATACTGTCAAACTATTAAAAAATTGCTTTCCCAAATCGGCAAGTGTGAGCAGCTGTTTGCAGACCTGTAAAAACCTAAATTTGAAAAAAGCTATTTTTGACAAAATTGAACAAAAACCATCATACCTGAAGAAAATTATTGCTTATTCTCTCAAAATATTTTAAGGTTGGCCTGGAAGTATAATACCCAGTCCAGTAACTATGTTTATCAGATGCGTACGGAAAAAAATCTCCACTTTTTCTTGGCCATGTTATGTTTTCATTATGCAAGCTTTTAATGTACAAAGAAGGTGTAGAATAAAAAATGTTCAATTTATAGCTTGGATCATCATCTGATAACCTAATAAGGGAAAAAATTTTCAATTGGTATAATTTGATTTCAAACCAAACATCCTAAAATGTTCTTACTTGATCAATCTATCAATTTTATCAAAATAAGTTTTAGCATTGTAATATCTAAAATCATCTCCCATTGGAATCAGTACATTTTTAGTTTTATAGTGGGCAGCCTGATCCCTCACATAGCTGGCAAATTCTCGTAAATTAACTTCATCTTCAGCTGGTTCGGTCTCAAAATCGAAACCTTTTGGAGAGCTGTAATGCTCATACATCACACTAGTAAAAATATCACCTGATGCACCTGCAACAAGTAATATATGAGAAAAAAGAAAAATTTTTGCATGATCAATCTGCCCTATTTTAAATAATTTTACTTTTTTAAAATATCTTATTAATAATAAATAATGTAATGTTATTAGTAATATATGGCTCAATACCTAAATTGTCATTGCCCTTCCATAAGAATTCCATCAGCCTGTTTTTTTTCCGATATGCTCGATCATCCATATCAATCCTAGCAAAAAATAAAGCATCAAATCCCATAAGAGCCAGTAATGATCCTAGCTCTCTTGAATGCCCAAAACTATCAATCTGCCATCCAATGGTTGGTGCACCAGCAGATCCAAATGAGTCATTTAGCCTTCTGAAGCCCCATGTGAACTGATCAATAAAACTTTGGTAGTGAGAAACAGCTTCATCGCTCATGCACCAACCTCCTCCAGTTATTTCAAGTTGTCCATTTTCAATAAGTTTTTTGACGACTCCCTGAACCACATCAGATTGCTCTTGCCACCATTTCCATAAAAAAAAAGTTTCCACATAAATGAATCTAAAATATAAAACAATAAATAAACTATACCATTATCAGAGTTTCAATAATTCATTATTTTTACACACTTTCTGTTTGGATTGACCTGTAGTTCATATATTACTCTATCCAAGATATATCTCACATCTAAAACATCAAAATCATTAAATTATTTTTAAATTTTCAAATATTATTTTAACTGAATTCATTGAGCAATTGTTGACGTCTCAAATGTGTTAGGACCAAAAAAAAGTACTCACTATGATCAAAGTACTGCTCAGGTGTTTTAATCCATCCTACATCATCATGTGAATGAGGAATAAGATGAACATTGACCCATTCCTTGCAACAGAGAACAGAAGATCTCTATTTTAAGCAGCATTTTAAAATTCAAAAAAAAATAAAAATAAAAAACCATTTTGACAAATTTTTGAATGATTTGTAAAAAAATTTAAAAAATAGGGGCAAAGAAAAATAAAAATAAATAACAGTTACATAATTACATAATTCAATGTTGCAAAGTAAAAGATGACTCCAGTAATGGTTAGCACAGTAATAATTATAGACAAACCAATGGTCAGCCTCTGAAGATTCATCTTCACTCTTGTACCTGCATCAAAGTAACAGAACTATCAGCTCATTTTTTTCTTTTTTCTACGTTTGAGCACATACTTACAGGCTGGAAGCAACAATCCGTAGCTGCTAGATCTTCGAGAGAGGAATCTCGCCATTAGTCATGCTTTTAAACAAAAGCTTATTATCAAACAGGTGATGATAGATAACAAGTGTCGCAAACAAAAAGATGAACCCGGCAATTTTTTTTAAGAATTTTATACATTAAGAAAAATTTTTGAATTATTTAAAAATCGTAAGTAATACATTTTAATTACAAAAAAAAACAAAATACTTCTACTTTTATTACAACTCAATTTTGGTTACTGACTTTGACACTGCCATCCATTTCGTGGTCATGCAGCTTGAACGCAGAACGCTTGAACTCGATGTCTCGCTCGAGGCTCGACTCAAAGCTGGAAGGAAAGTGGAAGCCATGGTCGTAAAGGTCGCGAAACTCGGGTTCAGGGAGGAAACTCGATGTTGAAGCCAAAAAAATAGTTCACCAATTTTACCGCTACGAGCGCAAGTGAATAAAGGGCTGTAGGCGACCAATAAGAGTTTATACCGTTTTTCTTTTGTTGAATTTTAAATTTTCGAACACGTCTAATTGGTCGCCCTTTAATCTCTCACGCTCCCAGCGGCAGAAGTTGAACTATATTTCTGGCTTCAATAACAGATCGCCATTTTTTAGTAAAATCAACTCAAGTTTCCCGACCTTTACGACCATGGTGGAAGCTGCGTACTATGCAGTCTGCTACTGCAAGGATGCATGATTCGTTCAACACTTGAATGGCAACACCACTTTTTGCACACATGTCTTTAATTTTTTTTCGGAATTAAGAATCCCATAAAAATAAATTTTCTTTAGAAAAAGACATTGCTGCAAAACAATTTCTTAAGAGAGGCCATTTCTTCTCTTTGAATATCAGCTAAAAATGCTGTTTGCAATTCTAAAATTTCTTTCTTTAAGGTTTCCATTGCAGCAGAGCATTCACTTTCAAGTTTTCTTCTTAACTGTTCATTTTGCTTAAAAAGAAAAAAATAACTCAGTGACGGTTTTACATTTTCACCAATCATACCATCTAAAGCATACCTCTTCAAAATTTTTTGTAATAATGAGCAAGTTCTTTTTTCTTGAAGAAATAGAAGTACTAGCTTTCTGCATTATTTTTAAATGCTGATGAAGCATCTGAATTATTTTTTCTTCTTGCTCTGCGACTTTATTCACGTCCTCTTTCCATTTTTGTAACTCTTTATCGACTTCACTCATAAACGATGCCTTTAATTTGTTTTCTTCAAACAACTGTTTTTTACGCAATCCCGCTGTTCTTGTCCCATAAATTTCCGAAACTGTATGTGTGAACTGCTCTAATAAAACCTTTTTAGCTTTTACTGGTTTACTTATATCATTTTTCAGATTCTCTGCGGATTTTGCCATATCAAACAAATTGCGATTATCATCGGCTGTTTTAGTGCTCTCGGTTGCATCTTTTTCGTCCTCTAACAGACTTTCAAAGGCTAATTTTGTTTTTTTCTGACGCTTACCGGATAAAGGTGGCTGCTTTGGAAAGGTGGTTTGAGAATTTTCTTTTCCCGATTCATCAGATCTCAATAAAGCATCAATATCTATTTCCAACGCTTTCTTGAGTCTTTTAGCAGATTCTTTCGACATTTTAATTATTTTTTGAGAAAAATCAGCACACTATAATGATTAAAACTGAAGGTTAATTTAAAAGAAGTGAAAGCGTCGGTTTGAATAGAGCAAATGGCCGTTGAAGTGAAAAAACGTGGAACTAGGTAATTTCGGAAGTTACGCTATTTGTTTAATAATTTATTTGAGCAGAAACTTTTTTTAATTTATGATCATAACTCCGAATGAGTTACGCATTACTTAATGACAATGAGCACGAGTTACAATTATTATTCAATGTATCCTTTTTTTTCTTATAAAAATGCTTTAAATTTTATGCTGTTTAAGTTCTTTAAACGAATTTTTACAGAGATATTAAATTTTTAGCACCAAGTTATTGGCATCTTAGAGAATAAATGAAAAAAGGGATATAAAATCAGCACCAATTTACCATCATCTTAGAGATTAAATGAAAAAGGGATATAAAATCAGGTATTGTTTGAAAAGAAAAGTCAAGTTCTTAAGCATATTTTACAAAATATAGTTTATTTCTAATAAATTAAATTTTATCACACTTAGGAAGGCTTAAAACTTCATTTTCATATTCTTGAGGTATTCCTGATCTTCCTTTTGTCGCTTTTTCTACTTTTGTTTTTCCTATATTTTGCTCCAAACCCTTCCACGATCGATTATCCAAATATTCAGCTCCAGTGAATTCCATTATTGTACCAAGATCTCTTTCAACCACATCCTTTTCAGGAAAAAAATTAAAAAACTAAAATAACAGTGAAGAAACGAGAAATAGCTGTTCCAAATAAAACTCACGGTAGAATTTATATTTATTTCCATATTATTTCCTACATTTCTTAATTTACCAGAAATGAGTGACACTTCGGTTTCAGATAAAATATGTTCCTTTGCTCCTTTGTAAAAAGCTCCTCCAGGTAGAAGCTGACGAAAGTCGGCTACGTATTCTGAGGTCCATTCACGATTACCCAAAGCAACTTCAATTTCAAAAAGAGAAACGATCG
Organism: Liposcelis brunnea; assembly: GCA_023512825.1. Lineage (NCBI taxonomy): Eukaryota > Metazoa > Arthropoda > Insecta > Psocodea > Liposcelididae > Liposcelis > Liposcelis brunnea. Next base: position 23,521,748 of record CM042067.1, read on the forward strand.
GTCTATAAAAATCCTTAGAGTCTCTTGTTAAAGGATTTTCCGTGCAAGCCACAGAAACGAATATATCGATTTCTGGAAAATTTGCTAATTTAGCAACATTTGGCTTCCCTACTGCCAATATATATGATTTTTTTCCTGCAAAAAATGATTTATTATCTTTTATTTTTATAAAATATAAAATTGAAAATCAAAATTAACCAGAGATTACCTCTAGCTTTTGTTAAATTTTTAATTCTTTCTATAGCATCTAAATAGTTTTTAATTCCTAATGTTCCAACAAGAATGCCAATGGCTTTCGCATCTTTAATTTTTTCAATTAAATGAAACTGCCTCATCAAAAACCCATTTCTGTTTAAAGTATATTCTTTCAATTCATTATTTTCATAATGATACCACTTGAATTCTAAAATAAAATATGACTTTTAAAACAACTATTTTAAAAATTGTAAAATATAAAAGAACAAACCTGATAAGGCTAAAATAAAATTGCCTAGCGTTATTGAATCTGGTCCCAAATATATAGCAGAATACTTATGCTTTGAATCATACTCAAATATTCTACCAAACAAAGATTTCATTTTGCTATCATTTATACTTATATCATTTTGCATTTGCAGTTGAGATATAAAAACACATTTATTTGTAAAACTATCTGTAACATAATTAACAAAAAATGAATTTCTTTAAATTACCTGAATTTTGAAAATTTCTTTGCTTACCACATAAATTGTTATACAAATGATAAAATGCAACATCGTAAAAAATTATAACCTGTTCATTATCAGAAAAGACTTGATCAAAATTGACCTTGAAATTCTGCACATCTAATTCACTGTTTTGAAAAATGTACAACACAGGTAACTTAGTGATTATGCTTAAACAAGAATGTCCAAAATGAATGATTGAATCTCCATTTATGTGTTCTGCAGCTACTTCGTCAACACAACAGCTAGAAAAAATAGCTATTATTAGGAAAAAAACTTTTTTTAATGTTTTTTCAAATGACAATCTCACCTGCCATAAGATGTGTCTGCCAATATATAAACACTGAAACCCAATTTTTCTTCTAAATACAAGGCTACACACGGAGCATCTTTCAACAGAAAATCGGGAAATTGTAAACAAACCCTCTGAAATTTATTTTTCATAATCCATTGCACGCATTTTTCTAACTGGTAAACTGAACTTAATCGGTCATTTGGAGTTTCAATTAAATTATGTAAATCACAATCAACCGTCTTTTCAAGTGCAGTTGAATCTCTACTGCTGAAATCAGTTACTGACATCTTCACACACACTTAAAAACAAATAAACTGAAATGGATTATCGTCGATGTCTTTAGGTTAGTTTGGTTTACAGTGGTTTACAGGCTAGATAATACCACGAAGTCGTGGCGCTAGATTCATTTCAAATTCCAGTGGCGCACAGATGTATTACCCCAGTAGCACAGAACCTCTTAAAGAGGAATCCGTCTTAAAAACGTCTGAATACCCTCTATAGACCGCTAAAGTCCGTCTTGTCAAGATATCCAAGAATAGAGATCTACTAGAGTTCTTCAAGAAGGAGGTGTGCTACTGGGGTTAAGATCTTGAGACATGGTCAAGACGATCGATTGCATATGTCCGACTTGGTAGCCGTCTTCTAGATATTTTAAGAAGTATTTAAGAAGTCTAGTTCTAGAAGATGCCTTCCAAGACAAACATTAGATCTCCTCCATGACCTATTACAAATAAAGTCTAAAAGATATGTCTCAAGACCTTTGTGCTTTCTTTGAATTGCATTCTTTTGTAATGCACTGCATTGCTTTGTAAATTTGTTAGTAAATTGCTCATTTTAGGAAATTTAAAAATAAAATTCAACCTTATTCTCATTCGAAAAAAAAGTTTATTAAGTACATAAAATTTTATTCAAATAATTTATAAATACTCTACGAAATCTGGGATTTTAATATCTAAATTTGGTCTCGAAAACATTTCTATTAATTACATAATTAAATACGGTAAACACATTTAAATGCAAAAAGGTTCAAAACAAGTACTTTCCAAAAGAAAAATTTACGTAAATAACTATTAGATAAGAATACAATAAATTGAGCTAAAGCTTTCAACACTTGTATATACCTCCAAATAGGAAAATTAGATAATAAAAAAATTTATCATATTGTACAAAGAAGTACATAACGTTGTTTAAAATTTAAAAAATTCGATTGTTTTAAAATTAAATAAATATGAGCATTTATCTTGACTTTCCTGAACTTTTTAAATATACCATTCACGTACCATACGGTGATTTGGCCGAAAATTTTCGCCATTATTGGCGGGGTCTATCAAAATTGGACTATCAATAAACTGTCTAGATATTTTAAGGTTTCTTCCTCTTCGAACCTGGTACTTCAAATGTCAATATTTCTTTTTTAGTTTGAAAATAAGCATCTAATCTAGCGATACAGTATTCCTATAGAAAAAAAGTAGAAATAGAAATGAGTAATTTTTGGCTAGAAGCGTAGATCAAACAACAAATGAAAACTTGCCCAATATCCAAATTCTATTGTGGACTGAGAATGCAATGCTGCCCAGATTCCCCATAGCAAATGCGACAGAAGACGGAAATTTGATATCTCTTTTAATAACTGAGCTTCAGCACCGGTGATACCCGATCCCAAGTCATTGACATTGTAATAAGAATCCGAATAATCTGCATCAAAACATTTTTTTAAGTTTCAGGCCTTATAAAATGAACAATGTGATAAATGTGATTCATAACTTACGATTGTAATCTAATCCTTGATTTAAGTTTGCAGATGGCCTTTCTGCTTTGTTAATTAAATGGAGAGAATTGTACACGTCGAGGTACTGGCGGATAAATTTTACCTGAAACATTAAGTAATAATTTAAGGTTTTTGCAAAGAGAACTGAAAAAACCTTGCGATACATGACAGGTGAAATCGTTACCTTCCGATAAAAAAAAAAGACATTGCCTTTCAATGCTTCCGGATGGTAACGATGAATAACTAATTTTATGAATAAAAACGAGAATCTTTAATGCAACTTTTGTGAACACCGCGAAACAACGCTCAAAAGTTGCATTCAAGACGTCAAAATATAAACAAAAACAAAAATGAAAGATGATATTTTACATGTTCGAATATGACATGATGAATGGTTGTGGTTGAACGCCACGATGAACGATGAAATCGTCGATGATTAAGTCATATCCGGAGCTGTTTAACCATGATTGAGCAATATCTGAGAAATTAAAATCACACACAAACGAAAAGAGTCGACAACAAGTCGATCAAATATTTTTTGGCCACGTTCACAAACTCAATCTTATTTTCAAATCGAGCTTTGAATACATTTGAAAAAACCAATCCTCAAAATATTTTAATTACTTAAACCTTTCCGTTCCGAAAAAAAATAATGACAAATAACAGAAGTGTTACCTGATGTTCGATCGACGGATACGCCGAAGGATCAATCACAAAATTAGGGTACTCTTTCTTGGAATAGTTAATTGTGTACTCTATGAAATGATTGGCAAACTCGAAACCTCTGTAATTGTAGGAGCAATACTCGTAGTCGATAAGAACAAGATTTGGTTGTTTTGAATTGATTGAATCATTGGTAATTAATATGTTTCCTTCCTGCATATCATTATGACAAAATACGACGGGTGAATTAATTGTAGGTAAATAATGTCTGAAATAAATAATATTGTCAAGAAAAAGACTTAATAGGCGGCTCGAATTAATAAAGCTATGTTCGCTTACCTCAACCAGGAAATTTCGGAGTGTAAATCGTAACTTTTAAACTTCTCTAATAATTTCTGTGTTTCTATGTCATTTGGTTCATACTGTTCGAGATCATCCTCTGCTTGAGTCAGCCACTTATTAATCAAATCAAACATATACTTTTCTTTTTTTGATATTGGAACGTGCAAGGAATGAATTTGAGCCATTTTAGTTGCTACTGCTAAATTTATTTTAGGGTCCCATAATTCGTTTGTTTTTAACGGCCTAGCCTGGAAAAAATAATTAAAGTCACATTAATAGGACATACTTAGTGGCCTACACATTAATCAAAAACTTTCAATGACATCTTTTGTAATAATTATAAAAAACGTACATGAATGAATTCCTCGATGCGACCTCCAGGAAAAACCCCGTGAAGCCTTGGTCCTAACCTTCTTTCAGATAACAAAGTAAATATCACAGATTCAGTTATTATATGTTCAAAGGCGGATTCGCTGTGAACTTGCCCGTGGAAGCGCAAAAGCACTGTTTTTGGATCGATATTTTCACTTTGAGTTTGAGATGTCGTCGGTAACGATATCTGATACAACCAATTGCTGAGTCCTCCACTAAAAGTTGAAAATCAATTAAATCAAAAACGTTTACGAAAATTATAGACTACTTTTATCTATCGTTTAAATGATGCGTAACATTATTTAATGCGATGACAGCTAAATATCGTTTAAAGTCAATCAATTTCACAGCTTAGTGGGTGACGAATTCTTGGCTCAAAACTGATAATAGCTGATTTTTTCCTGTTTCGTTATGGAAAATTTTTCAAAGGACTTTTCAAAAGGAATGATAACATACTTGACTCTTTGTACGATGATATTATTCGGAGTTACTTTCTTCCAAGGTCCGGTCAAGTAGTCGCGAACTATCATCGCGGCCATTTCACGGATTTCAACGCACTCGCTTGACATCTGAAATAAAAAAGAAATTCTTATAACTTCGGCAATTTTTAATTTGAGTGAAAGAGAATCAAAACTAAAAAATCAAGTTAAAACTTTTTTAACTACAGCAAAAACAAATCGGAAGAAACCGTTGGAGGAAATTTTCACAAATCGTACAAACCTAAGCTAGACTGTTTTAGAAATACTTCCACCTTCTCATTTTTGAGAAAATCATGCGTAAATCTTATCAAATCAATATTTTTTTCTCTTAAGCACGTTTCGCAAGGCATTCTAATGGTAAACAACAATTTAACGAATTCTTTAGTGATAAAATTTCAACAATTCATTTATTGCCAAACTATCAAATTGAACCCCATTTCAAAAACTTACTTTAGCAAACTGAAAAGTTCGCACAAATTTTAAAATATCTGGATCCATCTCTTAGCCCCGTCGTTTTATAATTAATAATAATGAACAATTGTTATTTACTCGCACTGAAATCAAGGTAGTAGATAACCTTGAAACCTAGCGAGATTCGCACATCATATCAAGATGAGGAAAAAGTTAATGATGATTTTAATCATCTTGTCAAGGTATGACCGAAAAGTAACTTTCGCTCAGTTTTCCCGGATCTAACTCTAAATTCGTATAAAATAAAACAAAATAAAATTGGCTAGATTCCATTAATGACGACCAAACCTTTAATGTGACAATAGAATTCAAATGAAATGTCCCCTTTCCCCGAACTTACCTTTTTCTCGCTCATTTTTAAGGGCTAATGATCCCAAATAATGCTTTTGATAATGTAATACCCATGTGCATTAAAAACGACACGCAAACCAAGACATGAAAAGCGCGACTGCTTAAAAGCTGAGTGACGCGAACTTTTATCAAACTATTGGGTCAAATTAATCGTTACGCAATAATTACTACGTTACAATGGCTTGTTAAACCCAAGCAAAATAGCTCTCACTTGCGAAACAACTTTTATCGCGCAAGCTTACAAACTTACAAATTTCCGCATAATCTACAACAATAATGCAATTAAAGTACAAAATGCAATTAAAGTACAAATTCACATATATTTACAGTATTTGGCTGTGTTTTCTTAAAAATGTGACGATCCAATGATAAAATTACTTCATCATTAACCTTCTACTGAACTGCACATTCAAGTTGACGATGACGGCGACGTTATGTCTAAGAATTATGTTTTTTTAGATTATTGGGAAATGTCAAACTTGTTGTTTCCTATAACTAACTAGGCATTTATTTCTCAATAATTTTTGGATCTTGATCACTGCAATTAAATTTGTAGACTTTGCTTCAAAATTACTTCCACTTCTTTATAATAATAGCTTGAATTTAAAAACCATTTACGAAAGCATTATTCAGACCATAATGTAAAAACCTAATCAACAGCTTTAATGACATAAAATAGATTATACCAGAGAGAACAAGGCCAATCAGACAAATTTCTTTCCCTCTTTTTCTTTTTTACCAAGCAAAAATTAATTTGTAACCTGTCTTTTTGTATAGGTAGGCTGCTTAAGTCTGTTTATTTACAATATTTTATAAGACAGTGAACAAAAGCTAAAAAGGCTTTCGACAAAGCACATTTTACATCCCTCAAATAAACCATTTGTCTGACTGGGGGATGGATTATTTTTTGCAGTTTAAAGAGTGCATTTCAAGTTGCTAAGTATTAGTTTAAGTATTAAAATTTTATGCAATATCCCTAAAAGTTCAAACTTATAAATTCTTAAAATAATTTAAGAAAAAGTTATTTTTAATCCTTATAATGTGTAAACTCATTTTTTGTTCTTGAGATTGAGCTTTTTCTAGCAGCACAAAGTATAAGAAGAGGAAACATCTTGTAACACTTTTACTCAAGCTTTGTAAAACTTACATGTCTTTTAGATTTAGATGGTCTTTAGATCTGCTAATGTTCATCCATCAAGTTCTTAAATAGAGAAAATACATCTTAGTTTCTCTAGACTTTAATAAGATATCTACTCATTCAAAATATATTAAGTTAACTTGAGCTTCCTGTGTTAGATCATCATCATGTATATCTTGAATATCAAGACAGGCATCAATCAGTATGTCTAAAAAGACAATAAAAGATGTCTTGTTCTACTTGTGCTACTTGGATTTGAAACTTTTCCCTACATATATATATTCACATTAAAAGAAAAGAAAATAGGCAAATAATAAAATTTTTTTTAGCTAAAAACACATTAAAAATGATTCTACTTAAAAAATTTAAAACCTGCCACACATTATTAATATATGAGTCTACAACTCTTTCAGAACTGTGTCCTAAAATGTACTTCAATTTAAAAAAAAAAAAACTTACAGATAGGTCATAAAAATTCGTGCGTGCATTAATGCAACAAGCAGAGAAAAGGTAAAAAAAACATAAAAAAATTTAAAATAACACAAAAGTAAGGTAGTCAAAGAACCTTTTCCCTGTATTGTTGACACACATACTTACGCAACGAACTAGTCGGGATAGTTGGTTTCTCATAGTGATGAACATAATTTTGCCTTTACTCTACAATGCCTTAAGAAAGTTTTCACAAAGTTCTGAATGAATAAATGATGAAAAAAACGAATATTTTTGATGATAATAATTAACTACCCTCATTAAAAGGGCGTAACTCTATTCTACACGTGGCTTTTTTATGTAAGAAATGCTACAAGCTTTTTCTATAATATTACGTACAACTAAAAAATAAATCTGACCTTGCATAAAGCACAGAAATTTTAAAGTTTCAAACAAATATTTTTTTTTTAAAATGTTTACTTCGCTCACTGTAATTAAAAAAACAAACTTAATTTCACAGTGTTGCTACTCAATAATTACAAAATGGAGGACCGTCAAAGTGGCAGCATCGTTTCGTCGTGCACGGCAATTTTTGGAAATGACGTAGGAGGGCTTGTTTTTCTTTTCAGTTATACTATTATTATTTAAAAATGGTAAGTAAAGAAAGTAATGTAGGTTAACTATAAAATTTAGGAGAAAATGCCTAATATCCTTAATTCTTGGGATGAGTTTCAAAGGTTAGGATTAATTTAAATTTTTTGTTTTTTAAGGATTCGAAAAATCCGCCGATACCGGGTAATTTTCCGGGACCACCTGCCATTCCTCCAGTTGCATTTCCACCAAGCGTACCGCCTCCGATAATGGGGACCAATTTCATGACTCCTCCACCTGGTACTTTTAATATTCCTCCTCCTGGATTTGCAATGCCTCCTTTCATGGGAGGCCCGCCACCAACAGCAGATTTATCAAGCAATGCTATCATATCTGCAGCACCTCAATTATTGAATGAAAAATCAAATGATTCAGGTGGCAAAGAAAATGATCCTGCAAAATCTAAAGCCCAGAGCATATGGACAGAGCACAAAAGCCCAGATGGAAGAACATATTATTATAATACAGTAACGAAACAAAGTTTATGGGAAAAACCTGATGAATTAAAGACACCTACAGAGGTAAGGCAGCTAGATGAATAAATTTTAAAAAAATTTTTAATTGAACTACTTTTACTTATATGCATGCTCATACTTTTTGATTACAGCTTTTACTATCAAAATGTCCATGGAAAGAATATAAAAGTGATACAGGGAGGACTTATTATCATAATGTAAACACTAAAGAGTCTAGATGGACAATTCCTGAAGAACTAGCAGAGCTAAAGGACAAAATTGCAAAAGAAGAAGCTCCAAAGTAAGTTTGTATTATTACTGCTCTACTACAAGCAATTTTACCATCTTTCTTTTTTTAAATTTTAGAATTTCAACATCATTGGTATCATCCCCTGTAAGCCTTCAAAATGAAGACTCAAATAGTCAAAGCTCATTGTCGATGCCTCTACCTGGTGCTATGCCCGCATCTATTCCGGTGCCGATAATCGCTCCAGCCATTCCCGGTGCTCCTATACCGCCGATGGGGCAGATACCGATTCCGAGTATTGGCCCGATGGGTTACATGCCTCCAGTAATGCCTATGATGCAAGTTCCTTCTACAAATGCAGCGCCTAGTCAGAATAATACAGACAGCAAAGGGAGTTCGGCACTAGATCAGGCTATGGCTGCAACGCTAGCTGCTATTAGCATGCCCACTACACCTAAATTAGGTAATTATTAATTACTGAAAAAAATTTCATTTTAGATTTGATCGTAATATTGTTTTGCAGATGAAGAAAGTAACCAGTCTACAGCAAAAGAATCTAGTACAAGCAGAAATTCCACACCAGAACCAAAATTAGTATTTAAAGACAAGAAGGAGGCAATCGAAGCTTTCAAAGACCTTCTTAGGGAACGCGACGTACCTTCGACTGCATCTTGGGAAACTTGTGTTAAAATGATATCTAGCGATCCGAGATATCCGTTATTGAAAAAGTTAAACGAGAAAAAACAAGCTTTTAACGCTTATAAAACTCAAAAACAAAAGGATGAAAGAGAAGCAAATCGACTAAGAGCCAAGAAAGCAAAAGCAGATTTAGAAGAATATTTAATGAATAACGAAAGAATGAATTCAACCTTAAAGTATTATAAATGCGAGGAAATATTCGGAGGTTTGGAAGTTTGGGATGTAGTGCCAGAGGCTGACAGGAGGGATATACACGAAGATGTAGTATTTAATTTAGCAAAAAGGGAAAAGGAACAAGCTAAAGTAATGAAAAAACATAATATGAAAAGTTTAGCAGCGATTTTAGACGCCATAACGGAGATCGATTATAGAACAACGTGGCAGGACGCTCAACAAATGTTATTGGATAATGCGACTTTTGCTCAAGACTCAAATTTATTAGGTGATGTATTTCATATAATTTTAGTTAGAAATTCACAGCTGTTTTCGAATTTATCCTTACTAAATTGGATTTTCATTTGCAGCTATGGATAAGGAAGATGCACTGATCGTATTTGAAGAGCATATAAGAGAATTGGAGAGAGAGGAAGCAGAAGATAAAGAAAGGGAGAAGAAAAGAGTTAAAAGACAGCACAGGAAAAATAGAGATAACTTTATTGTAAGCTGTAATTTGGCTATCAATTTTAGAATTCATTTTAAATTAATGTTCTTATAATTATTATTTTTCTTTAAGGCTCTTTTGGATGAACTGCACGAGCAGGGAAAATTGACATCGATGTCTCTATGGGTAGAATTATATCCTATAATATCTGCCGATATCCGATTTTCGGCCATGTTGGGTCAAAGTGGCTCGACACCTCTCGACCTTTTTAAATTTTACGTGGAAGATCTTAAGAGCAGATTCCACGACGAGAAAAAAATCATAAAAGAAATACTTCGAGAAAAAAATTTCGAAGTGTATGTTTCTACCACTTTCGAAGAATTCGCCACTGTAGTTTGCGAGGATCGCAGATCGGCTACCTTAGACGCCGGAAATGTTAAACTTACATACAATGCATTTTTAGAGAAAGCAGAGGCACGAGAAAAAGAAAGACTAAAAGAGGAAGTTCGAAAATTAAGGAAATTAGAAAATGCGTTTAAAAATTTATTAAGACAACACGAAATCGATTATAGAACTGAGTGGTTAGATATTAGAGGACAGTTAGAGAACGAAGAACCGTTTCAGGCGATTACATTAGAAAGTGAAAGAGTTAGGATTTTTAAAGAATATCAACACGAAACCGAAGAATCGTGCAGTCATCACCATTCAAGGGGAAAAAAATCTAAAAAGAAAAGGACTCGCCATCGATCTCGTTCTGAAAGCCTGTCCGATATTTCAGACGAAAGAAGCCATTCCAAAAAAAGAAGAAGACGAAGATCATCTGAATCAGAAGAATCCAACGAAGATAAATATGGGAAAAGAAAAAGCAAGAAGAACAAAAAGCGAAGACACGGCTCGGTAAATGTAATTTTTTACTAGTTAGCCCTTAATATTTTGTCTCGGTAAATTAAATTTCATGTCTAGTTAATAATAAGTGATCATTTCATATAAAAATTTGTATTTTTCAGTTCTCTGTAAATTAGTGCCCTGCTTATCTTTCCCCAAAAAAATAAATTTGTTCAACAAGTTGGGTAAGTTTGGTAGTGCTTTACCGAGACAAATGTTTTAGTTAGGGCTTTGACCTAAATCTCATCGTCTTGAATACAACTCTTAATTCAAATAATTTTGCAGATTACACCTCCATCGCATTCACCTACAGTCGAAAGGGATAGGGAAAGAAGATCTTTAGAAAAAACTCCATCTAAAGAAAAAGATGATGGGGAGTTAAGCGAAGGGGAACTGGAAAGAAGGCGCTACTTGTTGTTACAGCAACTGCAAGAGCAAGAAGATTAGACTTTGTACAGCTACCTCCTTAGTATACTATTTTTATTAATTTATGACTGAATTTTTTAGTAACCATTTATAAAAAACCTTTAAAATCCGATTCCATGTTACAAAACCGATAAAAGTACTTTAAGTCAGAATGCTAATGCAATTTGAAAAACCTCAAATTTTTTTCTGTTTGTAAGAAAAAATATTAAAAATAATGAACACTACACTTATCTGACGATCAAGCTTAATTAAAAATATTTTTCAATATTTTCAGTTTAACCTAGTCAGAAGATAAAAATCTCGTAGTCATTTTTTTTTTTTTGAAAAATTATTTTATATTAAATTTACACTAAGAATGTCTAAATTAAAATATTCATCAAGTATGTAGGAAAAACCATAATTTCCTTTAATTTCCACTTACGGAAAATAAATCACTGTAATGTGTTAGATTAATAAAAATAAATTAAAATACCTATGAGAAATTATTGTAAGCCACATTCGCATTTTTAACTCGGTGGTGGTGGAGGAGGCGCCGCAATTAACGTATGCAATCCGGCTAACATATTGTTTGGTTGCGGCGGTGGCTGAACGGGTTGAGGATTGTAACTTTGCGTCTGCCAAGGAGGATACATTTGCTAAAATAATAAAATTAGAATTTAATCCTACGCGTAAAGACTTTAAAAAATAAAAAAATTGCAAAAAAAAACAGACTTACTTGTACCGGTACTTGAGGAGGAGGGACGGGCGGCGGTTGTTGTTGCCAAGGCGGTAACGGAGGTGCGGTAGTCGGAGGTGGCTGAGTAGTTATGGGGCCGCCAGGTGGGGGAGGCTGCTGCGAAAGAGTGGCGTTCGACAGCCACGGCAATAGTGGAGGCGGTGGTGGAGGTGGTTGAGCCGCTTGAGTTCCTGGCGGCCATATCGGCGGCGGGGCCATGGACGGAACACCTGGCGGAGGTGCTTGGAGGTTTGTTTGAGGATGAGTAACGGCTTGATTTGGCGCCCACGGAGGGGGCGGTAACGTGCCTTGAATCAGAGACGGGGGAGTCGGAATGGAATTTTCGGGAGCCATCAATGCTTTGATCGGTCCTTGTTGCCTGTCGAAAACGCTTCCCGTCGCTCTATTAAAACGATTATCAGTCCTGTTCCGGTCGTTTCGATTATTGTCCAAACTGTCGGGAGGAGGTCCTTCTCCTAGCTCAGCCATTAATGACATGTATTCTTGATCTATTTTTCGGCTTTCGTTAGCTGATGTAGTAGGAGGAGCTCCCGGTCGTTTTGTTCGACAATCCCTCGCAATGTGACCAGAACCGCCGCAACTCGAACAGACTATGGCTTTCGTGACATTTGGTTTATCTGGGCACTATTTAAAAAAATCAAGAATAAGAAAAGTGCAATATTATATTGATAAAAGCTTTTATTCTACCTACCATCCACTGTTTATGATCTGTTGCTCCGCAATTACTACACCGGGGTCCGTCTACTTCTCTTAAAGTTCCGTTCAATAAAGCAAGCTCTCTTAACTGATTTCTTCTCAAGTCGTTTTGTCCCTCTGGGACTTCTACTCCTTGTCTGATGACTTCTTTAATCTATAAATATAAAATACTTATATTAGAAAAATAAGTTTACGCAGTTTTGATATACAGGCTCACAACACTTACTCTTTCGACAGCCTTTTTAACAGCTTCTGGATTATTTGCAGTGACGTAGGCATGTAGAGGTTCATCTTCACCAGGCAATGGTTGTCCATCCTTTCTTCCAACTTTCCCTTCTTTGACTGACCCTTTGCCACGAATTATTATTTTTGCCCCCGTATCTTTTTCCATTGCTTAAAAAAAAAAAATTCGAGTTCAGTAATTATTCAAGGTGTAATTAATCAAGGTTATACAACCTCTTCCAAGTTACTCACTTTTTAAGGTATTTCCTCGAGGTCCTATCAAAAGTCCTACAAAATTAATATCAGGGTGATCTTCCTGTGGTATCATAACTTTATCACTAACTCTTACAAGCGGTGGTCTAAAAAACAATCACAAAAAATAAGTTTTTTCATTTCAAAAATAGAAAATTTGTTGAACAACATACTAAACATACTTATAATCAGCAGGCGGCTTGAAGTCAGGATTAATTGCTTGCATTTTTAGAATTAAAGAATGCCTTTCTTCTTCCAAAGCTTTCCTAGTTCTATACTCTCTTGTGTTCAACCTTTTCCCATCGTGACTGTAGATAGGTTCCGGAGACGGAGATCTGCAAAAAAATAAATTATTACCGACTAATAAAACAAATTTTCAACTCCTAAAACAACTCCTACACCGTTTTTACTTTTCCAATGATTATAGTAAAAAAATTTCATTTCGGCACTTTAATGTTTTTAAAAAAACCAGTCAGGTGTCGTTATTAAGATAATCGAATTTACCCCCTGCAAAGAAATACTGCAACCAGGTTTCGATAAAATCATTTTAAGATATTATTAATCAATCTTAATTAAATTAAGGTTCTTTTTTTAAAAAATTCAACTAAGCCGAAATGACCTGGATTTATTAAAAAACCTGAAAATCTTTAATTAGCCAATGAAAAATAGAAAAACAGAAAATTGCATGAGAATAAAAGAAGCAAGACTCCTTTCCAAAGCTACAGGACAAATAAAATAAAATAAAATAAAATCAGATTAAATTAAAATCCTGGGACTTTAAATCCTAAAGAAATTAAAGTGATTATGACTGCAACTTATTCCACATTGTAGGCAAAATTGCTTTAGCGCGACAGTGAAAGGCACGCTAAATAGTTTTCAGCTATTTCTTTCTATGTGGAACTAAGTCTATGCAAAATACTTAAAACCTGTAAAGATTTTATGAATTTTTAAAAAATGTTGCTTCTCGATGTAGCTAAAAATTAGTAAGTGATTAAACTGGAAGTCTTGTTTATTCATATTTTTTCTGTTTTTCACCTGCTATAAATAAGTAATAGTTACACTGAAAAAAAATCTAATTGGCTTTTGAATGCTGATCTGTTGTTCTGTTCTGCATGAATACATCAAACAAACTATAACTGCCCCCCAAATCACTCAACTTTGTTTGATGTAATATCTATTTACCCAAAAATTATAAGAAAAATTGATATCTATACTCTTTTTTTTAAAATCACTCAAACCAATATACAAAATCCATGAAGTAGAGTTGCTCATTATGGATTGGGCTGCTTGTGTACTTGCTAAGGTGAAGAATGAAGTATTAAGTTATAACACATTTCCCAACCTGTCTTCTGGATTTGGTGGAATCCCAAGATCGCCGCTCCTCAACTTTCTGCTCACTTCTTCGATCTGGAGTTGTACTGAAATTAAATGGGTTAGAAATGGGCAGAAAACCCAAAATTAGATATCTTCCATGAAATCAATAAAAAGAAACATGAAATTTATTTTTAAATACAATGACTGTCACACCCTGTTTAACAAGCACTTGATAAGTTAAAAGATGCTGTATCAAGCACTGGTTCAACAGGTCAATATGTTCGCTTTATTAAATGAATGAATTAAAAAACCTGGGATAACTGAAAAAAACTATCATGATTAAATAAAGCAAACATACTAAAAACAGAATGAAAAAATGAATTTACATAGTAAATGTAGTTACAGTTAAAAATTGTACTTACAAAGATAGGCCTCTTCCTGCTCTTTCGTCAAGTTCGTTGGTAAAACGGTCGGCATTCCGGGTATAAATGTTTTATCTGCTTCTGGGGCTGCCCACCTTGACTTTCTTCGTTTTCCACCATGCTTCTCGTCCCGATCTTAAAATTATCAGAATAGTTAACAATGATATGTACACGCAAGTTAGTAACAATCAAAGGGTCCATCCATACCACATAAAAGGTTATCATTTCAAATCGGCGATTTTTATTTAATTAAGTCATCGGTTAGGTTAGTAAAAACAAAAAATAAATTCTTAAGAGGAATCCTCTTATGCGTAACGGAGCGAAAAATCCAGAATAAAAGAATCAATATCTAGGCCTCTGAAAGGCAATGTGAGAAGCAAACCGATTAAATTAGGCACTAACCTTGGTTATCTCTTTTGAGTTTTTCTTGCACTTTATTTATTTCTTGCTGTAATCTTCCAGCTTGTAAATAGCTGGGATTCAAAAGGCTCATTGTTGATTGATTAGATCAATATGAAAAAAAATGATGATGCACCATAAAGAACAAATCAAAATGGCTGACAAAAAAACATGGAAGCCGTCTGTCTTGTTATGTTGGTAACAGTGAAAATCGCTTCGTTTCCGATTTTATTTTTTAGCGGGAACTGAATGTTCCCGCTAAAATATGTTAGTTGATTGATGTTGATATTGACAATCAATTGACGATAATACTAATTTTTACTTTCGACTAATATTTCTAAGGTTTACATTAATTTTTATACAGATTATAAAAATAATACATTTTTAAAAAAAAATTATTCTTACAAAAAAGCTACGGTAAACAATTCTGCATTATTGCTGAATAAAAAAACTCGTGTAAAAAATAGGTGTGACTTAAGCCATTTTTTTGAAATTCAAAAAAACTTCGTGGGGAAAAATCCTATCAATTTAAAATTTTAAACTATAAAATAAAAGTCACATGTTCTACTGCCGGTATTTATGAACGACAAAAGTGAAACTAGTTTACACATCTTGAAAAAGTCATCTCTGACATTTTTCAGACCGCAACAACAGTTTGCTGCAAGTTTGCAGCAAGTAAGCGTAAGTTTACACGTCAACTAGTTTACTTGCCTCATATTTGCAGCAAACTACCGTAAGTGTTCTTGCGGACGGGGTTCTTAGAAAGTCCGAAATCGGAGGTAATAAAATTGGAAGAAGCGGCAGTTATTTAGTTGAAAAGTCAAACCTGGTGATTTCGTTGTAAATTATAATTTTCATAACAAGAAAAGGCTAGATTTTTAAAATTAGGATAAGGAGCGAAAGCGGTCAAATTTATTAGTCCTATGATTGATGGAACACAACATTCTAATATTTAAATGTTATTATCTTTTAATATTACCTTTTAAAGACTTCAGTCTAGGCATATCCTCAAACATTTTATTTGAAAAGAGTTTAGTTCTCAGTATCAAAAATCTGATTAATCTGATAGAGCAAAGAATTTCCAGTTGATGACTAATAAATATACTGTTCTATCCTGACGCAGGTCGAATCCTCTGACACGCTCCACAAGTTTCTGAAACAGAAAAACCAAAGTTTCCTTGTCAGTCGTTATTCGTTGCCGGTAAATTGAGGTCTCCCTACGAGTTTGCGTTGCAAGCGGATAATATCCCGTAACGGATTTCGAGTTTTTTGAAGAAATATTTTCATATTTTTAACGTTTTGATTTAGAACGAGGACATTCAAAAATCTTCGTTTATTCTATCGGATCTCTTTTTAAAAAAAGAAAAAACTTTAATGTGTAAATATTTAGGCTTACTCTACTTTTTATTTTTTTGTTACTGCGGATCGGATTCCCGCTTACTGAGTGAATAAAATTGAAGACAAACGCAAAGCCAAAGCATTTTTTAACTACCACGATAATCTCGAGCTATTGACAGAACGTCAATCCTTTTTATGCTTCACGTCAATAGCTACAATGAAATAGGCTTGCAAAATTAGGTCCTGTTACAAGATTCTTCCTTTTTTAAAGATTTTAATAAATATTTCTTAAAGCATCTGTTCGATAAATTAAGACCGTTCAGGTTTCTTCTGTTTCACAATATGCCTCTTTTATTAAATTTGTTAGACACCGGCGAAATAATTTGCAATTCAATCCGGGGGGTAAGGTCTTCATTTAAAATCAAGGACTCGTAAATCAAATAAAAGTCCAAATTAAAATCTCCAGACGGATTCCGAGAACGAAGAAAAAATTTATTTTTAAATTCAATTAAGTACAGAAGAAGAATTGTAAATCCTGATTTTTTTATCACTCCTCGTAGGAATAAACCGGTTAAATAAATAAATAAATAAATCGGACAGAGTTATGCTGTCACGGTACATTATGTGATGTGATTCCACTACAGTCAATTATTAACCACTCATTGAAAACGTCAAGTTTAGCCCGGAAATCGATTTCCCAACTTGAAAAATCATGAATGTTTTAATTTTCGCTGCTTTGTTTATTATAGTGGATACGTTCTATTATAACTCGAATAATAATGAACACAAGAAATTAAACTCAAGAGTTTTGATTAAACTTTTTTAAACGAGCTAATATTTCCAATAGGTTACAAAATGATGAACGAAGGTCGGTAACTTTTAAAGTTCGGTCGGATATTTCTTTAAACCGAGGAATGGGACCTAATGGACGACGGAAGTTCTGAGGTTTTGTACAACTGCACGTTGCGGCTATTGGACTTTGACGAAATAGCCAATATTTCCTCTGAGACCGACTTCAACCGTAGTTCTGTAAGTTCAATTTTGCTATTTTCATTGTAATTTTAAAATTGAAAATCCTGTACAATACAGCACGTTAACTCAGTAATCTTGCCTATCAACAGTTCTGAAAAACCTCTCCGGTTCTGCGAGTATGAAATAAAAAACGATGTCCGTTTAATTATGCAAAAAAAAAAAAAACCATTTTAAGGGACGACGATGATTTTAACATTTTTATTGAAAAAAGCGTTAGCTATATCTCCACAAATAAACTCAAGCCCGGGAAATCTTTAGGAAATCACAATAGATCGTTCTCAAGATAACGGCAAATTTAAGTTTTTGTTAAGCGAAAAAAAGGCATTTTTTTCGATGTTTGATTCTCGATTTATGACTTTTTTATACAAGGAATCATATTTCCATGCGACCAATCAATTGAGACTAGGTAGAACACTCAGTTTTTCGTTTTGAAAAAGATATTTAGAAAAAACGGATTTTCAGATCCCAACTTTGTCGAAAATCTATTTTTACAGAAAAATGATTTTTTCTACGCTCCAGAGCTCAAATCTACATCCTATCAGATGTGTTTTGATGCAAGGAATCCGTTGGAATTTACAGAATTTAAAAATTCCGCCGCGTTCTCAAGATATTTGCATTTTTAGGTTTCGCTCTAACGAAAAAAATGAGCATTTTTTCGATGTTTTCAAATCGATATTTCAATTTCGATTTATGAATTTTTTATCTTAAAACGGGCCAAAATACTGATGAATTATACACTGGGAGATGTATTTTAATCTGAGGAATCGATTGAGACTAGGTAGAACACTCAATTTTCCGTTTTGAAAAAGATATTTAGAAAAAACGGATTTTTAGATCCCAGTTTTGTCGAAAATCTATTTTTACAGAAAAATGATTTTTTCTACGCTCCAGAGCTCAAATCTACATCCTATCAGATGTATTTTGATGCAAGGAATCTGTTGGAATTTACAGAATTTAAAAATTCCGCCGCGTTCTCAAGATATCAGCAAATTTAGGTTTCCATTAAACAAAAAAAATGGCCATTTTTTCGATGTTTTCAAATTAATATTTCAATTTTGGTTTATGAATTTTCCGGCTAAAAACGGGCCAAAATACTGATGAATTATATACTGGGAGATGTATTTTAATCTGAGGAATCGATTGAGACTGGGTAGAACACTCAATTTTCCGTTTTGAAAAAGATATTTAGAAAAAACGGATTTTTAGATCCCAGTTTTGTCGAAAATCTATTTTTACAGAAAAATGATTTTTTCTACGCTCCAGAGCTCAAATCTACATCCTATCAGATGTATTTTGATGCAAGGAATCCGTTGGAATTTACAGAATTTAAAAATTCGGCCGCGTTCTCAAGATATTTGCAATTTTAGGTTTCGCTCTAACGAAAAAAATGAGAATTTTTTCGATGTTTCCAAATCGATATTTCAATTTTGGTTTATGAATTTTCCGGCTAAAAACGGGCCAAAATACTGATGAATTATATACTGGGAGATGTATTTTAATATGAGGAATCGATTGAGACTAAGTAGAATACTCAGTTTTTCGTTTTTTTAAAGTTATTGCCGAAAAACAGATTTTTAGAAACCGACTAAGTCGAAAGTCGATTTTCACAAAAACAATACTTTTCCTACGCTTCCCAGGCTTAAACTATATCTTCGCAGATGAATTTTGATGCAAGGAATCTGTTGGAATTAACAGTATTTAAAATTTTGGTCGTAGTATGAAAATATTCTTTTTGTTTGGCTTTAACCAAAAAATCTATGGTTTTTTTAAGGTTTGGAAAAGGATGAAATATTATGTTGAAATATGAAAATAATTTTTTTTAAAGGAAGCCAAAATATGTACTGGCCAGGCTTACTGGATATTTTATACTAGCGTCCTGGTTTAATTTTTTTTCCCTATGTTCTTTGTGTAAAATGGTCGATTGGTCGAACGTCCCTAATGTAAAACGTAACGTCCCGATATGTAAAATTGATAAAATTTCCAAACAGGGCTTCTTTTACGGCTAAAACGTGGTTCCAACTTCCCGATTTACATTTTTAAGATTAAACAACAAACAACGGGTTCGGGTTTAAAGAAAAACCTCGAGCCTTCGATTTGTATTTCTTTTTCAATTATTTTACCGCAGACTGTTTCTATCGGGAATTACGAAATTGAATCCCTAATCTCCCACAGATTTTTTTTCCTACTGTCGGCGTTTCTTTTCTGTTATCTCCAATATCTGATTTAACTTTCTATGGTTGGCTTATTTATTTCCCACGATAGGAACGAATTATTAAAATATGTGTATATTTTAATGAAAAGCTCGCGGTAAAAAGATTTCTTTAGATCGAAAATTAAAAGGGAACAAAGTAGGACTTAGCAACAGCGTTACGAAGCATATTTGAAATTAAATTGACATGAAGTACAGATTTTAAGCACGAATACGTCAAATCTGGTGACGCGGCTATCAAACAGTATTCGATGAATTTTTTTACAATCAGGAAATACTTCTGGCCAGGCATGGAAAACAGAGCTTGTTTCAACAAAGCACGAAAATAATTTCATTTTGATCAAGTTGGAATTCCTGAAAATCGAATTTTTTATTTTTTAATTTGTAACCGACTGGGAATAATCGAAATAAAATTTCAACATCGTATTTTTGTTCCATGGTGTTTTCAAGTGACTGAAATTATTACTGGCACAAAGAATATAGCAATTCTTAATGTGGCCATTAGAGAGACATCTAATGATACAACGATTACGGATAAGCAAATGTACAATATATGATCTCATTCAAAAGGTATAAAATACTGAATATTACGTTTGCACGTGGGTAAATAAAGGATTTTCAAAATTCCGATTTTTATACATTTGTAGGGAATTTGACAAAAGTCAGGAAGTTTATAATAACACAGAGTAAGTAAGTCCTGCCTCCAGTTTTTAATACTTTCTTATGCGTTTTATTTTTTCCGGTCACTTCTTCGCTGACCTTTGTCATCGGTCTTAAATTCGGGATGATAAATAAGTATAATCCCAGCAGACCCTAATTCTTAAGAAAACTTCATATTTTTAGCGCACAGTAGTTGTAAAACTTTAAATTAAAAAATCGAATAAAGAGATACAGTCGTTTCTCTGGTTTTTGTAAGTTACATTTATAATTAATTCACAAAATCTTAAATACAGTATTTTAAAAATTTTCTTAGTGAACTAAGGATGATTATGTTAAGTCGATAGATATGTAGTGTTAGACATGACGTACTACTTTAATCAAGCGGTTATTAGTTTCCACATGACATAACATTAGCGAAACTGCTACACATTAGATCTCATACTGAAATGACAGGAAACTTTGGATATACTCATCAATCAAGTGCCTTTCCTTCCATAGGTATCCCGAGGTAGAAACGAAACAGGGTGAAAAATGAAATCCCTTACAAATTACAAGTAGAACTACAACTATACAAAGTGTAGAATAAAAAGCTTCATTTTTCATACCAGTCATTTTTATTCTGGATAATATACTTTCATTTTTGTCAAACTGTAACAGTCGAGTAATAACAAAATATAAAAAATTTATATTAAAAATGGTTTTCATTGAAAAATTTAACAATTTAAACATTATTTTAATAAACAAATAAATATTGATCTGCAATCAGATTAAAAACAGGGCTTTAACTCAGCAAAAGCTATAAGTTCAGATTTCGCAAAAAGTTTAATTTCTTTGATTCCGAATGAACAAAAATGCGATGGTAACATGGCACCAATAAAAGGTGCTTGCTGGGCATTCTCTTTTTATTTGATAATATGAAGCAGCTTCTTTGGTTTCCGACATTTCACTTGTGAATCATTCCAAAGCAATGTTCGTCTTCGTTTCCTATGCATCCACTAAATAAGAAAATTGGTGAACGAATGACAGGTGATGCCAACAAGATAAAACACCAGCAAGGCAGTTCGACGTGAACCGCAAAATATCATAAAACAAAAAGAGAAAAAAGAAAAGTTTGAAAATGATTCCGTGGGAATAGCATCAGCTAGACTCACAAACATTTGCAATCGATGATTTATGGGCGGAGAATAAAAAAAGGTCACAAACAATAAAAATATTGTCCGGGCATAAAATTTGCATTCGACAGAAAAATTAATCTACGAGTAATAGTAGCCAGTCAACGGTTAATTAGTCTCGAATTCGAAGAGCTTTTCGTGTTTGAATATAAGTAAAACCTTTATTAAAGATTCTCTTTTCGCTGTGGATGCCAATATTTTGATGCATAAAAAGGTTTTGTTTGTGACAAAGCAAAATGAAATCATAAATGAAATACGAATCCATTTACTAGCCTTAAGCAAATTGATGCGCTTCATTATTTTGACGTCAAAATTTACTTTAGGATTATTCTCCAGCAAAAAAGCCCTCTCGACTTTGATGCGTAATTTTCTATTAATAACCAAGCAATTTCCAAATGACAAAAAACCTTTACCAATCAATTTTGCTGTAAAGAATTTTTTTTAAAGTTCCCTCGAATTTATTATTTCTTTAAGTAATTTATTTATATTTTCTTCAGGTTACCGAATTACTAGAGATCGTGCTAAATGAACACGATTCGAGACTTCCCTTGGATATTAAAAAGAAAGCGAAGGAATTCATCGAGGTTTGCATCTTACCTCCCCGGCCCTACGATTTGGCATGGTGGCAAAAATTGGTATGGACGATCGTGTTTGCGGTCATGCTCCTCGTCGCCACAGGTGGCAACACGATCGTTATGTGGATCGTCTTGGGTAAGTTTCCCGAGCAACCAACACCTTTACCTGTAATACAATATCAATAAAGTAATACTAAAAAGGCCTTTCAAAATACGAAAAAAGGAATAAAACAAACTGTTTTAACTTTCTACGATATTGTTTTTAGATCTCTTTATTTTTCGTTCAACAGAGAAAGAAAAACATCCAATTTTCGTAAAATAGAAATGGAAATGGAAGACGTTTTACAACAGGCCATACGGTCATGATTTAAGGATCAAATATGAATCACAATATTTTCTTTTCCAAAAAATTTCTATCGAAAGAAAAGTAATTTAGCGTGGACACCTTGCTTTTTCTTGAGAAAAGTTTATTTATTTCAGAACCCTACAATCGGGAAGCTGATGTAGCTTTTAAAAAACCCTTCGAGTTTTTAATAATTTTAACGCCCTTACAATGAACATTTCAATTATTCGTGGATAGTAGAATCGATACTTCATCTTCCAGGTTAAAGTTTCGAATTTTTTAAAGCTGCAATAACAGTGCAAATTAATCTATCACAATAATGCAGTAGCTCTAACGTCCGTGAAGTTAGCCTGCACTTCAATTTTTTTTTGTTTTTTTTTTTTCAATCGATAACTTAGGCTTGCGCGACCTTGCGCACAAAATATTAGAGCTTGCGCACTTACCGGGATTGAGCTATGAAAGATTATGTCATTTCGTGAACTTAGCCTGCACTTAAAAATTTTAATTTTTTTTTTCGACCAATCGATAGCTTATGCTTGCGCGACCTTGCGTGCAAAATTTTGGACCTTTCGGACTAATACTAACAGAGTAGAGAACAAAAATGTAATTTTTGAACTTAGCCTGCACTTTAAAATTTTTAAATTTCTGTTGCACCAGTCGATGGATAATGCTTGCGCGACCTTGCGCATTTACTTTGAAAACCGTATTATGATTAATAATCATGATAAATTATTTTTTTTAAATAAATGAAACAGTACAAATAGGACAAATTGCGTAATATTGATTAGCTTGCTCGTGGAGCGATGGTAGGTGTCCTGCCTACCGTGCAGATATATCGGGTTCGAATCCTCCCGCTAACATTTTTTTTTTTTTTTTCGGGTATGAGTTTTTTTTAGATCCAGTATGTTTTACTGAATAATTTTAAAAATAAATTTAATGTCTATGTTGCTGTAAATGCTGTGTCTTTTTTATAATTACTTTAGTCGTTAACCTAGCAAAGGAAATATTTCCCGCTTTTTTTCCCCTTTTAATTTTGAGATTATTATCAACCTTTCTTCTGCGATGATTTCGCAGCCAATGGAGGGGAAAGAGTCAAGAATGACGAGAATAACGCAGCCCCATGAACTTATTCGAAATGCAGTAAAATAAGTTAGGTTTTATACAAATGGAAAGAAAACGACTAAAGTAATTATAAAAAAGACACAGCATTTACAGCAACATAGACATTAAATTTATTTTTAAAATTATTCAGTAAAACATACTGGATCTAAAAAAAACTCATACCCGAAAAAAAAAAAAAATGTTAGCGGGAGGATTCGAACCCGATATATCTGCACGGTAGGCAGGACACCTACCATCGCTCCACGAGTAAGCTAATCAGTACTACGCAATTTGTCCTATTTGTACTGTTTCATTTATTTAAAAAAAATAATTTATCATGATTATTAATCATAATACGGTTTTCAAAGTAAATGCGCAAGGTCGCGCAAGCATTATCCATCGACTGGTGCAACAGAAATTTAAAAATTTTAAAGTGCAGGCTAAGTTCAAAAATTACATTTTTGTTCTCTACTCTGTTAGTATTAGTCCGAAAGGTCCAAAATTTTGCACGCAAGGTCGCGCAAGCATAAGCTATCGATTGGTCGAAAAAAAAAATTAAAATTTTTAAGTGCAGGCTAAGTTCACGAAATGACATAATCTTTCATAGCTCAATCCCGGTAAGTGCGCAAGCTCTAATATTTTGTGCGCAAGGTCGCGCAAGCCTAAGTTATCGATTGAAAAAAAAAAAACAAAAAAAAATTGAAGTGCAGGCTAACTTCACGGACGTGTAGCACGTTAGTTTATCAAAGGTTTTTTGCTTTTATTTTAAGCATGTTATTTGTTTATTCTACAATTACTTGCTCTATAATGTTATCGTTACATTAATAGGAATTGTAAAGTATTCTCGTTCATTCCTAGCATTATTATTATTACAAAATGAATCAATGAGACATGATTAGAATGGCAAATGCTGTATGGCGATGCTTCGTTAGCGGACAATCCAAGCTCCGAAGCAATGAAAATTTATCTTGATTAAATTTATAAACTTATGAGAAAAAAGTGGTCGGTCGTCACGTATGCTCAATGTTTAATTTTTATTATCGGCTGGATATGCTTCAAAGTTAATCTAAATCTTTGTTTTTGGGTTAAAAATGAAAGGAAATAAACGTCTCATTTTGTTTTAAAAAAGAAATCCGATTCAGTAAAGTAGCTATTAGAAAACTCTATCGGGATTAAATGAAGAAGCGATGTACTATCAAGCGCGATGGGAAAATAAAAGAATTAACCAATGGCACACTTTGGGGTCTTTAATACTGAATGGAATTGAATGCGAATGAGAGCTAATGAGAGCAATGAACAAATGATTTGGCTATCACTTCTTGGGAAGTCAAATTATAGCTCGAAGAATCCTTTGCACACAAGTCAAACAGTTTGTTGCAAGGAAGGAACGGTTTTAAAGTTTAAATACAGAAAAGAGAAAACCGAACACTGCACAGTTCAAAATAATTATCTCAATTTCAGATTAATCTGAGAAAAAAAAGTTTTAAGAATAATCTCATCTGAAAATTTTTGAAACTTCTTATAGTCCCCTTTTTCTAGAAAAAGTTTTAAATGATCCCCTTTCGTATTCAATTTGAAGCCAAAAAGGTTTCATCCTCCAGTGAAACCAAAAAGTTTCAATAATTCTCAATTATTTTGAAAGGTGTGAAAATTACTTCATGCAATGCCAAAGCAATGCTATTTTTAATATTGCCCTAAAACAGAAGGTGATTAAAGTTTTTTTATTTTTACGACATTGCTGAAATATGTCACCAACAAGATTTGAAACTTTTAACTCGGTTTAAATTACCTGGATCCCATCGACCGATAACTTCGTTATGTGGGAAAGTAAAAGTACCTACTACAACTCTAAAAGTGCTGGCATTTTGAAGTTTCTTATAATTAAATTATCATTTCGTCTTTCCTTCTCGTCTACTTTCAACAAAAACACGAGTGCGTGAAACAGTAAAAAAAATTATTTTTGCTTTGACTAGAAATAAGCACCAAATCGACCTTTTCCAGTAGGGAATTGAAACTGGTATGATAATAATTCAATATTATTCCAAAACTAATTTGACAGAAATCAATTTTCTCGATTAATTCAGAAGAATTTCGTTCTGAGCTATGCTGCTTCGTTTGTTTTAACATGAGCTGACTTAAATTTATGGAAAATCCTCCCGTACAAATGATTATAAAACTAGAAACATCACATAATGTTAACAAGTAAAGGACATGTAAAAACGAGTCGGTCATCAGCAATATAAATTAGACTATATTTCTGCTTCAACTTTGTGAAACTGCGCATTCCCACGCTCGCAGTATCTCTGTATTTTCTATGCTTTTTAACGGCAAAACATCTTGTTACATTTACACCTAATTCGCGAGCAATGAATCATAATTTCATAACGGTTGCATGACTTTCATTTGTTTAGAAACTTTAATTACGATATAAATCTTGTTTGTACTTGCTTCTTAAATTAATGGTATAAGGTGTCCTTTGTTAGAAGGAGAAAGATTTACACGCCGGAAGCGATTTTCGCCAGACCGGCCTTATAACACCGAGATTTCCGATTGCAGTAACCGTGCCTACGCTATCCGGCTTCCATACGACAATTCTTTTATTTTTCATTTAAAATTTCATTTTCATCGCGACACGAGACCGTTCCGCTGTCGCTCGATGTAAGCTTTCTTTATCAAAACAAACAAGATTTTAAATTTGTTTCGACTATAGCAAAAAATTGATGTTTCGTAACACACATTTACGAACTGACTCTATTTTAAAATGTTCAACAAGACGCATCTATTTTATTTAATTAATATTTTCTAGCTTTCCGAAATTGAACTTTTTCGAGACATTTATAAATGAAATCGTTTTTCTTGTCGAGAATGAATTTCCTTCCCGTTCGCAACAGAAAACAAGAAGGTTCATTTTTTTCCGGGTCTTCAAGCAAACTTAATCATGTTTGTCTCATTGTTGTTCTTTCTGGAGTCGCAATACTTGACAGCGAGAACTTCTTTAATTGTTTTCACTCTTCCGAGTCTTTCATTAGGTTTCTAATATATTGGCTTTTTTTTAAGTCTTTGCTTTTCTTTTTTGTTTTAAGTGACCTCAGCCTCGATTTCGGTCGATCTTCTAATGTTTTACGGGTCTTAAAAATATAAAATCGTTACCCTGAGTAAATTATTTTGGATTCGAATGATTGCGTCGCATCGGCAAACAAATATTGAACCGAGAGGAGAATCGGATTGGATCGTGCGAGTTCTCTTTCATCGCTTGCCAATTTCTCTATACCTAAATATTCTACGTTGATAACTATCTAAAATAAAAATAAAAAAAAATCCCAACGATCATTGTTTTGGTTTAACACATGGTAAGAACCTGTCAATGTTAAGAGTTAGAGAACTCTTCAAGAAAAAAACTTTGCTAGAATGATATATTTAAAACACTCCTTGAGTTTTAGCCCGACAACTTTTTCCTGAGGGGTAGGAACAAAGAAAAAAGAAAATAATATTCGAATGAATGAAGGCGTAAAAAACAAAAAGAACGTTGAAGCCACGTTAACATCTGCCATTTATGAACACGCAATCCGATTATACGAAGCTATAAAACTGGAAACTGAAAAATGTAAAAAGTTTCACGAAGTCTAGATAGTGGGGACTAAAGGGGTTACATATAAAGCATTTCAATAAAAGTTAAAAGCTCCATCAACCCTTGAGTTTTTCCACCTTCTGTAACAAAAAAAATCTTGATCAGATTTAAATTTAAAAAAGGTGATCTTCGAAAAAGAAAAATAGGGTTTTTGCGGGTTTTCGTTTCTGCTGGTATTTTTTTTTTAACTTTCTAACTCCGTCAGTGCAGTTTCAATTTCTGAAAAAGGATTTCCCGAGATGTGTGGAAATAGCTTTCGGGTTTATTTTTTTCCTCTAAGGGGAGAAGAAAAACGTTGTTGATATTCTTAAGAGATGCGGAAAGTGAAATGTATGAAAAGGAAGCGAGCCGTAAAGAATAAAAAAGCCAAGGGGCAGGGCTCGAAATTTAAATCAATGAATTTTTCCTTTCCCGTGTTTTTCATACGGATAAGTTAAGCTCTCATAAACCCTCCCTTATGTTTTTTCGAAAAAAAGGAGTGTTGCAGGTACCTAATCAAAACACCGAAGGCGTTTTTAAAATCTAATACGGATTAATCTAAACGTGTTATATTTGGCGCTTTAATAATTTAGTTGAATCGATTGCATTCTTAGGCGCATCATCTAAAACACTAAAAAAAATTTAAAAGAGACAAATTTTTTTAAAAAAGAAGTGTGAAAGGTAGCAAAAAAGAAACAAATCCTTTTTTTTTTTTTTTTTTTTTTTTTGATAAAAAGTTTAAAAAAACATCAAAGACTTTTTTAAAGCCCATCAGATTTTGTTCCCTATAATTTACAAAACCTACTTCCCGATGTTTCAAGAAGAAAAACTTTCTAAATGCTCTTTTTGAGTTCCTGAAAATTCAAACGGGAAATCTCCGGTCAATGATTTTTGAAAATATATATTTTTACATCGAAAATGTTCCAAACAAACAGTAAACTTTTTTGGCTTTGATGCTATTATTCGGTATTTTAAAAATAAAAATCGAAGCTTAGGATTGTCCTTTGGTTCTACAAGCTGTATTTACCCTAAAAAGTATTTTAAGCGAAATTAAAAGGGTTTCTTCGAACGGCTTTAATAAAATTTCCTAGAATGATACGCAGCTCAGTCCCTTGTTTGCACTTGTAATTTGCTGCTAATAAAACAACTATATTTTCCAAAGCGAGTAAGACTGTAAAATTATCTCAATTGATTTTATCATTATTTTTTAAAAATTCTAAATTTTTTTCAGATGGAAAGTTGATTGAAAAAAAGTATAAGCGAAAAGGACCGGAAATTCTACGACGTTAAAAATTCAATGAGCCAACGACGATTCTATCAATATTTATTTACCAAGCCATAGGCAATGACATTTTTAAGTCAAGATACGATTCGCATTTTCCTGCTGCAAAAGAAAAACGAAGGACAAACTGTATTCAATGTTTTTAGCACTCAACTTTTTCAACAGTTTACGTCATCCTGTCGTTTTCTGGTTTGTTTCCTTTTGAAAATTTCGGATTATTTCAATTGATTTTATAGTTTGACACGTCGGGGAAAAATCCAAGCTCCTCGAAATTTCGCAAGGCTCGAAAGTTTCCGTCTAAACAAAACTTTTGTTTATCAACATGAACAATCTATTTTTCTTTCCTTCACCAAATATTTTCGACATTTATAAAATCTTCCGTGCATTTACAAGTAATAGTAAATTACGTCTCAATAAACTCGGTGTCACCGTCACGTTCCTAAAATACAGGAATCGGATTCAACGGGCAATACCGAAAAAACTCTTGATATTTTTATCTAGATTAAAAATAAAATTTAATAACAAATGATGGATTATCATTTAATAGCTGGCGAGGGAAAAAATTAACTTTAATTATTTTACCAAGTAGGATTTGACGCTGATCACGTCACGAATAAAACACCCCACATATTTCATAAAGCTGGTGTAATCCCATTTATTTATCCTCATTTTAAAAAAAATGTGCGACCGCATGCGAACAAACCGCAAAGAAATAAGACTTTATAAATGGCCGCCCTTAAAAGTCTAAACTTTCATAATAATAATAATAATAATGGTGATTGCAATAGAACTTATTAGGGCTTTGTCATTAAATACTTGCATTGATTGCTATGGAAACTGACGTTTCGTATCCGTCGGAGGTAATGCATTATTTATAGTTCTAATCCTTCCAGTGTGAGTCACAACTTCTAGTTCGCAGATCATCAATTTACAAATTTGTAACTCTAAATAATCTTTCTAGGTCATGTTCCATAAACGGGTTAGATAAAATAAAAACAATTTTATTTGCCAAAGAAACGGGCGTTGAAAAGAAAAAAAATAATATTAATTAGACGAGACCTGTTTGCACGCTTTTTTCACGAACGAACAGGTTAGGTGTAAAAAGCTTAATGAATCTCTTTATGTCCGTTTTCACGGAAAAAAATGGGTAAAAGGTTTCAAATTATCTTCTTTTATTCCTGTTATTGATGAGATAAACATAAAAATTCTATTTGCGTTTTTCCTTTTTTTGCAAGATTTTCACATGTCTGTACAAATTAAACTGCGTTTCACCGCACCGAGTACTTTTAACCAGATACGTACGTTTATATCGTAGAATAAAACTTATAACCATACTTTTATTTAACCTCTTTCCCTCTGATAAGTTTTTTCCCATGGAAAAGAACAGCTACTCCGAACAGTGTCTTTAAATCTGTTGAAAGGAAAATACCTTACTCCTAAAAAGTCCGAGTAGCAGATTGGAACTAAACGTAGACTCACCAGTGAGCGGAATATTTTCCAGTTTACATAAATATATTTTACAACTATCCTAAAAACCCAAAAGGTACAGTACCGAATGTTATGGTGCGACAGAAACCGTTACAACATTTAACGAAGTGTGCCATTGGGGTAATTATCGAATAGAAAACCGGAAGTGATGTAAGAACATAATCTTGAAATATTGGATGATCCTCGAACCTTTTTTACCTTCCCCTCACATTTTAGACGCCTAGAGCTAGGGTATAAATTTCTAAAAGCAACACGTTTTATTTATCTTGGAGATAAAGGCGAATCTACGGCGTGGAGCGGCGGCGGCGCCTTCTTTTAATTTCATTTTCTCCCGTTAAAGGCAAACTAAAAGGAAACTATCTTCTTCCTCGTAACCGTGCTTAACATTCATCACGCCGCTGAATTCCGATCTGACTAACAAAACTTGGTGAAATTACAAGGAAATTATTAATTTTCCTTATCCGAGTTTCGGTCGAAAGGAGAAAGGAACAAGAGGAAGAGGAACGACGGCACTGAGGGCTTTCCACGTTTTCGTGCATCTGACGGGAACAAATGAAATCGATTCCCCACTCTGCTACCTCTGTCTGTTAGAGAAAAAATAAAGGAAATGAAAGTAGGTATGAACGAAAAATAAAAAGAAGCAAAAAACGCGGTGAAAGGAAAGGGAAACCACATGTGAGAAAGTTGATAGCCGGATCATTGTCTTATGGGTAATAATATAACAAGCTCTCAACTTCAGAGACCGGATTATTTTTCCTTTATTTTTCTCTTTTCTTTGAATGTCAATACAATATTAAATCGAATAGAAACGATATCGGCACATCTTTTTACAGTTTTTAATCAAAATAATGTGTACATAAGGTGAAAGGGTAAAGATGTTTTCAGGCTTAAGGTTAATTTAATTTAAAGTCGGAACGGATGTACAATGATCGAAGCTTTCGAAAGATTAGGAACAAATATCATCACGTTGCCTTCCTACGTTGGATGGAGTTTGCAAATACAAATCCATCGGGATTTCCGGATATTTCATTTTCACACTGGGAATCGTAACTATTAACATAACTTCAAAATTTGCATTTTACGTTAGCCTCGTTTATAAAAATTAGGAATAAGGGATTTATTCATTAGATCTCGACGTCACTTGTGTCCGCTTTCTCTGGATGTGTTTTTTTTTTAAAAATTTTTCTCGAGAAGAAATCTTTGTTGTATATGTATATACTCACGCACTGTAATGATAATTTAGGAGCTTTGGCTAGAAAATTGCAAGTATAATTTATTTTTTTGTTAATTTAAGGAAAGTATAAACTCAAAGTTTTTATTAAAAAAATTCTACTTTGGAGAATGTGGTAGTTTATTCTTAAAAACGAGGAGAAGAAGGATTTTTTTTATTTTTAAAAAAAATGATCTTTAAACTTTCTGTTCCTCTCTTATTTTAAAAATGACAAAGTGTTTTCCTTCGACCGAGGGTGACCGTAAATCGCTGTCTGTTCGACTCCGGGAAAAAAACTGAAAAGCGCTAATACGACACAGCAAAGTTTTGCAACAAAAACAATCTTCTTTTCCTCTTCATTTTATCATCCTTCTGAGTAACAAACTCTTCGAAATTCCGAAAAGCTATCGTTATTTGGCTTCTCATTCATCGGTTCAAAATTTTTTTACGTCGATAAAGAATTTCCATTTTGTTTAAATTTTTTCTCGGAATTCTTCTCAATCATCCTTCCGATTTTTGTGAGGAACGATGTTTTGACGGTTACGGAATCTTTAGAGGCTTTTGGGGAGCGTATTTTGATTTTCGATTAAATAAAATTTATGGGGTTTCTTTTGAGTTTAAATTTTTTTTAAGATAGGGGAAAACGGGAAAGTTTCATTAGTTTTCTCGGCCGGAAAGCTTCAAGAATCGCAGAATAATAATTTAAAAATTTCTTCGAAAGCGGCCGGGGGAAAAAAATTTAAATGAAAAAAGAAAAATGGAAAGAAAAGTTTCTAGTGAAGAAAGAGCACCATCACCATTAATGTCACCATTATCAAGTTTTTTAAGACTCCCAATTCATTCCCATTATCTTATTAAAAAAAAGGAGTGAAGAAGGGTCGAGATTTATCAATTACGGTAAAAGATATTCAACAGAATTATTTAAAAAATTAAATGCACTTCTTTAGTGTTTCAGGGATAATTAAAACATGAATGGAGATGATTTCAAATTAAAATTTTAGCTCCTCCTAAAAAATCTCCTTTTAAAAACACAGATTACATTGGCAAAGCCAACTAAACTTCCCGAAGCACTATAGTCTTGGAATAGGTGTACAGTTTATACTGTCCAATTTTGCTGCTACTCAAATAGCTTTACTGTCGTAAAAAACTTTCTTCGAAAATCATACGTGCTGTCGATTTGAATAGCTTTGATAAGTTTAAGTGTCTAAACCATTTGGGAACGCCTTATGGCGAAGAACAAAAGAAGGAAAAAACGAAAGAAAGAAAAAATATCACTTGGGAAATGACTTTTCTCCGAGCCAGTATACATCAAAAGGATTCGATCAAAGAACCGCCCACGCAAGTTAAATCGTAGACAAAGATTACAGACAGGGAACAATTTTTTTTTTCGCTAAACGTCCCAAGGTGAAATACAAATATAGGTATTATAAATTGCAGTTTCTACAAACTTTTCTACGTGATTAATGAGGATAAAAGGGCCAGGCTACAGAATATGCCATTCGTTATGCTAGAGTACTGTACAGCATGTTAAGCACAAAAAATTTCTATTCCCTTGTCTTCGTCGATGAAACTCAATTTCTTTTTTTAATTATGCAATCCTCTTCATGTTTAAGGTTTCTTTTCTGTCCTTTTTAATATCTTCGTAAGGGTTCTAAGCACCGTGTTTAAACAGAAAAGTTTTAAAATGAAAGGCTATATTTCAGGTATGGCTACTTTATCGAGTTTAGAATTGATCGAATCCTTTATTCCTGGGTTTTAATTAAAAAGTTTCTAACATACTGTAAATGTAGGAAAACACGAAACGGAAGTATTTTAAATCGTTTCCGGTTTTATTGTGAAGTTGACAGGAAAGGTCGGGGTTACCTTATTATTACTTTTTTTATTGCAATCTCAGACGTAACGCCTTTCAGATATATCGTCATATCGCTTTCAAATATTTTGTTTATTGCTAAAGGTGATCTTGAAGATCGATGCTTCCGCCAACTTTAGACCGTCCCAATGTGAATAAATGACTCACGTTTTTTAATTTACGGAGAATGACATTCTAACGTTAAGGAAAACATCGGGTTGTGCCAGAAATAATACCTCATACTCCTATAACATAAAAGCTGGATCCATGAATGCAGATAGTGCAAGCTGTGATCGATAGTCCATCCAGCATCTAAGCAGAAAGCGAATAAATAACGAAATTCGAGATCACCTACAACACTCTTATTGTCCTGAACTTTGAAAGAAAAGGTATTACAGCAGGAAGAAGGTCATTCGACCAAACAAAACTTGGCAAACAAAGGCTTGACATCAGTTTTAGGTAATCGTTACGAAAAAAGGCCAAGTTTCCGTGTAATAACAATTCATCGCTTAAGATGTTTACAAGTTGTATCTTTCGCCTGATAACTATCTGTTTATTATTCTGATTGCGTTCGTCTAACGAACATTATTTGTTATTTTTCAAATTAATCTATTTATAGAGGAAATTTTCCTAATAAAATTCCTTCCGACAAAGTATACATTGATTTTTTGTTTTTCCTTCTATCCCATGAACATGAACGTAAAGCTCTTAATGTAGTCATATTTTCCATACATCTTTGTCTCGTTATCTGTAAGAGGATGCTGGCGCTATAGCTTAAATAATGTCTGTGCGAGTTGCAATTTCGCAGTAGAATTTTATGATTTATATGGATATCAAAGATATAACATAGCAGCTTCTCTTTCTGCTCCGCATGAATTTTTTTCTCATCTTGATAAATTTCAATAAAAAGATTACAATATTTCAAGCACATCCATTCAGTAAATCGAAATTTCGATATGAGGCAATAAAATCCCTTGGATCAAAGCAAACGCCTTCCTCTTTTAAATGAAAAAAAAGTTGACCTCACTGCTCTGGACATTCCCTATTTAATTAAAAATGACAGGAAATCGTCAGCTATTGAATTATTTAATCAGAAGGCCCAAGTTGTATTTTTCAAAAACCGTTACGTCCATTAGCTTAATAAGATCAGACGAATATCTTTGAGACTATTCGACTTCTAGATAACCTTAAAAGCAGAAATCGTAATGTCCCATGATTAAATGAAGAAAGAAGATTTTTAGTGCAACACCTGAGCTTTTTAACCGGGTTGCCATCATCTGCTTTAGCTCGTTGTCTATAAATCGTTTTGAAAAGGGCAAACTACATGTCGATCGAAAGCCGATAAAATCATTGTCATTATAAAATTTTTCATTGCATAAAACTATTAAATTTTTGTTCATTTAAAACTTTGAGTGATACCGGAAAATATCAAAGACGTTATGAATGAGAAGACTTGTTCCTTTTAAGGTATCTAGCTTTTAAGGACCTTTTTTTCCGGTTATTTTGCCTCGTACACTAATTCGGTGCTTAACGTTCATAATTTCAAGTCCTTTGTGCTCTGTTAACGCGTTTATTTTTATTGCGATTTTCTTATCGAATAAGAGCCATTAATCGAAATGAATTATTTACGTTTGTATTTGTATTTGTATTTTACAAAGGCAAAAGAATTTTTTAAACTTGTTAATCAAAACATACTTGAATTTGATCGTCGCCTGTAATTGAATTTACTTAAAACCATTTAATGCGAAAAAAAGAGGAATCGAAGCTAGAAATTTATTGTTTTTTACCGATGGAAAAATCCCGAGTATTCTGTTGAAAAGCACGCAAATAATTTGATGAATTTAAAAAAGAGCGAAGAAAAGTTTTCGATGCGAGAAAGGTTTGAATAGAGAATTTTAACGCTGGATCCGTCAATAGAGTTTTTTTTTTCAATGACCGGCGACGCCTTTACAGAACTTTTCAACTGGAAACCCTCAATCAACCCGAATCAAAACTTTTCACAAGTTTCAATAGACAGTTTACACTTTTTAAACGACCGTGAAAAGGATGGAGGTAAATAAATCCGATTTTTAAGCCTGGACATTCTGTAATTTAAATTTGGAAACAATAACGGTCGAAAAACATTAATTACAATGTCTATTGTTTTTCGATAAGAAAGCGACATCCTCACTCCTCTGTAATTATCTCCCGGTTTTTCATTAACTTAAAAAATGTAAACATTTTCAAAACAAACGCCCTTTAATGTTTACACTAACTTTCGGAAGATAAACCGAACCTTATAGCAAAACAAAAACTTTTATTTCTCGATAAACCGCAGAGTCGAACAGCTGAAAAACAAAAATTTTATACCGAGCAAGCATGAAATCAAGCAACAAAAAATTTTCAAAGAAACAATTAATTATATTGATTAAGGCTCTTTTATGTCCAGATTTGTTGTCATAAATTTCGATTATCCATTGAGCGATCGCGGTTGCGCACATGCCATAACATGCAAATATCGTTCTCATTTTGTTTAAATGAATGGTCCACGTGTCGCACGTTATTGAAAGTAATTTCAATACGTGTCGAAGTCAACGACCTCGATATCTAAAATTCAACCCTTTTCGATGGAAGCGAATGACATATTGTAAAATCTTAGCAAACAAATGAATATTTTCATCTCCATGAAAAATTCAACAAGAAAAAAAAAACGGCAAGTTTTAACGCTGGATTTCGGACAAAGAAAAAATCTTGACATCCTTTTAGATAACAAATCAGACATCAGTTTGCCTGGGATAAAAAGAACTCGGGGAGTTTTTTTTTTTTTACGAGTACAATGAAATAGAACCGATCTTGAACAGAGGAAAGCGTTTATTTGATTTTTATTAGGTAAAAAGCAATCAACAAAGTGGGTTCAAATGAAAATCCCCACTGTGCAACAGGTTATTTAATTGTTTTACATTTTCTAAAGGTTTCTTTGCCGATCCCGTTCGGTTTCAATGAGAGGAACTAAAGGGCAGAACATCCGCTCTCGCAGGTATAATCCTTTTTTCAAATTAGAAGGAAAATTCCGACCTCTGTGATATACGGTTTCATCAAATTACATCTTCAGCGAAAATGCCAGCGAAACAATTGAAATTCGGAGGCGAGAACTGATATAAAAGGAAAACACAAACTTAGTATTCCAAAGGTTCGTCTTGGAAAACTGCTTTTGATTGATGAACAAGCTCTTTTCAGTCTTTTTGCTTCATCTAATATATAAAGACTTTTCTTTTCTCCCTCAAAGTAAAATAAAGTTTGATGCACAACAAATAATCTCGCAGGTAGGTAACTCCACTGCCCCCTCAACTTTTCAGATAGAATTTTTAAATCACTTTCCTTTTTATGAATGTTTCGGCCAATGACATCTTGATAGTTAAGTTACAGCATTATAGCAAATGAGCAAAAGATGGTCTTGAAATAAAACAATTATTATGTCGAAATTATGGATTTTGAGAACTATACCAACCCCTGTTTCTCAGCAATTCGTCAAAATTATCGTTGTCAAATCAAAATGTTTACGCTAAGTTCAACTTTTGCCGCATTGCTTTGGAAAGTGTGCAAAATTTTTCTTCAGAAAAATAAGCAAGCAATTTTCATAAAGATCAAGCCAGTTCTTCTCTTTTCCTCGACAATGATTCAAAACATCATGCAATATCATTTTAGTATTGAAGTACCTTAGACGGAAAATCGAGAATGAATGAAGCGTTCAACTTTTACTAAGAACGACATCTGATATCGAAATCAGGGAATGTAATCATTTTCGTGATTATCTTCGCGAGTAATTGGATACTCATAACTGGGAGATGTAAGAAAATTGAGTCTCGTTGGAATCGACTTCTCTAAGAACGAAGACATAACAATAACGTATAAGCTAAAAAAGACAATAATCTTGTGGTTGAAGTTTGGGCGAGATCGAAAGTGGTTTAGAGACAGTGAGCGAACAAGGATTCGTAAACTGTTGGTAACTTAGTTGGCTTCTTAATTGACCATAATAATGGTTGCTATGGATTTATTTCACCATAGCAATGCTTAGCAACGGTTGCTAGGAAACTATTTTACCATGGCAACGGCTTCTTGATCACAAAATGCTGCTTTTTATTGGAAAATTTTTTAAACCTAACTTGTTGAGTTGTAAAACTATTTAAAAAATGTACTGCTTCATAAGGAAAACAGATTTTATGTTTTAAAAAAAATAATCGATTTGCGAAATCCACAATGAATTTTCCTTTTAAAACAAGACCGGTAATTTACTTTTACAGATGAAAAAGCAAAAACAAAAGGAAATAAAAAGAGAGTGGTTAATTAATTTAAATTACTCACGAAAAACACGAATTAAGAGTGAAACGATGTAGCTGAGAAAAACGTGCCTTTGAGACAACACAGCTTTCGAAGAAAAATTCTTTATTTCCTTCGAGGAAATGATGCTGATCTGTTCTCGTTATTCTCATTTACTTTTTGGCAGTATCGAGATTTTATCTAATGCGAAAACACCTTCTTTCACCTTAAGTGTCATTTATTTTATGATGCTTCAAAAATGAAATAAAATCATTCTTACCGTTAACAGTTAAAAAATGCACCACTTAAGCACAAAAATGATTGCCTCATTAGACGGCAGAGATTTTAAATTTTTTTTTATTTTTCTTTTCAAGCCCGTTTTATTCTATCTGTTCTGTTATAGTACATTTAAAAGTTTTTTTTATTTCCCCTTAAAATGAGATTTTTTTGTAAAATGAACATGCAGAATGCGGAACGTTGCGAAAAAATTGAAGCTGCAAGTCACCCAAATTTTTCCAAACAAAAGAAAAAGAAATTTTTTTCCTGACGTTGATTAATGTTTCTAAGCATCCAAGCAATGAAATCTTGATGCATTACACAAAATATTGCTAACACGTTTAATATTTTTCAAAAAAGCTGCTGAATACGCCGATGTCTCCCATACTCTCCAACCGAAACCTTATCGACATAAAAAAAAATTATCACCGAAAAAGTTTCTAAGACTGTGGAAAAATAACAAAAAAACCGTGCCAGCAATCTGAAAGAGATCGAATCCAAGCTACGAAGAACTGTATACGAATCCCTGATAAGATCACAGAAAACCGATTTTTCTTTTCTTTTTCTTAATCAATCTTTTTCAATGACGTTTCCCATTCTTCAATTCGATGATTTGAAAATTTCCCAATCTTATTACAGTTAATTAGACAACAAAGAAATCTGAAGACAACGCTGAAAAAAAATGTTGATTTTAGTTCTTTCGCTCTAAGCTTTAGTGAAAAGATTTTAATAAAAAATGAACAGTTTTTTCTTTTTTTCCTAAAAAAAAAGGTTTGAACTAACTTCCAACTTCACTAACAATGGGATAAAATAGGATTATAACATTATAATTTAATTTTTTAAGAAAAAGTCAAAAATAAATCGAAATATAATTTTGAACGCCCTTCTGAGAGATACGATTTCATACAATAATTTTTATTTCCATCCGTCCAAAAAATCTTAGAAAACAGATTCTTCATTATTATCGTTTGTATATTTTTAATGACAAAAAACTCCCTTCCTGTGCAAAGTTTTAAGTCAGTAAAGCACGAATCCAAGCCAAGTAGCAACTACCAAAACTTTAACGTGACATTAAAGCAATAATGAAGATAAATAATACAAATATGTTTCTTAAATTAAATGTTTTCTGTTTTCCTTGTTTTAACAAATTTTTGCCGACAACTTTTCATTGAGAAGATCAAGCTCAAAATAAAATTCAAAGTTCGCACGTCAATCAGAAAAGTTCATATATGCCGCAGGAGTAAATCCTAAATTGGACCTTTACATAGGAAATCCTCTTTAATGAAATTCTTTCCAATTTGTAATGCTACACCGTTTTTGCGGTTTTCAACTCGACGGCTTAAAAGTTTGGATTTCTGCTTTCATATAATCATTCTTCGTAAAGGCAGGAGCTTCCAGATTCGTTAGTTTCTGAAGAAAAATCGTAATTGTGTTTTTAAAAACGCTTTTCGAGAACTGGTATAAGCCGTCATCAAAGACAAACGTTTTTTTCCCGAAGAGAAAAATTGAAAGAAGAGGGTAATGTTGTGCATAAATCGGTTTATTGCCTATCGGAATAAATACGCATAAATTCCGTAATAGGATTTCCGATATATCGCTCATGCAGACAAGAAAAAAAACATTGTTGATACTCTTCAGCAGTTTGGTCGCGAAAAAGGGCAAAATTTTATTTTAAATTTAAACGATTAACTACTTAATCGCTTTTAATTAGTCGAAAAAGCGTTGTCGTTTCTCAAAAATGCCAAGATATCTCGCACAATTTGTTTCACATAAAGGCTTCCATGTTGCGACATTTCGTTTTTCTGGAAGACCTCAATGTTTTTTATTCTCAAGCACAAAACCCTTAAAAGTTTTATTTTATAATAAGTAATTACCGCTTTTGGTTTTTAAAGTTCCCAATTCTCTTTAATTTTGTAATTTTTGGTTACGCTAATGCTCTGCATAATACTTTTAAAATTTTCGAATCGCTGTAAGTAATCAAGTCGCGATCAATAAAACAAGCGCATAGTTTGTGATCGATTTAAAGATCTGTTTTATCGTCTGGTCTCGTGGAACTGTGAAAATTCCTATTAGCTCCTTTTATATTTCGCAGCTGCTAACTTAAAAGAACGAAACTCTCTGCATGTTGTTGTAGAAGCCGCAATTTTTCAAGAAAAGCAAAGGCAGCAAACACACGACGAAAAATAATGAATTAGTCAGAAATCCGAAACGCACTAGAAAAAAAGAATGGTCCATTGCCGTCATGGACATAACATTTCCCGACTGTTTAACTATATAATAATTCATTTTTCTTGTCTCTTTCCAGCTCACAGAAGAATGCGAACCGTTACAAACTATTTCCTCGTCAATTTAAGTCTTTCTGATCTTCTCATGTCAATACTCAACTGCATCTGTAATTTTATATTCATGCTGAATTCGGACTGGCCGTTCGGTACCATTTACTGCTCTTTAAGTAATTTCGTATCTTCTGTCACCGTTGCGGCGGGTGTCTTTACGCTCATGGCAATATCGTTCGATAGGTAAGTTTTAAAATCCTATTTTTTTAAAGAGGAAAATTAAAACGAATAAAAAACAGATAAGAGTGATTGATCTTGAGGCTAGGATCTTACAAATGGGACTATATTCATGTTTGAAAAAGGATCCCATTACGGGATAAAAAAAATTCAAATATATGGTTGAAACGTGTCTTCGAATTAATGACGTAATATAATTCCGTTCAGAATTTTCGAGATTACGGAGAGTCGGATGGATTTGAGTTATGCTAAACAAAAATCTGGGATTCGGTAGGAATTTCAAAATTAATCGCGGACTCATTTTAAAATTTAGTCGCAAATACGATGATGGCATTACTCGATATTAATAAAAGTTATCGAATGGGAAAATCGATTTTCGATCCTTCGAAGATGTATAAAAAAAGGAATATGACAACCTATAAACTTCAGCTTCCCCTTTTGAAGAATTGATACGTAAAAAGTATCTCGACAAAAAGGAAATATGAGTCTCTCCGCATCATTATTTTTTAAAAATTTTAATTTCCGATCCCGTTTTACCTGCTTAAAAAGTGATAATTATGACTTTGAAAAATCAAAGAGTCTCATATTGTTGTAAAGAGCAAATTGTTGTTCTAAACTTTTTTATTCTTCCCTCTAATTTTAATAGGGGTTGTAAGTAGTTATTAATAAAATCGTGTTTTCATTCAGAAAAATCCGCTTTACGAGAAGGTAAAACCGACTTAGTTTTTTATTCGGCTGAAAAAAAATGGAAGAATATTTTTCCTTAACTACCAGCTACTCGCTAGCGAGTTGTTCGTAAATAAGCTAAACTTAAAAAACAAGCCAGTTTACTAGCTTTGTGAAATCCAGCCTATTGCAACAATTAAGCTACTTTGCTTTCGATCGTTTTAAACTGTTTTGAAGCGACATTTATAGTGGCGAACAAGATTTCTATTTTTTGCCAGAAAAATTTTATAAATTGAAACAATTTTACTGAAAAAAATTTGAAATAAGAATAGTATAGAAAGTTTTTCCGGCTTTCTGACAAAAACATTAAATTGGAATCGAGTGAAAAGTTTTTTTTTTACTTGACACGAGATTGTTAACTCAGTATGGACCAAATTAAGGATCGAATCGATGTGCTTTGATCTTTTAGCATGTTCTTATTGATTCCCAGCACGAAAGGCATGTTACTTTTTTTTTCAACTTTCGATCTCTGACACCTATCAATTTTTTATGTCTGTATCTTATCCGATCCGTTATCGTATCGTCCGTTTTGCGTTAAAAATGAGCATTACCATTTTTTATAAACTCAACAAAAAACTCATGTTTATTTTAGCGTAAATTTTTAAGGTCAAAGAGCACGAAATCATTCGGTTAAATAATATCAACGGAGAATACAGCTCGAGGCTCACTGCCAAGTTGCAATTTGTATGAAACATTATTCAGCTGGTATCAATCTACACTCGAATTTTATCCTTGGCCGAACATCCCGCATAAACTTTGCTCTATTTTCGCAAATTTGCCGTTTTGAGAAGAAAAATATCAGTTATAAATAAACAGGAAATGAGAATCGGTTTCCAAATGATTCTTTCATGAAACATTGCACCAGGAATTTCCGAGATTGACTTCTTTTTTCCAACAATGGTGCTGTCCTTCGAAATGCTCAAAAAAAAAAAATTCAACCAGACTACCAATCGCAAATTCCTATTAAAAAGAAGAAGAAAATGTGTAACCTGGGCACATTGTATTTAAAAGAAGAAATAACTTGATGTTTTGAAATATTTATATAACTAAAATATTTAATAAAGATGTAAATTTTTTCTCTTTTCAACATCGGCAACAAAATAACGATATTAAAAAATTTTCATATAACAAACTTATTCTGCGACTTAATTTATAGTCATTCTGTGCGTACTAATCCACGACATCCGATACCTCACTAAATAGTCCGTTGCTGGTGGGATGAATCAAAGCAGAAGCAGTAGCCCAAACACTTACTGAGTAACCATTAAGAAACCTGAACTATTGAGGTGATAGGTACTTGGCTCTCCGTTGCAGGATAGATCGAGGCAGGATATCCTCAAGTCTCACTGCGAGAAACTGAGGAAGACAGGCGATTAGAGTTTTGGCATAGATGACAGTAGGCGGCTTTGACCGGGTAAAATATGTTCTTGAAAATATCTATTTACGCTGTAGGTCAAAAAAATTATATTTAAAAGCTTTACGCTTCCATTTTTATGTTCTGCACATCAACTCATGCCAGATCCGAGCCTTGCCTCAGCAATGAGGTTTTTGGTCCTCAAAAATCGCGTATTTTATACATTTTTAAACTCTACTTGGAACTGAGACACCGAGCACTAGTTACTATGTGGCTTTACTGTACGACCCCTTACGGCCCCCCCAATGTCAAATCAAACAAAAACACTTTCATAGGTAGCATATAAGATTCGTGTGCCACAAAAGTGGGAAGATGGGCCATACCACAAATTTTTCATATTAAATCTAAAAAAAGAAAACCTTGACGATTTTAAATTGGCTATTTTTTGTACAAACTTGATTTCTTTTTTCCCTCTTTTCAATTCGCTGTACTTTAATAAAAACATAATTAATTGTTTTTCCGTGGATATAAAACTTCTCGGGGAAAAAATTTAATGTCGAAATAAAAGCGACGGAAAGGAATTTTTACTGGAAAAGAAAACTCTTTAATTTCTTTTTATTTTCATTTTTTCGTTGATATTTTTAATATTTAACGGAAAGAAGACTCATCTGTTATGATTTTTAGATGGATATATGTTTGATTTCATAAAATTAGAGGTAAGGTTTTAAATTATACTTGAGCGAAGTGTCAAATAAATATAACCAGAAAGTTTATTTGTTGTCGCAGACTTTTGAAAAAAAGTTGCAGCAGTCTAATTTCCCCGAAATCTCTTGAGCTCACGGTATTATCTGACAGTTCTTTAATTAATATGGTGAGATCTGATTGTTGATATGCGGTAACCGACCCCTACCAAATCCTTCTCATTTTGGTTTTT
This sequence comes from Liposcelis brunnea, assembly GCA_023512825.1. NCBI lineage: Eukaryota > Metazoa > Arthropoda > Insecta > Psocodea > Liposcelididae > Liposcelis > Liposcelis brunnea. Next base: position 23,564,730 of record CM042067.1, read on the forward strand.
CCCTTTTTCCCCGACACCAAAATTAGAATTTTTTATCGGATCATATTAAGTTTTTACTGAATAAAAAAACAATCATGGATCTCGGTCTTATTTTTAAAGCAATTCATTATAAATAAATTAGATTATATTTTGAAAAGGTTTCACAGCTAAAAATACTGATCTCAACAAATTTCTCTTGCTTCAATCGCACAAAAAAAATTTAAAAAAAATAATTGGTCTAACCTTGATTAATTTTTTTTAAATATCCCGGAAATTGCTTTTAGCAGTCGGAAGGATTGTTTTAAACAAGTTGAGTTCTCAATTTAGATAGCTTTTACAAAAGCCGACCTTTGATAATAATATTGCACGCAAAGCGCTGACTGACTGCCAACCATCGAACATGCAACAAGTTGTCAATTGTCTGCCTTTTATGGATTCGATTTTTTTTAAAAATATTTGCAAAACGTGGTTTTAGATCGCTGGAATCTTTTTTAATGATTATAATAAAGCTAGGTACGTCAAACTCAAGGTCGCTTCAGCAATTCTTAAATACCTTTCACAATTAAAGCTCTTGAAACATAAATCCTCTTGATCAAACCGACTAAATATGAAAATGAATTATCACCGCCGAAAAATATGACAGTCGCTAAACAATTCGAAACAGTTTCATTCATTGGAAAGGATCATTTCTAAACAGCTAAATTATTTAACTGCAAATGGCCGCAGATGCTCATTGTTAACTCTTTGCATACAAATGAAACATACAGTATAACGTTGAGTATGGCTTCGAGAATTCTCAAATTCGGATCAGTTGCCGATGCCGAGTTTTGACATTTAACACCTTTGATTCAACGTTCAAGTTCGAAATCGAAACCGATAAACTTTAGAGAAACAAAGCATTTGAAGCTGCAATAAAGCGATCGAAATTAAAATTTCGTCACATTTAAATCGGATAAAATTTAACGTTTATAATACTGTGTTAAGGTGCAAAAGCAATTCGAGATTTAAATTAATAACAGGCATAAGAATCTTTTAATCCGAAACGAAACATTCCTAAAATCGCATTCATAAGTCTTATAAATCCTGTTCCCTTGGTAATTACCCAAAAAGTATTCACAGTATATCCCTCTGGGTTCCCTCGGAGCTTCTCTTCTACTTCTACGTGTTTCTATTTACCTTGCAAATGTTTGATTTCTCTCGGCAAACGCGTTAGTCCTGATAATAGACCGGGAAAGGGACGCTCAACAATAATAATTTACTATTTCATAAATAAGCCTTTGTTTTTTGGGAAAACGTTTAAAAAGTAAAACTTAGACTTAACGATAATTGCGAATGCAGTTATGAAAGAAGATGAAACGATATCGGTGCAAGTGTAAATTAATTTCGTTTATGCTTTCTTTTTTTTTAATTTTAAAAATCTGCCTTAGCAGAAAATACGTGTAAAGTTTCTTGCCAAGGACAATATTAAATCTCTACCAACGTTTTATTTCTGTAACTCTCCCCTCACCTTCTTTGGTAGCTATTTTTTATCTCTTTCGACACCTTGTATGTAAATCGGCAATCAACTAAAAAGCTTACACGACTCTTTTTATAAAATTTATTCTTCTTTCAGCAAAAGAAACAACCATTTAATTTCTACAGTTCTTTTTTCCTTCCTCCTACCTTTTTTAAATAATTAGAAAAAAAAATTTAGAGAAAGAATTATTTTCAGTCTTAACTTTGAGAAGCGTTCCAGGAATAAAAATTAGAAGATCGAGTCTTTTAAAAAAAAAATTAAGTTTGTTAGAACCTCTCAAGCTCAATAACGAGATTTCCAATAATCATTTTTCAAATTTTTGCTATTATTTTTTGATTTCGCCTGAAAACCTTTTTTTAAAAAAATTAATTGATACTTGTTTTGATCTACTCTAATTATCCGAGTGTGGCATTAAAAAAGTTAAAGTTTCCTCATTATTTGTAAAAATTTAGCGAATGAAAAATTTAAAATTTAAAAAAATTCTTATAGAGATTGAGAGAAAAAATTCAAGGAAAAAAAATCAAAGCCGCTGTTTTTTTTTCATATTCGTAACCTTGGGCGAATGACGTATGCCGCCGGCAAAAATTGTTTGTTTTAAAAATATCTGTTTTTCAAAAAAAAAACAAAGAGTGATAAAATCCGACTATCGATTGACAAATCGAGCCTCTCTAAAGGTTCGAGAATAAGATTACGTGTTTGTAATAATAGAACATGATTCATTAAAACATGCAAGAGGACTTTGTTTAACCAAATCGCGATCGGTGCTGAAACAGGATATCCTGAACTAATCGCAAATTGAGAATATTTATAGTAATATATAAAAGGTTTCTATAAAATATTCACAGATTATACTATTTCTTTAAAAAATCACAAAATAAAAAATAATGTACCCTTCCAAACTGATTGCTTCAACAAAACTGAATATATTCTTTGAAAAAAAATACAGAACCCGTGAGTAAAAAGGAAAAAATGGCGGAGGGGTAAAGTCAAGTACAAACAGTTTGAAATGTAACAATAGAAAGGCCGTCGGGCGAAAGAAATTTTTGTAAGTTATAAAAATATGTTAAGTAAAATTAGTTTAGCCTAAGACGACAGGGGGGCACTTTGCAAGCACGTTGTGAGCCTTTCTAAATAAAAGAATTTGCACCTCCAAAATTAAAGTCTGTAGTAAATTCAACAAAAAGTTCATGTAAAAAATTCATTCAGACTTTTTACAGAAGCATTTAATAGTAAAATACTGCTTCTTTTCCAAATGATGTAATTTTAGTTTCATGTAATCATTATAGCGCCCTTCGAGAAATATTCGGACCTGCCACCTGAGCCCCGCGGGTACAGGGTGCCTACTGAATAGGCTTTAATCCTTTGAATTTTTTCATCAGAAATGTTTTTATTAAATCCTTTTTTCGTACGAAACATTTCCCACGCTTCCGGAAAAAAAATATTAACTCACTCATGCAGTAGTAAAAGAATCATTTCCTCCGAAAAAAAACAACCTTAAAAAGCTTCTCCAAATAAAAATAACGAAAGATAAGAGAAATGAAAAACTTGGCGCGATTCATACGACTCTGATGTTTCAGCCGGATACGGTTCTTCAGAAGAAAAACAAAAAAAAAAAAAAATGATTTGACGGAAAGAGAAAATTTTTTTGTTGAATAATTTTTAGTATTCGCGTCATATAGCCAGCTAAAATTCGAGCGAACGTAAAGTTTGTAAAGAGTTTTCCCTGCGGTTGCTTCTCACCGACAATATCGTAACCTGAGTCGGTGTCGACTTTTGGCTTTGCATTATTGTGATTTATGACCCGAACTGAATATTATTCCTACGAATGAAACGTAAAACTTTGGGTAACGTGCATGATGTTCGAAAAGAAATTAATAGTAAATAATCGGCTCAGTTTTTGATATTTTGACGGTTTTTAAGTTTATATCAAGCAATATCTTATCAATTATTAAAAAGTTTGGCCGCTCAGTTTGCGAATCCAAGCATGAGAATCAAAGAACAAATTAGTTTGTTCAGGCAATAAACATTTGACGCGATTCCCTTCTCTAAATTCATAGGTTGGAAACCGAATAAAAATCTCGATCTAAGCGATTTGTTTCCTTTTTATTACGGGTTAGAATCAAGGCGACCTCGGTGAAAAAGAAATGAATTATTAAACGTTTGAAATTACGCAATTAAATGAACACTACCGAACCGACCAAGTCGGAAACTCGGAAAGACAAATTTGCAATTTTCCCGACAATTGACCCGGTTCAAAGGGCTCGTAGCTTTACCTAAGGAGAATCTTCCCTTTACCTTTGACATTCCGTTTTACTTCATTATGTTTTTCAATGAGTTTTTTGTTATTAAGAGCTTAATAAGAGCTAATTACTGCCGAGGATCGAATAATAATGACGGATTTTTTTCTTTTTGATTCTAAAACTCGAAAAGCGCTTTCATTATCCTCATGAAAGTTGAGATTTATCTCGATTAAAGACTCGTGTTACTCTAAAGATTTTTTTTCTTTTTCTTATTAAGAAAAAAGTCGATCGAACAGGTGTTTATTTCTTTCGAAACGAGCAAAAAAAAACTAGTTACAAAATTTTATAGGAGTTGCGTCGAGCAGAAGCTACTGGAAATAAAACCAAAATTGCTTAAAAAGGAATCGTGGTGCCCTTTCTCCTTCCGGGACTTTTCTAAAACAAGGAAAATTACTTTGAATTTTTCTTTCTCGTCACAAATTATTTTTCTTTAATTTTCCGATAAAATCGAAGGTAACGGGCGGGGGTAACGGGTAAAATATTTTTGCTAAAATCCGGAAATTGAAGCAAAACGACTTTTTCCATCAAGGAAAAATTTTGCGATTTAATTTCGTGTTAGCTTTGAAGTTATTAACTTGGTTTGCCAAAGTCGTTCAGCGTAAATAATTAATTGGGAGCTTTAATATATCGGTTTTGTTTGAAATTTTTCGATAGATATGTGATGATTTTTAATACCGGAGGATAAAAATGCAAATCTAGGGGGAAACTCTGACGAAACAAAAACCGACGGCAAATTAGTTTATCAATAAGGGTGCACGAACTTCGGTTTTTAGCCAAACGTGTCAATTTTACGGCAATGATTTTGATTAGCGGGGTCAGGCAAAAGCGTGGGATTTGTCCGAGCCGAACAACCTGCGACGGTTTTCCTTAGAGAAATAAACTGAATTGCCTTGTTCTGGTTTTCATCGCAGGGACTTTTCACGCGCATTCATAAATATAAAACAGCTTTAATTTTTTTTTCAACATGAATGAATACGATTCCGGATACCATGAGTAATTTTGAGGCAATATGCACTACAAGTTTTTAAGAAATCCGAATCACCTTTTATTACATATAAGCCCTACCTACTTTCGTCCCATCCTAAATGTAAAAAATTCGACGTTTTGCATGTGACCCGTCATAATATACAATCGGGAAAGGTATATTCGGTAAGTAGGAATTCGCTTTAATTTTCGTTCATGATGAACGAGAGAAATGTAACAAAAAGAAAGTGAACGCCGCCTTCTACAAAACGGTTCGACCACACGGAAAGTAAATATGTTCTCGTCCATTTTGATCTCTTCGCGGAAGAGGATGAATAGGATTATTTGTCTCTAGTAGAATTACGAAGTACAAAAGTCGAAGTTAAATGGGAACGAGTCCTCTTTGAAAAATAGCACATGTTTTTCGTCTGGCGTCGGTCTTGTTCTTTTTGACAGGGAGAATAATAGGATGAAAAGAAAAGCTCTTTCCTTATTCATTCAAAATGTAATTTTTGTGCTTCTGCATCATTTTCCGACAAGAAAAATACTGGACTGGTTGTGCGTATGAATTTACAGTGAATCGCAAGTCTTCCCACCGGTTTTCATAACATAAATCGCGTAGGTGTCTAGTTACGAAAGGATGCCGGAGATTTTTTATGCGAAAACAAGGTTATTACTTCCCCTCGAGCAACCTCTCTGAGAAACTATGTATTTGGACATTCTGCGATCTGGAACCACCAAATAAACCTCCTAGTCGGAATTTTCTAAATAGTAAAGTTCATATTTCCTTTTTTTGAAGGGAGAAAAACATAAGATCCTTTTCTTTCTGACAAAAACACAAGAAAAGAAAAAATACATGATTCCTGACATTCCGACTGAAATCAAATCGTTCGAGTTCACATGCCAAGACGAATCACTGTATATCAGACTTGCGTCGAGGGATTATGTCAGTTCTAAAATCAGTTTTTCTTTATAAATACAAACTTCTCTTAATAATATTTTCCTGTAATCATTTTTTGAAATTGATAATGGCACAGGCACACAACCAAACGATGCTTTACTGACGATAAAAATCGAATGAAGAACCTATTGTTTCTTCGCTACAACATTTGATGCTATACTACCGTAAACGTTGTATTTTATCTTTTTATTGTACTTTTCCCACTACTCAAGATAGAGTCCATCGAGTTTATAAATCTCAACGGTCTGGTCAGTAAAATAGAAAACAACTCAACGAAGCACAGGCGTATATTTTAGCAAACCAAGTCACAAGATGCACGTATCAAGTTTTTCATTTAAAATCATATAAATTTTTCTTCTGGAAAGGAACTACATCATTTCATAAACCTATATTGCAATAAAAAGCTCAAGTCGATAAATTCTATTTCAAAAAATATATTCATTTTACGGCTTTCTTGTACACTTCAACACGGAAAACTCGAATAAAGATATTTTATATCGAAAAATTCACTTCACAAAGCCTGTTTTACAACGGGGATTAAAACCCAAAGGTAGAAACGCTTATATTGGGAAAATATATTACAGTCGAAGGATTAATCTATCACAATGAATCATTGGCTACTCCGTTTCCAATGTTGCATGCGGTGACACTATGTATCTATTTATCAATCCTAATTAAAAATCATCAAAGTTATTTTTATATAAGGTAATAAATTCACTTGTTTTGAGAAAACGTGTGATTTAATCGACAATATCCATTTATTGCATTCGTTTACTTTTCACGATTAAAAATCTCTTGATTAGAATTACCAGAAATGAGTTTTTTGTAAAATGGAATTTGGTTAAATCGGAAGTACGGTTCTCATTAGCGAGAATCATATATTTAGCACATAAAACGCCTGCACATCGAAAACTTTAACAATTTCAATTTTATTTTTTTGGAGAACTTTGGCAGTTTAAAAAACTTTAGTACCGCATTTCGCTTGTTTTTCAGGTTTTTATAGTTTTTAAGTTGCCGCAAAATGAAGATGCGGAATCTCTAAATATCTCCCTTTATAAGCTTCCGACTTCATTCAGCCAAGTTGAAAACGTAGGAGTTGAGGTAAAAGTCAGTTGCACGAACATGATCCTTCTTAACTTTTTATTACCTTTCCCAGATACGATTTTTAAATGAAATATCAAGGAATAAATAAAAAATGTTTTAGTTAATTTTTTATCTTCTCGCTTCCTACACCAACAAGAAAGTAAAAGGAGGAAAGCCTGTTTTATAAAATCGTTATTTTATGCCCACATTGTTCTCCTTTTTATTTTTCCCGGGTTTAAAAAGAATCCCACAACGTTAAAATTTGGACACGGGAGTCTCTTACTTTTGCTGCGATGATTGTCTAAAGATGCGTCTTGATTTTTCGTCGTGGATCCATCACTTGTCTCATTACATGTCACAGTGATCTTTTGTCGAGCAAGTTGAATCAAGTAAAAGGAAAACTTTCCCTGCCGTTTAACATTGACACTTTGGAAAATTATATGAACATGTTTATAAATAATGTATCATCTTCCAGTACGAATCTGTTACAAATATGTTTAACAAATTTTCTTTGGCATATCTTATGCTCTTTAAAGAAACCTTTCACTAATGAGATATAATTCTTCAATATGAAAACGTCTTAGTTCCACAAGAAGAAAATCGGATTCAAAAACCTTTTGAAATATGTTAGCTTTTCGGGCTTAACCTTTTGTCTACGGATTTGTTTTATTTAAAAAGAATCCCGCATCGAATAACATGGCCAAAGAAAGTAAACTTTAAATTTACAAAGTTACTTTTATTATTAATTATTTTAGGAAAAAGAATCTTGATAATTTATTCAGACTCCAACACAGCCACAAAACGAAAATAAATGAATATAATAATCTACAAAAACTAAAATTAAATTTTTACCCTTATTTCCGGTTCTTTTTTATTTCCTCCATTCGTTAACTACATCTCAACTTTTTAAATTCGAAAAGAAAATTAAGACCGAAATAGGTTTTTGAAAAAGTTACAAAACTAAACAGAAATATTTGGCGTAAAGAAACAGAAAAGCGCGTATCACGGGTGTGCCGTCCCCCGAGCGAACAATGTCACCTCCTCCGAATTCGCTCTCACCATTGGCTGAAAGTTAAATAGAACTCTAAAGTCGTTTAGACAAGAAAAAGGCTCTTAAAACACTCAAATAAGATTTTGGAGAGTGAGTCAAAAGGAAAGGGAACCGAACTTTGGAAACAATGAAAAGACAAGAGAATGGATATCGGGATTCGAATCGACAATCGGTTGAATAAATAAACAACCAGTTTATCTGTGAACTTGACAGTTGTTTCAACTCTACTAAATGTTTTGAAAGATCAGAAAAAGTAATATTTAGGTAGTTTAGAGGAAACGAGTCTGGGAAATCAGATCTGAGTAATTACCATCATTCACGGGAAAGGAATTTCTCTTTTATACGTATAGACATCGGGGAAGGTTCGACTTAATCACCCTTATTCACCTTTTCATCAAATTTCCTGTAGCTTTAACCTCAGGTGAAAGCTTTTATTACTTTTCGTCGTGTGGCACATTTATTTCGTTAGCTAAGCAAAATATCAAAAATATTTGTCGATGCCCTTTCGAGTTAAATCCAGAAGCTGTATAGAATCTCTTTAATCGAAGCTGAAAGGCCGTTCCAGGAAAAACTATTTCAAGGTTTCATCCATTTAAGTTGACATTCACGAGCTGCGTAAACAACTGACGTCTAAAGGCCGCACAGAGGAGAATTAAAGCGATTCAGAGAAATTATGCATCAGACAGATGAATTATCGAGTTGTGACGCTAATTAATAAGGAAAAGATAGGTATGATTTAGTTATGATAGTGAGAGTTTCTGATATCAAAAAATGAAAGGTATTCGACTATATCGCCTCAACCTCGAATAACTATAGGGGAAACCGCTTCAAAAACAGGCGAACGAGTCGATGTTATTAGTATTCAGTTAAAATCCAAAATGAAATATCATGTCAGAGATTACGTCATCTGATTTTGCGGAGCCAAGGAAAATCCAAACGCATTAACTCAAGTCTTGACTATTACTCTAGATTCTTATTTTGCTTTTCAAGTTTGTGCAGAGGATCGACGGTTCATTAAGACAGCATGCATCACAAGGTTACAAACAGATTTTCCACCTTCTCAACATAAGAAATATGATTAATGGTGCTAGCATGAATCCAAGTATTAATTCCATGCTTTAGGTGTCAGTTTCACAAGGAAGGTAGATCGTCAAACTTCCATTAATTCCCTTTTCGAAATTATAAATTTTGACGTGAAGGAAATTTAATTTTTTCTTCCACTGTTGGGGCCGATTTTAATTTTAGAAATGGACGCTCTTTTTCTGATTTATCCGCATCTCTATCATTTTTAATACGTGTAAGTGGCAACGTGATTCGATAAAATTTCCTACGCTTTCCTGAAATAAATTTTGGGATGCTTTTAATTAATTTTTACTACGATTTCGATATCTCTAGCGATCTTTGCTTTAGCTCGCTTGCCCAGAATAATTTTGTGCTAACTGCACTTGTCAGGTTGACACCCGTTCTCCATAAGATAAACATAGTGAATCCATGTCAACCTGACAAGTGCACTTAGCACAAAATTATTCTGGGCAAGCGAGCTTTAGATCCGGAATTTCTATTAAAATGATGAGTGTTTTTTGGCAGCGAGAACATAGCTTATTATCTGGCTTTCAGCTTTTTGGGATATTATTTGAAACTGATCAAGCTACGATAATCGTCACTATGTTGAAAATGCCACCGATAATTATGAAACAACCTTTCAAGAAATTTACAGGCAAAAGATAGTCTAGTTGAATTAAGGTCATAAATCGAGATTTTAATTAAAAATGATAGATAATAGATGGTAGATGGAAAAAACTTTCAAATTTTACGCTAAAGCTATTTCTGGCTTCGTCAAGGTTAAATATCGAAAATGTTTTCGCTTAAACTACTTTATTTTTTTTCCACGTGAACGGAACGAAAGGAAAGATTTAATTACTGAAGTTTACAAGAAAGTTTGATCGGTGGTTTGAAAATAAATGGATGAGTATTAAATAAACGAGCCGCTCTGAACCCAGCATCGTTTTAAAATTACTCTGATAAATTCATTTTCAAGAGTAAAGGAAAATATTGTTTTGGAAATGTCGATTGCATTTAACATATATTGCCCAATCCATCATACTGTCTGAAGTGAGGCAAGTGTAATAACTTAAATTCAATTCGAATAAAATTACAACTCAGATTGATTATTTATCGTCTGCATTTTTTCAAAGAACGGAAAACTCCTAGCGGTTTCATAAAACTAAAAGCTAAAAAAAATTTTTAATGCGTTTTGTTTCATCTAGAGTTTAATTTTTTCCGGTTTAAAGACAGGGAATGTTTCTTTCTCAAACGCTTAAAAACCGTCCGTTTATTATTTACCTCGAAAATGTGTGCAATTATTTTTTCCAAAGAATTTTCCCTCACCGAGGATTTTATTCTCGCCTCACGATTTTTCCCCTGATTTGGCTTTGTAACCTTTTTCAGAGCATAGGTATATGTTAAATATATTTCAGGAATGAACTCTTAAGTTAGTAATGTTTTACAATATATCTTGTGTAAAGAGAATACTTTTACTAACAGAAATCGCTCCAAGTATTTTATTTAAAATTCATAACCCAAACATGATGGAGCAGAAGTGGCTAGAGTAGAGAACAAAACTCAAAAATAAACATTCACACGTTTAAAAACGGAGTAATGTTTGCCTTGTATATATTTTCAAACTTTTCCGAACTGTAGTTGATGTTTATTTTCGTCGGCGATAACAGTCAAAATCCGCGGTTTCCAATTTGTAGCTAAAGCGTTAACTCCAAGGAAACCGCGAAATATCGAAGAATAGAAAATATGTAAAATATTCGGGATGATGGTTTAGCATCCTAGAAAATATGTTGTCATGATTATAATAGAATTTTGTTAAGTAATATTTTTAAACTCGAAGCAAGCATTAAACATGACTGCTCGCATTAATTATGAAAATTTTGAGGAAATTCCGTTTATAAAACTCTCGAATTTTTCCTTTTATCTTCTTAAAAAATCCTCTCGTAAAAGAGTATTTTTTCGGATTATCGATGCATCCTTTAAAGAATGTCTCTTTGTACTTTTTTAACGTAAAATATTTAAATTACAACGGAAAAATACGCTCGACAAAAAGGCGCCTAATAATAGGAAAACGGTCGCTTGAGGAAGAATAGACTTAGGCTAATTTTCCTTAACACAGATTTGAGGTCTAGATCACGAAAAGAAAGCAGTAATCAATCTACAAAAATATTTTCCTTAAACTTGAAATGTCGCAAGTAATGACATAGCCAAGAAAATAAAAAAATAACTTATTCATCTTGATCGTATATTAATAACAGACGTTATCGAATGTCAAAACACGAATACCGGATTTTCCCAAACAAAGAAACAAAAGGAAATTCGCGGGAAATGTCTTGCGAACTTTCGTTAAAAACACTTTAAGCAAGGTTAATCGTTTAGTAATTGGATGGCCGATTCACACGTTAGGCCTAGATAATAAGCCTTCCTAACTTTGTTTATAGATTAACAAACTGACGAAAATAATTATGTTATGGAAAACGAATTAAATTATTCAAAATATGAAACAATTATCTGACATGATGAATTAATAATGAAACTGCTAATAAAATTTCCATTAATTACTCCGAAGTTACTTTACAAGAATAAAGCACGAGAGGAATTAACAATTTAATTGATAGCGTTTTCACTTTAAACAAACAAATTCAAATCGTATAAACTTAGGTGGAAAATATAACTGAATAAAAAAGAGAAATAAGATTGAATACATTGTAAAAGAAAGAAATCGAAAGGGTTTTTTATGATGAGAAAACAAACACTTAAAGAAGAAAAGTTGCTGAGCGATGTAAAAAATCAAGAAAGCAAGTGTTGCTCCCAGGCTAAAAAAATTTGTTCGATATTGCTTCTCGCAGAAATGTGGGACATCGTTTTTTCCGGATTATGAAGTTACAACAGTGTTAAGTTATTAATCTCCAATTTGTGAAAAATTTTTTAAAGCCGATAATCGAAGGAAGCTCATCTTTGAAATTGGTTTCGTTACCCGTTCACATTATTATAATGATGATATTAATATTTAACCCAATCTAAGGAGTCGTGATTTTAATTGGGAAAATACGAACAGAGGGTAAATTGGAGTAAAACATCCAATAAAAAGGCATTTCGTTTTTGAATTAGTGGATAAAATTTAAATACAATACGGTATTTCTGAAAATACTGAGAAACGGATTTTTTTTATTTACACGAGCTATTTGATTGACATGCAGATGATATTAAATCGTCAGCTATTTCAGGCTTTCCTCATAAGTCTGTTAAAGGCTTAGTTTTTCGTAAACTTTTTTCCTTGTTTATGCTTGCTGTGACCGTTTTCCTTTCGCGTAATTCACTCTTTCTGTAATGTTTTCCATCAGACAAGCATGTAATTTTAGTTAAAGTATAAAAAAGGGATTTCACAATTTTATAGGGTATAGTTCTGATTAAGGCCGGCCTATTAGGACCGACAGGAAGGAAAACCAAAGCGTTGACGAATTCTATTTCACAAAAACACTGCCTTTCGATTTCATTAATTAATTACAATAAATCAATACCTGTCGTTAACATTCAAAATAGACAACTTTTCCTCAACTATCCGAAAACCGAAAACTAAACATAAAACGAAAGGCAGACGAAAGAAATCCTGAAGCGTCGACTTTAACCCAGACATTTTCCTACCAAGAATTTTACTAAACAGCACAGATTTTTTTGGCATAGTAGTAGCATAACGTCAACAGGAGGCCAACAAAAGAACAGCAGTAATGGCGGATTATAGTCAGTTTATGGTGCCTCTAACTTTCGTCGTGAAACGAAATATGCGACCGTCTACAGAAGAGACCGAAATCTGAATGATTCATTTTGTTGGCAAAATCCTTGGTTCTATTAATATGACTTTCACAATTTTTTCAACGAACGAAAGGTCTTGTAACTTCGTTCAAAATTCTGTACTCTCTCACCTTAGTAACTTGATCTTACTAAGACTTTTGCTTTCAAGCCTTCCCTTTATTCATCCAACCATCTTGAATATTTTTTCGTCTTTTGTTAATTTCTTTTTTTTTCCTTTTCGCTTCAACCTTCCTCCTTTTTTCGCTTCCATTACTTTTCATTGATCTTGCTTTCTATAGGCTCTCATTATTTCCTTGCCTCTTAATTTTATAAGTTCGTGTTTTCTTTCAAAAACATATTTTTTCATATTTTCCTCGGTACTGTCTCTGTAGATATTTCCTTGTTTTCCCCGTCGGCCAAGGGATTTTTTTACCAGACGATGGAAAGGTAAAAATAGACTGTTCTAGCTTTTAGATTATATAAACACTGTCGCTTCGCTACACTTTTCTTTAGCCTTATTTCTCGGAAACGCAACAACTGAACTGTACACTTCGCAAACCCTTTTCACAAGAAGGTTCTCAAAGCCGTTTAGAAAAATAAAAGCTTTTATCACAGGTGGATCTCTTTTTTAACGATATACTAAGCACTAATTCTTGCTCTCTCTTCAATGAAAATTAACTGACTCATAAGATCTTATTTTGTTTATTGCACGATTGATTTCGTCTCGAGGTGCTCGTTCCACTTCCTTTTACAACACGGCAAAGCAAATAAACTTCCTCCTACCGTGATAACCCTCCTTTATCAACAAACAAATCGTCGCAAAATTATCGACTTTTTGATCTTACCCTTGGCGGATTAAGCTCCATAGCCTTCGAGTTTTAATGATACTTCGCGCAGACGATTCAGAAAAGGAGACCGTTTTTAAAAAACTGATAACGGCCCGACATTAAGCTACTAAGAATACAAAATGATATAATGACTCTAGTCTTTTACTCATTTATAATGCATTCTAAGGTGGCGTGCGAGCTTCATGTCAATCGAAGAAAAAATCATTTTACTTCGAAGAATAAGGGATGGCTCGTTTCGTTCATTTAAGGATTTCTCGTAGAAGCTTTACGTCAAAAGGTGGTCCATTTATTCGTCTTCGGAAGGAATTAATTTTAGCTTACTCCAATCATTAAGTTTCTATTATGGGAAAGTCACATGACTCAGATCCATTCGTCATCAATGATCATACCATTTCTCTTGACATTTAAATGAACCAGAACTTCGTCTAGTATACCGTTTCATTTTATGCGTATAACAAGTTGAATAAAGTTGGTTGTCAGTCTTTGCATTGAAAAAATTTGTTAATTTTATTGCAAGAAATATTTTTGTTACTGATTTAACAACATTTTAGTCCTCTGGCCCTCCAAACTTTCATTTTATAGAGCCATAATAATCTGACGATTCTGATGCTTCATAAGTCGCAATTAAATCTAGAAAAAGCACATAAAGGTAAGTAAAGCTCTAGCTGACGAAAAATTAAAAAAATTAGTAAGTAATATCAAAATCATATTTTGGAGTCGTTAATTTCAGTTCCGACTTCAGATTTTAATTTATAATGCCGGAAAAAAAAATCAGAATTTCGACGCCCACGATGCACACGAACACAACGAACCTCATAAAGATTTATTTCCTACAGGCAAAAGAATGTACAATGGATTTTAGTACAACATCGAGTGTATTTTTCCCGTCTATAAAACTTAAAATCCACTTTTAATATAGTTTAAACTGTAATTGTTCGTCAGAGACGATATTTCCCGAATTATTAAAGCTTCTATTCTTTTTCTCTCCTATTTCTTTTTTCCTTTATCTTTCGGATTGAAAAAAAAAAAAGATCTTTTCAAGTTTGGACCTTCTAGTACAATAAAAGATGGTTTTCGCTATTACTTTTCTTAAAACTTGTTCTATACATTACCTTATCTCTTCTCCACTTAATCGTCTTATTCTTCTTCGACACGTTCCGACAGCTTCTAAAATATCAAATATCCTCTCACAATACCAGAAGTCCGCTTTGCTTCGTATGTATTATTTTATGATCCTTCCTTTCATAATAAATTTTTCTCCGTTTTGAAAGCAGACGGTCCTTTGTGATTTAAAAGGAGTGATGATGGTAATGCTTTGTTCTCGAAATTCCAATAAATTTTCCTTGCAAGAAAATTTCCTTGTTCGAACGTTTTTAAATATTAAAAATGACATTTTCTCGAGCTTAGAAAAAAGTCGAAGCATCATTATGAGGCCAATAAATTTTAAAGAAAATAATACTTAATTAAAAAGTGCTGTAAAAGTGATTGAAAACCGATTCAACCGATTTTTTTTCTTATATCAAAATGAATGAAATCATTAATCAGAAATACAGCATAATGGTCTTTCGAGACATCAATTTTTTCTCAAAAAGACTATAATGAATTAACAATTCACTTGTTTTAAATCAATTTAAAAAACAAAGCGGTTTGATTCTTTTTGAGTGCTCGTGAAATCTTTTGTTCTTCTTTGAAAGAATCGAGCATATGAGTTTCATTTTTGGAAAATGCATTCCAGAAATTAACCAGGAATCGTATTCGTATATGAGAATAATAAGCTTAAAAAACAACTTATCCTAATCCTTTTTCACTTTCATAAGATAACGACACACAAAACACCAGATCAAAATATGCCAAAATTGAAATTAGAGTTACGTGCTCAGGAAAAAATAGTTAATTAAAAAGTTGTGGAGAGATCACAAAACAGTGGACTCGAAGAATATACCAATGAATAAGGGAACTGATTTCACACGTAACAACTGCGACTATATCTCATCATTTTCTCATAAACTTTTTAACTTTTTCGAAACTAACATTTCCGATTAAGAATTTTTTAATGCAGAGAGAAAATATTATTCTAACCGCGTATTATTTTGGAAACAATGTCCATTTAAATGAAAAGGAGAGAAAAGCACCGTAAGAGAGCCGGAGCCCGATAATTAAATTAACAACGACAAAAAAATTCAAGATATTCTTATAATTTATCGCAGTTATAAAAAATTTTGTAGCCTGCATTGAAAATACGTCTCGAGGAAATATTTTCAAAATTAATAATTATTAGCTCGATAAGAAAAAAATTTCTTGTGATGAATCGGTCAAAAAGAAAAATTACTTTATTCTTTTGTAATTCTGCGGGTTTTTGCCATGGAGACGGAATTCCGAATCGAAATTTTGGCTTTTTAAAAAAGAAGGACGGACAACGCAGGCGATTAATTTAAAACGCAAGTTTTCGTGCAAAACTTTGTTTATTAGTTTTGCCTGTTAACGGGGGCGAAAATGAAGGGAAAAATCTGAAAACGGGGAAAAATGTCAAACACGCGAAGTGTTTGTAAAATTTTCGATGATGACATGTAACCTATATGTCTCTTTTATATTTAATAATACGCCAAGCCTTTAAAAGCAAAGCTAATATTGGGTTTCAACAGCTTTTGTGAAATTTAAATCATTTTCCATTTTTATTATTATCAGCTGTGTGCTATACTTCAGTCAATCTTTTTTTCTGTGAGGGTGTTCGGTTGAATAAAAGAATTTTAAAGTGCTCTCGAGGTTTATCAAACATTTCCTATCATGTCTTTTCAGTCTTTTCCTTTCTAATTATTATTTATGGTTTCCCACGTAATCACGATTTGCATTTTTTAATTTCTTTGGTTTTTCAATGCTTAAAGGCGATCGAGGAAAAAGGACAAAAAAGATATTTTTAATGGGCATTTTTTATTTTTTTTTCTCCTATCCAACGAAAATCAACACTTTTTGCTTAACTCATAACCCACAGCAAAGTTAATATTTCAATATTTACAATTTACTCTTTTTTTTTTAGTTTTCCACCGCCAAAACTACCCGATACTTTTAATTTCGAGTTGATCTTGCAAGGCAACAAAAAGCAATCTGTAAATTGGTTTTGACTTTCAGGCACTAACGCTAAACGGTAAAAATGCATCAAATCAAGGGTCCACCCATTCATTTATCTTATATCCTAAAAGGAAACCAAGGTTTATAAATGATTCGATTCTCTAAAAAAGATAAGCCTATAAATTCTCGTATTCCCTTTTAACAAGAGAAGTTTTAACTCGTTAACGATGGTTTCGTTTAATTGACGACATTGTAATCCGACAAACCAATTACGAGTTAAGCAAGGATACCCGATTTAAAACGGATTCGGGCCTCACCTCGGAATCGATAAGAAAGAAAAATATCGAGCACAATCGAGTCGAGGCATGTGCCATTTTCTTACTTGTACGTTCGAATATTACATTCTTTTGGGGGGGAAAAAATTCAATTGATAAAGAGAAAAAATGGGGGAAATCCGACTTTTATAAAGTGAAAAAGCTGCTGTAGAGAATTTTTTAAAGAAAGAATCTTTCCGATCCCTTTCTTTCACCGTCTTTACCGCGATGACGTGTGAAAAGAGGAAACTCCGAATCGAGAAATGATAGCCTGTTTCGGAATTTAAAGTGACTTTTTTTTCAGACCCGAATCGTTTTGTAATCGGACTTCACGCACTTTTATTAAGAATTTTTGTTTAGTTTATACCTATTGCGATACCGTATTTGACATTGTCATTTCTATTTCGCCAGGCCCAAAGGTTATTCGGAAATCTTCGTTGGTCCTTTTCAATCCCTCAAACCAAGATTTCAATAAAGATGTGGCACACTTAAACAAGAAATGCTCAGTTTTCTCATTGTTATCGAAAACGCACCTGGCGACTTCAACATTTTAATCCCTTTAATTCTTCCTTCTTTTTCGCCACATCGCCTGACGAATTCCGAACACGTGTCACATCTCAGTTTCCATAACTTTAAGAGATTGTTTTTACTATTCTTAGTTCCCGCAAGAAATAAAACGTGCCAGGGGTATGAATGAAGAAATCCAACGTTTGACTCGGATCATTGAAAACCGTTTTCAACTTTTTGTAATTTTTATATTGTTTAGGTAACGGTTTTTCGATATCCACTTGAGGAAAACTTTCCCAAAAATGTCCATTTTCTGTAATATCACGTATTTACGAGAATATATTTTATTCCTTGAATCTCTTTTGTAAGATATCGGTTTGATTTTTCACCGGGTCCCGAGAAAGAAGCCATGAAAATACAAAATAAAATATGATGCTTCAGTAACTTTTAAAATTTGCCCATAGAAAAACATAAACAAAAATAAATGACATCGCATAAAAGCCATATTCGTTTATCTTATAGGAAAAAAATAAAGTTGATAAGCTTATTACTACAAAAGTGATTTTCTATATCTTTCGGTTGCAGGTACATGGCCATAGTGAGGCCTTTACAACACCGGATGTCCCACAGAAAAGCGCGAATGGCTTTAGCAGTCATTTGGATAGCAAGCGCTTTGCTGGGGGTGCCACCTCTTTTGTATTCTACAACGATGACCAAACGGTAAGTTTTACTCGACGACCTACAACGATATTCCCGTCCAGTAAATTTCTCTTGGCCGCAAAGGGTATTATTGTTACTTTGTTCTTTTTATCGTTCCCAAAGCTTTGACTTTCCGCCCGTCTAATAGAAGTTGAATTCCTTTGTTCTTTTATTCTCATTTGACTCATTATGTGGGAAGAATCTCTTTCAATTTAAAAAACAAAAAGATTTATCGCCGCGTATTCCCACTGTCGAATCTACAACTCATTTCTTTCATTGAAATAAGTGAGTTGAAATGCTTTGCCTTTTATCCTTAAAAAATTTAAATTGATCGCACCGCAAGCGCCAAAATAGGTGAAAAGTAGAAAGAAGTTGATATTTGAATTTCAGTATGGGATTAAATGTAATTTAAAAATCCTCTCAGCCGTTCAATTGCCTTTTAACATCAAACGATCAAACGACTTATTCAAATTTTCAATCTCTTCGAAAACACTGGTGTAAAAAGTTTCCATTAAGAAACGGGAAAAGTACAGTTTCTAATTTTAGAAATCCAACTGAATATTTTATCGATGTAAAAATTTCTTGGAAACTATGCTTATTTGCATATCGCGCAATTTAGAAACGGATTGGTTATCGATTTAAAATCTTGTTCAAGAACAATCATAATTTCACGATTCCTGCTAGTTACAGTGTTTTTCTCAAAAAGGAACTATAAGGACATAAACTTTACGTAAATTTTCTTTCTTTAGGTACGCAGATGGGCAAACAAGAATTATCTGCTACATGCTTTGGCCAGATGGAGCTTATCCAACTTCCATGACTGACTATGTGTAAGTTTTCCTATTCATTTTTGCTCTAGCTACTCTAAACATAAAGCACTGCAAAAAACGGATCCTTTTTAAACTCGAAAATTGCAAATCAAGCTCAAGTTAATTTCTGTTTTTTTTCACGTAAAAAGTCCTTGTTAAAAATATCTCAATAAATGCCTCAGTTTTAACAAAAATTTCATTCCACATAGCACTATAAACAAATCTCACCCCAGTAGATCAAGATACCTTCTCTAGCTTACTCTCATAAAATAGAAATTTAGCGGCATAAAAGAATAAATTAAAGAGCGTTATTGTCGCGCCTACTTATACTCTCGACTGTCACGCCACTTCACAGTATCTTAATTAACCCGTCTTTGTTTTCCATTGTCACAATACTAATTAACAATCTCGATATTGTGTTTAGTCAACTGAGAATCAGTAATATTTCGTATTTTTCACGGCGACAGAGGGAAGCGAGAGTCGCTGCTCAGATAATCAATATTTATTAATTTTTTCCACATCTACCATCAGCAACTCATATTTTGTTACGGATAGTTCAAAGAAAAATTATTTGGCAAGAGAAAGTTCAAAGTAGAAAAATAATATTAATCAGCGTTGCCTGTTTATTTTTTAAAGCCCGGTATATAGCCTCGAGATATCATTTTTCCCGTTTTTAAACAAATTTTATGATGGATCCTAAATAAACAACGCGACTTCTGAAAGGATGATACAGGGAACGAGGAAAGTTGAAGGGTTTTGAAAAACCGTAGTGAAAAAATTATACGGTAGTCAACATTAAATACAAGTGGGAAACATGGCGAAGTAAAATTGAAAAATAACTATGTAAATTAAACTGACTTTCACGCTTTCTCGACTAAAAAAAATTTCCAAACTTTCTTAAAAAGTTCACATTAAAATCTTTACGCTCAAATTAAATTTTTAAAGACTCAATTCTTATAAAGTTGTTATAAACTTTTTGAAAATATTTTTCCTATTAGCATAGATATAATCCTGTGGTTTAAATCAAACTTGGCTCCAACATCTTCAATCCCCGTCAGCAATAATCCGCCTAATAGGTAAAGCAACTGAATTAATTCCTTTGCAGTATTAAAGGAGCTAAATGTACATGCTTTGAAAAGGAAAGTTGCAAGTGGAATTTACGTGATGCAAAAGGGTCCACCATTTCCCTTGTGAGAAATTTAAGATCCAAATTATAAAACCGGCAACATTTAAATTGAAACGTCAAACAGTAAAGTTATGAATAAAAAAAATATTTTTTTTCGTTTACGAAAAAGAATAAGAAACAAACAATAGCAACTTCACAAACTAATTTCGACAAACTCATACGGTCTCGACATGTTTCAACTAGAAACAAACAATTTAAAGTTGATTCAACACTTTTCAAAGCCGACTCTGATTTAAATGCCGCACAGAAGTTCAGTATCATCGGTCTCGTGTCGTAAAAAGTTATTTTATACACGTTATCACTTTATAAATGAAATGATGAAGTATGCGTCCTCGAACACGACCTTCTCTTTTTCCTCATTTTGAAATCAGGGAATGTAGATAATAACAGTCGTGTCTATTTCGGCGCTAGTTCGATTTCTAGACGGAAATCGCGCAAAACTCTTTTTCCTACGGCACATTTTTGGATAGTGAGCCGTCAATCTTATTTGAAAGAACCTTTAAATCAAAAATTACCACATTTTACTTTCGCAAATTATATACTGTCAAGCCATTTAGGCTAAGTGGTTTTTAAGCGGGAAGCTAAAGACTGCAGAAGGGAAGAAAGGAAAAAAGGGCCGTGTCATGGCGACTATTTTTACCTTCTGAAAGGTAAAGTTTTGCAGCACGGCGGAATAGAAGCCGTTTGACACTTTAGGTTAGTAAATTGAAAACCCGTTGGGAGATAAAAATGAACCCCGCAATAAAAATTTTGCCGAGGATTACTTACGCCCTAAAGCACTATTTTAGATTTTCGGTATTTACAAAACAAAGCAAAAATATATGAATTCGTGCTCAAAAGAGCTTTTCTGACATAAGCCACAGACAAGTTGTTTTTCATAACTCAGTTTAACCAAGTAATATTACCTTTAAACAGAAAAAAAAAGTATCTTTCCCTTGTTACATGCTCCAGCAATATTGCATCGATTCCTTAATTACGTTTTAATTTAGGAAAACTATTGTTACAATCAGCAACGTGCTATGAGATTCAAAATACAAGAAACCTTTTAGATTTTGAAATAATGAATTCGTAGTGGGTTTCAACTTTCAAGCTTGTTTGCGATTTTACGATAAGTAGGTTCCATATATGATCATAGACCAGAATTCCTCCAAATCTGGGAAATCGATAGGAAACCGCAAAACATCCTTCGAAATCACCTTCCACGCAGTATTCTGAATTAACTATACCGAGTAAGTACTTGATTAAAATGTCTTTCCAGGAAATCCTTAACATAATCCTTGAAATAAAGAACATTATCTTCTCTCTTGAAAAGATTTACTAACTACATCCGGTAATATTCATCTTTCCCCCCCGTTCGTCGCCACCATCTTGTCAGAACAATAAATCCCTTATTAAATTTTCTCAAATCCATTTAATAAGAGAATATGATATCTATATCGTCATCTAGTCTCTTAATAATATAACAAGAGTTCGTTAGTCTCGGAGGTGTAACGCTCAATCACGAGTTAGTTACCAGAGTTCAAATGCAAATCTCTTTTCAAAGAAAACACAACAGCGGAGCGCTGGAACCCGTCCAGAAAAGTAATGCCCAGGGAAGTAAACGATAAGAAATATGACTCAATTTTTACAAAGTGTCGATTCAAAAGCGGCTTCCTACACTCATATTATAAAAGCTCGTATAAAGGGCTTGGGAGGTTAAACGCGTGATATGAAAACCGCAGTCACGATTTTGACGCAGCTATTTTCAGCTAAGATACCGCAAGTATGTCGACTGTCTGTTTATTTCACTTTATCCTTATTATTTTGACTTGTCAACTATTTAAACCTTTGCATAATTCAAAGTCTCAGTAAAATGATCTTTCAGAAATAATCTTCAAGATGCAGCCCGAAATATTGCTAGCTTTTCTGTTTCGATTTTCGTGGAAAAGGAAGTCCGTCGCAATTTAATTTCGTATAACGAAAATTCCACAATCCAAACGGAAGTCTTACATTTGTTTAATTTATGTACTCCTGTCTTAATCAGAAAAGCTTTTGTCCCATTTTGAGTAAAAGGATGTAAACCCCCTGATGATACGAATTTCTCGCAAGAAATGGTTTTCATCCGTTTGGAAAATGAGAAAAAACCATTAGGAATCCAAAGCTTCGGATAAATAATACACACGATTACAAAAACGACCTCGTTCAAATCTTAGATTAGGTTTTCATTTTATCAACGATTAATTCTTTTCGAAAAAGTAAAACTTTTCTTTAAAGTGCGCAGGGTTTTATTGTGCGCGTAAACGCTATAAAAACGTTGCATCTTACGAGATTGCTTCTCTTTTACTATTTTCTTTCTTCATTACGGACGATGGCAAAGAAAGACGTAAGGCTGGTAGACGTGACTTTTTCACAAAACACATTATCAAAAGGAAAGGAAGGTAATAATTTTGAGTGCAAAACTCATTTCCGTCAATAACACCCACGCTTCAGCTAGAAATTTAGAACATTTCACAGAAACATGACCGCCCATGTCTCTTGAAGCAATATATTAATTAAAAACCGAAAACGATGCCGATCAGAGGTTGGAAACAATCCGAGAATGGATTTCACCTTCAGATGAAAAAGTGGGATGCGCTCGTATGGTTTGAGCCACGAGGAAAACGGTCGTTTCAATATTTCTAGAAACCTCATTCTCCATTTTTCAAGCGTCGTATACCGATGTAGGAATATTAGCCAGTCAATGTGTTTACCGGTTAACTTTTAGCTACAATTTAGTCCCGGTTCCGAACGACTAATTAGAGAGAGGTTGCAGGTGAGTTTTAACTTGACAGCTTACCAAAACTTTAAAAAGGAGCGAGACATAAAGACAGAGCGACAGCGGATAATGTTCGTTTTTGTGAAACATGCATTAGATAAATTAATAGAAAGAAGTAAAGAATATTCGGCGAAAATAGAAAGATCATTTTTAGAAAAAAGGTTAAAACTTGATATTTTGAAATAAGTTTCCCTGATCAGCTCCAATAAGTACAAAGAAAATAACGAAAGTCTCGAAGGGAGTTTCAATACAATGATCAGATATTGTTGCTTCTTCTTTTTAAGAATATATTTAAAAAAAACTTTTATTTTAGAATTAATTCTAAACTAAAAGTTCACCTCTTAAAAAAAAAAAAAAAAAAAAAAAGATATTTTTTTCAACTTTTTAACATCTTGGAAGGTGATGACCATGATTTTTTCTCCGGGCAACCGACCCTTTTTATTATTTTTCCAAGAGATCTGAAATTCAAAAAATGCGTCAACATTTTAAAACAGCAATTTCGACATGCATTACTGCTAGACGGAGCAATTTTTACGTGAAAAACCTTTAAAGGATCCAAGCGCTATAAGTCATATATATTTTTCCTCCAAATCTTTTACGAAATTTCTTATGGCTACGTACACACACACTCAACGCCATCATACCTCCAAGATTTCTTCCCAATGAGAATTAAAAAAAAGATTTTACGACAGCTCATATGCTGAAAACTTATTATAACAAGGAAACTGTGAATGACAAACCAAAATTGTAAACAAGTATGAAGATTTTGTTGTTTGGACATTTCATTAGCATCAAAGAGAAATAGTCCCTCAGTAATTTTAACCAGTCCAATTAGTAATGGCATGTGGAAAGTTTCCGAATGTGTAATCTTTCACCTCGGTTCTCGTTGTTGACTTCGCCCGCTCACCTTCAGGACAACGAGGGGAAAATACCTCAAAAATATAAACCTATTACTCATAAACTCGACACTACCCTTAAGATGCAAGAGTAAAAGCTTTAACAACCTCATCTCCTAAATTAAGTTTTAAAAAAAAGTACTTCGGGTGAAAAGTTAGTAAATGTTACATCGTGTTTTATAGGGAATTAAAAATTTTATTGTAGCTATCTTGTCTTTACGAGAAGTAAACACGAAGATTGCTACTGATTGTTTTTTACATTTACTTATCGACAAGCATGAAATCGAATTCATCGAAAGAAGTACAAGTTTATTTGTAAAAGTTTTTTCTATTCAATAGAAACTGTAATAAATAAAAAATAATCGTTGTAGCTTTAGCTGCATTCAAAGGAAAAAACCTTAATCTCTTAAATTTTTTTTTCTCGCATGGGAGCTCAAAGCTGGGAAACGTTCCAAGACTTGGATTCGTTTTTTAGAGTTATTTCAAAAGAGTATTTGCAATATATTCGAGCATGCGCCGTAAAGGAAAGAAACAATAAACACATTTAGGGCTATCGTCCGGAAAGAGTTGTTACGATGAAATCACGGTGGTAAATAGTAAAGAATGAAAAGGATTTTTCATTTCGAGTAAAACATATCCCGAGAAAATCGTTCGAAACTCGATTAGTCAGTTTACGGTACATTTTACAGCTTATAAAGCTCGGGACTAATAAACCGCCGATACCTCAGACACCTCTTAAGCCAATATCCTTTCGCCTTTCTTCTTCTTCTTCATCTCCGCAAGGACCTTTTTCACAACCTTTTCATATCGGACGTGTTTTAATTTGGGAAAAATTAAACTGCTTATAACAAGCTTTCTTTTGTTAAGATTCACAAAGGGAAACAATTTTCCGTTTCACCTATTTTCACTCAGGCAGGTGAAAAGGTTTTTCCTCTTCGCAAAACTTCGTAAAAAGGTCGATTTCTTTTCCCGAGAGAAATTCGAAATCACAAATGAAACAAAGATCTTCGGGGCGTTTCAATGTCTGGCGTTATCTAATTTATTAGACATTATTTAGATCTTTGCCGAAGGCTTAACTGTTTTCCCCGTTCGAATTCTCGGGCAGGGTCTCCCAAAATATCAAAAGGTCTACGGAGATCGTTTTAAGAGAAAGGAATTAGGAAGGAAACTCACTAGATTACCGAGAAGAGAAGTGTTAAGTGCCACCGGAGCCCTTGATTTAAAATAGCTCGAGGTAGGATTTATTCCGACTTAGTTTTGCTATATTGCCATGCTATAATACGTGCTTCTTATTCAAATAAAACAAGATTTAAGAGACTAATGCAAAGCTTAGTAAGTCAAAGGACTTATCTAACTATTAAACGAGACGGGAAATAAAATTTCTCGTTGAGAAACTTATCCTTAAAAAAAATCTAATCAAAGAGAAACTTTATAAATTTTTCAATATAGGAGTTATTGTTTTGTTCTAAAAATAATTTGTTGAAAAGTTTTAATGGAATTTCCATGCGTTCACTCTTAAATAGCGGCCATCGAGCATAAACTTTATGGGCATTAACATGCAACAATGCAATTTCACTTCAAAATGTAAAATCAGCGAGCTCGGCGTGTGCAATCGCATAAAATGCAGCTGTCGGTTCGAATTTAATAGTATCACACGACCGAATGAAACTCAATATTGAAGAGGAAAAATGAATGAGGATTAACAAGTTCGGATGAACCGTTAAAAAAATGGCAAATTTTCCGTTTGTACTCGGCTCGAACTATAGACCGATAACGAATCCCTTCTTTTCCTATTTACAACCGTCAAGTTTTGTCATTAATTAAATTAATGCCAGGATTACGCCCAAGAGGAATCCCAGGTTTCAGTGAAATTAATATGCAACTCAAGTTTTTGATTCTTTTCAATTCAATAGGTTTCCCAGAAAAAAAAGAGAGTGGAATTAAGGCTCGATTTCATTTTCAATTCGACCTAAACCCGACTTTATTCTCAGGTCGGATTTTTAATTGAGTTTTCTTTTTCGCGTATTATTTCGTACATGGATTTTGAAAAGGGAGTTAACCTTAAATTTTTCCCATTTCTTTTTCTAATTTAAATTCCAAGCTCAGATCGGATTGTTTGCATTCAATGTTTAAAAGAACGCGAACTCGTCCTACCTGACACTATATTTATTTTTCTTAAATTGCCGCACTAGTGTCCGAGTTCAGACGACCTCTGTACCTATAATTGATTTGTGTTAAGACAGCTTCCCACTTCAGTGATGCGATTCACATGCGGTGGCTTCAACGAACAAGTCACTATTACCTCACAAGAAAAATTCAAACCATAAAACCCGAAACATGATACGGAAACGATGGATAACGGAATGCTATTACGAAGGCAAGATTTTCCTTCGACCTTTTCCGAGGACTATTATCGGAATTCTAATGACAAAGAAACCTCTTGCAGCCCAAACACGTGTACGAGCACATACAAGACAAGAGCCATAATCTACAAAGCCGTTTCTAAGAGGGACGAGGACAACGATTTTCATTAGCATAAAGATTATTCTTGCAAGAGGTCAAACTTTACTAATTAAAGGGATATACGTGTTTTCAGAAACCGGAAGCTTCTATTTTAGTTGATTATTCCTTTCATTTTCAGCCCCAAAAACACAAACAATTTATCAAGTTTTGGGTAATTACTAACTTTCTCATTTGCAAACGCTGCGTCGATTATCTCGAGTTAAAAAATAAAAGTCGAAAATAAACCCACACCGCATCACGAAAAATTTTTGAGCCTTGTGGTAAAATCGCAGGTTTGCGAATTAATCATTCGAATATGCAAATTACAAATTATCACGTTGAATAAATGTTTTAGTTAGGTAAATGCTTTCCGATTTAACAACCACGATCCCTTCCATCCGTCACATAATTAATCATGTTAACGTTACTGTAGTTGGTTTTAGGATCGTTTAAAAGCCAACTGAGCTTGGGCAAAAGATCCAGTAAATGTAGGTATATAAAAAGGGTAGACAGTACGTTTATGTTGCTGACTAGTGGGTAATAAAAAATAGGCCAACAGGGCCGGTATATTGCAGACCGTCCAATATGAAACGACTCCCCTCCGCAATGCACTCGTTTTTGTACATCTTTACAACCCTAATTTTTCAGATTTTTAACGTGCTAACTTCTATTTAATGTTTTGAGCTTTTCTAGAATTTATCCTTAAGTTGATTGCCATTTTTGTACTGCATTAGGGCTGTACTCTTTGTATAAGTTCAGAATAAGCGGAAGAAGTAAAAACAGCGTTTGCAGTGTATTTCAGACGGATTTCAATGTATTTTAGATGCACGGAAGCTCGACACAAACAGTAGTCGCAAAGAATATCATGCCGATGAAGAAGGGGGATAAGTGCTACTTTTGACTTTAAAATTAGCCCAATCTATTTTTGAGCGAATGTTAAAAATTTGGGACCGTTATTTCACTTTGGAATGCCTCGATCATTTCGCAATACTTGGTGGGAAGTTACTTCTTGCTCACACATACTGTACATGTCTACGTAAACGATTAATTCAAAAGTCGAACTGACTGCTTTTTCAGCAAACTGGAAATAAAGTTGCGATGCAGAGTTCAGATAGAAGCTTTAACAACGATTAATTGTTAATCGTTTACTTTTAACATATCCTAGCCAAAAGGCATGCTTTAACATAATCCCATCGCATACTTTCATCGACATCATGTTAACATAAAGCGAACGAGTGAGTTTCCCATGACTTGCGTGCAACGTGTTTATACTGCAAACAAAGTATACTTCTCAAGTAATAGCAAAAACGAAGATTCGAAACAGAAATTTATTTGAAATTGTTCGTCTTTAAAGCTAAAAGGCGATTTCCTTAGCAACAAATAAAATAAAATATTGGGCTCCAAATGCATATCCGTCCAGTAAAACTAGTAGCAAAAAAGGCAAAAAGCATTACCTTAGCGTCAGCAGACAAAATCTTTTTTTTAGTAGTTCAAAGGCGTTAGATTTTATATACTTGTTTTTAATTCTACTTTTCTAATCGTTCTTTATTTTGATCATCTTTTGTCTTTTCTATCTATTTTGTTTAAGCTCTCCATTTTTTTATTCCTTTCTCGCTCTTCGAATTGTAAACATGTTATTTTTTATTTTTGAATATATATATATTTTTTTAAGAATTATTTAACCAAGGAATATTTACGGGTTATGGGCCCAGTTTTACGAGCGCTATTTGCCTTATCATCGTTCTAGTTACGGAATTTTATAAAACAGCAAAAAGATTTTTAATTGTCAAAAGTACAATCGATTACGTCATCGAATAAGGAAGTTAAATTTGGATGATCAATTAACAGGATTGAATTGGATATTATTATTATCTATTATTGGAAATGACTGCAGAAAAGAAGTATGGAATCACGCCTTTTAATGGCGAAAATTTCGATTTATGGAAATTTAGGATAACACGAGTTTTTGAAGAAGAGCAATTGATCGGAACTTTGCATAGAAGGATGAATTATGAACGAGGACCTGAAAAGCGAGCTGATTTAAAGGCGATTAATATATTGACCGTGTGCGTAACCGATAAGATATTAGAATTGATCATGAATAAAGAAACGGCTTTTGATATGATGGAAGTGCTGGTGAAACATTTCGAGAAAAAAGGATTAGCCGGTCAGTTAGGCCTAAGAAAGGAGTTGATGGGTTTGAAAATGTTAGAAAAACAAGATTTGGAGGAACACTTTCAAAAGTTTGAAACCATATGTCGAAAAATTAAAGCAACGGGAGCTGAGCTCAATGAAGATCAAATTAAATGCCAATTACTTCTCAGCCTACCTGACTCCTTTAGTGCGATCAAAACAGTTATTGAAAATTTGCCAGATGAGTTGCAGTCTTTGGAAGAGATCAAGAGGAGATTAAAAAATGAAAGCGAAAGAAAGAAGCAAGAGTTACAAGAAGAAACGCATAGGAATGTAGTAAGCAGTAACAATTTTGTATTTAATGCAAGTGATAATTTATATTGCGTTGCTCTTCAAGTTCAAAAGAAAATGGAATGTAGTCTAGTTATTTCACCAGCGATTTTATGGCATCAAAGGCTCGGTCATGTAAGCAAAGCTTCTTTGAATTCTTTGACTCTCCTTTCAAAGTCACAAGTTGTTCGAGGATATCCTGATAATCTTTTATCTTCAGATATAGAGTGCACAGAATGTATTCAGGGAAAGATGCATGCTCTTCCGTATAAAACTCGAATGAGAAGTTTAAGGGTTTTACAGATTATACACACTGATTTGTCAGGACCAATCACTCCTCAATCTTATGATGGGGGGAATTATTTCATCACATTTATCGATGACTTTTCAAACTTTACCGTGGTTTATATAATTCCGAGCAAAGATAAGGATGTTGTTTTGAGATGTTTTGATAATTATTACAGCCGAGTGTCTGCACGTTTTTCTGATTCCATCTCTGTACTTAGATGCGATAGGAGTAGGGTTAATATTTCAAAAGAGTTTTTAGATTTTTGTAACCGAAGGGGAATTGAGATAGATTATTCAATGCCATATTGTCCGAACCAAAATGGTAAAGCCGAAAGATTTAATAGGACATTAGTTGAAATGGCTAGGACAATGTTGTGTCATTCGAATTTACCCTTGTCTTTCTGGAGTGAAGCGATCAACGTTGCAGCTTATGTCTATAATCGGTTACCCTTTAATGATACGACAAGAGGTTTAGCAACACCTTCGTCTCTGTGGTATGGCAAGATGCCAGATTTATCTTACTTAAAAGTATTTGGATGTTTAGCCTTCTTACTTGTACCAAAACAGTTCAGGCTGAAATTCAGTCCAAAAACTGAGTCGTGTATTTTTATAGGGTATTGTTCAAGTGGATATAGATTGTGGTCAATTGAACGAAAAAAGGTTGTTTTTGGACGAGATGTAAAATTTCAAGAGCATATTCTGCCTACAATTGATGGTTTGAATATTACTGAGAGTCAATTTGTTAGTGATGAAAGTAAAGTCTCAGAAATTGGAGCAATGGTTTTTGATGCAGTCTCATTTGCTAATGATGTCCCTAAAGATTATGTCGATGCTGTATCAAGACCTGATGCTGAACACTGGCGTGCAGCAATTTCAAGGGAATTGGATTCTATTGACGTAAATAAAACTTGGCATTTAGTTAAGCCTTTACCTGATTGTCAGGTTATAGATTCAAAATGGGTTTTTTCATTAAAGCCGCACGAAAAGGGTGAGCTTCGTTATAAGGCACGTTTAGTGGCGCGTGGTTTCAATCAAAAGCATGGAGTGGATTTTTTCGAGGTGTATTCCCCGGTTGCAGCAATGCAAACTATTAGAATTTTACTCAGTATAGGAGTCCAGAATTTATTTTATTTTCTGCAACTAGATGTCAAAACTGCTTTCTTAAATGGCAAACTTGATGAGTGTTAACGTAGTTAACATTGGGCAGGACTATTCCGACCCTGCTCTGCGAGACGCTTTAAAAATAGAATAGAGGAATGATAAAAGAAAGCGCTCGCAGAAGCAAGATATGGGGAAGAATGGTCCTCACCCAATGCAGCATCAACCCCACAGCTAAAGCTGTGAGGGTGGAAAGCGTCTCTTCGGGAGAGACGCGGCAGACGCTTCTTGACTCTCGCAGACGCCTAACGTTTCGAGACGCGTTTTCGGTTAGCCCGTTTTTTCCTCTATCTTTTTCTTGTCTGAAAAACCCCAGGCTAATCGATCGACCCCAGTTTAACTTCTGAAGATTAATTAATAGTGCAGTGACCAAAAGTATAATTAGTATTCAAGTGTAAGTCAACAATGGTACAACAATATATATTAGTGTGGTAAGTCTAAGAACACTTTTCTATTGATTGATACCCTGCCTTCTCCTTTTGCTTTCCCTTCCTTTAAGTTACGAGACTTCGGCTGGGCTGCCCGAACATAAATATTTTTGCCGTGGCAGGTTTTGTACGAGGCCTCTCGTAACAAAGTGGCGCAGTCGGTAGGATCCACAGCTTGCTGTTGGATCCGACTTATGCTTCCTCCTTAAAACCAACTTTCCCTTAATTATAATCGGTGGAAGTATATTAACTATAAATCTGTAATTTATTTTGGCAGAGAAACGAAACTCTGCCAAAAGAACGGAAAAAGAAAAGAAGCGTCTCATTTTAAGAAAACAAAAAAAAGAAATAGCGTCTCAAAGTGCGTCATATTGTAATATTGATTTTTTTTCCTCTCCCCTTTTATATGTTGTGACTCATAAGGATAAATAGGGTCCGCACCCGAAATAGAATCGTTTCCAATTCAAGTGAGGGTGGGACAACTAGGGTTCTCATCCACCCCCTTTCTTTTTTTTTCTCGCTCTAGTCAACTCCCCTTCCTCCCTTTTTGTAACTAATAACTTATAAGTTTTTAAAAGAAAAAAAAAAAAAAAGAGCAATGGGGGTCACTCGAACCCCTACAAAAACCAGTGGCCGGGCGTTGCGAACCCCCGGCAAAGTAGTTAGTAAATACAGGGACATGGCAGCGAAGGCCATAAAAAATTACGCGACCGCGTTGGACAACACTTATAAAATCAACCCCACCTCTCCTAGGCCCTCGTCCGCGCCAAGCGCATCGGCGGAACGAGGCACTCCTACCCCAATGGAGGTCGCCCCTCCATACACATTTTCTGCTCCCACATCGCCGGCCGAGACCCACAACCCTTTATTTTGGACATTTGATTTGCCGGACCCTAATCAGCAACCTCCCCTCACATCCACCCCCTTCCAAATCTTCCGGTCGCCAGAACCAAACCCAGATCAGCTCGTGTACAGGGATCCGAGGAATCCCCTTGATTCTCAAATGCAGGGGACAGCCATCTTTCTCGGGCAAAATGGACCACCGAGAATCCCTTCTCAGCTGACTCCGCCCCTAATTCCGCCTCCCGCACAAAACCTATTAGTGTCACCGGTCACCTTCCCACCTGCCCAACAACCAATCTTACCCCCTTATTCTAACAACCACTCGTATTCCCTAACGCAGAGTCAACCGATAGTCCCTCCACCCACAGCACCTCTTCAGCCGCAAACCCATCCGAAAAATTTCTCGCTTGGGAACAGGACACAACCGGCCCAAGTCCGCTTCGCACAACTGCAACAGGCCCGAGCCCAAGCCCAAGCACAGGCCCAGGCTCAAGCTCAAGCCCAATCGTTAACCCAGGCCCAGGCTCAGGCTCAGGCCCAGGCTCAGGCTCAGGCCCAGGCCCTAGCTCAAACTCAACTGCAGGCTCTGGCCCAAAGCCAAACTCAAAATCAAGCTCAAGCTCAAGCTCAAGCTCAGACACAGGCACAGGCACAGGCGCAAGCTGCAGTGGCGGCCCAGGGTCCGGGAACTCAACTGCCACACAATTTCGGGCAGCAAACCTTACCGCAAAATCTATCGCACCCCTCCTACCAAGCCTCAATTGCGCAAATAGCTCAACAGAGGGCATTGCAAGCGCAACAAGCACAACATAAGGCCCTGCAAATGCAGCAAGCACTGAATAAAGCGCAGCTCCAGACGCAGATACAAAATTTGCAGGCCCAAATCCAAGCATTGCAGTTGCAGGCCCACCAAGGCTCTATTCCCCAAGCTCCTGCACCAGTGCCAATAGCTCCTTCTCATCCAATAGTATGCCCCAATCCATTACCCATTAATCCCGCCTTCGGATTAACAGTAGGAGCTGGGAATTCCTCCCGTGCGACTTATGATCTCAACCCCTTCAAATACATGGAGGCACTTCCCATCTTTTCGCCGCGAAGCGGAATGACGGCCCAGTCATATCTACAAAATATAGAAATGATGGCCGAAGAAGCCGGATGGACCGATTGGGAAACCCGACGGGCAGCCGTCTGGGCTTTGCGTGATGGTTATAGAGAAAGACTAATGAACAGGCCCGAATATAACCTAATACAAGATTGGGCTGCAATGAAGGCCCTCATCCTGGCGGAGTTTGTAGATAAGCCCTCGTTAGCGGCCATAACAGGCCGATTGAGCAAAATATCAAGAGGCGAAAAAGAGCCCATTAAAGACTTTAACAAAAGAATAAGAGAGATAGTGGCCCCCTTAATCGGAAAACCGGTATTAGAACATATCTATCCGATGGTCTACAAACATTATGTAGACTCGGTTAATGAAATTACCATCGCGACGGCACTAGCGGCAAATCCTCCAACAAACCTTGCCTCACTCCTCACCAGGGCTGAAGACTTGGAAAGCCTTATTCCTAAAATGAAATACGGCTCTGCCCCCATCCCACCCTCCCGTTACGATAACCGCCCCAACCTCCCACGGAACTCCTACAATTCCAGGCCATCCTATGCTCAGGCAACGCGGAACCCAAACCAGAATAAGAACGTCAATTTTTTAGGCACTCGCCCCCCACCGAGGGGGCCTCCTTACCCAAAGACGAAATATCCAACCCAAAATCAATCCAACTCCCAAATCCCGAGATTAATGGATTTAGAGATTCCACCCCCACGCTTCAATCCCAGATTCGTCAATGCAGCGACGGCTCAACGCCTTCCGCGACTCATGGACCTCGACGTCCCTCCTCCTCCTCTTCTCAACCTTCCTCGGTTCAATCGCGACGACCCCGACCTTTGGGAGATTTTCGGACCCGCGACACCCCCCAAACGTCGATCAGACACGTTCGAGTTGTCGGATCACGAATTCCCCCCATTGGGAAATCCGGACGACGTTTTTCTTTAAATCGCGACAGAGGAGCTCCCATGATTTTTGCAAAAAATCCCCAAAATGTGCAACTAACAATACTAGTTGACTCGGGAGCAGATATTTCGGTAATAGCAGATAAGTTTGTCTCACCAACTAAAATTTTCCCGTTACATACGCCAATCCAATTATTCGCGTTTTCGGGCCACGAAATAGAAGTCCTCGGGAAATGTACGAAAAAATTAATTGTAAATAGACAATCAATAAATATCGATTTTATTGTAGCCCCTACCGATGCTATTGCTCACCAACCCATTGTGTTAGGAAACGATATTTTACATCCCCTACAAGCAAACATCGATTACCCCACGAAAACCCTAACCTTAAAAGGAATCGGTAAAATACCTCTCTCCTTTCCCCCCAATGCCCAGCCCCCATCGGAATTTGATGTAACTCATACAATTATCCTACGTGACACCGATACATCCTCCAACCAGATAACCAACCAAACAGAACTAATGACGACAACAAGACCAAATAACGAATACACCAAAGAACAAAGCCCCTTTCCCAACCCCCCTTCCCTTACACCTCACGCCAACACAACTAATCCATCTCCGAAAACCTCAATACTTAAAAAACCTCGCCCCAAATTATCCAAAAAAGTCTCCTTTCAGCTCCCGCATGATACGCGATCGAAACAACCGACACGACTAAATTCACAACCTCAGTCTCACAGAAACAAAATATCCCCTCCTAAAAATTCCACAACACATAAGCAATCCGGGAATACTCACCAACCGCCCTATCGCAATTTAGTGACACAAGGGGAATCTCTTCATTCATCCCTACATCCCGGAATTGACCCACATCCAACCATCTGCTCAATCTCCTGCGCCGACAAGCGAATTGTTGTCCCACCATTTAGCTCCATTTTAATATCGGATTCCAATTATATTGCTCCTCGTCATCATCCATACACAGGTTTCCATGATCGAGCTATCTACAGAATTCATGGTGTTATAGGTGAAAATGATCAAAAATTACTGTACATTAATAACCCCACGAATCACCCATTAGTATGCACTGAAGAAGATCTTGTAGGCATAGCGCCAGACGACCCGGAAGCCGAATTAAAAAAATTCGCGCAGTCAGGAGAAAAAATTAATTTTCACATTGCATCCCTTTTAATTCCCCCTCACCTTCCAACGAATATAGCATCTGCATTCGTGTCGTTAGCCTTATCGCACGCGGACATTTTTTTCCATAAAGACTCGAAATTAGGGATTACAGGAGTCCCTGATTATGAAGTTCAATTATCCTCCAATGAACCCCTCTTCACTCCACAATATCCCATCCCACATAAATATAAGATTCCCATTAAAAAGGAAATTGATTCCATGCTAAAACTCGGTATTATCGAACCGGCCTTTAGCAAATTTAATTCACCAGTATTAATCCTCCCAAAACCCAATGGCGATTTTAGATTCCTATTCGATGCTCGCAAAATTAACACCCGCATTTTACGCCGCGATTATCCTATCCCTCGAGTACCAGATCTCCTCCATCAACTTAGCGGCGCAAACCTATTCAGTTCTTTGGACTTACGAAGTGGCTATTATCAAATTAATTGCAGCCCTAACTCTCGTGACCTCTTCGCATTCAGCGTCTTCGGCAAATCGTACAGGTATACCAAACTCCCCCAAGGAACATCTGAAAGCCCTTCATTTTTTGGCTACATACTCCAACAAATTTTATCCGATATTCCTAACCTCATTGTTTATTTCGATGACCTCTTTGTTTACACCAAACCATCCCCCGAAGCTAAATACGACCATAAAACTCACCTCCAAGCTCTTACACTCCTCTTTGACACACTTGAGAAACATAACATTAAGCTCAGTCCCGCGAAATGCAAATTTTTTCGAAAGAAAATCAAATTCTTAGGCTTTATTATTGAAAATGGCACGATCAGCCCTGATCCCAAACTGGTCGAAGCCCTTCAAAAGATTGCCCCGTGTAAAAATGTCAAGGAAATTCAAAAATTTATTGGCCTTGCGGGTTTTTACAGACAATTCATCCCACAATTCTCGGAAATAGTAGAACCTTTAACCCAGCTAACCCGGAAAAATATCAAATTCGCCTGGGGACCCGCCCAAGACAAAGCAATGGCCGTCATTAAAACTTTACTAACAGAAGCCCCTATCTTAGGCCTACCGGACTTCACAATCCCCTTTGGCCTTTCGACCGATGCTAGTGGATTAGCCATTGCAGGATCCTTACATCAGACCCAAAACTCGGAATATGTCCAACTTGGATATTACAGCGCTATGTTAAAACCGAATGAACGGAACTGGCCAATTTATCAATTAGAACTTTATGCCTTATTCAAAAGTCTTCACTTTTATTACCGCATACTCAAAGGACATGATATTATCATTTATTGCGATAACTCCAATATTTGCGGCTCCCTCAAACTCCAAAATCAACCCCCAAAAGTCATCCGTTGGCTTACATTTATCTTACAGTTCAGCTTTAAAATCGTACTAGTTAGATCTCAGGAAAATATTGTCCCAGACGCATTGACCCGGGTTTCGTTTGTTAATGCCCTAATTATGGCGGTAACAGAAAGTCCAATTCAAGCCACCGCATTGCAAAATGACCCCCAACAATGGCCCAAGTCCCTTGATCTTAACCGCTTACGAAACCTTCAAAATGAAGAATTTTCGGAAGAAATTTCATCGGCCAAAAACAATCCTGATACAGCCCATTATTCCCTTGAATCGAATCAGCTGTTATATAAAAAAGACCTCCGCAGTGGCGGTTTGCGTCTCTGCATCCCTACAGTCATGAGATATGACCTCATTCATTCGTTCCATACAACCAAAATGGCTGGATTCCATCTTGGATTTCCTAAAACTCTTGCCCTTTTCCAGATCCGTTATTATTGGCCAAATATGGCGAATGATATAAAAAATTATATTCGCGATTGTTTAATTTGTGCTAAACGCAAAGCTGATTTACAGAAACCGAAACTACCATTCCGTCCTCGCCCTCCAACAACTTTACCCTTCCAGGATGTCGCCACTGATTTAGTCGGTCCTATCCGATCCCCTTTCACTGACTATCGATTTTTGTTAACATGTGAATGCTTACACACACGATTCTTATTAGCATTCCCCTTAGTGGAATCCTCTACAACAACAATAACCCACACCCTCCTAAAATACGTTTTTTCCATATTCGGCCTTCCTCTAAATTTAACCTCAGACAACGGTCCCAATTTAGTAGCAGAAATTCTAACGACCCTTTGTAAATTGTTACAAATCGATCGCATCTGCACATCCCCGTTTCATCCCCAAGGCAATGCGATCATTGAGCGCAGCCATCAACTTTTAAAAGACATTATTGCAATGGCAACGGATGCCCGCGACGATTGGGCCGAACAAGTACCTATGGCTGTTTATTGTATTAACAATAGTCATCACGCCACCATAAATACCACCCCGTTCAAAGCTCTTTTTGGATTCTACGGCCGTAACCCTTTCGATAACATAGATATTCCCCTTAATGTACGGTATGATTATATTGACAATCTCCCTCAAGCCACCTTCGCCCGATTCCAATTAATCCACACAACCATTGCGGAACGTATCCAAAAAATGAATCAAAAAACTTTAGAACGTCACAATAAAAATGTTCCTAACCCTGCCCCCTTTAAAGTAGGGGATCTAGTTTTGAAAAAAGTTATGTCCCAAAAAGGCAAAGCCTTAAAAAATCGATTCGAAGGCCCTTTCGAAGTAACAAAAGTTACTAATCATGTTAATATACAATTAAGAGACATTAATTCGCCGACACCCAAAATTATTAAATGTCACGCGGAACACTTAAAAAAGTTCAAACTTAATATGGTACAAAACCCTAATGAGATGCCTCAAACCCCAAAACAACGAGACGCTTCCCCTTCCAAAAATCTTCCCACACATCCATATCATTTACGCCCCCGTAAACAACCCTACTAACATATATTTATATTTTTCTTTTTTTTTTTCTTTAAAATACAGGTGTAACTAACTTAAAATTTTCCTTTCCCTATTTAGTCTCTATCTTAACCTTTCTTTATTGAGTCTGCCTTTAACAGTAGTCAATTAAATTATCTCAACTCTTCCCCTAGTAAATATTATAAATACAACTATCAATTGATACTCTTTTTCCTTATTTAATCATTCTCTTTTCCTTCACTAAATCTAAACTTAATTAATTCTCGAGTCTCTTAAGTAGAAAAAATTCATTGTGCCTCTCCTGGCACCCACTTAACTATTTAGCTAGGACACTATCAAATGAGTGGTAGCTTCTATAGTGCATGGCATGCTCACTCTCCCACAAGCCCAAATTAATAGACATATTTAAATGTTTTAGCTTCATGTTCCTTGCCCAAGCGAAGGCAGAGACATATCAGGCCGTAGGCCTCACAATATCCGACTTCAAAGGAGGACACCTAGCGGAAACACTGGTCAATCACGAGATATTGATTGGCCTTGATACTCCCAACTTCTTTGTTGCCGAAGCCTTGCGGCAAGTAGTCAACAGCACCAACAATGCCGTCTGGACTGTTACGGCAAAAATCGAGCAGCAAGTCAACAACACCCTCGAGCGACTCCGAGCCCAAATGCACGAAATCACGGAGTTTCACCCAAACCTTAACACCAGGACTAACCAGCGCTCCAGAAGGACACTTCCGGGACTGTCACAGATCTTCAGCGTCGGTTCCCAGATCCTCAGCAACGCAGCTGGAAGCGCCGGGCGATTAAGCCTCTCGGCAGGACACATCGCAGGAGCAGCCTCTCGAGCTGGACAATTCGCCGGAACAGTAGCTCGAACAGTACCAAGTGGCTTAGGTCACGCCGCCAGCTTGGGTAGCCTTGCTTCCCAAGTCTCGGGACCAGTCGCCTCATCCATCTCTCGCGCCGCTTCCGTCGCTGGAAACATCGGTCAAGCTTCCTCAGCAGCATCCAACATCGGACGGACAATGGTTTCAGTCGGAACATCCACATCTTCCCTGGCATCTCGCGCAGGACACCTTATCCACGGACTCACTCCACTTCAACTGACCCTCAAATCTTTGGGCATAGCAACAGGATTTGGCATGGCAGGAGCAGGATCGGTAGGAGCCTACTACCAATTTGTCACAAAAAAACGCCTCGATTCACAAGATCAAAGAATTGACCGACTTGCTAACATTGCCGACATCATGCAATTATCCATCTCCCCTTACAAATCCAAGAACACACCCCCTAACTACGATTTTATCCAAAGATTTGTCACAATTTTTCAAGAAACCACTGATCCAGAATTACTCCTCCACCAAACACAAACTCTCCTTCAAGAATATTATGAGCGTGTTATTACTGCCCTTCGGCGTTTAGAAGGGAAATCAATCACCAAATTCCTATGGAGTGAAAATGACATCCAAACTTATATTGATTTAAACCTTCCAAAAGGGAACTCCTTCACCCCTATCGGCATCCTCCAACTCCCAGCTAATCTCACAAAGGTTGACCCCTTAAATTTCCAACTCGCCTTCACGATCCCATTGCCCCCTAAAAACAGTGTCCTAACGCCCGTTTTCTATGCCCCCTGGGATGGCATGCGGAAATATGGCCAAGAATGCCTTAAATTCCTTCTTTGGGAAAAGAAAGCCGCTCTCATTACTAACTCCGATTACGTTAACCTTCAATTCGAAAACGTCACTTACGTTGACCCCAAATTTTGTATCAGAGCCCCAATGATGGTCTGTGAAAGAAAGGCGTTACAACAGCCCATGCCTGAAGTCGCCTTCGCGGACTGTCCCAAAACCTATCACGACGAGGATTGACTCGATACCCATTCCCGAATTAAAAGGAACCTTCCCTTTAACACAACCCGAATTCCAACCACAAAATCGACGACAACTCCAAAACCCAAACCCGAAAATCCTGAACCCGATCAACAACAACTCCCCTCGCCCCCACAATTGTCCTCTACTTGCGCCTCTCCAGAATCCATCCAAAATGCCCTTAACTCATTTTTACAATCATTGGCACATTTAAATGATTCAACATTAAAAATAAAAGGTGTCTCAACAATTTGTTCCCAACTGACCTCCCTTCCTCTATTCTCGGCTAACCACGTCTTATGGATTATTATTGCCTCCCAAGCTTATTTAATCCTTATGTTGACCTGTTGCCCCCTCCTTCGTCGTTCGTCTCGACCTCAATACGTATAAAACTTAAATGCGCAAAGATAATATTTCTGGGCATGAAATAATATGCCTGGGGATAAATAAAAATATCGCCCGCAATGCATTGCCTCAACAAAAAATTCATTAATGAACCATTCTCCAAAATGAAAAATGACATTCCTATATCCATCCCTAACCCCGCAATCCCCTTTTTGTATTTACCAGCTTCCAAGCCAGCTGCAACTCATCCCTCTTACCACCCAGCTGACTTCCCACCCCACGAAGATGGTCCTTATCGGATTCCCATCGTCGATCACTGAGAAAAGCTACACGAAGACTTTTCCCCCGTCAAGGGAAACATATTCTTCATCGCGGGTTGCCAAATGACGAGGGCCCACGTCAGGGCGCACCCACAGGCAAAGATGCAACAACCTGTACTCGTTGGAAAAGACATCCGCGATTCCTTGGTGACGATCAAAGAATCTACGCGGATTCACCGACTTACACACGGCGGTTGAACTTAGCAAACGCTTCTCACTCGTCTAACATCTTTGTCATTAGCTTCGCTGGACACCAAAGGTCGATACATTTTCCTAACTCTTTTTCCCACCCACCTCCAAAAAGATTTTACAACCCAACCCAACCAAATCCCCTATGCTCGCCACTCAACCTATTCGACACCTTCACCATTAATTTCGCGAGACACAACAGTGCCAAAAAATTCCCAAACTGATTTTCCCAGCCCGCCCACATGGTTCTCCAACCGCTATCCCCGACCCCCCCCCCCCCCCATCTTTATCTTTTTCCCGTCCACATACGAATCCATTTCTCCCTTTATCCCTTGCCCCCTAATTACGCGATACATTAAAACTATGGGTACTAACCCCAGTTAACGCTTCGAACCTCAAAAACAAAAGTGAACCCCTTAAGTACTAACAAGTGACAGTGGTCTAGTGCTAGTTAATAATTAAAGAAAATATAATAACAGAATGATTTATAACCTTAGAAGTGCGGCCCTAGAATGGCCAAGTAATATAGCGTCAGATAAGTATTCAGACAATTGTCTCTCTATGTTAATCCTAGAATAGTATCAACTAACATTAGCCTAATAATTGAATGTATCACGGGATAATGCGCAGCCCCTTCTTTTGTCCTTCCACATTCGTCTGTCCTACCAACAGACCTTTTAACTCGGAAGTCGTGTCACGCAATAAATTATTGCAGACATCTAACGATTCCCTAAGCAGATGTTTTCCCAAAAATCCCATCCAACCCCAGCATATTTGTCGCATCTATGGACCGTAACCCCGTTGCTGCATCCCCCAACTCGTTACAGCTGGTCGCTGTTTTACCCCTATATACGACCCTGCATTTTGATACCCCCACTTCTCCCTGAACTACTCTACATGGCCCACATCTGGAATTCCCCAAACCTTATTATTAAAAAATGACGCCCCTTATCTCTTCAACATCACTTCTCCCAATCAATTCTCAGCTCCAGCCACCCTAAATCCGGGGAACAAGCTGGATGCAACACACCACCCGTCACTTCTGTATCGTCACTCAACATGAGTACACAAAAACGATACACCGATCAACACCTCGATTCGCTCGAGTCGTCCGACTCGGACGACACCACCTGGGAACGGCCAGTGGGACGGGGAGGGGTTAGACCGAAACCCCTGCCTTCCACCCCGTGGTCCCCGTCGCCGCCGTCTCCGCCACCCCGGCAATATGTTACTATGGCCGGCCGGGGTTGGCGTCCAAGGCCACAAAATCGACCTGGAGAACTATACCAACCGCCCCAAGGCCCAGGGGCCTCCACCCAACGGGCACCAACAACACGGGATGCGGCGACACAAACGGCCACACAAACGGACTCACCCACCCCACGGGCTGTGGTCATTATCCTTCTAGAATAATGTATATCTTCTTGAATAAATATATCTACCTATAATATGGTTTCATAATCTAAAAAAAAAAAAAAAAAAAAAAAAAAAAAAAAAAAAAAAAAAAAAACAAATAATAATCCTAACTAAATGTACACTCAAAGTTAGTGCCAGCACATCCGAGTCACCCGTCCCCCGCACATATGCCCATGTTGCACGTGCACCCTGTCCTCTTTAGCTCGGATTTGCTCGCACAACTACCCATATTTATCAATTTCATGTAATGGTTACTGCACTACTCCCCATTCACTTTGGTATCCCTGGTCCCCCTTCAAGAGAGGGGGGGGAAGATGTTAACGTAGTTAACATTGGGCAGGACTATTCCGACCCTGCTCTGCGAGACGCTTTAAAAATAGAATAGAGGAATGATAAAAGAAAGCGCTCGCAGAAGCAAGATATGGGGAAGAATGGTCCTCACCCAATGCAGCATCAACCCCACAGCTAAAGCTGTGAGGGTGGAAAGCGTCTCTTCGGGAGAGACGCGGCAGACGCTTCTTGACTCTCGCAGACGCCTAACGTTTCGAGACGCGTTTTCGGTTAGCCCGTTTTTTCCTCTATCTTTTTCTTGTCTGAAAAACCCCAGGCTAATCGATCGACCCCAGTTTAACTTCTGAAGATTAATTAATAGTGCAGTGACCAAAAGTATAATTAGTATTCAAGTGTAAGTCAACAATGGTACAACAATATATATTAGTGTGGTAAGTCTAAGAACACTTTTCTATTGATTGATACCCTGCCTTCTCCTTTTGCTTTCCCTTCCTTTAAGTTACGAGACTTCGGCTGGGCTGCCCGAACATAAATATTTTTGCCGTGGCAGGTTTTGTACGAGGCCTCTCGTAACATGAGGATATCTTCATGTACCCTCCTCAAGGTGTAGAGGTTCCGAGAGGGATGGTTTATAAGTTAGACAAAAGCCTGTATGGTCTTCGGCAAGCTGCCAGGTGCTGGAATCAAACTTTCAATGAATATTTAGTTGCAAATGGCTTTCGTCGTTCAGATGTTGATATCTGCCTTTACGTTAATCGTAGAAATAATGTTAATCATTATCTTCTCCTTTATGTTGACGACATAATTTTGTGTGGTCCGGATTTGAATTATTTGAATTGTATTAAAACTAGTTTGATGAAAGCTTTTCAAATGAAAGACCAAGGAATACTTCGAAATTTCCTAGGTTTAGAAATAAATTATGACCACTCTGCAGGTGAGATGAAAATCTCTCAACGAGCTTATACAGAGAAGGTATTACGTCGCTTCAATTTTTACGATTGCGCACCCGTTGAAACCCCTATTGAAGCAAAGTTGGATTTGGAGGATCAGCTTGAGAAAGAAAATATTAGTGAACAAACTTCTTCCACTTTATCTAAGCCTGAAAAGTCTAAATATCCTATTCGTGAACTCATTGGTTGTTTGATGTATTTAATGCTTTCTACTCGACCGGACATTTCATTTGCGGTTCATTTCTTTACTAGGTACTTAGAGTCTACCTCAAAAATTGTATGGACACATTTAACTCGTATTCTAAGATATCTTCAAGGGACTCTTGATTTAGGTCTTCTTTATAAACGATCATCTAGTACTTCTAATGACTCTTTAATTCCTTTAATTGGTTATGCGGATTCCGATTGGGGTTCCGATCGAAAAGATCGGAAGTCAATCTCAGGTTATTGTTTCACTTTAAATTCTAATTTAATTATATGGAAAACTAAAAAGCAAACTTCACTTGCGATATCTTCTGCAGAAGCAGAGGTTCAATGCTTAGCTGCCTGTATTTCTGAATCACTTTGGATTAAGCGTCTATTAAAAAATGATTTAAACATTTGCATTACTTATGTACCAATTCATGAAGATAATAAGTCAGCAATTAGTATTGTTGAAAATCCGCAGAACGTAAAACGAGTTAAGCATATTGATATTAAAGTACATTTTCTGAATGATTTGCTGATTAAAGATGAAATAAGATTGGTTTATTGCCCGACAT
Source organism: Liposcelis brunnea (assembly GCA_023512825.1). Lineage (NCBI taxonomy): Eukaryota > Metazoa > Arthropoda > Insecta > Psocodea > Liposcelididae > Liposcelis > Liposcelis brunnea. Next base: position 23,608,390 of record CM042067.1, read on the forward strand.
CCTCTCAATTAGCCGACGTCTTCACAAAAGCATTAAATAGGGTGCTATTTTTAAAATTCCGTAACCAGCTCGTAACAGCACTATGAATTTTTTATGATTATTTGTAACTCTACTCTATATTAATTTTATTTTGATTTTGTAATCTCCAGCAATGACAAATCGGTTCAGACTATCATTTAATCTTTTAATCATTTATTTTTAATCTTTTGCGATTTGTCATTGAAGGGGAGCGTTAGATTTTATATACTTGTTTTTAATTCTACTTTTCTAATCGTTCTTTATTTTGATCATCTTTTGTCTTTTCTATCTATTTTGTTTAAGCTCTCCATTTTTTTATTCCTTTCTCGCTCTTCGAATTGTAAACATGTTATTTTTTATTTTTGAATATATATATATTTTTTTAAGAATTATTTAACCAAGGAATATTTACGAAAGGTAAAAAGCAGACCGAAATTCCTCTAATAATTTTAGAAGTCTCATTGATGATTTCCAATCGCATCTCGAGTCAATTACAATCCTTGAAACAGGAATTTGACACTTTTTTGTTCATTATTCGTGAGCCCCGACATTTTAGCCGCTAAACTGCAGATATGAGTCAACGATACCGTCTTCGATTAGAAAGTTTCTCCAAAACAAAATCACAATCATACTCAAGAGAAAAAAATGTTCGTGCCCGCGAGAATTACCTCTTCATCGACCAAAATCTATTTCGAAAAATACGTCAGCACATAATCTTATAATTCAAGGAGAAACATTTTATGTTACTTTCTGATATCGATCTTGAAAAAAAAAAGCGATTAAAATTTGAGGAGACACGAAAATCTCAACATCACATGACGCAACCGTAGAAAACTGAGACAAAAATCTTGGAAGATTTTTAATAAAAAAAAGAAAAAGAAAGAATCGAAGGGTTAAAATAGTGGTCATTAGCTGATAAATTATCATTAAGAATACGAGAGCAATCAGTTTCCGCAGTCGCTCCTTTTGTTGTACGGATCGTTCATCAAACTCGCTAAGTTTATAATATGGAAGAAGGAAAGGGTTTCCACTATGACGCTCTTTTATAGTGTCGGAACTAGTTTCGATATCTCGGAACGGGGTCGTCGCCTTTTATTTGACACGGCTGATGGGGGAAAAGGAGAGAATGTGTCACAGGAGACCGAATTTAATCAGACAGTATGTTACTTGATGAAATATTCCTCATGCTAAAATGCTTTAATCGTTATCTCGGAACATGAAAAATAACTAAGTTTTTTCATTCATTTTTATTCCTTGGATAATAATCCGGATATTTTATCCCGTTTGAATGTCGTTAAATTCCTTGAAATCCGATATTTTGTAATTTGTTTCGAAACGAAATCCGCATCGAAAGAAGGAAAAAAAAGGGGGAAAGAAACGAAGGAAATATTCTCGGAATGATTTGTCAAAGAAGTCATCATAATATAAACCTAATGTTCGATTATTATCGTTATCGTCATTTTTCTTCCTCGGGAATGATTTGCGTGGATAAGGTAAGATTCCCGATTCCAACTATAACATAATCATAATACCTACGGGTAAGAAACTCATATTGAAAAGGTCACTTATCGGAGAAAACCCTATCGTCTAATTTATTTGAGTAAAATCAAGTCGTCAGGAGATCAAGAATTCAAAAGTGAAAACTCACGTTATTTATAAAACAACAACGCCGCGGCGTTCCACTAAGAAACATGCTAATATAAAAATATTCCAAAAGTTTTTGCCGAAATAAGCCACCGTAAAATTACTCCTCCAGCTCAGAAAAGGCTTTGTTGGCGAATTTAAAGTCATCGGCCTTTGGGGTAAAGAATATGAAAACCCAAGTACATTTTTTTCCGGTTAAACTTCATACATGGTTTCTCGAATCAGCCGGTATTCGGTATAACGATGTTTCGAAATAAAAGAAATTTGATTATAATTTCCTCGATCGATTAACCAATTAACCGAAAGCGCAACACCGGTGTTACGTGTAATTTATTTAATTTAGTGCATGGAAAGGCTTACGAGGCGTCAGTTATGTTCCCGCTTTGCACGATTTGACTAGTAAATTATGAATCCAAATGTGCACCGAGTTTTTAGCTCGAAAATTTGAATACCGGGAAAGATTTTGCTGCAATGCATAAGCGGACAGAGACCATCATTATTTCAGAATTTTACAACGAAAAGTTCCACAAAACAAGTGTACAAAAGAAACTGAGAGGAAATATAATGCCGCCTTTTTCCGTCCTAAATCACTCGATTTTTTTCCTTTTTATTTTTTTCTTTCAAGGGGAAAAGATACTTCGACGTTCCAAGTTATTTCCGGCCCTTTTCCATAACTTCGATTCCGTGAAAAGCTAGAGCAAAAAATGGATTTGCTTAGGATCCCTTGCCGCAAAAGAAGGAAAAAGTACCGTCTTAATCCTTATTACACATTTTTTTTCCAGGTATAATTTAGTGTTTCTCGGAGTCACGTACCTGATGCCTATGGTCGTTATGGCAGTTTGCTACACGCTCATGGGAAGAGAACTATGGGGCAGTCGCTCGATAGGAGAATTAACTCAAAGACAAATAGATTCCATTAAATCGAAGAGAAAGGTGCGATAGCGAAACTTGTTTGCCTATGATCGATTCAGCAAATAAATTACTTTTTTTTCTTTTCAGGTTGTGAGAATGTTTATAATAGTAGTAGCGATATTTGCCTTTTGTTGGCTGCCTTATCACGGTTATTTTATTTATGCCTATCATAATAATTCGATAGCTGGAAAGGATTACGTACAACACGTCTTCTTATCTTTTTATTGGTTGGCCATGTCCAACGCTATGGTCAACCCGATAATATATTATTGGATGAACGTTAGGTGAGTTCGAAAAAATAATTTTTTTTTTAAAAAGCAACAACAGTTTTTTTTCGAAGCGACGAAGTCTTCGAAGCCTCTATCTCGAGGCTTTCGAATTCCTGGAACCGGAACACGACAATCATTCTTAGGCCTAGCACATATGCATCTCGTGTCAAAAGCAACAAACAACCCTGAAAAATGACATTAATCTAGTTCACACGAGGGAAGAAAGAAAATGAAAGTAATTTCTCGAGAATAAAGTTATAAAAGGGTAAAGTACAAATTGACATCGTAAGTCTGACGAAATAGGCTATTCGTCTAAAAGATAAAACAACTCCGGCTTTATTACTTTTTTTTTGGGTGAAAAAATTTTTACGATTTCATACTTCAGCTTCGAAACGACAATATAAGCTTTATTAACTAATATATCCTCTATTTGGAGATAAAAAATGAACATTATTTTCATTATTTCGAGATCTGGTCTTATAATTTTATTTTATTTGAATTATTGCTTCACCTTTCTTTTCATAAATTCTTAACTTTTTATACGAAGACTTCGTTTTTATTTTGGGACTTTTCTCTTCTCTAAGTCGAGCACTTTCGTTGCAGAAAGGATTATGACTCGAACAGAAATTTTAAAATAACCCAGACTTAATACGATTCCGGCCCCATATATTGAAAATCAATCACAAAATAATTTTTATCATACAAATAGGGAAATTTTCGTTTTGGATATCTAGAAGGGGAATAGATCAAGAATCATCCTCTATGATGTGCAAAAACCAGTATCATACATTAATATCAAGAGAACCCCCTCCCCTTCCTTCCCGCAAAATGGTTACTTGATGCCCCTTTCTGAATTTTTTACTGCTTTCTACATTTACAGTATTATTTTTCTACTCAAGAGCCAAGGTCTTTTTAAATTAGAACCCATCCGCGCATGCACTCTTTAAAATTCTAAATATCTCTTCAACAAAACCAGAAACTCTAAAGGGGTTAATGCTCGGCTTGAGAAAGGGAAAAAACTAACCTTCGATTTTGTCGGCGACTCTGATAAGACAATGGAAAGAATAACGCAGCTTATATCATATTTTTCTCAAGTAAATGATTGCCAAATACTTGCACAAGGGATTTCACAAATTTTGAAAAAATTCAAGTCGGGCGAACAAAAAAATTGACAATTGAATTTTCACCCTGTCTGTAAAAACATCATACAAAAAGCTATTCGCACCACGTATATAGGTCAGAACTTTTTATTTTCAATGAATATTTTAGAAAAGCCGGAATGGTTCTGCGGAAGAAACTGGAAACTCAAATATGGATTTCTATTTTCAGGTTTCGGATATATTTTCAACGAGTTATTTGTTGTTGCTGCCTCAGACCGAAATATAAAGAAAACTATCCGATAATACCCAGAGTGAAACGAGTCTGCAGTCAATCGGATTTTGCGAGATCGAAATCTGGTAAGGGTTTGCTATTATTTTGAATAATTTTTCCTGCTCCCGTTTTTCATAACTCATACACGTAAAATAAAAGAAACAACTTGCATTTTTTTTTTACGCAGAGAAAACGAAGTATATATCGATATACTGGAAGAGACGTACTCAGGAATCCAGGCTCCGTCACATGCCAAGCTACAACAGGGAACGAATAATTAACGGGGTACCGGCCAATACGTGACATTACTCGGAAAATGACGCCAACCATTTGTGTAACGGTAAAAATGGGAGAACTCAAAACGAACTTGAGCTATTCCAATTCAGGCTTAAAGAATACTAAAAATTTTTACTATTGCTATGTATAAAATTAAATTTATTTTTCATATTTGTTATTTCAATAATATGTATTTTCTCGTAATATGTATCAATTCAATATTTTTCCTTTTCGGTGGCAACCAAAAAAAGATTTAAAACAAATTATCTTTTTTGGTTGAACTAATGTCATTGCAAACAACTTATCTAAACCTTATATAAATTGAAAACACTATAAAACCCTGTCTGTTCAACTGCCTTAATACTCACTCATCCGTTTTTAGCTAATTGCATGATTTGCAACTAAAAATACTTGAATAAACAACAAGCAGAGGATGCGAGGCTAATAATTTGATAAACATGAGAAAACCATTTTACAACTACCTTCTAGCCATTTCCACTTAAAAAAATTTTATTTGACTGAGTTGATCAAAACAAACAAAAAAGTAATTATAATTTCAAATTTAGTTTCACCTGAGCATATTCTTACTAAGAAACTCCAGTTAACCAAAAAATAGGTGTGCAAACCTTCTTCCAGATGAAAACTTAAAAGAATTATTTTCAAAAATAAAAAATAATTATGTGGACCAAAAAAATCTCACAATACACATGCCGACATGCCTGAACATTTAATATGAAACCAACAAGTCAAGTGCCCTAACAGTCCCTGCGTCTTTATATTAGCTCAGTTGTATGACTATTAAATATATTAAACTCCAAGTTTATAAGCCTAATCTGCTGCTCTTGAAAAAAGATAGAGATACAAACATGGGAAACATTAAAATATCCCACATTTCTTTTTTTTGGGGGGCTTTCACGGAAAGATTCAGACAGAAAAGCTTAAAACAAGAAGCTCTTAGTTCTAGGGAATAAGTTTTGATTGAAAACAAGTTTGCTGTATATTATTTTTATCACACAGATTATTATGGCTAAGAAAAAGGTTTCCGTTCAATTATTTAAATTTTTTTACGACCGCATAAGGCTGTTGCAACTACTAAATGGCTTTCATTCAAAAGCGGATAAAAAATTCATTCGAAAAAGTGGTGAACCCATTTCAAATTAGTATGATTTGTTTAATATAAGACCTTAATTTTTTCCTTAAACATGTTTTCGGCCCTACATTGTGGCTAACCAGAAAAATACCGAATTGCAATCAAAACATTCAATCAAAAACATAGAGAAAAAATCATAACCCTACCTTGTCATATCTTTTGTTTTTCACAGATATCCATTCGTTTATTTCGAAGTTAATACACTTCACTGACCATTTCTAATTACAGTACACTTTCTTCACTATAACATTTCTGAACAACTAATTTGAAACCGTCGTCTGATCTACGAAAAAATAAATAAATAAAAAAGTCACCGCCATTATCTTATCCGACAGACCGCCACGAGTTGTGTGTGTCTGACTGAAACTCCAACTGCGGCTGCGCTTTAACTGAAGTGAGCAGAATTGCCAACTTCTTTTAACCGCCATGAATTGAAATAAAAAAATTTCGTAAATCGTAAAGGATAAGAAAAATCTGAAAGTTTTGGTTTTCAAACTTTATAATGATTTTCATAAAGCTTAGGCATTACTTATTTTAAAATTTATTCAACAAAACAAAGTTCGTAACTTTACTTTAAAGTACCAGTATACTGAGAAATTTGAAACAACTGAATGTCCATCTATATTAGAAAGGAAATTAACTTACCTTAGTTGATCAGACTAATAAGCAGTCTGATTAGAGAAGATTTATGTCCTTTAAAAATAGAGTCAACAAGAACAATGTAAAACTTACGTACTCAAATTTTCTTCATCTTAATCAAAAGTAATTAAACTATTTGGTGAGCACAAAATGCAAAATATAGATTATAACTTCCATAAAGCCCTTTTTAACTTAAATTAAAGTCTAAATTTGAAGTAATTACTTTTATTACTTAGAAACAGTCTAGCTCAAAAATCCATATTCAGATCTATTGTAAGTCAAAGAATGTAGATAGCCCCCTTTTTTTAAATCAGAAATTAAAAATGAGATAATTTCCCTTATTAGGGAAAAAAAAATTTGCAACATATAGGGAAGGTTTATAACATGAACAAATGAAACGTATAAATACTGTATATTTATTAAATTGTGCATTTAAGCATTCGTGGAGATTGAAGGAATTCTAGTACAAGGAGCTGCAACGTTGAAACCTCCACCGATAAATTTCGCTTTGCTTGCGTTTCCCGTGATAGGCTCTAAAACTGGTAAATATGATTTTTCTTGAGCAAGTTCTTTTTCTTTTTGTTTTACTTTTTGTTCTCTTCTTTTCTGAAAAACAAACTTAAGATGAAATAACTTTGCTAATGTAATTAGGACAACCACACTAATTATTAATTTTACCATTTCAAAATACTTTTTTTTTAAATCTCCTAATTCCTTGGTAAGCTGTTCCATTTCGAATTTATAATCGGATACTTGGCTCTCGTACATTGTTAATTCCGCAACCATACACTACAAGAAAGAAATGAAAAACAATTTTAATAACGAAAACATGAATTTTTTTAATTATACCTTCACCTTCACCTTCATCTTCATTCCTCTTTCCCTGAGAGCATGTTGAGTTTTTTTAAGTTTCTCGAAAGTTTCAGGCCCTGGTTGCCGAGCTAAAAGCTGCCTTAAATTCATATACAATCTTTCGGTTTCTTTTAACTGACTTTCTCTTTTAATGGCTTCCTCACTCGACGAGAGCAAACGCTTTTGAAGGATTTGAATTTTTTGAATAAGTTCATACGTGGTAGGATCGGAACCTTCAAGCTTTCTCCATCTATGCACATTCAATGGATTCTGAAGCTCTTCTTCTAACGCTCTGCATTTTAATCTTTCACGAGTGAAATCTCTTTCTAAGTGAAATATTTCTTGTCTTAAATCGGATAAGTTATTCATACTTCTGGCTAACATTGCTTTCTCCTGCCTAAAATGAAAAATTTGATTAAATTTAAAAAAAAAAATGACTCTATTAAAAATTTTTTCGTACCTTAATCTTTTTATTTCTATTTTTAAAAGTCGAATATCTTCTAATCTTTGATCGTATTGGGCTTCGCCCTTGTTAAGGGTACATTGAAGTATTTTAACTTTTTCGTATAAAAGAGAGAGCTCATCGTTACGGCGAACGAGCTGCGTTCCGAGAATGTCTCTTTCGTTTGATACCTAAAAAGAGAAGATGTAGATGAGGTTTTTAACTTGTAATGAGAATAAAAAATCGAATGTGGTTAGGGGAATGTTTACTTGATTAAGCTCTTTTGTTAAGCGAGTTCTTTCTTTATCGCCCTCCTGTATTATTTTCTGGAGTCTGTTTTCTTCTTGCGTTAATACTTGAATCCGATCTTTGCATTCTCTTAATTCGTTATTCGACTTTTGAAGATCCATTCTTATCGCTTCTCTTTCTTTCGTTAATTTTTGAAGAGCTGGAAAAATCTTAATTAATTAAAATTCAAGTATTATTGATTTGTGGAAATTAATTATTTTTAAACGCACCAAATTCTTCTTTTAATAACTGATTTTCCTTCGTCGTTATGTCTTCTTTCAACTGTTCTACTTGATAAGATTTTACTTTAAGTTTGTGCTTTAGTTCGTTTATTTCATCCTGAGCCTCGACTAAACCTTTACTCAACTGATTCCTTTCTGATCGCACCTGAAAAATTTTTTCGGTAAATGTTAAGTCTATAGTCTATTTTAAGCATATATTTGTTCAATCGTCGATGCGTTACCTGTTCAAACAATGTCATCTGCATTTTCATTTTAGCATCGGATTCAGCGACTTTCTTCTTGTAATCATAAACTTCCATTTGCTTTAATTTTATATCTTCTATATAATCTTGAACTTGGTTGCTTAAATCGACCGATTCTGCAAGCAATCTCTCTTTTTCTGTCTGCAAAGTAGCCAGTTCATGCCTTTGCTTTTTTAAATTCTCATTTAAGTCCTGAAGTTCTTCCTGCAATTTCTTTTTATGAAGCTCTTGTAAAGAAATTAATTTTTGCTGTTCTTGAGAATATGCTGCAAAAAAATTTTAAAGAAAAAACTTTATTCGCCTCTAACACAAGATGAAAAAAGTTATGTGGATCAATAAATTAATTTCTCTTACCTGCCGCTTTTTGCGCCGCTTTTGTAATAATTTCTTTGTCTCTGCTTAAGGTTTCCAGTGTTTTTTGGTCCATGCTCGCCTGTTTTCTTGCATCCGCTAATTCCTTTTCAAGTGTTGTAACTTTCATCATAAGCTTATTTTTCTCTTCTTCTAAATTTGCTCGAGCGACATCCATGTGATGAATTTTTTTTTCGACGGTTTCTTTCGATTTCTGAATTCTTCCACATTCGACCCTTAATTTAGCAATATCTTCTTCTTTTAATTTGAGGTCCTGATTTTTCCCGATTAACAACTGATTTAATTTTTCGTTTTCGGCTAACTGCTGTTCGTATTCTATTTTTATCATTCGCTGACTATTGCTCAAATCTTGTAAATCTTTATTAACTTTTTCATTAGCAACCTAGAAAAAAAATTATATGGAAATAATTACATTAAAATAGTACAGAAACAAGTCTTGTTTTAGAAATAAAAAATTATACCCTTTGTTCCCGAAGATTATGTTCCAGTTTCGCAACGAATCGATTATTCTGTTGAATCGCCAAACTCTGGCCTTGAAGCTCCATGTCTTTATTGGCGAGATCATTTTTCAACTCTTTTATTTCCTCTTCTAATTTTTCTTTAAATCTCTTTTCCTTGGCTAATTCATTTTTTTGTGCCTAAAAAAATAAAACAAAAATAATAAAATTTTTTGGTAGAATATTTAAATAATCTTGAAGAGATAGAGAATTTTTCCTAAAAATTGGAGTTAAAAATAATTTGAGGTGTTAATAATGGCAGGGGCTATTAACAATAAGTTCTGGCAGTGCCAAAAATTACTTTTTCAACTGAAAATCAGTTTCATGGAAATCAAAGATGTGCTAATTATAAGAATCAACGAAAAGCTCGAGACTAGTTTGGAATATCTTTGAAGTATGTAAAGTTCAAATTTACCGGTATAAAAATTCTTCCTTCATCTCACCTCAAGTTCGGTCGAAAGTTCAGAAATCTTAGATTCGGCTGCATCATTCTTCTTCTCCAAGTCCTCCTGATATTTTAACGAGTTATTCAGCCTTTCCTTGGCATTAGCAACCTCATTCATTAATCTTTCTTTTTCTCTAGCCATTGCTTCTTTATTTTTTGCAAGTGAACCAGCCCTTATGTGTAATGAAAAATGAATGAATGGATGAATGTTTGACATATTGATGAAACATTTGATTGTGTGTTGGACTTACTCTTGCTCTTGATCAGATCCTAGCTTTTTAGAAGCTTCAATTTCTTGTGACAGCCTTGAAATCTGTTGCCTCAAATTTTCTAAAGTCTCCTGTGAATGTTGTTCCCTCGTGTGGGCAGCATCAACCATTTTCCATGCTGATTCAATTTCCTATAAATAATCATACTTCATTAAAAAAAACTAAGATTCTGAAGAAAGATCAAATTAAAACCAACCTGTTTTAACTTCTCAATTGTTTCTTGATCAGCTTGGGATAGTTTCAAAGCAGCAGCTACCTTTGAGGCATTGGCACTGATTTGGACATTGAGTGTTTGGTTTTTTTCCAGCAGTTCCTTTTCCTTTGCATGAGACTCTCTTAATGCATCCATTAGACGTTGAAATTCATTGGTAAAATGCCCCAGTCTATCGTTTCGTTCCAATTCTTGGATGGTCTAAAAATGGGGAAGGTAATTTGTTCAGTGTAAGTGAAGACATTATTCGGACTTGATTCATATACCTGTTGGAAGTCTTCTTCCAAAACCCTAAATGCAAGGCTTGGATCATAGTCTTCATCATATTTGGTCTGAAAAAGCAAAAAATAATGTATTGTTTACAATATGGCACAAGTGAATTGATCATAAACTTTGCCAAGCTAAGAGTTACCTCTGTGATATCGCCTCCTTTTCCTTCGCCATCCATTTCGAAAAAGTACCTTAAATCTAACAATTACAAAGAAATTTTAAAAAAAGAACTAAATGTATAAAAAAATCATTAATTCCAGATTATTTATCTGGTTGCTGGTAACAACAACATTCCCGCCATTTTCTTTAAGGCAACAAGTCGAATATGAAAAAAAAAATTATACACAACACAAAGCACAAACCACTCAAACTCAATCACCATTTTTAAAAAATAGTTTTCTGTAAATTATTTTAAAATCCAGAAAGCTTATAGATACTTTTGTTAAAACCGTAAAACAATCGATGTTAATTACAATTACATTACATTAAAAGTACTAAAGTGGCAAATTGCAACGTTGCATTTTGCTTTACATCAAAATTAAAATGGCTGCTAATTGTGAATGTTTGTCAGAATCGTCAGATAAAAATCCACCTGTGTCTCCACCCCAGGTCGAGAGTGGGGTGGAAGTACCTCAGATAGCACAATCACCTGTAGGAGATGACCGATGGCCGCATTTGTTAGTTTCGAGGGCCTACAAAACTGCTAGAAAACTTCCAAAAGGTAAGTAATTGACCAGATAAGGTTATGTCTTAATTGTTTTTAATTGGAAAGTTTCTTCACCTTTGAAGGAAAACAATAATAAGGGAAGTAACATTTACTCATTGTCTGTAGAAATCAGAGGCTGATAGCAATTTAAATCAAAATTTGATTTTCAGCCTTAAATCCATTAAATCTTAATAAAAGTTGCTAATGAATATATGAATAAGAATTTATCAATTATCATTTTTTTTCTGTGAAGCTTTTTACTGTATGAAAAATGCTGAATCTGTATTGTTGTTAAGGCATACTGAAGATTTTCAAGCTGAAGCTATGTTAGACGTACAGTGTTTGAGAAAGCCTGAGAAAAATAATTTGCATTTTGATATTAAAAAAATGAATATGCGAATATTATTATTTCAAATAAGACTGCAAATAGTGAAGGAATGTATTATAAAACTTTTCATTGATAATAGGAGAGCTTTTATCAGATGTAAATCCAAATCTAGTTGAATTCTGATTTAAAAAAGAAAAAGCAGATTAACTGATGAGATGCATAAGCTTGAATCATTCTTCGAAGAGGATAAATTGCAGTGTTGGACACTTTCTTCTAATGATAATTCTCATCTTCCAAAACTCGTTACAAGTAAATTCTTATGATATTTTACAAAAAAAAAATCTGATCAAAGTTTTTTTAGATATTACAGTGGGGAAAGTTCTGATTCCTTGACTTTGCCCAGTTTGTATGATAGATTTTAGCATATTCATTGATGAAGATACATAAATCGATAAAGTGTTTCTTAAATAGTTCTGTTAAAGAGTAGTGCAATAATATCCAGATAAGGTTGTACTTCTTGTATGGATGAGATGGTATCAGAAGCAAGGCGATTTTAAAGGAATAATTGAGTTACACAATTTGGGTTCTAGCTATTTAAAAATCAACATTGACTGTAATTATGAATTTTTTGTGAGTATCACAGTTAAATGAAAATCTAATTGAATAATTAAAATTCAAAACCGAAATTCAAAATGTGTTTGCCCAGAATGTGCAGAGCATTTATTGATTAGATCATAGAAAACAAAAAGAAGGAGAGTGGAGACCTCTACAACTCAAAATCGCGACTAAAGAAAATCAATACCTATTTGCGTTGCATAATGACGAATCTTTCACGCTGAGGATTGTTTTTTTAATTTTTGTGTTAATAGTGATATGTATCGTTCGTGAGCCAGTGAGGAATGGTTTATGATATTCCAGATTTGCATTTCGGTAATTTTCCACATCCTATTAAATTCATTACATCGAATTTGAAGTCTTTTTGTGTGGTAGCTTCCATGACGGGGATGTTCCATCAAAATATGCGAATAGTTTCTTTTACACTAATAATTTTTTAGTCATACTTTTTGTGATTACTTGAGATATTCAATTTATTTTACTTTATGTTCTTGTTGAAAAAAGTTATTAAAGCTTGTTTTTGTACAAGCTTAATAATTAAGCTTTCACAAGTTAAAACAAAACTGGTAACAGTTATTACGTTTCAGTTTTCATAGATAAAGTATAAATATGAATAAGATGCGATCTTGAAAAGGTTCAGTACATTGGTAAATGCAAATTTTTCAAAAAAAAAAAATTGATCAAGCGGCTTAAGCTTTTCCGCAACTTATTCAATTGTAAAAAATGATTACGGTTAATATTTTTTAGCTGAAGGAAGGTTATAAGCTAGTGAAACAAGAATGCTGGACCAGCCGCAAGATATGGCTGGTGCCCAAGATACCATCTATCTCTGCAACTTCCGAGTGTCGGTGGACGGTGAATGGCTTTGCCTTAAACAGCTTGAAGACGTCGAGTATGTCGAAAATAATTATCAGCAGCCTATTTCACCTCCTTCTCCGGTCGAGCCTTTAGCTCTACTCGGTAGGTTCCTTTCCTGTAATGTTTAGGATCGATGCGGTTAAATCTCCACTCTCCTAGTCACTCCCCTATCGCATGATTTATATTTCTTCGGGTATTTTTAAACGGTTTCGGCCTCGATCCTGCACGAAATGGAACATTTTCGTTATGGAGCGGTTCGACTTGACCAAACGGAATCGTTTTCTTTGTCTCGTTTACAGCTGCAAGAGATCCCGTCTTGATCGAAAGAAGTAATTTAGTCAACATTTCAAAGTTAGTCGTTAAAGAGTTGATAGAAACTTCTCAGAAATATGGACGGATGCTCGATTCAGATCATCTTCCTCTTCAGCATTTCTTTATAGTTTTAGAACACGTTTTAAGACATGGGTTGAAACCTAAAAAGGTACGTCACACGAAAAGCTTTCGATCTCTAAATTTTAATTTTAATTATTTTTTAAAATCAATTTTCTTTATAGGGTCTGCTGGGACCCAAAAAAGAACTATGGGATATTCTTCAACTGGTGGAAAAATACACGCCGGCTGCCCAAGACATTACGACTAGTGTAAGAGATTTGCCAACGGTAAAAACGCACATGGGACGTGCAAGAGCTTGGCTTCGGCTGGCCTTAATGCAGAAAAAATTAGCAGATTATCTCAAGGTTCTCATCGACCGGAAAGATGACGTTCTTTCGGAATATTTTGAGCCTGATGCACTCATGATGAGCGATGAAGCGTTCATAATCATAGGACTTTTGGTAGGGCTTAATGTTATCGATTGTAATTTATGTGTGAAGGTAACTATTATTGATCATTCTATTGTCTTAAGCTACTGAGCACATCTAGTAACTGAAACACGACTATTATTAAATTTTTAGGAAGAAGATTTAGACTGCCAACAAGGAGTTATCGACTTTTCCTTATATCTTAGATCGAGTCATCATTATTATCATTCCGCCGATTCTGTACTAGACCCGGATAATATGACGACGGTTTTAGACCAAAAAAATTATATCGAAGAATTAAACAGGCATTTAAAGTAAGTTTGAAGAAAAAACCAGAATAAAATGAAGTAATAAAAATTTACAGTTTGAATATTTTTTGATTTCAGCGCTACAGTTACCAATTTAGAGGCTAAAGTAGAAGGTTTACAAACAACGAACGCTTTAATGAAGGAAGATTTAGATATTGCTAAAAATAGTTTATTATTACTCAATGAAGAAAACGCCAAATTAAAAAGACAATTAGGTTCTAGTGGGAAAAGCTTAGACAAAGTAGATGAGGTTTGCTATTATTAACTTTTTTAAGTTTGATGGATAGGATTATTCGAAGCTTAAAAAATTGGGCTTTGGCTGACACTTTTTGAATCCGATTTCAAGTTTATGCAGAGAAGTCTAAGAAAACGGGATAGTTAAGAAGCTAATAATAACGCCTTACAATCTCAATAAACTAAAATTTTTACCAAAAATATCAAAAACTTACTTTGAATCCGATGGTCCTGTAAGGCGGAGGCTCATATCCCAATGATTATCCATGCCTTTCGTTCGTTGACAGTTCTTCCTACCCTCTCTTTCTGAGCCATAACTTTGACAGTGTTTGTTAAAACCAGCTACTATCATCATAATCGGGCAGTCCCTAAATTGGAAAGAAAAATTTACAAATTACTTTTTTTTTAGTGATTAGATATATTATTTATTGTCTAAAACATTTCTGTACGTCAGTGCAGAATTCGACCAAGTCCATTTCTAAGATGGCGGTGTCTTTTCCTAAGTTAACAATAAGAAACAAGTTTCAAATCGGAGATGGATTTGGTCGAGTTCTGCACTGACGTACAGATTCATTTATACTTTTATCGTTATTGCTTCATCAAACTTAAAAATTTATTAATTATCCCGTTTTTTGTTTTTTCTTGAATTGTAAAATCAAATTTCGCAACGCTTATAAATATTTTTAGGGAAATGGAAATGCATCCGACACATCTAGCAAAAAATCAAATGAGACTGAATCTAAAAAATTACTAGAAGCAACAAATGAAATAGAAGAATTGAAAACACAACTAGAATCTGAAAAGAAGAAAAGGCAAGAAGTTGAAAAGGAGTTGAAATTACAAGTACGTGTGGAAACTTTAATTTAAATTACAAAAAAAATGGAGCTTTTTTAAATTTTTTTTCTTTTTTGAAACTTTTAGATAAGCATGAAAACTGAAATGGAAGTAGCCATGAAACTGCTAGAAAAGGACATCCATGAGAAACAGGATACAATCATTTCTTTAAGAAGGCAACTAGACGAAATTAAACTTATCAATTTGGAAATGTTTAAAAAACTACAGGTTAGGGTTATTTTAATATTAATCGGATTTATAAGTTGAGCTTGATAATATGCATTTTACTAACCTAATCTTAAAGTGACAAGGTTGATATAGTCCGGTTCACGCTGAATGTAAAAAAAAAGTGACCGTAAGCCGTGATACGGACTGTAAACGAAAACCCACTAACATTACTAACAAATTTATCGTGGCAGGAATGCGAGGAGGATTTAACTCAGAAAGGAGAATTAGTCAGCCGACTACAGAAGAAGACCTCTCAAATAGGGAAAATCCTAAACAACATGGAAAAATACAACCATTTATTGAGGGAGCCGGGTCGGCCCGCACAAAGTACAGAATCAAACGCATCGAGGCCTACTTCCTGGGGATCTCTTAATTATCCTAAAGATAATATTTTTGATAAAAAAAGCCCAAATTATTACAAAAAGGTCGACCCATTGAACAATATCGATTTTAGCAAACTTAAAAAATCGCCCAAAACACCGGAAGACGTTGATACGGGGGGTCCTCCGCCGACTAAGGTCGATAAGAAAGACGAAAATTGCGAAAACAAGGCTCAGGAATAAAAAGCAGCAAAAAAAAAAAAATGGAGCCAGCGTGGTTTCTTGATTTTGTGCACATAAGCCCTTGAAAAATGTTACCTTACATAGAATTTTATTTGTTTCAAAATCAAATCTGATTTTCAGGATTGCGAGAGTTGCTTAAAGCAGAAGACTGAGCTTGTTTCCAAGTTAGAGGCCAAGACTCATTCAATCACGGAAACATTTCAGAAATTAGAAGAAAAGTAGGTTCTGGTTTTATTTATTTTTTTTTTTTTTTGGGTTGGGGTAGTTTTTTGTTACTTTTTTAAAATACTCTGGGATCTTTTTATACTATTTTGATATAGAAAACTCGCCTAGGAAATGGGCTCACCCGTCATTATTATTTTGAAACATTGCTTGCTATCGTTACGGCACTAACACCAATTTTGACGGCGTGAAAATTATATATTTCACGTTTATGGGACGTGCCAAAAATTTTATTTTAATGCTTTTGAAAAATTGCTTATTAACCTCAAGTGGTACAGGTTGAAAATAATGGCAAACATTCACAATTAGCAGCCAAAGTTTCAACTTGTCTATTTGCGCCTCTTCATTCTTCTAGCTTTTTCTCGTGGTAAATGTTTTCCAGTTGTTATTTGTCAACATTAAAACATAAATATATGTATAATTAAAATATAATTTCAAAAAACATAAAGAAAAAAAATTATTCATGTTTCACTCTCCCGCATTTTCCTCTTTCGTCTATTTTTTTTATTTAACTTTTTGGTTTGCCATTGTTTACCTAACAAACTCGTTTTTGTTTTATTTAATTTTTATTTTATTCTTTTTTTTCTTTTTTACTCCAAGATTCCGCTTATCAGAAATCGACCGACTCACGGCAGAAGAAAACAATAAAAATTTAAATCAGCAAATAAGTGAAAAGGAAACGAGAGCATCGGCTGCCGAGGGAGATTTAAAAATCGAACGAGAATGGAGAGTTTCTCTGCAGGAAACTATGGTTAAGGATAGGGAAAAAATCTGTCAGCTTAATCAGGAATTATCTTCCCTCAAAGCCACAGCAACGGTGAGTGCCATTCTGAATTTTTAAAATCGTTAATGAACGAACGAATGCAGTGTTATTGTTTCTTCGACAGAAATTCGAAGCCTTAAAGCACGAATATAACAAATTGAAAGAACAGTGCAGTCAACACGAATTGACTTTAGAAGAATTAGGAACTCAGTTAAGCGTTTCAAAACTAAAAGTGGTGGATTTGCAAGAGGAAGCGAGATCTAAGACTGAAGGACAGTGGGCGTCTGATAGGGAAGTTTTAAATTGCAAAGGTTGTTCGAAAGAATTTAATTTGACGAGAAGAAAGGTAACGAGAAAAAATATTAAAGAGCAAAAAATTTGATTTAGAAGGGAAAAAAAATTTATTAATTCTAATTTTAGCATCATTGTCGCAATTGTGGAGGGATATTCTGTAATGCTTGCTCCGATAATACTACGATGTTGCCTTCTTCTGCCAAGCCAGTACGAGTCTGTGATGAATGCCATGTGTACCTTATTGCGAGGAATTCACTTTTGTGATAAATTAAGTACTAAGTAAGTCAAAAATTTTTTTAAAATTAAATATTTGCGCGGAGGCTAGCAATCAGTCTGTGAAAGCTGAGTTGTTTCAAATTCAAAAAATTATGATATGCCTAATTGTTAAGGGATTTTTTTTAAACTTTAATAATGTCCCTAACAGAGCGGGAAAAATATTTTTCACGCCTTTTGTTATTGGATTTACATTTAACTAAAGCCATAATAAATATGCAGATATCAAAAAAAGGTTGAAAAAACAGCATGTAACGGACTATAAAACCTATTGAAACATGAACTAACTAAAATTTTCTGCATGATTAAAGTTTCATTTATACTTCTCTACTCGTATTCGCTGTTAGATAAAGGGGTCCAAACGAGGATGTTAACTAGGCATTAAAAAGAAATACAATTTCTGTAAAACCTGTAAGCGCGATGCTGTGGTTAGGCAGCGGTGGAGAAGCTAGAATTCAATTTTTTAACCTCCCCATTTTTTTTAAAATCTTTTTTCTTGCCCAAAATGTTGTTTAACAGTATTGCCATAACATCTAATAACCAGTTTTTTATTTCAGATATGTCTTCTACTTTGTTGCCATGATACCAGATAATGAATTTTTATGCAGTATTTTTCAAATGAAATTATCATTCCCTTCCAATAATCGAAGTCGAAGGCAGATTATCTTTTTAATCTAAAAATTAAGCATCGGGAAATAGTTTTTAAGGCAAAACATGGTGATCAATTATCATCTTTGATATTATTTTATTTTTTACGATTAAAATCTGATTAAATTTTATTTGTAAATAATGCTTTTGCGTCCAACGCTGAATAACGGTTGAAGCTGATATTTTTTGTTATGTTTCAAAAACTGCCATATTTTAATTTATGTCGAGAGATTAAGGTTTAAATTTGTAAATATTGAGAAATTTACTCAACAAAAGATATTTGCAGTTACTGCTGGAAATCGTAGATCATTTTTAAATGGATAAATACATTATTTTATTAATTTTAATTTATCATTAATTTATTAATTAGCAACCCTCTAATTGTATTACTTCGTTTTGACCTGTCTCAGTTTTTCCTTTTCAAACGACATTTTTGCGTGACATCAAATTAAAAAAAACAAAAGAAATCGCGCTTTTTGCGTGTCAATTAAAATGAAAGACAAGCGATTCAAAAACAAAGAAATATTCACTTTTTTCGAAAAAAAGAGAAGATATAATTTATTAAGGTGCTTTATTTTGTGCTACTTTTTATAATATCCATAAAAGGAAAATAGCAGTGAGAAGTCGGATGTAATAATTTCTCCCCTGCGTTTCACTTCGGCGCCCGCGCTTCTGCTACCGCTCCTGCTGACGATCGCATACGAGAGGAAACAGAATGCAATTGTTTAGTCGTTCGCTAACCGTTCAGCCTTTCCGGTTTGCATGGAGTTTATTCTCCCGTTCACACGACGCACGTGTTTCGTACTCGCGTTTTTTGTTACCTTTACGCTTCAAGAATCTTCAGGTGAGCTTTTTTTTCAAATATCTTTTAAAATAAATTCGGACGAAAAATTAACAATTTCCTAGTATATAAAAGTCGAACACGCTTCCTAATCAATCAAATTTAATCTGTGACTACTTCGTGTGTGACCATTAACTGGGATGACCATTACAGAGTTCGTGGAATTTGATAATTCGTGTGACAATCGGCATTACCAATGATTCCATTAATGAAAGCATTAAGTGCATTATCCGATTACTGGAATGGGGTAATAATCATATCTTGTCCTCGGGATGTTCTGAGGTTTTATCTCCATACCAAAATCGGACACCATTATCATCACCACATTTAATTTAATGGTGTATTGATTTCGATCTATCATCTCGTCAAGTATCTTCTGTTATGGTCTTCCCGTGAAAGTGCGAATATTAGCTTCGTAATGAAAAGTAAATAAATTTAATGATCGATGAGACTTGATTCCGAGAATTTATTTTACGCAGAACATCGCAGATTGTTTAAGGAAAATTTGTACCAGTTTATTAGATGAATCGTTCAAGATTAATAGAGCATCTTAGTTAAATTGAAAAGAATGCCTTACAGGAATATCGAATCTTCTTATCGGTTTGTTTTAGTTTTAAATAACCCATCGCATTTTATTTGATTTTTCGATTAATTCGAGATTTCAAAAGCTTCAACCCTCTAATCTTTATTTCTTCTGATATCTTAAATTTCTATCGTTTCCCAACATGTAGCCGAATCGTTGTAACTTCCTTTAAATAATTTCGTAGATTACTTCCATTTCTTCACCCACAGGATTTAGCAGCGGCTTCGCGTTTTTTAAACTTTGAACCCGTGAAATATGGATCGTGCAACAGCGACGATTCGCCAGCTTTCTCTTTAACATCTTTTCTATCGTGGGTAGGTAAGATGAGAAAAAAGATAAAATTTCATCACGTGAAAGGTTCACCGTTCCTCTGAATTTGAGATAAACCTCTGCCTTTTCAGGTCTCTCATTTTAGGAATAAGCTTGTTCCTGGTATTTTATTGGGCTTTGTCTTTAAAGCTTTTAATTTAAACCCTGCTTTGATCTTATCGTCACTTTCTTTTTCGTCTAGTTCTTTTTTCTTATAAAGGTTTCGATAAAGTAAATAATTTTTTTTAAATTCTCGACTTGTTCACCCAGCTACATAAAGTTTTAATGTTCACGCAAAACGTTAAGGCTCGTATGACGTTTTATTATAGTTTTATCTCACTTCCTTAACATTTTTCGAACTGGCTCGCTGCGATTCGAAGAACCATCTTGCCGGTCACATGTAGATCCTACTGAAAATGCTCGAGTACAAAAGATAGGTGTAATATAAAAGTTAAATTTTGATTATCTGGGCATCTGAAATGATTTACGCTGTAAACAATGGCACTTGAACTTTAAACGTAACTCGTGTTCAGCTTAAAGGATTCCAAAAAAAAAAATTGTCTTAGTTTCTTGGATTTTGTATAAATGATTGTCGGATTCGCGAGAATCGCTAGCTTTTTAATCTCTAGAAGTCTTCCTAGAATCGCGACAAGCGGAAGATATGTTTTAAGCGCTTCTTAGTTCCAAAAGCAGTTTAAAACACTGCCAAAAATGTCGTCAACATTTTATTCGTGCACCATATTCAATTTTTCCATGTATAAACGATCCATATAGATTTACATCTATCTCGCACTTCATTTTCCATCTCATAACATATATTATGATCTAACTTGCGGCACTTTTCTATGTAACGGCAACAAATCCACTCGTCACCTTTCGTGAACTTTAAAAAAAGGTATTCGAAGTCACGAGTATAATAAACTTCCTCACGTTCTCTTTCGTCACCTTTTTCCTTTACATGTATCGAATAGAAACCTCTTCCCTTTATTTGATATAGTTTCTCGAAAACATGTCATTTTTTGTCCTTTTCTTTTCGAATTCACGGATTGATTGATAATTATCCATGCGGTATATTTCCCGAAAACCCCTAAGGAATTCAAGAGTCACGTTTCGAGGAATGTGCTATCATCAAACAGCTTCAATCGAAAGCTTAATTAGCTGTCATCGTGTATGGTTGATTAAATCATTCATTTTACCATCATAAATAAATGATAGCCGTAACTACAAAACTCCGGGAGGATTTTTTTTTAAAAACTCGGTCATACTTTGTAGCGTATCTGCTTTTACTTTCCCATCGATGTCCTGGTATAATAACTTTTTTACAAGTTTTGCCGTTATTACCATTAACACTAATATCATTAAAACTTTCATCTTATATTTTTCCCGAGCAGGAATTCCTTTTCCCGAGCCGCTCTCTGCTTTTCTTTTTTTAAGTTTTCCTTCCCTTTAATTTTACACCATTTTAATTGATGCCGCAAAGCTCTTGTGTGGCAAGCAACGTCTAAAACACTTTCTTGCCTTTTTATTTAATAAACAAGGGAACTAGACTTAAGTGTTCATTTAGCTTTTATTTCGTTTTTGAAAATGCTTCGGGGGTTGACGCGCGCTTGGTTGTAGGTCATATCTTGATCAAAGTCGAAAATGAGTTAGCGCAAGAATAATTATATTAAAAATTTTAATTTTTAATTAACGCGCCTGGAAAATCTTTAATTTTTCCCAACTGTTTCCCCCGTAATATTACACCGTGCGGCGAATAACAAATTTTTAACAACCTTTTCGCTTTTTTAAGAATTGTACTTTCCTCAAAGTAGGCAGCCTACATTTAAGTGTAATTTTAAAGTCAGATTACATTTTTTTAAAAGCCTGCTGACACGGGTTGGCATCGTTTCATATCGAAACTTAAAGCTTATCGTATCTAGGCATCTACACCGGCCGGGCTTTGGGCGGAAAACGTTGGTCGGTCGGCATTCCGCATGAGGTCAAAATTATAATCACAAAATTTTCTTATAGGACCTACTCCGTCATAACTCTATTGCACATCTTGCTTTTTTAAAGGTTTGCTTCCGCACTATGGCTTCCTCAAAAGCATAGCTTGCAAAATACATCCTATCTTGAGGATAAAAAGAGTGCTCATGAACAAACTTAAGATTTTTTAAAAAATACGTTTGCGATCAGAATTTAATCTTTCTTGGGAAGCTAACCTTCACTTGAAATAGTTCACACCAGGGCCACGACGCATGATTAAATCTAGGTAAAATAAAATTAACATCTTACTGAATAAATTCGCTACTTACAGCCAGGAAAAATCTCGATCCTTTTTTGTGGTCCAAACATCGCTTTTACATTATTTGCACCTTATCAATCTCTCGAGCCTCTATCTAAACTTCAATAGATTGAGCAGACATCAGACGGTCAGATTAGTTTGACTTCCCTGAAAATAGAAGAATCAATTAAAAGCTTCCAGCAACAAGCCTAACGTTTCAACAAGAACGGAAGTAAAAAAAATTTGTGGAAGGGAAAAGTTTGTAGTTCTCATGACAAATCCTGCCTTTTTTCTTGCATTATACATTCAACAAAAAAAACCTGATAAAAACTGACACTTACAAGACATAAAAATCACGGGTTCCGATTCTATGCAAAAGTCATCAAAACACGGGATATAAAACTGAAGAGGGGAGAATTTATTACTATCAAGAGAATTAGATTAGGACCGGCAGGCGAAGTCACAATGTCGGCAATCAATGCAAGCTGATGCAAGTTAAAGAACCGAATTATATCTCAAATTGATTTTCGAGGGTCGCGATAAAATTTCTTTTCCTAGATGTTTTAATTGAAAACCTTTATTTGCGAAAGGGAATAAATGGGGAAGGGACCGCAAAGGGAAGCGGTCGGGAGGTTCGGTTAAACGGTGGTTTTTCAAAGGCGATTTTGTGTCGTGCGACGGAGTCTTCGATAGGATCGGGTGATAACGAAGCCAATTATTCGGTTTTTGATGTCTAAATTAACTTTAGACTCTGACAGGTTGAATTATGTTGTAGAGATTTTGAGAGAGATTGCCCGGAACTCGAATCCTATATAAATAATATGTGCTGACTGACATTGCTGCATGATAATTGCGCTGAAACATGCAACTTCACACCGCCACTAACTGGATAATTATATTCGAGAAAACTTTGGGAGTTTTTCTCGAATCCGAGTTGAATCTCGATATAGACAAGAAAGGTTTACGTTTCCAAATCCGATAATACGTCATCAAGAAAATAAAGTTGCGAGTATGTTATAAGTTGTTAATTTTGTGGAAACGTCGATTGGTCAATTAAAAGTTTTGAAATTTTACCGAAATATTGCTGTCCGAGGTGCACTTTAACTTCGTGTTTACTTCCCATAATTAATTCCATCTCTCCATTTGAAAACTTTTAAATTGGATTCTCTACATGTTAGTGGTGAATTAATTTCATAGTCGAATAAGGTAACGAAAAACAAACGAAAGGTTTCATTTTTGCATTTTAACAAAAAATCGTTCCTGAAAAATTATGGCTCATTCGAAATTGAGTTTTTCCGCATGTAATTTTTCGTTTTTTGAAAAGTTCAAATCTCTATTTTCGATAATCGTAAACATTGTGGTGCAATTTACTCAAAACATTAATTAATTTTCTGACTTACACTGGAAAGTAATTGCGCAACAATCATCAGTGCAGGTATAGTATTTGCACTAGGACGCAAATCTGAATATTTTTTAAGGAGCGAAAGGCGGCGCAGCGTGTTTTAAAATTGAAGCAGCATCTTTTAAAAAAAAGGAATACACTATTGTTTGCCAAAAGCGTTTTTCTAAAAAACTTAAATCGTTGGGACGTATTTTCTCAAGTTTTGCTGAGGGCTCAGTCTGATTTTGCAGATGCCAACATTTTTACTAACGAAGCTAACAATAGCCAAGGTAACAAGAAAGACCGGCGTTTGCTTTCAATTAATGCATTTCCGAAATGTAATATTTAGGTGTAAAACTTTTTCCCAATAGTAATATTTAGCAAAATCAAAAATATCACTCCAGATTTCGTTTAAAATTTTTTTTACAAGAATCATTTCCCTTAAAATATCGGTCGGATGAGTGATAAAAAATTCGTCTTTTTTAAAAAAAGATCTTTATTGGATTTTGTTTTTTTATACTGTATAGTTGAAAACAAAGCAACAGAGCTGCTGAGAGGTAACGTGAAAAGAAGTCTTTAAAGTATTTAGCTGGAAAGAAATTCAAGCTTTAGCTCCCGAAGGCGATTCCTTTATATTTACCACAAAGTGTATCGATTTCGTCTGGATGGAATTGAAAAACGAAACGCCGATCAACTATATAGTATTCAACATATTCCCTCGATCTAAAATAATCGTCCCGACGGGGCAACGTTTGAAAAAAAATTGATTAGACAAAAGAATAAGATTTTCTTTTACGTTCCAGCTGAAAACTCTCGCAAGCCTTATAACAATATTAAACTCGCAGCTATTCGGAATTGTATTCTGTACTACGACTTTAAAAATGAACGGATGACATCGCAGATTATCGCCGTTACCTAGATTACGAGATGAAATTTTCCCTCTTTAACCTGAAGCAAAAAAAATCTTTCGTCCGTACCTGAGTCGGCTCATGCAAACATTCGAACGTTTTCGGAAGCTAAGAACTCATACAGTATTTGAGTCGCTTTACTTTACCGAAGACGAAAAAGATTCTATTTAGTTATTTCAACTTAGTTTCAGTTTTGGTTGGCAAATAAAATCCCAACCCTCTTAGTCATAATCGACCTTTATTTGAACATAAAATGTATTTGTATTAAAAATATTTGGCTGTAATTGATATACATATTACAGAGCTGGAGACAATATGAGGGAGAGGGTGGGATTTTTGAATTTGTGAATAGACATCAATGAGAATGTGAAAATGTTTTGCTCTTTAAATATTTATAGATTAATTTTATATAAAAAAGCGTTTTATTTAAGGTGAAAATGTTTTTCATACAAAATAACCGTTTTAAAAAATATCCCGGTTTTCCTTGCCGAATATAAACACGAAATATCAGAACTCTGCTAAATTGAAATAATGTAAAAAACCAAAAAATCATTATAGAAAAGAGGATGATGTCGAGGAAAAGATAATTGAAATTGTAAGAATCGTATTTTCCAACGGAATCATTGCTCTAATTTTAGAGAGTTATTATTTAAAAGGGCGGAAATCTTTTCATAACCTTCCACCTTTCCTTCAGTCGATTAAATATCCCGAATATAATTTTGCAATAAAATGAAAAGATACGAAAACTTTTTAAAAAGCAAGTCTCTGATTTGAATGTTAAATTATTTCAGCAACACGAAAAATTTTTAACAAGTTTTTATCAAAAGCTAATTCTTTGTGAAGATTTACATTTTACAAAATTTTCTTCTTGTTCCGCATTTCTTCGGAGTCCCCTTCTTCACTCATTTGCTACATTATCTTTTTTCCAAAAGTTTTACAAAAGTTTTTCATCAAAGATTTTCGGAATGGAAAGTGGCCGCTAAACTTGTCTGCTCATTAGATTTCGCATTCGGGGTATTACTTCGCTGAGAAAGCGAAGACAGACTGCATCACTTTATATCTTTGGTCGTAGCAATTTTAAAATACTGTTTATTTTTTTAAAAAAAACTCGAATACTTGCTTCTAACCGTAAAGATGAAAAATATAAAGCACACAGATATGATAAAACGGAAAATAAAAGTTGCCCTTAGTTACTTATTCAAAGGAAAAATTAATGAACGCCTTTTTCCAGGCTTAGCCATTTACACAGAAATCCTCTTAACGGACACCCCTACTTAGCAGCACTTAGCAGGCTCTTCTTCTTATCGGACAGATTTGACCGCTTTCAACTCTTTTATATAAAAGTGTCTTATTACTCCACGATAGCGGGCACTTGCTTTATGACTTTTTTTGCAGATACAAAAATAAAATACAGGGAATAAAATTTAATTTGCTAAAAGTGATTTGTGATTCTTTACGGGATTTTTAATTTAACTTTTATCAAATTTTGTTTACAACCAATTATGATTTGCCCAATTCTGTATCTGCAACTTTGTACACAAATTTGCACGACGAGAATCTTATCCTATTATGAGCACTTGCAGATTTTCGCACTTTCTGTGATTTTGTAATTCTATTATCCTGCATCGATTTAATTATTTCTGATGAAATCGTTCATCTGCCGTGTGCATTAGAGAATTCGGCACTTAGTATATTCACTGATCGCATAAACTCAAATAGTCTCGATCGTGTTAAGTTGCATTAAAAAATATTATGAAGTACTAATGTTAAAAAAAATTAGACATTAATTAATTACCGACCACTTATACGAACTTGAAACAGTTAAGTAAAGTTAGTTAATAGTTAATAGTTATGCCGAATATCAATGAAACGTTTTCAGTTATCCCGACGGGCAAAGACTTTTAATATTTTAATGAATTCATGGAAATTTACATTAGTTTAAACTTGACAATCCTCTCGAAACCTTGCCTTGAATTTATAATGCCGAAAAAAAAAAATATGCATTTTAAAAAAATGCACAAAATATGTTTTTCGAGCACACTAGAAAGCACGGAATAATTTTTTTTAAGCATACTGAAAAGAATTGGATCATTTTAAAGCTCATCACAAGAATTTGGGAATGAAGTTGACGGGGAAAGGAAAGCTGAGTCAAGAATCAACAGTTTTGTAGTAGAGATCTAAAAATCAAAAAAATTGAGGTTATAAAAACATGGCCAATGGCCATGCGTATTATAATTTATTTTTGTATGACTGAAATACCTACTATGGCCATGTTTTTATAACTTCAACTTTTTTGATTTTTATTTCTCTACTACAAAACTGTTGATTTTTGACTCAGCTTTCCTTTCCCGGTCAACTTCATTCCCAAATTCTTGTAATGAGCTTTAAAATGATTAAATTCTTTTTAGTGTGCTTAAAAAAAATTATTCCGTCCTTTCTAGTGCGCCATAAAAACGTATTTCGTGAATTTTTTTTCAAATGCATATTTTCATTTTTCCTCCGCTTTAGAGCAACAATCTACATCTTATCCGATGTATTTTGATGCAGGAAATCCGTTGGAATTTACAGAATTTAAAAATTCCGCCACGTTCTCAAGATATCAGCAATTTTAGGTTTCGCTCTAACGAAAAAAATGGGCATTTTTTCGATGTTTTCAAATCGATATTTCAATTTCGATTTATGAATTTTCCGGGTAAAAACGGCCCAAAATATTGATCAATTATATACTGGGAGATGTAATTTAATCTGAGGAATCGATTAAGACTAGGTAGAACACTCAATTTTTTGTTTTCAAAAAGATATTTAGAAAAAACGGATTTTTAGAATCCAACTTTGTCGAAAAAGTACTTTTACCGAAAAATGATTTTTCCTACGCTCCCGAGCTGCAAACTACATCCTATCCGATGTATTTTGATGCAGGAAATCCGTTGGAATTTACAGAATTTAAAAATTCCGCCGCGTTCTCAAGATATCAGCAATTTTAGGTTTCGCTCTAACGAAAAAAATAGGCATTTTTTCGATGTTTTCAAATCGATATTTCAATTTCGATTTATGAATTTTCCGGGTAAAAACGGGCCAAAATATTGATGAATTATATACTGAGAGATGTATTTCAATCTGAGGAATCGATTGAGACTAGGTAGAACACTCAATTTTTCGTTTTCAAAAAGATATTTAGAAAAAACGAATTTTTAAATTCCACTTTGTCGAAAATCTATTTTTACAGAAAAGTGATTTTTTCTACGCTCCAGAGCTCAAATCTACATCTTATCAGATGTATTTAGATGCAGGGAATCCGTTGGAATTTACAGAATTTAAAAATTCCGCCGCGTTCTCAAGATATCAGCAATTTTAGGTTTCGCTCTAACGAAAAAAATGGGCATTTTTTCGATGTTTTCAAATCGATATTTGAATTTCGATATATGAATTTTTCAGCGTAAAACGGGCCAAAATACTGATGAATTATATACTGGGAGATGTAATTTAATCTGAGGAATCGATTGAGACTAGGTAGAACACTCAATTTTTTGTTTTCAAAAAGATATTTAGAAAAAACGGATTTTTAGAATCCAACTTTGTCGAAAACGTACTTTTACCGAAAAATGATTTTTCATACGCTCCCGAGCTGCAAACTACATCCTATCAGATGTATTTCGATGCAAGGAATCCGTTGGAATTTACAGAATTTAAAAATTCCGCCGCGTTCTCAAGATATTTGTATTTTTAGGTTTCGCTCTAACGAAAAAAATGGGCATTTTTTCGATGTTTTCAAATCGATATTTCAATTTCGATTTATGAATTTTCCGGGTAAAAACGGGCCAAAATACTGATGAATTATATACTGGGAGATGTATTTCAATCTGAGGAATCGATTGAGACTAGGTAGAACACTTAATTTTCCGTTTTGAAAAAGATATTTAGAAAAAACAGATTTTTAGATCCCAACTTTGTCGAAAATCTATTTTTACAGAAAAATGATTTTTTCTACGCTCCAGAGCTCAAATCTACATCCTATCAGATGTATTTTGATGCAAGGAATCCGTTGGAATTTACAGAATTTAAAAATTCCGCCGCGTTCTCAAGATATCAGCAATTTTAGGTTTCGCTCTAACGAAAAAAATGGGCATTTTTTCGATGTTTTCAAATCGATATTTCAATTTCGATTTATGAATTTTCCGGGTAAAAACGGGCCAAAATATTGATGAATTATATACTGAGAGATGTATTTCAATCTGAGGAATCGATTGAGACTAGGTAGAACACTCAATTTTTCGTTTTCAAAAAGATATTTAGAAAAAACGAATTTTTAAATTCCACTTTGTCGAAAATCTATTTTTACAGAAAAGTGATTTTTTCTACGCTCCAGAACTCAAATCTACATCTTATCAGATGTATTTAGATGCAGGGAATCCGTTGGAATTTACAGAATTTAAAAATTCCGCCGCGTTCTCAAGATATCAGCAATTTTAGGTTTCGCTCTAACGAAAAAAATGGGCATTTTTTCGATGTTTTCAAATCGATATTTGAATTTCGATATATGAATTTTTCAGCGTAAAACGGGCCAAAATACTGATGAATTATATACTGGGAGATGTAATTTAATCTGAGGAATCGATTGAGACTAGGTAGAACACTCAATTTTTTGTTTTCAAAAAGATATTTAGAAAAAACGGATTTTTAGAATCCAACTTTGTCGAAAACGTACTTTTACCGAAAAATGATTTTTCATACGCTCCCGAGCTGCAAACTACATCCTATCAGATGTATTTCGATGCAAGGAATCCGTTGGAATTTACAGAATTTAAAAATTCCGCCGCGTTCTCAAGATATTTGTATTTTTAGGTTTCGCTCTAACGAAAAAAATGGGCATTTTTTCGATGTTTTCAAATCGATATTTCAATTTCGATTTATGAATTTTCCGGGTAAAAACGGGCCAAAATACTGATGAATTATATACTGGGAGATGTATTTCAATCTGAGGAATCGATTGAGACTAGGTAGAACACTTAATTTTCCGTTTTGAAAAAGATATTTAGAAAAAACAGATTTTTAGATCCCAACTTTGTCGAAAATCTATTTTTACAGAAAAATGATTTTTTCTACGCTCCAGAGCTCAAATCTACATCCTATCAGATGTATTTTGATGCAAGGAATCCGTTGGAATTTACAGAATTTAAAAATTCCGCCGCGTTCTCAAGATATCAGCAATTTTAGGTTTCGCTCTAACGAAAAAAATGGGCATTTTTTCGATGTTTTCAAATCGATATTTCAATTTCGATTTATGAATTTTCCGGGTAAAAACGGCCCAAAATATTGATGAATTATATACTGAGAGATGTATTTCAATCTGAGGAATCGATTGGGACTAGGTAGAACACTCAATTTTTCGTTTTCAAAAAGATATTTAGAAAAAACGAATTTTTAAATTCCACTTTGTCGAAAATCTATTTTTACAGAAAAGTGATTTTTTCTACGCTCCAGAGCTCAAATCTACATCTTATCAGATGTATTTTGATACAAGTAATCCGTTGGAATTTACAGAATTCAAAATTCGGCCCCGTTCTCGAGATGTCAGCTTATTTAAGTTTCCGTTAAACGGTGAGGATGGAAAACAAATTTGAAAAACAACGTAGCCATGCTGATCTGGCTGGGTTTCCATGGCTATCAATAAATAAGAAACGCGTTTACCGCGTATATTCTTTCTTTATTAATTTCTTATTTAATTTTGAATAAAGACGAGATTTTTTTAGTCATATAGCATCTGGGAGTTATAAGCTATCAATAGGTATAAGTTTCATGAGGCTTTCATTTTAAATAAGAACGATTACCGGTCACAAAGATTTCAAGGGTTTTAGTCAAGTATATAAAAACATATTAATAATAAATATTAATAATTAATAAAAAAACAAGCCTTGATGGTGCTAAAATATTCCGAATATTTCGAAATATTCGAAAAGTTCTCGATTTTCCAATAACGTGTAAAATGTAGTTCCTGCATACTTTCTCTATATTTTTTTTTTCAAAAAAAGAAAGAATTGCTAGTCGGGCGTAAAGCCACAGAATTAGCACTTTTTAGGAATAAAAAATTTCGTTACCTCTAAAAGAGAAGTTCGTCCCCGGTGCGGTCTGAGTTTTACTCGAGAGGCCCGCCGCTATCCGTCGCAGCACCTTTCTCAGAAGGACATTCCTTTGAAAATTTTCGTGAGAAATGAAACCGCAGGAGGAGGAGGAGGAATATAATCAACCTAGATAAAACCGAAATTAAACAAATTAAATTAAACGGAAGTTTGAAATTCTTTGAGGTCTAGGAAACTTAGAAGAGCGTAATTCTAAAAGTTGTGATTTGTATGTCGGCCGAACCCAATTAGAAAACCGGAGAAGGATGTGTAATCAAATAAAAGCCGGACAGCCTGATGAATATTAACATTCTCACAACTCCCAAGTGTTCACGGGATTTGAAAAAGAGATGATATTTGCGTGTTTGTCGAAACGCTTCTACGCGGCCAGCAATAGGTGCTTTACAACTTTCGGATAATATTTTAAAATCATAATCGGATCGACAACTTTTAAAGACCACAACAAAAGAGGAACGAAAGCATTTCGTCGATCGATAAACCGACGGAGAAATGACTTTTAACTTGTTTTTTCGACTCCCTAAAAATTTCAGACTAGATTATATGCTAGAAGCCCATTGTACCAATATACCCGGGTAGAATCGAAATAATCTCGACACGCGATCATTTATGATCGCGGATTCCTATTACTAATTTCCAACTAATAAAAGTACTTGCGTATACGAAACAAAAGAAAGAAAAAGAAAGAAGTGAAAAAAGCATTATAAAGTACATTACGTATAAGTGGGTCAGGGAAACGACCTGTTCCTGTGCTCTTTCATTTCCCCACTACTTTCACTTCCCTATAATTTTCGAATTTTGTTTCACGATATAATTGTTCCGACTTGCAAAGGTATACTTAATATGTAATCAATCATGGGGTTTCATGATCATTTCAAGGACGTTCTGCCACCACTGTCGCAAGGGATCTGTAATATTCAATTGCGAATTCTCGTCCCATTTTTCTTTTTTTAAAACTTTCTGACAAGTTTAAAATTAATATCGAACGCGCAACAGGTCGTGTTAATCGAAAATAGGCCTACCACCCCTTCTTTTTTCCCTTTGATTTTTTAACAAAGACTTACTTTTCATGTAAAGAACATGACCCTGCTCTGCAGCGCACAACCTTTCCCCTTTCGCTCGCCTCTTTCCTCGTACATATACACATCTTCTACCTTTCAGATTTATCGCTCCGCTTTTCAGCTACCAACCTATGTTTATTCTTTTCCTCACGAACGCGAGGATAAAATATTCCTCATTTCGATATTTATGACCATATCTTTATTTCTCTTTTTGCCATCGGTTACATTTTTATTATCTTTGCTCTGAAAGACACGGAAAACTCTTGAATAAATCTCGGAGCCGAGTCATTCCACTATTTTGGCCCAAATGCATATTTTAAAATATCAAAAATTCCTCATAGACTGAACACATAATAAAAAGAACATTATCTTGTAGCTTTCAAGAGTCGACCACGAAAAAAAACCGGATTTGGAGCTTACTATCTTTAAGGTACTTTTAAGATATCTTAATTTTCAGAAAATTTCCGGATTGAAAATTCCCATTTCGTCTAAGCGCCTTAAGGTGTTGCATACGGTAAGTCTCCTTTACGGCTGCAAAGCTTGGACGCTCAAGGTTGCCACGATGAATCGTCTGGAAGCAAGATGTGTTGTTACAGAAGAATCCTTCGAATATCCTGGACCCAACATATGACCCATGAGGAGGTCTTGCGTCGGTTGCACAAGGACCTAGAATTACTTGCGACCATAAAGCGCAGGAAGTTGGAGTACCTTGGCATGTGTTGCGGGGACCCAATTACAGGTCGCTGCAGACCATCATGCAGGGCAAGCCCTGAAGTTGAGGGTAAAAGAAGACTTGGGCGTTGGAATCTCTCCTGCTTGAGGAATATCCGGAATTGGATTGGATAACCGTACAGGAGTTATTCCGCATGGCCGCCGATTGTGAAAGATTCAAGGCGCACGTCCGATCGATTGCCTACTCTCGTGTGCGAGCAGGGCACTCAAGGAAAAAGAAGAAGAATTCTCAGATCCATAAGTTTAACATAATAAACGTGGCCAAAAAATTACTTTCACGTTTTTCCGTAGGAGAATCAAAAATCTCAAGGTTTTTCACAAAGTTTTAATTTTCGAAATTTAAAAATCTGCATACTTGCCAAATATTTTTTTAGCTTAGGCAAAGACAACGAATCGCTTTTCTTTCCGGTGCTTCTAGAAACTTGTCTGTTATTGTGGCACCGACTTTACCTTTGATTTAATTATAAGTAATTGTTTAATGCAATAGAATGACGTTCAGGGACTTGCGATTTGCGATTTGCACTTTCCTCTCTTCAAACCTGTCGCGGCAACCCCCTCCCTCCTTTTCAAATTAATTTTCCTATCCTCTTCATTAATACTAATGCGAATGTGATGATTCGATTGCAGATATTCCGATGTTTGGAGGTCTCATCAATAATGTGACCGTTTCAGTCACGCGTGACGCAACGCTGTCGTGCATCGTCGAAAATCTTTCATCGTACAAGGTAAGGGCATTTAGATTTACCGACTCGATTTAAAAATACAAAACCGAAAGGTGTAAATTCAAAAGCGTGAACGTAAGGAGAAGCGTCCGGATAGATTGAAAAAGACCGATAACACCCGAAATTTATGAAGAAAGTATGGAAATGAACTACAGCGTACTCTGACTTTTCATTTTTTTTCTCCGGAAAAAAAATGGAATGATTTACCCTTCTGTTATATTATTTTTTTACATCCACTGTTCATTCGTAAAAGAGCTTTTTTCGAAAGGCTAAAATTAATTGAAGCGTGTATCTTTTAGCTGATCAACATCTACCCACATTGGTTTATTTTATGACGAAAGATTTTAACGTAAATCCGCGACTACTTAAAAATTCCATCCTTTTTTTTTACAAGTTTTCAATTTATGCAGGGATTTGTTTAGATGAAGGTTTTTACTTACAATATATAAACGCTCGAATCTTTTTTCTCATGTGAAAACCTTTTACGAAGCCTAACGGCACCATAGGGCATCGTTTAGCGACATATTTAACTGGTTCAATGGTTCAAGTATTACGGCGTTGCTGTTCACAAGAATAGCCAGACGAAATTAACGATTTAATTTAAAGTAGAAAAGAAGCTCAAACAAAATCTTTCGACACTCAATCCCTTGCCATTCCTAAACTAAAATACTATAAATCCATCGATATACTATAATTATAAAAGTACAGAATATTCGGCATGACAGTAAGAAGACGTAGACTTAAGCGGGTTCAAGTCAGTTAATTAACACAAACCAAAATTTTTTCTTGCAATGTCAGCAAATGTAAATTTTTTTAAAGAAATAACAGCATGTTTAAGACAAAGGCTCCATTTGGCCAGTACTCTTCAATAACGAGCTTAAAGTAAAGATTTTGCTAATTGTAAAGCCAAAGTAAAATTGAAGAGTCCGGCCAAAAGACTCACTAGGTCAAGGTGCGGCACCTTGATTTCTGCTTCCCACAAATTCATTGCTTGTGGAGCTATCTTTGATGGTCTATCAACTATGAGAGATTTGCCACGATATCAAATAACAAGAACCCAATGTGTTTAGACGGATTTACATTCTTACTCGTCATCGTCTTGTTTGTGCATCATAGCGACCCACCGCGAACTGAATCTTCCGCGGTGTTTTCAAGATTCTTCATACTATGTTAAACCGAAAACAACTCTTTCTCAGCTTTCCACGACCCAAGTCCTGTAATCAGAGGGCTTCTAAGTGCTCACCTCGAGCATGGTTCCAGTCTCAAGCTGGACGCAAGGTTACATGTGTTTTTTTCCTTTCCACAAAAGACAAAGTCAAAACTAGGGATGTGGATTAGGCTTTGAGAATAGCCTCACTGCTTAAACAAGAAGTTTTCTCAGAAAATAATTCGAAGTCAATAGTATTTGTAAAATATAATATTAAGTAAAAGGTGTATTTATTCAAGCAAAAATGAAGTGCTTTAACCTTAAAAAAATTATTTGAAATGATATTTCCGTAAAAAGAAAAATATTTCTGATTTTTATGATTGTGAAGAGCGATTATTTTTCAAAAATAAAGTTAAGTGTCTACCTACATGATTCCTTTCATGCTTTTTATTTTTTTCCTTCTCTCTTTCAACTTCTCGGACTTTTATTGCCAGAACAATGCCCCGAGTTTCCGGCCTGGACAAATGACCCCACAGCTTTGATTTAATTTTATCAAGACGAATCGAATTCGTAAATTACGACCGAGCGATTCTTTTCATCGGATAACTTAAGGATTTTTTTGGTACGAAACCAAAACTCTTCATAACCATTTCCAAGAGTTCAGTTAGGTAAAATTTTTCAATACCTTAAAATGGGGTGACACTGGCCGATTTCGGACTTTGACTAAAGCTACAGTTTTTCCAAGTTAAAATTTCCAAATTAATTTTATGCGATAATGATGTGTCTCTATGATTTACTAACACTGACGATTTCAAATTTTCAAATCAATTTTAAAAGTCATAAAAAAAACAGCTTCTGGTCAATCTCAACCCACGCGAGGTGACATTGACCGTCTTGTTTTTTATATGGACCAAGTGAACAACATCGTTAAACGGAATGAAATCTACCAAAATACCCTTCTTTACTTTAACCGTTTTCGGGGCTGTTCCTCAAAATTATTTTGCATGATTGTCATCCCTTCAACATTTTAATAAATAATAGCAGGCTTAAAAATTCGAAAATTGTTTTGGAAACGGCTTCAAAGGAGCAAAACAAAAATTCGATATTTCCGGTCAATGTCACCTCATTTTACGGTAGCGTACTAGTCTATACTTCATCCGTAGTTTCAAAATGACTGAAAACAATTTCTTCATTAAAGCTCGTGTCAAACTTCTGGAAATTACTCCGCCAGGTGCAATATAAGGTCTGACGTGGAAAAATGAATAACGAGAAACGTGTGAGCAATCTCAAAATCAATCTTTTTCTCTGTTTTTACCTGCTCATTTTTTTTCGGCGATTTTTTCCTTTTCCTGCACTACTTATGAAAATGTTATTTCAAGTTAAAAATATTCCGACTGTAAATAATGTTCTTCTTGCTTTTCCTTTTTTCATAAACATTCAAAAATGACTGAAGTCACCTTCAATTTTTCATCTAAAACATTCTTTCATTATTTGTTGCTACGACGCAAACTCTCAAATATTAACCCAAGTAAAAAAAGTGAGGAGTAAAAAATTCATTGATCCCGGAATTTTTTTTAGTCAAGTGCAGGAATTTTTTTAAAAAGGTTTGACATGTCTTTTAGTCTTTTTGAATTTAAATGATTAATCAAGCTCATAAGTTGCTTTGGGAGGCTTCAAACTTTTCTGACTCTCTTCGAACTTCATTAGCTTACCTCTAAGAAAAAAAATAGAAAAAGGAAATGTAAAAAAACCCGTAAACTTTAATTCAATTACCTTTTCAGTCGAATGTAAAAAGGCACGTGATATTTATTTATGGTTCTTCTTTTCCTCTAAGGCATCCACGACTTCGGCTCAGTTTTTCCTTTTTGTTCTATAAAAGTCGCACTGACATATAAAAAACATCCGAAATATTTTTTGACGTTTCCGCAGGTTTCAAAAATATAAATAGCCGTATTCCTTTATATGCTGATTTAGGTTAATAATGAGCTTTTGTTTCTGACGAAACAAGGAAAAAAAAGTAAGAGTTAAAATTGCATTAAACCTTTTTTTCGGTAACCCCAAGAGAGAGGTTGAATAAATATTTTGAGAACAAGACTACGTGATAGCAACGGAAATCAAAATATAAAGCTTCTTTCCCCGAGATTTTCGTGAATTTATGGTTCAATTTTAAACAACGGTTTTCATAAAATTTTCCAGCAGCTCTTTTACCGATAAAACCGCAGTCGCGAAATGTTTTTCCACCATCCTGCTTAGAGTTTAAAAATAATACTATCGTAATGCTTGCATCAAGATAGAATTATGTCGAAGGAGTACACTTACACAAATTAATTTAAGCTCATCAAATCAAAATCGAATGATTTCAAAAAAACTGTAAAGTAAAACAGTTCTATTGTCCACTATTTAAATTATTTCGAGCTTAATGATTTTAGGGCTTCGGGCTAATTTATATTTTGCCACAGGTCCAAAATAATTTTAATCCGCAAAGATATATTTTGTAAAAGGCAAGTGCTTCTAAACGTCATCAACGCAGATTTAAATTAGTTATTGATGCATTCCACAAACTTTTTATATACTGTATCTTCGTATCATTGACAAAATTCAAAAAGGAATCCGATGCTTTCCCTTTTTAAGTCAAAGCGAGCTTAATGTACTTATCGTGGGGAATTCTTCAAACAAGAAAAAAAGACAGAAAGATTTACATTTCCCAATTCCGCGCGTTTCCATCAAACTAAATGCCTGATTAGAGAAAAGAAAGAGTCGAAGATTGCCGAAAGGAGAGTTTAAATTCACCGATGCAGAAATTTTCATTTTGATTCTAAAAGCTTATTTTCTTGTCTGTGGTTGGCATGATAAATTTTCATTTGAAAACGGTTAAGAATTTATTGCTGCATTCTACTGCGAATCGATATCGGTTATACGGGATCTACGTGAATATGGTACATCGATTATCTTTTCAATTTAACCAACGATAATATTTTATTCAAATAATAAACAAACTACAAGATCTAAATATAAAATATCAATTCTGTTTTTCGAAATATTCTAGCAACAAAGTTTCTTCGTTTAATCGCCGTCAGCAATCGAGCATATTATTTATCAAGTATATGAGTACAACCCTAAACATGAGAATGAATTACAAATATGTAGGATGAAATGAATCATAAAAATAATGAAAAGTAACGGACTGGTTCACTTGTCCCGGTCAATTACTCTGAATAACGAGGTTAACCCTGTGCAACTCCCACAAAAAGGGATGTTGGGAAGCTTTCGTGATTAAAAACTAATTTTTGAAACCACTTACTGCTGACATTTAATTCGATTGTTTTTCAAGATAAACAAGTCAAAAAATTTTTAATACATTACAAAATTCGATTTAAACTTTTGTTAGGAGTAATTAGAGGAAATGACGGTTTTTATAAGCAGCTGTTCTAAAGAGGGATGCAAAATTTGGGAACTTGAAATATTTTAAGCGACTGAGTAACTCTTCCGTATTATGGTTGCCGGTTAGGCGGAAATCAAACCTGCACAGCATGTTTTATCACTTTAAATCACGAAGTTTACAAATGCGAAACATTTCAGCGAGTGGTTTTTAATTTAATGACCAAAAATGGATCTAGATAAATGCTGATTTTAACCATACGTTTTAAAGTATCGTCGTCAAAGTCATTAGGAAAGTAAATGTGAGCAATAATCCTCGATTTTGATTTAAAAATTTAATGCGCAGCCTTTAGAAGTACCTGCACAAAGAAAAATAAGAATGTAAAAAAAAAGTAAAAAAGCAATGATGCCAATATCAAAATCGCTAGAGGAAAAAGGAATACATATTTTAAACGAAAAAAGTTTACTTCAATATACATATACAAACAAAAAAAAGATAATCAAATTTTTTTAATAAGAAATCTAACGAAAAGATACTAACTTGGATTATTCTACATTGTAGGTATAGGAGTAGAGGTAAAATTTCTTTTTTATATGCCATACAAATATAATTTTAAGAACTGTTTTCAAAATCCTCTTATATTCTCCCCTTGTAGAAATTGACTGTCTAGGTCTTCTAGTTGTCATTAAACAACTGTAAAAAAGGTTGCCAAGCCCCGTTTTTAATATGGAAGTTGCCAATCAACATGAACAAAATCCAACAAAATAAGATGCAGCAAAGAAGCTGAAAAAGCCTAGTGAGTTGTAATAATAAATTTATACCGACAGCAAAACCGTTTCATTTTTGGCAAATAAATTCAACAAAAAGGTTAATTCTAACCGGTAAAGTTACAAAAAAGTCAAATTAAGTGGTTTAGCTCCTTAGTAATATTGGTAATATTCCACACGGATTACTTGTTCCTTGCAATTAATAATTAATTATGTGCGAAAGTTATGGTAAAAAGTCTTAACGCTTTTTCTACAAACAAGCTAATGCGCTTCCGCTTTGACTTTTTAAATTTCATTTCATTCGTTTCCTCCACCTTAGTAGGCTTTTCTCCTATCCTATTTTCCTTTATTTCAACCGACTTCATTTTATTCATTTTTTTAAAGAGAAAATCTCTTATAAGGACTTCCGTAAACTAATGCACATTAAAAAAGGTAGAGAGGCGGATTAATACGTCCTTCCGGATTAATTTATAAGTCGACAAACAGTTTGTATCTTGCCCATTAAAAAGCTTAGACCGGATTTATTTGAGGGCTCGTCAACAGGTCTTCAACGCAGAAACAATCGCAAGTTTTCCCGGCGAAAAAAACGATAACTGACAATGAAAATCCTACGATTATGAATACACGTTGTAAATGACCCTTAAGCGATCGGCCTTATGATCGCTTCACCGACACATTTTCCATATAAAATTACAAGTCAGCAACGCTAATGATAATTATCTGAAATTAATGATGAAATCCGAATTTCCACGTAGTATTCTAATTTAGAAGCGGCTGGCATTGATTCTCCTCTTTCCCCCTCGATCTCTTTGTCGAAGCTTTGAAATTCGAACATTATAATTAACGCGGAATCTTTATTTCCCTGTTTTCTTCATCCTTCTTTCTGTTTTCCACCGTTCACGACATTATTTTTAGATAGGACGCTGAAGCTTCTTTTTCTCGTTATCACGCGTACGCTTTACAATTTTCATAAATAGAGCCAAACGACTTAACCGTGAATAATGCAGAGAGTCATGCCTTAAGCGTATTGCAGCTGAGCGCAGCAACCTAGCTCGATAAAGTTTACCTTCCTTTTCTTGTTCGTTTTTATTTATTTATCTTCGATTTTTTTCGTTTAATTATTCATAAGAGCTTCGGTCACCATCGCTCTGCTTGACCCAGAAGAGATGGAAAATGCTGAAAGGTATTAGCGGCAGAGGAAAAAAAGCAAACGAAGAAGGATTACTCAGAAAATCGCATTTAAAAAAGAGAAAAAAAGGGAAAAAAGCAGGAGAAGGGGTGGCATTTTCCGTTCCAATGACAAAATGTCAATGTTCAAGTAAAAAGTTAATGACGTCGAGCATTGCAAATGTCAAGAAATGTGACGCTCGAGAGTGATTCCATTGATTCATCATTATTTTTATTAGACTTTATGCTTCTCAACGACGAAAACCCTCAGTCACGTGGTCACGTGGAGGATTTCAAAGGTCATACGCAACAACAACAGAAAAAAGGAGATTTCTCTTGGGAGCTACTTCATACCATTCATACTTATCCACCCCTCTTAGACGATTTGACGTTAAAGGACTGCGGAAACGGGTTTTAATGATGACAAAACGTATAAGGTGCTTAC
The DNA here is from genome assembly GCA_023512825.1 of Liposcelis brunnea. Classification (NCBI taxonomy): domain Eukaryota; kingdom Metazoa; phylum Arthropoda; class Insecta; order Psocodea; family Liposcelididae; genus Liposcelis; species Liposcelis brunnea. The sequence goes on from CM042067.1 coordinate 23,648,312, forward strand.
AAAAGGTTTTTTCCTTCATAATAAGGGATGGTTTAAAAGTCAAGACCGGATTAAAACTAATCGCCCGGCAGCGATATATCAACTTATATAAATATGTTGTAATGATTCGTTATGTGTTGAGAACACGAACAGATAAAACCGTATTAATATGATTACAGGTATCATCAAGTATTGTACTTGAAAAAAGGTATGTTAAGCGCATCACCGATCACTCTTTTTTACTGCAGAGAGGAGAACTTTATCGATTAGTAGTCTGCTTCGTTGAAAATTTGTTTTTAAAGGTGTCTTCTGTGAAATACCATGCGGCATCAGTTTCAACTCATAATTATTCGAATGCCTTTCATAAGGAAACGAAGCTGACATCCGACCACGTTCCAGGCGACAAAGAAGCTGAGTAGTCGTTCCTCCTGCTTGTGCCGGATGAGATGTGAAATCCTTATTTGGAGTCTTTAGTAAACGAATCCCTTCACTGTGTGTAAAGTCGACCTTATCATGTAATAGTTTCCATAGAACTCGATGATCACCTTGTCGAAGCTCTTAATGTCTTGACACAATCACCCTTTTTTCATTAGGTGCAACCTCCGCAAAACTCAAAACGATTTACATTCTGACGTAGCCTCCCATGGGGATTTTCTTTTTCGGTAGTTAATTTTTTCAGCGGTAGATGGCGAACTAGTGTAAGTCGGACTAACGGCAATGGCGGTGAAAAATTTGAATGTGTGTTTGTTTATTTTGATTTATGAAACTTGAAAATTTAATAGGAATTATTAATTTAATAGGAATTTAATAGGCATTTATTACTTACTCGATCTCGTATTTAACTGGAAATGAAAAAAAAATTCAGTTTTTTTTCCAAATTTTGAAGTTTGGAAATCAAAATAAAAAAACCGATATGCAAATGTTTCCACCACCATGTTGTTAGTCCGTCTTACACTCGTTCGCCATCTATCGCTGAAAAAATTAACCACGAAAAAAGAAAATCCCCATTACAGCGACTCGGAAGGATCTTTTAAGTAAAGCTACCCCCAAATTCTTAAGCCATAAAATTTTTCTTCAGCCTGACTAGCTCTGACCCTTAATTTTCCTGGTTCTCAATATAACAATATCATGAACCTCACATCATCACCTTAGAGTTAAAAAAATAAAATAACCAAACGTATTCGAATCTTTCCATCAAGCACAAAAAAAATAGAGTCATGAAGTTACCTATCGCAGGCGTGGCAACTAAACTACATTTTGTCTTGTTCGCAGCAGCGATGAAAAAAATAATAAAAAGTATACATAAAGAAAGATATAAAAAATTTTCTCGGCCTGTAAAAATTCTGTCAATTTCCTTACGACGATAGCAGCTTCGCTTAAAGCTTGCACCAATTAATTAGCTACTAGATAATATCAACGCAGTTAATGATGATTTGATAGTTGAATTTAGTAAAAAGATACTTTGCGATAAAATGAACAAACACCCCCGCTAAAATAACATAATTATCGGGGTTTGACGTTGATGCCGTATGACAAAAATTGCTATTTCGTCAGCAATTATTATGGTAAATTATGTCATTTTTTACTCTTTCCGTTTTTCCTTGTTCAAATTGGTTCAATTTAGTTATCATCAGTACTCGATGAATATGTGGACGACGATCTTTTTTTTTTATATTTCGGAAAAGGAAAAAAAAAGGTCCCGTGTTTTCTTTTTAGGTACGTGACAATTTTAGAAAATTAACATCCGGTGTTGGATAATGCGAAAAGTAAGCACACAAACGGTGTTTGAAATAAAGCAAACATTAAAGAAGAAAGATGAATGCGCAATTAGTTTTGGAGGGCGTGATTGTACCCGTTTATTTTGACAAGGGAGGGAAAAAAACTGAGCAAACAGTGATGAAAAGTAAACATCGAGAGTTAATAAAGCGATGCGGAGATTTACCCTCGTAAAAAAATCTTTTCGTCCCTTCGGCCATGTTGCAGTTTTTTTTCCGAATAAGAAAAAGGGAAAGTAGAAAAACTAGACAGTTTGGTTTTGTATTGACGAAAGCATTATCTAAAAGATTAGAATATTAAGTTCGATGTGTGAACTTCAAGTCAGGAATAATTGCCCGCAAAGGACCTGAATTAAATTTCAACATTGTTTTCTTTTAAAAAGAATGGAATATGTTAATTAATGTTAATCGTTAATTAAAGCTGCTTTCTTCTTTGAATGCTGTCTGCATGATGGAAACGGCCGAATATCGCTTTTTCTTTGTCGAGCATAATAACTCGACGGCCTTCCAGTATCTTGCACGTTGCAGAACTGTTGCGATTCGTTCCAGGTAGCTTACAAGGGCTGTAGTAACAGGTGCCAACTGATCCAGATAAAGGGCTTTGTTTTTAAATTTTTTGACTGACTACAACGATCAATCATAAAGCACGTAACTAGCCAATTTTCAAACGATACAAAAGTTTTTGCGCTTACTGTTCACTTAAAGAATTGATTCTTTCGGTGTTTTACTAATGTTTTGCCAGATGAGCAAGATCTTTTAATTAGGAAAGTTACACAGATCATTGCTGAAGCCGGATTTCATATTCAACTCTTTAATTTTTTTAACCGAAGGCAATTGTAGCTTAAGCAAGGAAAAATATTTCGTTTCCATCACGTCATAACAATAACCACAAAGCTGCCTTAAGTCATAAAAACGTCTGCCATATTTTTACTAACATTTTTAAAAAGTTAAGAATCGCTTTTATTCCAAAAAGAAAAAAAATGTACGTTTAAGTAATACAAATCATGCGCATTGTTTTCATAGCAATTTTTTAAAGTTATTTTTAACGAGAATTAAATAAATTTTAACGGACGATCTTATCAGGAAAAGGCTAAAAGTCAAAGTGGCACCTTTTTCAGTCGGGGAAATAACAAACTTAATCAGGCGCTGACTCGCTTACAAGAAAAAGTTTCAAGGCGCAAAGCTAATGGTCAAAAGCTAATGCGATATTTATTTATCTTTTCCTTGTTGCTTGAGTTAAAAATAGGAGAAAAAAGCCGAACGTGCCCACTTGATGACCTCAAAAATCGATCAAAGCATCCCAGACCGAGCCCGGTTACATTAAAGAAATAAGGCGAGTATATAAAACATCAGAACAGAAGAGTCAGGACATCATGAATCATTAAAAAGTTTTCAGACGAAAGGAACATTAGTATTCAAGTAAAGCATACAGAAGAATGTGAAGTGAAAACTATGGCTTGCACTACTTTCAAAACTCGATATTTTCATGTAAATGGAAAATATGGGTTTATGCCTATCTCGACATAAAAACTAAGAGTTATACAACAACGTGTATATTACTGCAATCATCCATGCGATCATCCCTTGATATTTTCTTATGTATCATGTTTATCTGTTTTCGTTTCAGGTGGCTTGGCTTCGAGTAGATACTCAAACTATACTAACGATAGCGAACCACGTAATAACAAAAAATCATCGAATTACAGTATCTCACAACGATCACACTTGGGCTTTACACATACGAGATGTCAGAGAAGCGGATCAAGGATGGTACATGTGTCAGCTTAATACGGATCCGATGAAAAGCCAAACGGCCTATTTAGAAGTCGTAGGTAAGTTCTGATCTCTTTGTCCGGGAGAACCTTTCTATAAAAATAAAGACGGTAAAAGTAACCAGAATGTATTTCTCCTGCTTGCTACTTTCAACAGCACTCGTATGATAATATTTAAATGGATTTTAGACATAACTCCTCTTTCCCACTTCCTCTACATGCTTTTTAGATAGAGCTTTTTTCGTTTTATTCCAAAAAACATATGCTTTCAATATTTTTTTAACGATATAGATAAAAATGGGTTTTCTGCGACTCAAAGAGTTCGTAGGCGCGTTTTTTATTATTTTATTGTTTTCGATAGTACCTCCGGATATACTGGACGATTCGACGAGTATGGACATGGTTGTAAGAGAGGGCAATGACGTTACTTTGCGGTGCGCTGCTTCGGGATCTCCTCCACCTACCGTCGCTTGGCGCAGAGAAACCACGAGAGGTATTTCTCTCGGTAACGGTTCCTATGGTAAGTCAAACCAATTTCAAGTTAAAAAGTGTAGAAGAAAGTTGAAAAGATCACCACCGCTGAAGCAACAAATGCTACGACCTTAACATCCGAGTGTGTTATCAAGTTCCTTTGGAACCTGAACCAGAAATCATCTGTAAGTGATTTCCAAACACAAAGATCAGATTACAAACTTCTTTTCCCCCAAACCTACACTGTTCGACTTCGATCGCAATAAAATAAAAGGGCTAGGAAAATTTCAAACCACGTTTTAGAGGTTTCTTTGATTTAAACAGTTTCAGCAATTGACGGGCCAATTTTGCACATTCCAAAAGTGACTAGACAAGACATGGGTGCCTATTTCTGCATTGCGTCCAACGGTATACCACCGACAGTGAGCAAAAGAATACTCCTTATAGTTCATTGTAAGCAAAGCAAATTCGAGAGATATTAATTTAAAAAAATAAAATAAAATAACTTTAAAATTTTTTTTTCAGTTCCACCTAATATAAAAGCGGGCAAGCAATCCGTTGGTGCCGTTGAAAACTTTCCCGTGTCTCTTGAGTGCCATTCCGAAGCTTTTCCCAAAGCTATTAACTACTGGACGCGTGATAAAGGAGAAATCCTAACGGAAGGTAAATAATGAAAATTAAATTTTTCTCGCGCTACTTTACGGAAAATTAACTGGTTTTTTTTAAAGGTACTAAATACGAGCCGGTGATCGAAGAGTCATCCTATAAGGTGGTCATGAGGCTCGTTATAAAAAACGTAACCGTGAAAGATTTTGGAATATACAAATGCATTTCTAAAAATTCATTAGGAGATACCGAATATAGTATAGAAGTGTATCGTAAGTATTAATTTTGACTGACTAAATCTTTGCCTCAAGATTATTTCCGATATTTATAAAAACCAGGTGTCCCATATTCAGCAATAAGCAGTCGGAGCATTTCTAGAAACACCAATAAATCCTCTAGGTTGGACAGAAATTCAGGGGTGGATATAACAGGCATAGGTAAGTATGGTAATTTCATAATTCTTTCCTTTCTTCTTAAAAGCGTCCTAAATTAAAATTTTAAATTCCAGAAATGGGAGATGACAGCAACGGTAATGGAATCAACGACTTCCCCGATTATAATTCATCCGCAGCTTCCCTTTACATCTTAACTCAGCTTCTCGTATTCATCGGACTGATTTTTAAAGACTGCTTCATTTTGTGAACCTTTTCTTCGTAATACTGTACATTTTTGTAAAGAAAAAAAATGTAAAAAGCAATTAAAATTTTTTACTCAGTTTTATTCTGATTTGTTTTTAAATGCCAAATGATAGCGTCATAATTATTCCACTTATCAATTGTGTAATATGTGGACGTAATCAGATCGGGATCCTGCAGAGATCAATCTTGTTTTTTCCTCTCGATCATAGTTTGATTAGTGTAACATATCTGAGGTGACAATTCTCATAAGTAATGCAAAAATCCGACGTGGTTCTGTGCCAATCTTGTAATATCGACCTGGCTCCTGTTCGTAATTGACCTCGATGACGTCGGATTCAATATTTTTCCTTACGCTACGTTCGAGGCATTGTCTTCAAAATAATCGATCGAATCCGTCGATAAACGCCCGAACATATATAAAATTTTTATTGCACGTTACATGTAATCCAGGATGTATGGTGTAAAAGAACAAGCATTGCGCCAAAGTAAATTAAATCGACTATTAATCGAAAAATAAGTATTCGTTTTTTTTGTTCCATTAGTCCTTTACCAGATCGGTAATAATAAAAGCAGTATAAAAAAATTAAAAGATAAATTTACAAGGTTAGTTAAACATTAAACAATATCCATTTCGTTAGAATTAAAATTGCCAGTCAAAGTTTAAATCATCTTTCTATGACCTTGATCTGATTTTCTTTGACAAATATTCCATTATTAATTATTCACGTCTGTGGAAATTAAAGTTGTTTTCGGTGAAACAGTATCCTATGGGATTGTAAAATTTTAATCATTGCATGATGAGCTCATAGGATTGTGTCGTTTTCTAATATGATCGTTCAGAATTTAGACAGTTATTATTTCTGCTAGAAGAGTGAAGATCTAAAGTTTTGCGATAAGTGGCCTTAGTATTAAAGAATAATCTAATTTTATTTCATTCGTGCTAATCGACCAGTTTGACATAAAGCTTAGTTGACGAGTCTCTATATTCATACTGATTCAGAAATTTCGAGCTTTTGACCATTCTACTGTATAAAAACCGATTGGCATGTGTCGTGTCTAAATTTCCTTGCAAAGTTCTGGCAAGCTAGTAATAATTAGCTGTATGTGGAGCGGTCGGCACTCGAAAAAGAAGAAGGAAGCAGCTTAAGACATGAACTCTTCTCAACCAGGTAAATCCTGCTAATTTATTTACCGTTCCTGGTGGCTCATCCCAGATCTTAGGTTGTCTTAGTTAGTATCAGATTTGCCGCTAGTTTTGGAAAAGAAAGCGAAACCTCCAGTAGGTACAACCAGAGTCAGCAGAAGAAAAAGCATATAAGGTCACCGACAGGAAACAGGCAAACATTACTGTTTCAAGTTATAAATAATTATATACATTTCCTAGGCAAGTTTCCTTAGTCCTGGAGTTTAGTTCTGCACAAATGACAAAACACGACAAAAATGATGTCCTTGAGTAAAGTTCTTGAAAAGGGACAACCGCCCCTACAGGGATATCGGAATTAAAATGTTTTAAAACAAGCAGCGTTGACACAATTTCAGCCCGATGACTCACTGCCTTGTAGAGCGGCATGCTTGCCCGAGGAAATCTATTATTCTAAAGTCTATGTCGCACTCGGGTGAAAAATTATAATTTTACAAAATTATTTAACTTGTTGTTTGTCAATGATCCGGTGAAAAAAAAAATTGTATGAGAGATAACGATTGAATACGCTCATCATAATAATCGAATTACAAACAAAAACCATTGTATTTTTGTTGTTGTTTAGTGCCCTGATCGTTCCACCATGACAAGCCGTCACTTATAAAATTTTTTATCCTTTGGCTTAGTTCCCATAAAACGACTTCGACTTTCGTTGCTTTATTATTTACCTTCTTCTCATCCACTGCTCCTGAGGCTCATAACAAATTATTTTTCGCATCTACCAACTTCTCAAAGACCTCACAACATTTTTGTCTTTATTTCTCGGAAAAAAATTTCAAAAGGATGCGAGTCACAATAGTTACTGCTATTTCGTACCGTTAATATTATCTCATCCTCGGAAACCGAACATGGTTCTTTGTCAAAAAATCTTTGTAGCCCGAGGAAACGCGTGCTTAGACGTTAATGTGACGTCAAAAAAAGTTAAAGTACCGTGACCCTGTATACATGTGATATGACGTGGCGTCATCGAATGCACGAGCGAAGGGTGTTTGCCGGATGCTGAAAGTAGCCTTGCACCGACTGAAATTTTTTTTAGGGAAAAAAATAACAAACAATGTTGAAACGTTACGCAGGGCTTAAGGTAGACGAGGTGTTTAGGCGTGGTCGAAAGATTTTTTACGGCTGATATTAATCGATCTATTAAGGATTAATCACTCTTTCCATTGAAATTGTGTCAGATTAAAATTTTTTAGGAATGCGAGGAAAAAGAAGAATAATAATAATCATAATAGTAAACTTACATTGACTTACTTTCGTATTTAATGTCAATGTTTGCAAAATGCTCGAATTCCCTTCATCAATGCCACAATATAATTCTAGGATGAAAACAGCAATTCATTTGACCATACGTCAATCATTTTTCTTTATAAACTTGATTTGGGGACCCTCGAAAAAAATAAGCATCATCATATTTTCTATTAACCTCGAGAATTTTTTTAATACAATTTTTTTCCATCCGTAATCGCATCACTCACGCGAACGTTAAAAAAGAAGAAGAGAAAAAAGACAGTCAGGGGAAAGTAATAAATCATTCCGATTCGTTCCTAATAGTATTGGCAACAATAAGGACAAGGCACACGGCAACTGAAATTGGAAACAATTCTTACCGTTGAATTATATTTCGTGCTGCTACCATGAATATCGTGTCGAGCACCTCCCAACAAGCATCTGGACGGTAAATCAGCAAGGCCGTGTTTTCTCGGTGTACGTAAGGAACGCTTCATTTGTTACAAAATATCGCCATAAGCCCCGCGGCCCCTGCCACTACTTTAAACGATCTTAAAATGTTATGTTTTGTCTTTTACAATTCCTGTGTGTGATTTACAGCTTCATCATTTGAATAAATCCCTACTAATTCATAACCAGGTATTAGTCATCGGCAAAACAACATATGGTTTAGATCCGAAGCGAAAAGTAGCGAGAATCCAAAAGCTAAATTAGTACATATTAAATATACCTAGAAGAAAGGCTAACGTCTATAATGAAGCAAAACAACTCATTGCATTTTTTTCCCATTTATGTCACTGATCGTCCTTGGATACACCCACGTGTTCTTTAAATTTCACAAAGAAAAAAGTCGATTCCTTTTTCGTTACCAAAACACTTCCTAGAAATTTCAATGTAGCCTGGGCATGGTAGCAATTGTGTCATCGGATCCGGGTAAACTCGATACAATTAAAAATCGCAATAAGTAGGTAAAATGTGGTTCCAAGTTTGAATGATCCAATCAATTTAAATTATAGGGATTCGTCCACTATTGTAAACTACAGCTTTTAGAAGGATGTCAAAGATGCAGCATGCAGCATTTCGACATCAAGAAAAACCTAGTTTAGAATTATGAAGAAGTTCCCGCTTGTCAGCCTTCTAAAAGACTCATACCAGTTTAAGCACGAAGTAAGTGGCTCTAACGGATAGAAATATATTCCTGGGAATTCGGTTCGTCCGAAAACAAAAAATACCCCGTGGGTTTTCCTCCTTATTTGCATTTCTGGCATAAATTATGACAAGGAAAAAATCGATATCTCTAAGTTGAAAACCAATCGGCTCAACATTAGTTTCGATTCCAAAGTCATCACATGAGAACATCGTTTTTCTACTATCAATTTTCTGTCCACAATCAAATATTTAAGCTTTTTTCACATAGAATCCGTCTACTTTTCAAATTCGCAAAATTCTGAAAAACATGGCGATTTTCATTTTCAGGATTTATTGATGTTTTCATACGAGGATACAAGCTGCGCACAGTTTTTCCAACAACTTTTTGTTTTTTCGTTTTCATCACCTACACTTTAATTAGCTATTAAGGTGAAGGATATACATCCGTCAAAATGTTTAACATAAACTTGACCGTTAAAGATACGTACGATCGATTTGGTCAAATAATCCGTATAAATAAACTGAACAGTTGAAAAACAAACCAATGTTCCAACTTTTCAATCATTGTTCAAATCTTAGAGCGTAAAGATTTGCCTCCTACGGTTATTTAAAAAAAAATTGCATATCTTATTTTAAATGCCGTATTTAAAATCGATAAACGAAACCGAGCATTGTCAACATTATGTATGTTGATTGGTTCACAATTAAGAGAGAAAAGATATTGTGTTGTCAATATATGACATAATTTTGACCTTCCGTGCATTACTCTTTAGGTATTGACCTGTCTATCACGTCAAGATATTGGTTACCATGTTTAGTGCCGTAAAATTGATTCTTTACGATCATATCATTATCCCCCTTCTTGTGCAATTAAGTAGTTCGCAAAACAACAACCGGCATTTTGTTCTGGATAATTATTCTCCATGCACTTTTTATTGCCATAAGCTTCTTTAGTTAAGTATGCCTTTTAGTTGTTTCACAGACATATTCCATTTGATTAGAAAAAAAATTTGCAAATAATCGAAATGCCAAACAGATTACATCGCGAAATCGGCTACACCTGATAGGACTCTGCTAAACGCTTTGTCAAATCACTCGACTTGCAAAACGAAATCGAGCTGTTTGATAAATAGTGATAAAATAACCGGGAGGTGACAAATGACTAGAAAATAGAGGGATTTGTAAATCGTCTCTTTGTGGTATATTAATACGCGCGGTTCCCTTTTTATTGCGATCACACTAATTGCACGTAGACTCATTAATCAAATATATCCGTTGTATGATAATGGTCGTAAAACTAATAATACACCTACATGCTCTTTCAAATATGACGTAATTAATTCGATTTTAATCAACTAATTAAAATATTTGATCAATGGCCGATTCCTACCGATTGCATGTTTAAAGATCCAGCCAGATTTATTTTTTTCGCGCTTTCAATCGAGATGTCATGTTGAGATTAGATCAGACTTAAAGGTTAACCTGACTAGACTAATGGATTTTCATTAACATCAACTTCTTCCGGACGAATGCAACAGGTGGTATTGGACAGAGTTTAAAAGTCTCGACCATGCTTCAACTTTTAAAGATTAGAGTCTGGGTCGGTGTCGGAAAACTTTCCCACACCGGATTCTCTCTCTCTCCGTTTTCACTTTCCAAACCGCTTTTATACCGTCGATTTTCAATTATTAAAAACCGTAACAATGAAGATGAGACTTGGTTCAAGAACTTATTAACTATTGCCAAGGATCCTGCAGATAATGGAACAAAACACGGCAACGTAAAAATTTGTAGTAAAATTGACTGGATGTTTTGAAAAAACATTTTTGACTGAAAAGTGCAGCAGAAAACATTCACATCGCCGAATTTTCAAAAGTTAAAAAACCTCAGAATTATCGAAAAATATATGCAGTAGTAGTTTAGTGGGAATAATACAATGTGCAAGAGTCATGCTTACGGCTCATTACAAGTTTTTATGCATCACTCAACTTTCAGTCTTCTTATTTATTACTGACTGGTTTCAAGGTGCATCGGTTATATTTCGCACCCTATTTGTAAATAAGCTGATAATCAAGCTTGCTTTTTCTTTCAATAAACGACAAAAAATCTTTCAAAAATACGAACTAATCTAATTTATTTCAGACTAGATTTACAGTTTATATGAAAAAATTCCCCTTGACAACGTCACTTTCCCGATACCCTCAGTCGTACTCAAACTTCCAAAGCGTTTGCATCGGTGAAAAATGTAATAATTAAGTAAGTTTTTTCAAGTAAGTAAAAATCATTGTCATTCACATCATTATCGCTCATTATCATTACTAGCGACGTGCTAAGGGGTGGCAAAGGGGCTTGGAACGCGTCTAAAATAAAGTTTTACATTTAAGGTGCAGTAAATTTACCATTGAACATAAGCCGACTTACTTATAGGCTGTATTCTTTATCCTTCATCCAACCAATTCCATCTGATTCATAAAGATTAAGCTATTTAATAACTTACACACCATTCCGCTCCTTTATCAAAAGAAATAACGACAAATGTTGTACTTTAACGCTGGAAGCAAAACCAACATTCCAAATATCAGTTTTATACTGCTTATAGCCATTTCCATGTAAATTTTTATTGGAATTCGTTTTTTTATCAGTGCCCCGCATAACCGAGCTGTTATATCTAAATCGACTTTAAGAAATCGTTACTCCACTAGAATACACAGAACAGTGACCATGCTTTCCTAAACGATCTATGTAAAGATAAACCAACAGGCGTAATTTATAACGTTCATTACAATAAAAAAAAATAGTAAGTCGAGAATAATTGAATCCAGTTTGATTATTTACAATTTAACAAAGTCTTGTTTTTTATATTAATTAGCTAAGTCTGGTTTGTACTTAAGAAGGGAGTAGATTAGTTAATAGCTTGCATGATAGGCTTGCTATTTCCTAGTCGAGGATTTTTCGAAAACAAGAGAGGGCATACCGGGCAATTTAACTGTGAATCGAGATCAAGGTCAGCCTATGCCTGATTTCTAATAACGGGCATTAATTAAAGTCCGGCAATAAAAAGCACAATAAAGTAAAAGATAATCTGTTGGTGCTCTTATAAAAAATATAGCCTAGTATATTAACTACAATGGCCGCCTTGAACTGAAAGGGGCAATGCCCATATAAGTTTGCCTCGTGGGAGACAAGTTAAGAAACCAAATAAATGACATCATACAAAAACATCAACAGCTTACGGGAAATACCGGTTCGGATCTTTATTTTTTACATAGAAAAATGAACCTTGAAGCTGATTTCCGCTGCAGCTCCCTTTTACATTTTTTAAGTTTTGCTTAAAGCCAAATCTTATACAATATAAAGTCTCATAGATAAATTTTTTTTTTTAATAATAATGTAAAGCTGGACTGATATCAGCTCATTTTCATTATTACAATTATTGTTGCCGGTAATAAGATAATGAGGGACACGATCGACCAAGCTATAATTTGCCTGTCTGCAGATTCCAAATACATGATCGGGTTTTCAAAAAGATAAGGTTTATATTAAATTGTGGGGATTTCATTATACTCTGCGAATTTTTTGAAATAAGGGCAAAGCGAGAAAACATAGAGTGATTTTAATGATCTAAAATGGCTTCTTCATGGCAAGTTTTAAGATTTTAAAAAAATGCGTCGGGGAATCCTTAACGCCAGTTGTAATCAGTAATTTTTTCTGTTCAACAAAAAATTTATTTTTCCTTCGATATCCAGATACAAAAAGTAGGTACCTAGGCTAGAACCATACTGAAATACAAGCAAGCAACAACAAACAAATTTTTCTCCTTCATTTATTCAGCCAACAAGTGCTTGGTATACTTTCTACTAACATACTATAGAGCTAAACCCGCCGAAATCGACCTAAAAACTCTTCCCCGAAATAGTTCATACCTTCTTCAAAGATATTTTGGTTCGGGTTAGGTTGAACATACGACTTACACATATTCATGTCACATGCATACAATTTTTTAAGCAAATAAAGCAAAAACAGAGAAACGTCTTGCAAGAATCAGCCCTAGCAACAATTTAATCTCAACAAGAGAAAGAAACGCAGAAATTCCTAAAAACGCCTTTCTGGTTCACAAACGCATCGCAAGTTCTCCGGCCCTTTATAGAAGATTTTAGCTTATCTAAAACTGGTCTGATAAATTTGACATTAGATAAGTTTTTCAGCATATAATTTCTGTACTCCTTCAGTCTATTGGGTCACAATCACAAAGCTGAAATAAAATAATTCCAGGAGTTGATTTCAAAGTATATTTAAAAACAAGAGACTGATCATCAAATTGAAATAGCTCTGATATCCTTAAAAACATTGCAACCAAGCTTAGGCTGACATATTCTCTATACAATTCCTTTCTAGCATAAGCAATAAACTGCTTTTCTGGCTATAAAAATACCGATTACAAAAAATTTTATGACATTACGAGCAAAAAACGAGGGGGTTGAATATACAAGTTTGTAGTTTGGCTTTGTTTAGAACACCGGAGAAGCTCTGCACCGGAGGCAGCTATTGAAAAATGATCATGTTTTACGATTAATTACTCCGACTTTCTATTGTTGAACCGATAAAAACCGGATCGTCTTTTTTTCTCCCTTTCTGTCCATGATGTTCACCTTAACCAAAATAGCAGACAGAAGTATGAAATATGAATCAATCAGAGTTATTTGTCTTATCGAGACGAATGTTAATTCCTGTAATGCAAAAGAGGAATGTTGCTGATTTACGGTTTATAAACCGGAGCCTTGACACGTTGATTATAGTGATAGTTTTTGCCAAAGGTGAGCTTTAATTATGTTAAAAAGAAATTTTGCTGCATCATCCACTTCGTCTTCTGAATAAATAGCGGAATCGTTTTCCTCTCGAAAGTCTTCGTTTAAACTTGTAATTGCTTAAACGGTTAAAGAAAAACAAAAAAGGAATCGGTAGGCTTCACAATATGGACGCCTTACCTTGTTTAAAGCAGTAAACATGGAAATTCAATTGACAAAGTGCCAAAATACTGTCATTGCATTAGAAATGTAAAACACAGTCGTAAATAATCGAAATTATTACTCTGTAATGAAATAATTAAAAGCAAACCATTCCTAATGCCTCGAAGAAGAAAAGACAATTTCCAGTTCCCACTGACATGAATTATCGATCTGGAAAAACACTCTAATCGGTTCTCTTTGGTCTGAAGCATGCGAATATCTTGTTGGAAGAGTAATCGAATGTTTTATAGTTCACTGATCGACAGTACCCGTGCAAATCGATTTCATGCGGTGTTATGGATGCTACTAAGACGAAAATGATGCACAATGAGGACCGGATTGCATCAGTATGTATCGACCTTGCACTCGTAGTGTAAAAGGAAGATGCCGATTCCAAATTAAAATAGTTAATTAATATAGATGGGAGAAGATATATTACACACCGTGATGGCATTCGGAAAAGCAACATTATCGAAGAACATGATTTCATTAAAATATGTAACATTCCGGTCGAAAATTGAAGCGATCCTCGAACTAGGTCGATACGATCACTGTCAAGAGTACAAGGCAAACACAAATCATTGCGAAACTTGAGTGACACTGCTTGTACTGTACAGGTGTTGCACATTAAAAAATCCTACTGGAATCCTCACGTTTTTCATTTCATTTTCCGAAAAAAAAGCTACACTAAGTAAAAATTATTTATGAATTTTTATAATCGATTATTATTTTTTGCAGCTTGAAAAATAAAAAAATATTTATTCAGGGGCGTATTACTCTTTTGAATTGATAGCTGTATTGTTAGGGTTATGCAAAAAGTCTTTTGTTTTAATTGAATAAGAATTTAATAACCTTACTCTTTAGAACTTGTTCTAATTAAGTCATTATTATTTTAAAATTTAGATCATTAAAACCGGTGCTTTAATTGTCTGCCAATTGCTATCTTAAGAACAGTAAGTACCTACTTTGAAAGTATGGTCACTCCGGTCTTCAGTCACAATATTTCATATTCAACATGAACAAGACTATACCACATCGATATCGACAAAACTTCGCTGCATTTTCAATCGTAAAACTTAACCTCTAAACTGCCAAACGTCGCTCATTTCTGCAGCAGAATTTTTTAAACATTAAAGTTAGGCAATAAACCGACCGGTGAATCAGATCAAATCAGAGTACACAATTTTCAAAAAAAAATATTTTATCCAGAATCTAAATTGGACACTGAATGAGCTTTCAGACGAAATAGGAACATCTAGCAGGATTTTCATATTCTTAACTTTTGACACAGAAAACGAATCATTTTTCGAGTAAAAAGGACGATAGTTCGATGTAAGTAAAGGATTTCAGGTTTTGTAGAATCAGCGATAGAATTCAGTAGAATCTTTTGCAAGCAAAAACCAAAGACTAGCACTTGAATTTGGTCTTTCTAAAACTATTCAAAAATATTAAAAACCCAAAGTGAGCAGAAAACAGATACGTATTAGGACTCCTCCTTTCTTTTTAGATATTATATTGCAAATGCACATGTCGAACTTTTTCTTACTGGAATTTCAACTTTTCATAGAAACGTTTTGTTGATATTAGAAAAAGAAAGCTTTAACAAGCCGTAGAACTGGATATTTCGAGAGACAACAAACGCCTCCTTTGCTTATTCTTTATAGAAGACACAGTACAAAAAATAAGGTGAAGCATGAAAGCATAAGGGATAAGGACACCCACACAGCACAAAAATGAGGGATGATCTGTGATTGTTTAAAAACCTTACTCTTACAGTTCAAACTCATCATTCGTTAAATGAATTATTTTTTTTCGTTTGGCAATATTTTCTCGACATATTCCATTATTCTTCCCTTGGTAATTTCTCAATGACAATCATTTAGCAAAATAAGGCCCTCCTTTATTGCCTGCTCAATAAATATTATTTCAAACAATGTAGCACTATAAAAACACGATTAGCCAGATAATTTTGCAATTGCCAGTCTTTCACGAGACCGACCCTAAACATTTCAGTTTTATAAAAGGCAGAAAACAAGAGACTACATTCTTTCTCTTTGCTAATAAGATACAATTGAATATAATAGATTCTTATTTCGCTTTTAGACTTGCGAATGACAAGTTAGAAGAGCAATTAATCAAAAAATTCGAAATTCTTTTATTGTTCTTTTCTGTAATGATGTTTACTTTCAAGGCCTCAATTTTGGCTTTGCATTAAATTTGGTTTTTCTAATCGATAATGGCGTTAATTGTGCAAGATGAGATACCCGACAAGATCAATCATACGAGATGTTATCCACCTTGAACGAACCCGAACCCATTTCTTTTCTTTGCAACCCGATCCACGTTCCTCTTTTGTTTACAAGCTTTTCTCGAATAAAGACCCCGGGCTAATTTTTTTTGTTCCATTGTAAAATGATTCAGACATTGGCCGAGATAATATCGGAGAAAGAATTATTGGAAAGGCAGGCGACAAAAAAAAAATGAAGTTATTATCTGGTCTTACCTTGAACCGCTGACTCCGGTTAACTACGATAGGACTCTATCAGATAGTGTCAGGCCGAGTTGTCAGATGTGGGGCAGTCAGTCTAGTATGCTGGAAGCAGGCTCGACCTTGGATCCGACATGGCTCGTTCTTCGAGAAAACAGTTTGTTTACATCGGTTCGACTTTCCTCTGGAATTTCTAACCCTGAAGCGATTCCCTGCTTCTCGTAATATAAGCGACGACATCATGCGGTCACGCGAGGCCGTTTCTTTCGGCCGTGACATCCCTCCGGTCTCTTTTACTCCTACGATCAAACCGAGAAAAAAATAATTAATCCGACACGAAGCGATTAAGCGGTAGCGATCGCAAAGGTGTTCGCTCAAAATAAAGGATAAGAGGGATTTTTATTTATCTTTTTATGAGCTTCGCTTTTTATCATTTTATGACGTCAGGGTAGACTAATCTAGGCGGAGATGATCGTAATATTCTCTAAGTTTTACGTTTTCGTGATGTAACAATTTAACCCGTTCCTCGTTTAATGCCCCGCAACGGATTTTCAAGAGGAAAAAAAGGGCGACGAGGTTAGATTAGAATTTGGTTAGGGATAACTCGACGTTGCTCTCGTTCTGTAGCCTCTGGCCACCGTTCGAAGCCAAATTTTTATTGAAAAAATTTCGGCAACTCACATCTGCGGCAGTTTTCTCTTCGGACCGTAGGATCCGTAGGATCCGTAATGAAATGATATTTGATATAATAACAAGATTATTAATCTTAGACTTGTATTAATTATAATATTTCATTGGCATGCATGACTTCACTCACGACTCTGTTATCCATGCAACTACTCGCATGTTATGTTGGTAATCATGATTCTAATTAAAATTGCCCCGACGATTTGTTTGCTACTCGTTTCAAAGCTTTTGCGGCCATTAGCAACAATGTTACACCCTGTAAAATCGGCTAAGTTATCAGAGGTCGAAGTTGCTTGTAATGGTCATTTTAATTGGGTGAATTAAAGAAACCGGACTTTCGAAAAGGTGGCGATTTCCAAAATAATAACATCACTTGGCAAATCATAAAATCAGCGGGAAGCTAATTTGAAGCGACATCGTGAACGACTCTTTAAAAAACTTGCCACGTAAAATGTTGTCATATTGTCAACACTTGTCAAATTATGAGGTCCTACAATTGCGTTCGTTCTTTTAAATAAAATACCTGTTTCAATTTGCAATTTACAGATATTTTGTGATTTATTTTTGAAAAAGCAAAAGCCTATTAAAATTCCCGATGATTTATGGCCGGACAAGGATTGTTATCGAAGCATTAGTGGATTAGACTAAAGGTAATTTGGTGGCAGAGAAGATCTGCCAGAGTCAAAGACCAATATCGCAGCTAAAGCTAACTAAGCAGATCTCTCTGCAAGAGTTAACGAGGAAACTTTTTTACAATAATTCTATAGATGGCATTTAAAACAAGGAAGAAGCGAATTGGAAGTTAATATGTAGAAGTATATATTTACAAATTAAGAAAGAAGACAAAGAAGCGGCCGTCTGGCCGTCACCTTTTACTTTTCAAAAGCAAAGAATTGAAAATAAAAAACAATGCTGAATGAAGAATATCAAAAAATATTCGTGATGTTCATAAATTTTATAATATCTCGTGACGACAAAGCTGCAGTTCTTTGTGTTATTTTGGGTAAAGGAAACATGTTTCTTCATCGAAAAAACGCACTTCGTGCAATTCAGTAAAAGACTATTATTATTAACATTATTTAAGCAAAAAGAGAATTAATAGTTACTCGTGTTGACTTTCTAGCTTACTTTAGAGTTTAGCATGTGCAGCGAGCTTTCGATCTGCAGCTTATGCACTCAAGGTCAATGTCAGTATGCAAAATCGCTAATTGAAAGATAAGGCTTAAGCTCGAGTTCTCTTTACCTTATAAAAGACGAGACGCCTTGTTTACGTCATCGTTCTTTATCATTAAAACACCGTGTTAAAAACATAAATATAGTATTTACAGCTGTCATGGAAAAAGACAAAGTTGCTGATCATTTCTCTTCTTTTTCTTTCTACCATCTCCGTGATGACCGTGGTTCATGCCGAACTCTTAAAAATTAACCACGGTCACAGAGGTCACGGCCAAATCCGTAAATGTAAAGGATAAAGCCCCAAAGGAAAAAAAAAGTGAGGACACAAATCACCGACTCAGTATTCTCCGAATTAAAAAAAAAAATTAATTAAATCATTCAGAATTAAATTGGAAAATTGGTAGCCGGATGAGGTTTTAAAAATATGAATGCGTAATTCGCGCAATGTTGCGACACATTTTGCCCTTGGTACCAACCTAGTTCCATATTGATTCTCCCATTGTAAAATTTTATTATCGGTAAAAATCAATTTTTTACATGTACGATTTTTTATCGTAATATCTGTGTGGTTTTAAGTTACCGATATTATCGAGTTAAGGGCCCTCGAGCTCATCGACACCTGGTTATTGCTATTGTTTCATTACATTAACCTCGTTTATTATCCCACCATGCGTTTTCCGATTTTCTTTTTTCCAAATTCATTCACTTGTTTTCAGTAAAAAGTTGAAATGATGCAATCGATTAAAAAAATTGTATAATCCAATCGATTAATCTGCCCCGCTGCAGGCAGAGATAGTTTAATCGATTTCATACGATTGAATGATTCATTCCTTAAAAGAATAATTGATTAAGTGCGGTAGCTAATTATGCCAGAAATGGAAGAAATCGAATGTAAAACAAATTAATTACTTGAGAAAATTAATACAAGAAAACTCATTGTTTGGAACTATACGTGTGCGGTTTGTTAAACTTAAACTTGATAATATTTTATTCTGAATAAGGTAATAACTTTCGGCTTATGGCTTCTGCTATTAAATTATTAAAAAGCTAAGAGGCTAAATCTATGCATTTTTTTTATTTCAATTTTAAGAGAGCTAGATGCTTCACATTAAAATTTTGCTAATTCGATTCATCCTGGAACGCTGAATTTAAAATTTTAGATAACCTGATTTTCATTATTCTTTTTTTAAGTAGTTAAATCGGAGGCAGCTCCGGCAGCATTACAGCCTCTTTTGGAATACTTTGATGTAACCTACGTAAATGGCGTCCGGAAGAAGAGTTGAGCCTCGCTATCCGCCTCGCCAGTGGAATCATCATTAAACTACATTGAAAAACGAACATCGAACGAATATTATAAGTGAGGGGTGGCACAACCGTTTCCGGCTGGTTGTAGGGAAGAACCACCCCAGCTTATATTCTGCTTTGACTAAAATTCAACGCGAGCAGGCGGATGGCGAGGCAATGATCCGAGAAGTGGCTTTAGGTCGAACTGTGAAAGCCCAACCGAAAAAAAATATTTAATTGTCCAATTAGAGAATACGTCTCGGATAGTGATTTGTCAATAAACTCTCTACTTCTTATTATTTTGCTAAGGATAAAAAACTTATCGGCCCTGAAATCGGTGGACAGATTAAGTCGAGTTGAAGTTCAAAAAAAAATTGTATTATCTAAGCTAATGCAAAAGGCCTCAGTAAGGCTGCTATGTTTGTAAATAAATAAATAAATAAATAAATAAATAAATAAATAAATGTACAGGCTTTTTTTCTTCTAGAATTTCAGACGTTCTTTCTTTCAGTAAAAAATCCAAACAGCTACGTCAAACAGCTTTTATACAAGGACAAGAAGATAGACACATAAGAAATGATGTATATAGAATTATTCCTCCCCCATGGTGAGGCTGCAACCACACACAAGAAATCAAGCAAACATTTCTTATAAATAAAGGAGCGCACCTTGAACAAAATAGATATTTAAAACCTTTAAAACATGTTTGATTTTAATATTTAATAAACTAAAAGATTAATTACCGGTAATTATAAAAAACACAAACACTTATTTGTAACTAACACTCACATTGAAAGATAGGGAAAAATTTTTCAAGACCCGCCTTTTGGATTTTTCAATCGTGTTTAGTATTATAGAGCCTAAAAAAATTAGGCTGTACAAAAAAATGGATAAAGCGCTCCGTGACATGTTTCTTTCGCGACACAATCGTTAAGTATGAGTTTAAATAAAAAAATACGCATGTTTTTCCGTGATAAGACAATTAATTACATTCGTGATTTACACACACGACCAGAATTTTTAAATGTAAGCTCATTTTAAAATCAGATCGTGGTCTGCCCGTTAAAAATTTTGAATTTTTTTGGCATTCAGATTTTTAATTTCTGAAGCAACTGCCCTTTGATTCGATCAAATAATAGGAAAGAAATTAATATTCAAACAAATAATATTGATTGCGAAGGTTTTAAATTCATGGATGTTGCTTAATGCAACAAAAAACGGCTTGGCAATGAAAATGGGGCATGACTTAAACCTTTGTAAGTTTCGAAATACCCGATACGGGAGTCCTTCAACGAATTCGTTTAATTTCATCCAGTTTTAAGTATTTTTGATCGTATTTCCCCTTCACGAGAACGGGTCAGTCTCCGAATTAAGATCACGAATATTTCATTTCCGAGGACAAAACCTGCGTGAGTGTATGCGTGGAAGACGCAATGACACATGTCACGCACGGACATTAAAACCTTGACTCGATTTCGGTATCACAATGAAGGCGTGTGTCTGTCTGACTTGGAATCTCTTCGTTCCGAAAAGAAAAGATGGAACGGGCTAAAGAACTCCCCTCGTCGAGAAAATATTGAGCAATTATTTTCATTTCATTGATCTCGATTAAAAACGAAAACAAAACCGTTTTTGTTTCAAAAAAGGAGGTATCACGAAGCGGTTTGTTATTTCAACGTCTTGGAAGAGCTTCTGAGTATCTTATCCGTGTCCCAGTTCATGCTGAGAAGGTCAACGTTTCAATGGCTCCCGTGTTGATCTAACACTGATCTTATGACCAGAAGGACCTAGGTCGGTGACTCGCGGCACTCCCGGCGGATTCGTTTCGTCATAAAATTCTGCTTTTATAACGAAGCGCCGGACCCGACTCTTCTTTATATTATCGATTACATAACACGGTAAAATACAAAGGTTCACCACCGACAAAAAATGAATCAAATCGTTTTGATGAACTCCATACTTTTGCAAAAGAAATTTTTGGTAAAAGAAGGAAAACCTTGTTACTCCCCAAGCCGCAACATTCCTTAATTTAAACAAGTGAACCACATAAACGCACGAAGTAACCGACATGATACGCTCGGGTTAAAAAATTCACCTATGACCAGTGTTGAAAGGTAGAATGTACTGTGAAGCAAAAAAACACTATTCATAATGAAACGACGGCGATTTGCATAATGTTACATCATTTCGAAGATACCCTACTTTCGTCAATCGTCTCAGGGCCCTAAAGGTACTTTAAGTGTCCGTTACAAAAATTAATAAAATGTCTCGTTTTTCTAATAAGCTTCGGGAAAATCCGAGAGGTTATTCGATACACACAAGGAGGACATTTTCTAAGAAATAGCTGGAAGGCGTTATTACAAGCGGGATCTTGTAATTTTATTTCTTGGGTATTATGGAAAAGGGTGAGTGATAAATGATGAAAAGTATGAATTAAAAAAAACTGATCGATTTAAACCCGATGATTTCATAATAGATGTTTCGATCACGAACACCTTAATGAAATATAAAACGATTACTTTTATAATGAAATAATAATCCTACGCATGCTATGGTAAAAAGTAAAGGATGCGGACTGATGTGTGAAATAGAACATTTGCCAAAGGATACAAGCTTTCGACTCATATGTTGGTCCGACAATTTTTGAAAACAATCAGTACCTAAGCCCTTTGAACATTTCATGGTTTCGTATTGTCTAAAGTGACCGCATTTATGGTTGTCTTGGATAAGATTTAAACATCAAAAGGAAATTTGCAAGCAAGTTGCCACAAAATCGCAATAACAGGAAAAAATATAATTGGAAAACACTCCAAGTTTAGTATTTTCGGTGGTTTGTTTCAAGATTGATTAAACTGTAACTCCTATTAGAAAAAATCCCCCAATCAGCGTATTCAAAATTACTAGCTACTTCACTAGTTCTGCGGGATAAAAGCTTCTTTCCTCATCGGAATTTTGGCTTGCTCTCCCACTTTCTCACTTTAAGGATTAGGGAATAGGACTTAACATTACAAACCAGCAAACACGTTTTATCCAGTAATTTGAACTTGATGCATTCAAAGAGCATTTAATGGCATAGTTCAAATAGCTGGATCACACTGGATCTTTTTTTCATTAAGTGTTATATTGTACGATGTATTTTGAACCGTTTTGGAGATGTATTTTAATTTTGAACATGATTAAGAAAATAAAGGAAAAAATGGCAGAAAGAGTTACCATATTTTACTGAAGGAAGAACGGGTAGACGATGTCAAGCCAGAAACTGTTTTTTTGTGTTCAAATGGTCTCGACGAGTCGAAACCCTCGAATAGAGCTCACTGCGATCTTATCTTACTTCTGATGTCGTTTGGAAATTAAACTGGCCATCCATATAAGCCGTTGTATTTTTCCTACTTGCTAATCACGGTATAAATACTGGAAATGTCTAAACAAGATGACTCATTCATTTGTCGAATAATGCCGACTTAAAAAATGTTTTTTGTTTTACAAGGCAACGGTGCACATCAGTCACCGATCAAATCAGGTTGTAGTCATTTCGAAAAATCTTATTAAAACCACTCCCTGAATTGATTCAGAACGCTCCAGGTTTGGAATTATTACCGAGATAAACGACGATTATTATCTGAACAGCTCGAGGCATGCATTTGAGCAGAAGGGGTCATTAAGTACCAGTATCGACTGGAGGACGTTATCAAAAAGGATTACTATAGAGGGGATATTACTTCCATTGTGCCTTCTTGCATTCATCATACGCGGCTTTTATTAATTAATAACACTGCATTTGTATTCGAATATTATTGGGTCAAGATCTTTCTTATTTGTTTATTTTTATTCTTTTAGCGCATCTCTTCTCGCACTTGAATTCGATTACCTTGCAACGTTGCCGAAATTACTCACAAATTTTTCATATCTACCCTTGACATCTCTCCGGGTCAGAGTCGCAAGCGTCAATATCATTAGCACGGTGAAAAACTGCAAGCCTTTGGAACTTAATTGATCGGGTCATTAACACACCGCGAAAAACGGAGAAAACCCCTCTGGGCTTTGTTCCCGTAAATGAGACAAGCTACCGAAGTTCTGTTTGCTTTGGTTAGGAAAATGTTTTTCTTAAATACTATGATTTACTACGGCGAGGGACTTTTTATTTCGAAATTTAATCCGGTATCAAGATCCTACGAGGAAAGTACCTGTGGACCGCTACAAGGTGTTCAACAACGAGAGGAAATGATAAGTGCAAACCATGCAATATCATTTGAAAGGCTTGCCCGAGGGAAGGTGATCAAAGTGTAAATGTGTTGAACGTCTGAACATATTTTCAAAACATGCATATATTAACGACTAAACTAAGATTCTCCCATTGATTTTATTACTTATACATTTCATTTTTATTTCTTTTTACTCAACACTGCCTAAGGTTATTGTGTATGCATCGTTTAATTTTGAACGAATTTCTTCTCGTTGAATCTAGTAATTATTAAAATAATAAAAATGACTTTTGTAATCCCAGATTTACACTCGACACCATCGCTTGATACTACCATTTTTTTCAGACAAAAGATTCGTTTCGGTCTGTTGGCAAAAGACATATAAACAATAAAAGTATTTCAATCCGTGACTATGTAATGATCGACTTCTTTAAATTAAATCTGAGTGATGTTTCAAGTAAATCAAAGTAGACATGTCAGGCCTATTGCATTGGCAAAAAGATTATTGCTTTCAATGTGTATAACAGTATTTAAAAAAGCCAGCAAATTATACTGTTCATTCTTTTTTAAAGGAAGTATCTGAAAAAGCCTTTTCAGTCCACTCGATTAACGCGTGTCATGGTTTGCAAATTGCAAAAACTAAAAGCTTGGCAAGTGACGATTTGTCATTGATTTTTCGTAAATAATGTGAAAAACCATTTCAAAAGTAACGGTAACCAAGAAAAAACTGCTAATACTTGATTTCTTAACAACCAAGCAGGCTTGGAAAGATTTGGAATGAAGGTTTAAAATTTACGGGAAACGGCAAAAATTAACATTACAACTGTTAGGCTGCCATGGACTAAGCGGTCAAAAAATCATTTTGAGTTAAACGAGTGAGTGATCAGTATACTAACCGATGTACAAATTTTTACGTTAGTCTTTCCAATTTAAGACTAGTTCTTATTCTCCACAATTAACTGCATTATGCTATGATCAGAGCTCCGAAATCGGAATTTTCCCGTATTTCCCGAAAATGGAACTGGATCTACAAGCAGCAATTCTCTTTGCCATGTAAAAAATTCAGAAGATAAGAAAATCGCATGAAATTGAAGAAAATTACTACAAGTTGGTAACATTTAAATTAACATTTTAATTTCCTCGGCTGCTATTACCAATTAAATTATACTTGTTTTACTTAATTATTTATAATATTTGGTTAATTCTTGTTTTTTTTTTTTTTTATTTAAATCCATTCATAAGTAAGCCCCGACTATTTATTCTCGTATACTTTATTTAACAACGTGTTTATTTTACCTTTCAAACCAGACAAGTAGCCTGTCATAAATTTTTTCGCATGCCATACTTTGTTTTAATAAAGTCTATTAATTCATGCCATTTTTTTTAATTATCGAATCGATATCGACCTTAAAACAAATATTGATTTTAAAAGACGCACGACAAACCCGTACTAATTTTAAATTTGATATCTTGATTTGTTATCAATCTAATATGTAACAAAAAATTAATGATTTTATGAAAGGTCCTAAAAAAAAATAGTGTGACGAAAGGACACGAACTTAATTAAGGTATAACCAATGAAAGTGCAATTAAGTCGAGAGGATCGAACCGTCCGAAAGCCATGACATTAAACTTGAATCAACTATTAACATCATCATCACGTTCTTACTTCTTAGCCTAGCTCACTTCTCTACGGACCATCGCACATGTGTACGAAAGTACATCTGTTCTTTGAGAAAATCAGAGCTATCATCTTTCAACAACAAAAAACCTTCATTCATGATTTTTCTCGCCCGAAATCGAACCTCAAAATTTAATCGATCGAAAAAACCGAATCAGCTTTAAGCGACAGATTCCGCTATTTCAAAATAATATTTTTGTTTCAATCTGTCTAGTATAATTGAAAATGGACCGATCGAATTTTAAAATAATAAACTCATTTTCAATGTAATTACTTTGTATACACATATATGCTGTAGCCTTGGACTCCTTTTAATACGGTTTTTAACCGTCTTGATTGGCGCAATAATCTCGAATTCGGCTCCTAGACGTGGAGAAGGCGATTGTTTGTTTTACTACCAGTTCTTCTTTAATGTACAGTGCCGTGGTCAGGGTCAAATTTTAGGAACGCCCCAAAACATAAATCCCCTTTTGACAAATAACGAAAACCCCTTCTAGGCTTTTGAAAAACAAAACGAGAATGGTCAGGGCTTCGCTTGCTTTTCCTTTTTCGAGCAAGGTTTTTACCCTTGCAAAAATTTCTAATGCTCGAAATTCGGACGTTCGATCTCTCCGAGCCGGTCATTATATTTTACTACTGGAATTATATCCGATCATTACTTACGGGACCATGTAATTATTAGATCTTATATGGTTAATGAATTGTTATATTTATCCGTGCCAATGTCAGTTAAGGTCGGGAATGTTTGGTAACTCTGCAGCAGGTGTCGCAGATCGGAGCCCAGGGCAGCAGTATCAAGTAATTAAACCGACTATAAATCATTGTCTTCAAGGTTTTCGTAATTTATTAATTCAAATGCGTGCGATCGTTTTGGAGAATCAATTTCCACAACTCATTTTACAAGTACCGAATGGGAAATAAATCAACGAATATGAATCAACAGAGACATAAAAAGCGGTGAGCGATTTCGGTCTGGAAATGATTAAGACGCCAAATATGGTAAGAGCCTGTAAATAATTGACATATATTGTAGCTAATCGTTCACATTTACAGACTTTTAATGTGATTAAAACCTTGCTGAAAGCTCATCTCGGTAAAATTTAAATTTTAAAGGGAGTAGATGTGACTGTGGAAGAGATTAATGGCAATATTTATGAAAAGTGACGAGTTAATGTAATGTTAAAGACTGTCAATATCAAGGATAATTTACAATAGATAAGAAAAGCGTGTAAAATAATTGAAAAGTGATTAGTTTTCAGGTGTGAAAGTAAAAAAGAGTAAATGTACATTTAAACAGGTCATGAAGAAATTAAAAGCGGACAAATAATTGGGACAACGAATCTATACATTTATTGCCTGTGCCACAAGATCGCTTTGCCTTAATTGTTCGTTTGAAATCATATCTTATTTCAAAATTTGAAAAAGTGGAAAATGTAACTTGAATGTACTTGAAAAAAGGAAGGAGAGATAAAGTCACTAAGCAAATCGAATTAAAAAGAATCTGGAGAGGTCCCACAACCCAGTCCTGCCTTAGCTGGTTAACAAACCGTTCTTATTCCTCACAGTGATAATTACAAGTCTGTACTACTTTTCGCTGTAGTACCGGGAAAATTATTCGAGATGGCTACTCTGTGTATAGATTGGTTTTCAGGACGTCTCTTGACTGCCAAACTTCATTAAACCTAATTGAGACAATCCTCATTTCCAGTCAAACTTTTGTTCTAATTTCTAAAACGATCCACGGTTTTGACTAAGACTTAGTTGTCTTCCTTCTGTCTTCCCAAAGGCAAAATACTAGAAAATTTTTTTAGGGATCCTTTTGTCTGACATGCTTTAGATGTGTCCGCTTTCCACTTTTCCACAAGTTGTTTGGTTTTACATCTTCGGTAATTGAGTGTGAAAATTTCATTTTCTTTATGTCTGTTGTTCTAGTGTTCGGGGTTTGATACTTTCTTGATTTTTCGGTCCATCTTCTTCAGTAAACCAGTTTTGAAGTTGGAAGCATCTCCATTTTCTTGGAACCTTGAAGGCCTTGTAATAAGTTCAAACGTCTTCGGTTCTTCAAGACGCAGTATATACCAATATTTGTTTTTACTTTCAAGCTCACTGATTTATTTTCCTCGAAAGTGATATCTCTGACACTTTTCCAATTAGCAAAAACGGTAGTTAATTGAATTTTTCTTTCCTTGACTAACTGACTTATAAACTCATACCAGAAGAGGTGTGTGCAGATGTAAACAGTTACACTCAGGGCACAGTAAAGTAGTATAAAACTTTAGAATCTATATTATTGACAATATCGTGAATGTAGCAGCTTTGTAAAGCCCGGCAGCATATGTGTACTTCTAGACTTCTAAATACAATTTCAGCCCACAAGTTATTAGTACTTCTATTCACTTTTATTATAAGATCGCGATTTGTATATATCATGAAGTAGAATCGTAACAGACCCATCATTATCACACTCAAATCAGGTGTTACGTTGGTAATTTAGTAAATAAATACAATTTTATTGTTAGTAGGCGGCTATTTTTATTGTCATGATCCTCGTAAAAAGTGAAGTGGCTCTTGGCATGACTATGAGAACAAATTTCCCCAGGTTCGTTTAATGATGCACGGCGTTCGATGCCCGACGTTTTAGTCAAATTAAATCAAATATCCTACGGATGGCCCAATTTACGCTTCTCTTTATTCATGACTTCAATACCTTTTCTGCATAATTAAGTTCTATTTTTTTACTTTCTACAAAAACTTCTAATTTCTTTTCTGTTCTAGGTTTGGTATTTTAGAATTTAAAACGTTTGTAAATTTTTAAAACACGAACATTGCCTGAATTTTGCCTTTAATGTAAACGAATATTGGTTAGATTTGCAGAAGCAACTTGTCGATACAATGAAACAATATGAATGTTGAAAGTGCACAATGCAGACTTGCAGCATGCACTAAGGTATTCAATGATCCTGCATGAACAAGATGTAAACAAGTTTGGTTCCTTTTGTATCCTGTTTTACAAAACGCAACGCGAAAAAGCTAAACTCCGCCTTGTCATATTGGCAAGAAACAAGTGGAATGTACACCCCCTCTATTGAACTCGGAACGCCTCCACCACGTTTTAAATTAAAATGTAGACGACCTCGCGGGGAACTTCATAAACGAAACATTGCTCGCATTTCAATTGACCCCGTTTCACTACACTTGATTATTTATATAAAATCATTAGACGCACCCACCATGTTTCTTTCATTTTTTTTTTCTTATTTTTCATCGGATTTGATTTTTTTCTGAAAAAACGTAGCTTAGCTATTATTTATACGTATTAATAACCTGATTTTGTTTACTTGCATAATGTAAGCCAAGGTTTCCAGTCTGGTTTTTATTAAAAGGACAATGGTGGTTGCATATTCGAAGAACAAGATGTCCATCGCGTCCGGTAATGAATCACACCTATCAGCTATTTATAAATCGTATTGATTCAATCAATATGCGAATTAACGGTTTCTTGCGTAATTTATTCAAATGGCAAACTAAAGTTTTGATCCGTTTCTCTGCGTCGTCGAAAAGAAACTGGCTCGTTACGATGAATCGCTTCCATTTCTCCGCTATTCAATTTAAACCGGTCAGCCTAGTAACGTTTTCTGAAATTCGATATCGTCATTAAGGAATTTGCCACCGCTACCGATGAATTATGAATGCCTAGTTCGTTGTGCGTGCGCTTTTAATCATTATTAAGAGATTTTCGAACGTGTTATTTTTGTTACCGAGAACGATCATTTTATCATTTGGATAATGGGCACCCTCGATTGCAAATTTCATACCGCCAATATTTTTTTCTCTTTCGATTGCAATATGTAATTATGCCTTGGGACGGAGATCTATTCTCTTTTGGAACAATTTCTAACATAAATTTTTTTCGAACAGGTGAAAGTGACATCGAAGGATGAATATGGAGCCATTCCGGCTATTTTAACAATGAGAATTTTTCGGCCAGGCGATGTAATCTGTATGTTTAGAAGGTTATAATCCCGCACTACCTTCACGTTCTCCAACAATCCCAGTGCACATGGTTTGTTAATATAAACCGCAAAAAGCGCAATATCAAAAATTGATCCTATTGTTTACACAAGAACAATTTTTCAAAACCTCAGACGACCTTGATAAGAAATAAGCACCGGTGCTGAAAATGGCTTCAAACAAATAAGGATAAATTACGCAAATTCGGGTCGTCCCTCTGGGGAATACGAATCATCTCTCTAAACCTTTACGAGGTGTTATGAAAATCCCTTTTCTTCTTTCCACTCCGGAAATTCCGAAGAAATATCAGACTTTTTTCACTGGAAAAATTTGGCACGTACTTTTAATATTGTCCAGTTTAATTTTGGTCACGGACATGTCAAAATGAAATCCCTTTAATTACTTCATACACGGTTTTTTCTTCAGATGGCAAGGTCGGACGTTATAATTCTTTGCTCATGCTTTTCCCCGACAAAAGTCGTCAGAGCATATCAAGCCTTTGAGTTTTTTTCATGACCACCTTGAATTTATATGGTTTTCTTTTTAAATTTTGAAAATAAACAATCCTGATATGATTCAATTGTTAAAAATGATTAATTATGAATGTATGATAATGAGTAAGAGCTTAAGGGTAACTAAAAAAACTACATACAAGGACATATAATCATTTACTCGATCTTGAATATTTTTGAATGGACGTTAAGGGGAATTCATTGGAAGGCATGAGAATTTTTGAAAGGATTTATCGTAGGTCGTAGGAGGCATATTTTAGAGTTTGTCAAGTTCAATGGTTCGTTTGGGTTAAGACCGCTTAAAGTCATTTACAATTATAAAAAAAAATGTTTTCTTTAGTCGGATTTACCGGCTGGTGTGAAGAACCAGCTCAGGAGAAATAAATAAGTCAAAGTAAAGCACAAATTCGTAAGTTTAAAAAAAAAGTACATTGCATTCTAGAATTTAATAGATAGTCATTTTCAATATTTCAGCTACATAATAGGCATACAGTATGTATAGTATTTTTTGATGTCTCTAAAATCTTAATTGATGTTCCGCATATTGAAAGAGAATAAACAATCAATCCGCATTCATGGTTTGCCGCGACAAAGGCCCACATTTCCTAGTCTTACGTAAATGGAGGAATGACAGAGGTTGTAAGTGTGTCAAATAACGCATAAAATCTCCAAATCAAAATCAGTAATAGCATGTAAGATGACATGAGAATTCAAATAATTACAGAGTGGATAATGAACAATAGCACTTCGGCACAGAGTAACAACTTTTTTCACAACCGTTTCTGATATTTTTTACCCTAGGTCAAGAGATAAAAGAAACTTACATAAAAATTTTTATTACGTCTTTTTTTTTTTGTTAGTTAAACGCTGCTCGAATTTTTTTACAATTAATTAAAAGATTTTAAAAATAAATTTAAAACTTCCGACGTGTATTATATAAAAATCACAAAAACTCTGGCAAGACGGTCTTTATGAGTTAAAATAATATTATCGAATTTATCAGATCTCAAAGATTTTTCCCAAAGAAAAGGCAAAAGGTTAAGTTGTTTTGTATAGATTTTATGTTGACAACGCCCACGAGGAGTCCAAAGAAAAAAGAAGTGAAATGATTGTACGTGCGAAGGCTACTTCTTTTTGTGGCCGATGTCAAAATTAAGCACGGTCATATTTATTTAAGTGATTTATTTATTCGGTCGATGCGAGTCTTTCGCCGACTTTAAGAATGACAGGCAACAAACATGAAAAGTATCATAATCAACAATCCAAATCTAACCGTAATACGAGAAATCATGCGCAGGGTCAAACGCAAGGTCGAGGAGATGAAAAGAAAGTCCCCACGGATTGCCGTCCGATTCTTGGAAACGCACGGTAAAAGCCTTCGAATTAAAAACCGATGGGAGATGGAAACGGTACGGACTCCAGCTGATTCAAGGTTCAGGAGGCAGGTCCTATCTAAGTCCTGGATACGAGCCTGTAGTAATAAACGGTACTGAACCAACCCCACTCACGCTGCGAGGAGTCTTCATCTGTCACTGTTACACCATATTCCAGTTTCACTTCGATTCACTTTCAAGTACAGTAACAAGCGAGGTATAGCGGTGTACCGTCGTGTTGCGGCTTCGAGTACCTAATACCTGTGCGGACTTGCCGTTTATTTAAATTTTGGATGCGTTCCTTGTGAGTTTTCGGCACCGGCTAAAATTTATTTTAAAAAATTCGATTTATAGCTCGGTTATCGTTTCTGTGTTTTTAGTACAACAAACCCGTGATGTGATTTAGGTGAAGTGTTGATAACGGTGCTTGTAGTACGTTAACAGCTGATTCGACTACACTCGGTCGGATTCACTCTTACGGATTTTTATTCCTTTCGTTTTCGGTTTCTATCACGATGAATGCACATATAATTTTTATTCTTATGGCTCATTGAATTCAGACAAATAAAAGTGATGAGATTTCTCAATAGAAAAACAGGAAATTATGAACTGTCCTTACATATACATCTTCTATGGTGATTCAACAATTATCGGTCTATTCAATCAATTATTGAAATGATTGCTTTTCTTTTGTTTTGCTTGTTTGCTCGATGTTCTTCCGGTCCGACAATGTATTCCATTTTTGAACCAGTCAAAATTAAATAGTTCATAACCGAATTTTAAAGCCGTTCAATAAAATTTTGCCGGCCTACATTAGACATTATGTCATCCTATAATCATCACAGAAAATAAATAAACCAAAAACATGGTAATTGAAAAATCCGGTTAAAGCGGCTCTGGACCAGTTCAAAAAAAAAAAAAAAAAAAAAAAAACAGGAAGTAAATTGCACATACGTATGCGCAATTTAATCTGCTAGTTTGTTAAGAGAAGATAATGAGTTTAAGAAGCAACGTGGTGGTCGCCATGCTTTGTAGAACAACTACTTTTACTTATATCATTTCTTTCGTGTTTGTCGCCGCGTTTTTTCGGTGCTTGACTTTCGTGCTTCTTGCAGTTTCCCAAATCTTTGGTCCATATCAAAAAATCTCTTTGTCTGATTTTTACCGCGAATAAGTGATAAACTTCCAAGGGATTTTTTCCTGGACAATAATTATTATCTGATGCAAAATGATGATGTAATGTTTAAAAATCGTTAACTTAAGTAAAAGATCCCAAAAAGAAAAAAAATTTCACTCGTTACGTTTCGGTTTAACATCTATAAATTGCTCAGCCCTGAATCTGTTTAGTCGTGATGCGTGGCAAAATCTTCAACAACTTTAAATTATAGATATTGTGAGATATTGAATAACCGTAATCGATTATTGAGTGTTTAGGCTCCCATATGAGGATGTTGATGAATGTGCAGAAAGTTGTAGGTGTCTGCATTAGAGATCTTCATGTTTTGAGGCAGATGAACCAATATCGAATGCGCCTTCATTCATCAACTAAAAATTTTTCCAAAACCCAGTAATGTTTGCTTGAATTTTTAAAACCGCTGACCGCTTTCAGAGTGCGTTCGACTTTTTCAACAGGGTCACTTTCTTAAGGTTGTGTTTCTTTATTTCCTTATACTGGTCAATTTTTCCGTTTGTCAGAAAACCTTCTTAAGTTAGAGCACTCCCCGTCTCATCCAGATGCAACTGAAACTCAGGCAACATCCCCCCATTTCTATATCGATCAGACTCATGTCAAGACTCAAAATTGATAACAAGTTCTGACTCAAATTTTTTCGAAATATACGACCACTACTTTCATGCTCCTTCTTATCTTCTATTTTAAATTCTTCATTCAAAATCAGTATTTTGAATTTTCATTAACGCCGGTTCATCGAAATTTGTTAAACAGGACATGGGGGTAAACTAATATTTTACTGTTCTTTTGTTGAGACAAAAATTGTTCGCATGAAGAGATCTCATCACAAGTCGAGAACTTAGAGTCCGTCCATGTAGAACCGAATAATGCACAGTACAGTCTCTGAATATCAAATTATTTTCACCTTATTACCGGTAGCAACCGGCTTGACTGATATATGGCATGCAGCTTTTACTTTTTATTTAACGATAGCTATAAGTCTAGCGTCGGGCCAAAACATGCAAAAAACGCATCCAATTTAACCGAGTGAATATTGTTTTAGTGTTGAAATATATTGGTGGTTAAACTGTTTATGTGATCGGTTATGACGA
This sequence comes from Liposcelis brunnea, assembly GCA_023512825.1. NCBI lineage: Eukaryota > Metazoa > Arthropoda > Insecta > Psocodea > Liposcelididae > Liposcelis > Liposcelis brunnea. The sequence continues at coordinate 23,681,833 of CM042067.1, forward strand.
TTTGGATTATAGAACAAACATAAGTTATTCTTAGGATTGGAGTTAATTCTCCGAACTGTACAACACCAACTTAAAAAACATCTAAAATGATACCGAGGTAATTAATTTGCTTAATACACGTGAAATCATTCATCTGCAACGGATGCAGGTTGCAACGGCGTTATAATGAATTGGTCAATGTGACGATGGCAGCAGATGACTCGCACACAGAAGCACTCGACCATCTCATCACAATCCGATTGTAACCTTGCACATTATGTAACACAAATTTGAAGCTGACCTAGTTATTAATGTTGTAACTCGCCAACAGGTTGCAGTTTTGAAGTTCACGATGAATTGAATACTAATTCGATCAAATTAATTTCACTTTTTTCTTAGACTTGTCTTTATTATCTCTCTGGTTTAAACTTGTTTCGAGTCCCCCGTATCAAGAACAATAAAAGCAAATTGCGACAGATGTCCCCCCGAAAAAAAGCCGGTTTCCATGCGCTGTACGAATGTCGATAATCACCCGCAGGTTACGTAAAAATTTTGGATGATAATCCAAAAAGTGTAGGTTGAATGACACGCTCCAATTGGATTTTGTCAAATCGGACGAACGTCTTTTAATATTTGCACAACAATCGACGGCTGGTTGCATTAATTAGTTCACTTGATAAAAAGATCGATAGCTCTGTCAGATTAGCTCAAGTACAAATGTGGCAAGATACATTTCAAGTATTCCCTTAAGCGCTTTTCTAACGTCTCTCAAAGAAAATTTTTTGACGAGATCAAGTGTCTCCTTAGGCCCAAGCTTCGATTCGCTTGGAATTTTTCTTTTTTAACCCTAGTCAATTAATCGCACTTTGTGTTTCCTCTATTTTTATCGTAACAATACATCGAGGAAATGTTTACACACGTTCTGGTACTTTTGTCTTCACAAGTGGACACTTATGAGAAATGCCTGGTTTCCTACGGAGATATACTAGAAAGTTAGCTTCTCTGTTTATCTTAAATGCACAAGTCATCGTCCAATTACATTCTAAATGGTTATGATCGATGGTTTTCGTCTGGTCTCGATTTGAGCTTTGAAAAAGGTTTACGACACGTGTTTCCGTCTAAGAATAACATCAGTGCAGGAGCTTAGCCTTTGGATTATGTCTTAATCTTTTGAAAACTCCGGCAACAATCGCCTCTTTATCTTTGTTTCTTTGATCCACGTAATATCTAAATGTTAAGTAGTGCTAATTCCAGTACTTAATCATTTGATTTGTTGGTAGTTAAAGCGATTAAAATGTTAGGCAGATAAAATGCTAGACCGTGTTGGTGGCAGTTGATCATATCTGAATCTGATAAATAATGAGGGAAATTAGCATTTTAACTAGATGAGACGCTTGATAGTTCTGTAGCAATTAGTGATGAATTTTAAACTGAGCTTTCTTTCATAATCCTGAAGATGCATCGTCTAGCAATGGATTTTTTTTTCAGTTGTGAAGGGTAACAGTGCTTAAATTAAAAACACGAATTCATAATTAGGACAAACAAAGTCCGTATGACGTGTTCATAAAATTTTCTATTAAAACATGATGTTCTCATCTTAATCCTTAAATTTCCGGCCACTTTTTATTACATTCTACCCTTCGATCATTTGATGAAATCTCAAATATCGCTAACCTCACCAGGCACATCAATATTTTTTCTCTCAGATAAATAAAAAGCTCTATCGGTTCAACCGATCAGATTTCCTTCGCTTTTTAAAGGCTACAATTTCATTTCGATTAATATTGTGATAACGATCGAAGGCTTAGAAGCTGAAAATATTAGACCGGTTTAAGGTTTGCGTTTGAAACAGATTTTCGGAGCTTTTTCCTCCTTTACCCCAGTTAATTTCCTTTAAACTAGAGTGTTTAGTATACTTGCCACTGCAAATTCCACGAACATGTAACAATTATTTTAAATTACAATTTTCTTAACAGAAATTAACATGAAATTAAACCCGCAAGCGAGCGCGATCTTATTTCCAGACAATCTTCATCCTACACGAAAACCGATCGCTAGTCAAATCTAAAATGTCGATGACGGTGCTTACCACAGTTTATTATGATTTATTTACAAGGTGCTACAAGTGTCTACTTGAAGACACGAACTCTTGTTTAATTCGAAAATCGTGGCTTATTTTTCTTATCGATTTCAAGTGTTTTTGTTTTCTGTCGAGTGGACACGAGGAATCGAATTTTTTTCCCTTTCGATTAACTGCGACATCTAAATCATGATTTGAACGGTTAAAGAGTCTTTTACAAGATCGCGATCGATTGTCGGTTGTAAACGCCGATTCAAAAACTGGTAGAACTTGATGACTACCAAAGTAGCGGTTCGTAATAAATACCAAACTTATATTGGGATCGCATTACGCAACTAGTCATGTGTTAAATAATACCAATTAAAGCGAAGTCCATTCTCGCATTAGCAGCAACGTATACTTATAGCGATGGTGTTTCCTGTTATTTACTCATTCAGATATACAAACCGAGACCCCTCCTGGCCAACTCTTCTTTTTTCAATACGTTTGCTTTCACCCATATCGATGTTCACACAATGATCGAGACATGATTTAACAATCCTTCTTACTCGTATAAAAATATTGTTCTTGCTATTCCAGGGATTTCCCGATCATAAACTTTTTTTTTTTTTTAAAAAAAGGGTAATATTTAAAAGAAGCCGGTGGATGACATCATAAGATGTGATTATGATATCAATACCTATGAAAGGAAGTTACGAAACGATTAGGAAAATATGATCGAACGTAACTCAAGAGGAGACGCGACATTCAATACCAAAACTTTCACTAGATGATCGAATAAGGCTTAATCGATAACGGTTCTAGTAATTAATATTTTTAGCGAAATCAGTGATGAGCTAATGGAACATTTTTATTTGTTTGGTCGCTGCAAAATATTTCGTACGGTGTACGTGCGTTAATGCAGATATTTAGGGCAAGGCGAGTCGAACAAGACGATTTTTCGCAAATCAGTTATTAAAGATATGTCAAGGAGGAGGTGAATAATTATAAACGACTAAAAATTTTAGATAATTATTGGGACAGCGCAGCATAATTATTGGGAAGGTCTTCTGGCGACAATAAAAGACGCTCCAATTAAAAAACATTTAAGACCCTTAAAAATATTTATAATTTATTTCCTATCAAATGAGGGTAGCAAACTCTACCTCAAACAGAATCAAATAAGAACCGCGGTAATTAAAAACAGGCGAGCAAGTACAAGCAATACGTACGGCAGAAATAATTAATGATTAAAGGGATACAACGGTTTATTCAAAGAGCAATCTTTAAGCTTCCAAGAAAATGTGAGTCGTAGTCAAGAGATATCACTATATCATGCTCTGTACTTATAATAAAAATTCCGATCAATCAATTAAAATTGGAGTGATAGTTTCTAGTTTCTTTAATTAGGTAAAATAACTTAAAAACCAGATCAGAAGTTTAACAATACATCAATTGGTCCAGTCCAGTTCTAATTACAGTTCACTCACGAGGCTCCACAACAGAAATAGTAGAAAAGCCAAAATTATACGGGGGAAAAAGTAACTCTGAAAATATAAGGATTTATGGCACAAAAAAGTAACATCTGCAACAGTAACGGCTACACAATTTTTTTTTCTTTCCCAAATCCTATCAAAATAGTAACTTTTTCCCAATATTATTTTAAAAGGCCGAAATGAAAGCTGCTATAAAGAGAACAAATACATCTGTGATCAGACGATTCTCAAACAGAAAAGGGAAAAAGTCATGTGTAAGGAACCTTCGATTTACGTCTGAAGCAGATAAACCTTACAAGGCAAAATATTGAATACAATATTCCTTTTGAGTATGCCGCGCCGTACCGAGCAGTATTTTTGCATTTAGAGAAAACCTCAGCTTGATTGCAATATCCAAGTTATTATAACTGTACCTGGTCTGATTAATTCGCGCCGGAAACATTTTCTCATTAAAGAGAAATAATGGAAAGGAGGAAAACCCATTTTATCTAAAGCGATGAGCAGAAAATGCCAAATCATGAAGAGTAAATCAAAAAAATCAAAATGACTGGCAGAACAAAGCATCCTGACAGAATGTGGCACGAGCTCCTAAACCTCGTGGTTTCTGAACCACAGTGTCATTTTTTAAACTGCACAAATCAAATTCGAAAAAATCTTACCTTTTACATTTATTTTAGACGATATTTCCATCTTCCGGCATGAGTATTGATTCGAGCTGTTCCATAAAATTCTCTCGCTAGTCGAATCCTGTAATCAAAAAAAAAAATTACAAATAACTAAAAAACATAGAAGCAATTAATCAAAATGAAAATACTGATCCTCGAATTGCACGGCACATGGATGCATAATAACATCATTATAATAATTATAATCGTTTAGACGATAAACCTTAATCTAATTTCTCGGTTTCTCATCTTTGTTATTTTTACCGGTTAACACATAGGTCTCGGTAAGATTTCTTCCGCGATATTTCAGATTCCATTATAATGGGCTGTTAGTCAATCGAATTAAATCAAACGGCCTATATTTCTATGAGAACTAGTTTTTCGCATAATATGAAATGTAAAGCAAACACCGGCTACTAAAAATATTTACAAAATATCAAGACTTGAAAAAGAAGGTAAATAAAAAACAGAGTAAAATATTGTTACAATACGGCTGATTATGTGCACAAACATTGTATTTTACGAAATCATATAATTCTAAGGAAGTAAAGAATAAAATGACTGTGCAATAAGCAAAGATGGGCAAGTTAGTCAGTGTGTGTTTTGTAAAAGGCAATTCAAAACTACTACATGCCTTGTGCCATAGGACCCGAACAAGAGGCCACTCGAAAAGTACCGCATGTTAATTCATATAACGATTTTACAACCTTTTTCTCTTTAAATTTTAGATAATAAGGGCGGGGAAGGTCAAATCATGATTCTCTTTGAGCATTTCTATTGTTGATGTCGAAAATTTGATAAGGAACCTAATAATCAAGATGGCGGTTTAACTTTTCTGGATATATCTGGATTTATAGTATAGTTACCAGATTAGAATGATGCACTCGTAGAGAGTGTAAGCATCCTTGAAGAGTTATCCTAATTAATCTGACCATGGGATAAAAATATGATGGTTAACTACTCTCTTCTAATATCTACTATTTTAATAAATATTAAATCTTTTTAAATTAAATTGGATTAACCAAACAATATATCATGTTCTTCTGACATCAGAAAAGTGCGCGAAATCAAATGAAGACGTTGGAATTTTCAATTATAATTGATGCATCGAAACGTTTAGTAGCAAATATCACTAAGAGGCGGATCAATTGCAATAGTACAAGATAATTTAATAATATATTGGACAAGATCGACTTATTATAAGGGGGAATGTTACGAGTAAGAAGCAAAGCCGCGTATTATCGACTCGAGTACTTCCTTTAAGATACTATGGAAGTTTTCGTCCGTACCGGTCCATAATTATGACAGCTAATAAATTAGGCCAAACACGTAAAACTGGGACAATTATTTTTTGTGATTATTAATTACATACTTTCATTGTTCATCGATCAAGCGGCATTACATTAAGAGAGGTCTTCACGATTCCATGAAAGTGAAGAATTAAATAATAAATAATTTTGCCATGTGTTGGACTTTGTCGAGTATTATTGAAAAGCAAAGGATAATTAACATGAAAGCGGTCGATAACACATGTGACGACGCATGTTTTGTTTGCCGCGAGGATGAAATCAAGCACTTTTATGCTGCTATAAGAATTTTTTGATTATTTGATGATTTATTCGCGATAAGCTAAGCATATTATCATTCATTCGTGTAGACTCCAAAGAAAGTTGTAAACAAGGTCATTTGTTCTATCTTATGATTCTACGTAATGGATGTATGACTATGATTTTAGGAATATCGAAACTAATTTAATAAAAATAAGAGGGTAACCTTTACACCAGACAGGTAGAGGAACAATATCCGTTAGTATTGTTCATTCATGTTCTGTAAAAAAATTTGATTTTTTAATGCGGCTATTTTTTTGTAAATCATGGTCAATCATATTTGTTTCCTAGTGATTTTGCAGACAGGGTAATTCATTTTGTTTATTTTGTCTGGTCAACATCATAAGGTTTCAAAGGATTTCATCTTCGATGATTGCATTTTTTTTCGTTATCTGAAATTTTTCCGTTAGTTATCGACCGTCGAACTTCTTCCTTATTAAAATCTAGCATCATGATTTCTCGGAGTTCAATGATTTGATTGTCAGAAATGCATTTTTAGCTTGATCGATATCGAATCTACAAGATGTGTATCTGTCATGATTTATTAAAAGTCATATTTCAAGACGATTCTTTGCGAAATATCAGTGGTATAATCCGAAAAAAATAATTGAGAATATAATAAAGTCTGGCAAAAGGTTCCAATAAGAGAGCATGATTCAAATTTTAGCCAAATTTTTCTTTGAATGACGATTGTCAATTAATTGCAGAAGTACGTAAAGATGAACAAGAAATAATGTGACGAGCAGGTAATTTTAACGTGCAAGGGGGAAAATTTATCATGCAACTAGCTTCAGAGACCACAAGGCGTAGCCAAAGCAGTTGAAACAGACAAAGAAATTAATCAATGCAGACTGTAATAAAATAAATATACCATTACTTTCACCTCTTGGAAAAACATTAATGCTGCTGCGTTTAATCGCCTTGATAATCTGCTTGAAAATGCCAATGTATGATAGAGGAATATTGGCTAAAAGAAAGTCTTCCAAAATATATTTAACAAATTGGAAGGATATGAAAAAAATCTTATAGTAAACTTTAAAGTTTTGAACAAGTTTCTCAAGTTTAAGTGGGAAAAGGGAGACGGGAATAGGAATGCGACAACTCTTATTGCCTGAAAGATTGCGTTTGTTTAAGCCTAAGTTCATCAGTAAGAATTTTTTGGGAAATTTCTTTAATCTTAAAATCGGATAATATTTTGTCCAGCACAAGTGGTACAACTTATAAAGTCCTGATGGTAACAAAGACAAACATAGTCCTCGCATTTTCGTTTTGGCTTCCTGTAAAATGTCGGTTTGTTTTTTCCTTTGAACACACAAGCTCACAGATCTTCACTAGTGAAGACTAAATTGGTACCCAAAAGAAAAACTCCTTTCATTGACGCAGTTTTTAAAAAATTTTTGGATTTCCTTTTCTGAATTCAGAACAAAGCAGTCAATTCGAATGCTAATTAGGTTCCTTATGGTTCCATAACTGAGTTCCACAAAACTCTAAAAGAACAGTAAAATTTCGCGCCATTAGTTGTTTTCATTAAATTACTTTGGACATTTCGTTATTAAAAATCAAATCCGGTTAAAGTTATGAATTCATATGTGTAAAATGAGCTTTATTATTAACAGGATCTTTCATATTATTAATAACGACCACCAAATGCCATGCATTTTAAGGCTACATTGTATTAACGGATTTTTTTAACTTTAGCCCCGTGCCGAATTTCCAGGATCCTCGCCAGCATAAAGACAAAAACCATATCCTGTATGGGGTTAGATAATCAATTTTTACGTAAAATGCATAACGAAAAATGTCGCTTATTCGAATATCTAACGATACCCAATTACGATTATATTGATATGAAATTATATGGTACGCTTCGTATCAGAAATTTTAATCGGCTTTGTCCAACATGGTAATTTCGTTCACAAATAATTTCAATCTGAATCAGCTATGACTCCATAGCAATCCCATTTGATATTTATGTAATTACTTGCACTTGTAAAAAAATTTCAACGCGTACGGACATTAAAATATCTAGATTACAGAGTATGTATATGAAGATACCGGTACTCATAAACATCTAAAACTTTATCTCAACAGGTTAATGCGGTTAATGTCTATCTTGTACATACTCCTATTATATTACTTAATGATTTTAAGTAACAAATTTAAAGCCTAAGCAAATAAATTTTCTTGATAAATAGGTTCATTCACAAAGATGTGGACTTCCTCCATTTAAGTATATAATAAAACCTTTTGAGCGAAACAATTTGAGATATTTATCACTTAATTTTTTCATTCCTGTCACGATAATTACATTTCGGTGAAAAATGACCAAACAAGGTAATAATCGCTCTTTTTAAAAAAGCGAAAAAAAAGGAAACTGAAATTCACGAAATGTTAATTTGTCGTCGTAACTGATCCAGTTTCACGATTACTTTACCCACCGGAAATAATCAAATTTACGTCATTCATGACTTAAAATAACACATTATTAATTGCACCTGTACTACTAGTTACTACTCATGTCTACAACTTTTTTTTAATTATATAACGACCTTGAAGAGATTAGGGTCTTTTAGAAAAAAAATTGGGTTTGTTTTTAAGTGGTCTTAATTTTTCAAAGATTTGACCGGTTTATTTTTTTTGGCAGGGACCTTCGCCTTCTTGTCAAGTTGTGTTTTCATTAGTAAGGTGAAAGATTTAATTAGTTGCAAACCCTTTATTAACAACTGTAGCTAGGATTTGTGTAGGTCGTGCAGGTCGCACAATCTCCTTCGAGCTTTATTGCAAAAAGAAAAAGACGCTTTCATTGAAAGTTGCTAAAAAATTTTCATAATAATTTATGAAGCCGGCGTGCATTAGAAACAAACGATTCTTATCTGCTGGAATTCGATCAGAAAAAGATGAAGAAAAATCATTCATTTTTTTATGAAGCTAGAGGTGCATAATCTACATTTTTTTTTACTAGGTGAGATGAAATGAAATAGTTCAATTTAGAGCTTTTAGCCTCGTGTTCGAGTGAAGTCGTTCTCAGCGACTAAATATCCAGATAAGAAAAAAGTCCCTTTAAAATATTACGGGGTAGCATAGGGTTTTATAAAACTGTAGAAGATTTCATTGCTTTCTAGTTCTTTGCCCTTATATTAAATTCACTCAGGATGACAGTAGCATAAAAAGTGCTTTGAATTCATTTTAATGACGCGGTAGAAAACAGACGAGATGCACGTGCATTACTAATCGAATGATAAGCTACTCGTTAGTGTATAAACGGTGACTAAAAATGGTTATATTTTACCTCTATCCATCATTATGTCAAATTGGTGTACAGTACAGAAGCGCTTCTCTAAAAATTTTTTGCTTTAAGCAAGGCTTTTTTATCGAGCAAAACAATAAACATGTTTTCTATATTTGCTTAATTACCTTTATCAACGGTATTTTTGATTCCTCTTGGATATTCGAAACAATATAATTCCTCGGTGGCTATTGTCTTCGAATAAAACGTGCGAAAAAAAAGAATCGTGTCCGACCTTGACAAGGAGAAGCGGGTTTCACTATTGCGGAAACAAGTTGCAAGTGAGAGTGGTCATCTCCAAATATTATTGCCGTTTGTTCTTGCTCTATGAAAAAAAAGAAAAGAATTTACACGTTCTGACGTTATGCTTGCTGGGTTTTATCGGCTTCTGTGACACATTTATTTTTATTGAATTATCTATGACTTACTGCGGCCTCACATCCGGAAAAATATACTCTTGCCGATTTTTCCGGTTTTTAAGAAATTTTATGAGTTGCTTTTTATTGCTATGGAATAACAAAACTTTCTAGCTGTTTTTACTCTTAACTTCTGAATCCATAAGGCATACAGTTGAAGAAAGAAAAATGGACAAAAATAAATAATATTTCACACGATCATTGAATTTAAAATTAGTTAAAGGTAAAAGGCCACTCCTATCAAACTGGAATCAAAAACTCTACGTCACTTAATATTAGGAGAAAAAATAAAAAAAATGAAAGGATTGAAAAAATCGCGGAATTGCTTTTCTCAAATGACAATTGTAAACAATATTAAAATAACTAATAGCGATTTAATCTTTAAATATTTCCTTTAACTTTCTGAGATGGGTTCTTCAATTTAATGACCGGCTCGACATACTTTCAAATCTAGTGGTTTTTTTTTGTAGATTTGCGGATATTATCGCAGTGTTCTTTGGCATCGTGTTCGTTAATTAATTAACAAACCTACGGATCATATTCTCTGAATTTCACAAAGGAAACCAACATTTACGGTGAATAGCACTCAATCGTAAAATCGATCAAGTGCAATACCAATTAAAATCTTGTTGCCATTGATTCGTTTGAATCTCAAAGCATTACGGCTACTTCAATCCGACTTACTGGATAATAATCTAGGCTTTATAAACAGGGAATCCTTCGATAGTAAAAAAAAAAGTTTTTTAGAGGGAAATTTAGCCGAACAATAACTTTGCTATAAACGGTGGGTGTTAAATTCGGGTTTGGTGTTTGTACATCTGGATGATCAATTTTACTACGCAGTAGTGAAAATCTTGTTTTAATTGTCTCATACCACAAAAAATAAATTTTAATCCCTGTGGGTCGCTAGGATGGAAAATTAAACAAAAAGAAAGATTGTGAAGTAAAAGCTAAGACCGGAAAGCTATTATCAGAAAAAAGGGACCATGAATCAAATTTTTAGCTGTTCACAGATTGTGGCTGAATAAAAAGAAGAAAGAACGTTGAGTTTATTTCAAACGACAGAGCGAAGATTAGCTATTGATGAATCAGAGAGTAAGAGCGGATCTAAATTTTATTCGTACTGAATGCACTAAAATTAATGCCATATATCGCTTCCCCATTAAAAATAAATTCACAAGTTTATATGATTTGGAAAGTACCATTCAACATTGTATAGTATCATACAGCTTTCGTTAACATGATTACGGGCGTTTCCTAGGACCGTCCAAATTCCAGATCAAATTAGAAACTGTATAAAAGAAGTAAAGAAGAATCTGATAACGATATTCATTTAAGGTATCAGAGTAGGTGTAATCGCTCGTATAGAAAAGTGAATGTCGAAGGATCCATTGAAAAGCCAGACAAAAGGAAGTACCGATAAAAAAGCCGGCTCGGTATATCTCTGAAAAATAATTGGCGATGTGTAAATACGTAGGTTTTAAATGGATTTTAGAGCCCTTTGGGCACCCGCGATTCCTCCCTTTCACATCCATTTAAAATATAACAATAAAGGCCGAATGCATACATTAGTAGAACTCGATTAGAATTCAGGAGTATCTCATTAAAAACACAATGTTAACTGCATGTCATAATAATGCCAAAGATCACTTCATTTTTTTCCACATAATCTAGTCATTTAATCTTTGATCCGAAAAAAATATGAAAGGTTAAGCAAAAAAATCAATTACTTTTTAAATGCAATATAAAAAAATTAATGCATTTGGATAAACCCGGAATCCGATTTTAAAAACAGGAGGGAAAGTGTTAGTGAGCAATTATCAATATGAAGACCCGATAAAATTATCAACGTAATGGAAGATGGTAAACACTTTATCAGCCGAAAGGGATTTCTTCGAGATTGATGACAGACAGAAATAAACCGCAAAGTGAGAGTATATGTCGCGTGTTTTACATGAAAATTTTCCAGCCGGCGAAGAATCGGTCATGCTACGGTTCTTGTAACATGTATCTATGAGAATCATTTCAATTTTCGTTTGGATGAAACTATATTTTGTATATCTCACGAGCATAAGATTACACTCCTCTGTTGACCAAACATGGAAGTGTTGGCTTTTTGTAAGTGACACCAGGAATGCCGGCACAGACGTAGGTCTATAATTCTTCACGTCGGCGAAAGTAATATGTATTTTGTTTTTACTCTTGTCGGAATTGAATCCGAGTTGTTCTCAAAAAAGAATAACATGAGTTTTGGTAAAGTCTCAAATAATAATGAGAAATATCTTTCTTCCGGTATTCAGTAGTCGTCACCCTTATAAAATTATTGGAGAATCCTCTCAACTTGTAGCTATAGTTTAATGAATAAATCGATCGTATACTCATCAAACGAAAACATTTCAACAATCAATCAATAGAATAACTAACAAGCGATCACTGTGCAACGACATATACATAAAATGATCGATTTGATTTGTTTCTCAACATAAGCAAGGCCGGCGATTCATTCGAACTGAAAAAGCCTCTCGAAAGCGATTAAGAAGATATTATTACCAGAGCCGATTATAAAATTGAGAGTATTTTAAGAGTTGCATGAGACAGGACGACATTGAGAAGGAAGATGACACAGATTAAATCAAGTTCATTAGATTACATCATGGACGGTACCAGAACTAGCAGGTGAATGTATCCTTGGATTTGTGATTATCGTCTTTCAACTTGAAAATTTATCGTTTTAAAAAGATCTTGGCATAATTATTTCCCTTCTCGACATTGACTTGCGGCGAGATGGCAATTCTGGCATTCGTAGACTGTGACCATCGTTTTAAACTCTCCGTTCTTTAAGCAGAAAAAACCGTTCGTTCGACTTCACGCAGAGATTTAGAAAGTTAAGAAAAAGGATAATAAAACACAATAAAAATGATGATGTGAAAAACTCAATTAAGGTAAAAATTTAAGGAAACAAATGAGAATCGTACAGATTCGATTAACATTAAACAAGTTATAATGTAAAACGAGTCCCACGCAAGTAATGGGCTTACTAAAAAAATTAATTAAACACTCTCGCTTTCGGTCCATATCCTCAATGTAACATGCGGAAAATTTCCTGTCCGTGTTTTACCGTGGCGCCTGTTAAAGTATTAATCCAAAGACAGAGAATGGCAATCATAAAACTTTTTTGACGTTTATCTTTAAGTTCATCGATATTTGCAGTGGCCCACCTAGACGAGTTTCACTTGCGAAGGCATTGTGCTGGCCAGAGATTTTATTTTTCGTTTTGAGTTACAACAATTTCTAGGAATCCTTTTTAATGGCATCTCCTTTCTTTTGTGTTAAACAAGACGGCATATCGAAACGTGGGAACATTTTTCATTTCAAGACGCCACTGGTACGGTCACTTATCGAAACTATGCAGATTGGCCAGTTTTGTTTCCGAAGAACAATTACTCGGATTCATTTTCTCTTTTTTTTTCGAGTCAATCCCAATCATCTTTCACCTCTGATTGACCTTTTCTTCAACGGTTTCAGTAAAATAGTAGGCGTCGGTCTCTTTAAAACGCGACATTCTCCAAACTCGTTTTCTCAGTCAAGAACAAGTTCAAACACTTTCCTTGCTTGTTTCCATTGTCTTATTGTTTGTATGTTTTCTTTCATTAATAAGACTCGTCCGATAAGTCTTTCGTGGTAGCGGAGACTGTCTTTAAGCGATCTACGATGTTTTTCCAGTTACAAGGACGGGCTAGAAAAAGCTTTCACAAAAAGAAATTAAATCTAGTCTTCGGATTAATATGTAATGATGTTGCTCTTAAGACGTTTTGTACAACCAGAAATCACGGCGCTTTTTTCAATTGTTACACGAATGGGCAATTAGCAGGTAAAATTCTTATTTTCTCACCAGATTTATTTTCCTCTTTTCATTTCTTGTAATTATATTCACACAATTTTTAATTAATAAAAGAATCAATCTTAATTATAAATAAGTTACGCATATATTGCAGTTTCACGATCTTGCCGATATAACTTTTGAACTTTTAAAATCAATTTAGATATTTTTCTTATTATTCATTTCAACAGACGTAAATTTTAAAGTATTCTTTTAATTTCTTTCATTCTTCCTCAATCTGAGTATAATATTTCATTCTAACTCAATTAAATTTTTTATTTTTATAAAGATTTAACTCTACATTAACTCGTGAAGCACATGAACTTTGGCAGTAGTGCCAGTAATTGTGCATAATCAACATCTTAGCTAATTGGCGTGATGTGACTTTTCGAGTTGGTGTGACAGTGTGACAATATGAATCGATTGACTACATCATCTGTTCGACCGGCCGAGCGGAAAATTTTCTTTGCCCTTGCTTCTTCTTTAAAAAGTCTAAAGGATTCTCAAAAAAAAAAAAAAAAGAAGCTCACAGTACCTGCAGTCGGACACGAAGTTTTTCAATTTGGCTCCCACAGCTCTTTTTGAACCGGGTGTACAAGGAACAAGTGAACACTTTATCTTTACCTTATCTTTACAGAAAATTGATCATAGGTGCCACTGTCCATACAGAGTCCTCTATAATCTCAAAATACTATTCTGAGACGCTGACGTCGTTTAAAAATAAAAATTAAATTCGAAGATTAAGATGGCATGAAAACGGTCGAAGCTGACAAATAAGTCCTTCACATAAGATATAAGGGCAATAGTAAATTGGCAAAAACTTTTCAGACGAAAGTTTTTTAAGTGCTCTTTTGCTGACACTAAACTGAATGTCACGCAGTCTTCGATTGGCAAAATCGATTTTTCTTACGGCTAACTTCTAATTTAAAAATTAAAAAAAAGATGTGCCGGAGCTTGTCAAATATTTTCTTTGAATTTTGTAAAAGAGTTTATATTAAAAAAGGATTTCTCATACGCTTTTACTCTTTTCTAATCCATTTTCATCAAAGAAAAAGATGTTATTTTTTTGGAATCGACATCAAAAGGTTGAAGGTCCTCATCCTTCACTTCAGGGATCTTTTAGAAACCGTTATTCGTGAAAATGATTACCGGAAAAGAGTAATAAAAATCTCGTAAACCAAGGACGCGACCTTCCGAAGTACATTACGTTTCTTCGTATCATGATGAATGAATTTTTCGATAACTGACACATAAGATTGGGCCACGGTTCGTATTAATCATTACTTCTTAATGGATTTCAATTTATGATCCGCACTTAATAATCAACTTATTGGATTTAGCTTCCTGAATTTTATATCCGTCGGGCATTATTTTTCGCCGGCGGATTAGATAAAAGTGTTTAATGAGTTTTTATCCATTTGATAGAAACAATTGCGAAGAACAAAAAAGATAATCAATCGTGACGATTAAAAATCTCGCGTTAAACAAACAATGAGTCCGTTCTCTTTCCCGGGGATGAAAGTCATAGACTATTAAATATTAATATATGAAATGACCCGAATCGGCGGCCTAGTTGAAAATGGCTCAGTGCCACCACGTATCGGGCATCGAAACAAGTCCGATACATGTTTATGATATCAATATATCTCCGATCCAGCTATCTCGCTGCCTGGCATTAAACGCCGGGCAAACCGTTTCGCCATCGAACATGATGAGCATTTAAAAGATTTTAATCGACTTTTTCTTTTTTTTTTCCAGAGGTGTGGTCTGGACGGTGCTGGTAGCACTGTTGAATTGCCCTTCACATCAGTATCAACCCATAGAAGTTCACAACGAGGGAGACTGTGCTTTATTATTAGACGGTCCGGGAAGGAGTAGCGCTTTCGATTATCAATACAACACATTAAGAGGCACATTGTAAGTACGATTTCTTAATTTGAAATTTGTAAATTAAAGTGGTCGGATAGGTGTAATAACATGTAAATATTAAGATGAACGTGAGTAGTTACGATTACGACTCGACTGGTCAATGTCTTTTGCGTAATCCAAAATCAAGGTCGCATGAAAACGACGAAACCCGAATTCTACATGTTGAAAGTAAAAGTTTCGGGTAACCCTGATCCCGTATCTTAAATATTACACGGAATATTTCAAATCCGGGTCGGTACCAGTTTTTAACTGTTCCTGAATTAACCGCACTTGTAATTTCCTTTTAGGATCCCATTAATCTTCATGTAAACATCATGCGCGGTCTTTCAACGAAATCCTAAGAATCTTATTTTGAAATTTACAAAATTAAAGTCAGTTTACAAAGACAATATGAGCAACTTTTCCTCTTAAAAAGAATGAAACAGTACGAATATGAATGTACTTTCGCTTGTCTTTAAGTAATGCCGATCATGAGCCATTATACCTCACGAAACAAAAAAACAACACAATATTTCATAGGAAATTAACATGTGACCCGAGGGGGGTTGGAAATTGTTTTGCGATGAAAATCATGACCGGTTTATTGTAACGAAACCAAAACGGGTGTTTTAACTACAACCTTGAGTTTTATGCATTTAATTAAGGGAATTTTGGGGATTCGAAAGATATTTTCAGGGGTTGTAATCAAGTGGAATCGAAAATTTCAACCGATGCAGACACATTTAAAATCGTGAGAATGCTTCCTGGATCAGTGTGGGATTAATAAATTCAAAATTAAGGTATATCACTCAAATAGTGTAATCAATCATGACAGAAACGACACAAAGATTGGAAGAGCATGCATGGGCTTTCTGATTTATGTTAACTAATTATCGCGGCAATCATAGCTACTGCTATATTGGAATAAAAGGTGTTATCTGCCTTTATTTACATGTCTCGGCAAAAAATGATGGAAAAGATGGTTTTTAATGTTTATTTTGAGAGGGACACATATTGTAAAATGTCATAACGAATAAAAAAAAACTTAAAAGACCATAGAAACATCTTTTTTGAGAACACTTAACATCTCATATGATTTTGCATTACTTATTGCATACCTTTTCCATTTATTATCACAAAGTTCAAGCGGAGGATAGGTATGAACGAGATCTGGCAGTGAATTTCTTTTATTTGATCTTATATACAGTTTAGGTTGGTAAACTTCTTCTTTATGGGATCTAGTAGCTTCGAAAGATCCTTCTTTGGGGTCCTTCAAACCTAAATGAATCTATCTATACCCTCTACCCTATTAAAGCTTTTTTTGTCTAGTTAAAGACTACTTTCTAGGGAAATCTAGTTGTCCGAAATTCCCTACTTGATCGCGGTTCGTTGTTAAAGGGCGAGGACAACATATCTTCCTAAAATTCGTTCCTAAAGCAAGAAACAATTTGATTGCCGCCATTTTTATGTTTAATTTTCTTTTAAAAGAAAGAGCTGAAAAACGATTACATTAAGATGACAGATCCATTTTCCTGAAACGAACTTGCCAGAAACGAACCCTTATAAGGAAACTTCCGGCTTCTTCAAAATTTTTTAAATAAACATAAGAGACTTACTTCTATCAAGACAGTTTCCGCTACGGCAAAATAATTTCTAATTCACAGAACAAGTCGAAAACCCCATTGCGATTCAAGAAAATCGGTAAATCTTCCAAATAAAGCCAGTCGACTAAACCACAAAAAATTAAGCCATTTACATTATTATTAAACTTCGCAGGCCGACGCCACCTTCCGATTTTCATGCGCCGTTGAGCTGTTAATTATCTTAGTCACGTATTATTTATTAATCATCGAACCATATACGGTATTATTACTTTTACTTATTCCTGTCCAGCTAATCTTAATTTGTCATATGGCACATCCGATTATTTCTTACAACGGGTTTTCTTTCTTATTCTTATCTGTCACTTACGTAAGCGACCTTGGTCTTTTAAACATTTCTCCTAACGGAAAATTTCTTTTATTTTACAGCGGATATGACGGCCCCAACACCTGCATCACCTACGACGCCGTCAATCAAGCTTACATTCAAGCCCGGAAAAGAATACGTAAGTAGATTAAACTCGGCTCAATAAAATTCGATATGCTTTAGCCGAAAGTCTACAATTCAAGATTTAAAATACCTTGTTAATTCTTGCCAATAATTTAAGATTGCAACCTTATGATAATATGCGAAATGAGTCCATACACCTAATTAAAAGGCAATTTCTCCCCAAACTGACACGATTATTCTTGAGTTATGTTATCGCCATTATCTCCGGTTTTGTACTTTCAAATTATTAAAGCTGGCATTCTGCTAATCTTCTGTCCTTGTGGGGAAAAATAATACCGAACGCACCTTGGCCGAACCCAAAACAAAAGGAAACACGAAAGGAATTGACTTATTGTTCCGATCAAGGGTAAATGCGTAAATAAAGTTATTAAGTAAAAGTTGATTCTTTTCTGGTTCTGAAAAGAAAGAAAAAAAAAACACAGCGAGCGGACAAACAAATAACGTATGGAATGTTTTTTAGTCTGCACACGCCCGCGTTATCAACAATCAACATAAAGCTGGAATTCGAATCACGATATATTGCAAAATTATCTACGCGGGACACCATCGCAGAATTTGATCTAATGAGTCTATTATTCACACCTTTCGACATGACAAAATCACTTCTCGTGCCACCAATTTATTATAGAAGATCAAACTTTAACCAAAAACTTCCTTATTATCGAACATGAATAATTGAATGTATAAATACGATTAGCATCATCTTTTGGCATATTTGAAATACCCAGATACCTTTCACTTTGCGAACAACGCTTCCTTATGTACAAAATAGATCTGGAAATGTGATTATCGAAAACCGATGACGATTCATTAACCTTAGCCAGGTCACTTGCAGAACCGTCAATCACTAAGAACATGTTATTTCCCACGAGAATCTTCCAATATTTAACGACGAATGACTATTATCCGGTAGTATCTAGTTGCGAAGTTGAAATTTCTGATCGGAAACCATTTTTCACTACAGACAATGCGAGTTACAAAACATTTCCTTTAAGTACTCGCAGACAATCGAATGATTTCGTCACGTTCTGATCTGAGATCCACATTATCATATATACGTTGTTAAGCAACTCTTTTTCCACCCTTCCTCGTTTCTAATTCGAAATTTTACGACCGTCAAATTCTTCAACATCCTACGCTCTTTCTTTTCCTCCCGATTTCGAGATTGATTTACATAAACCGTGTCAAAAAATGTAATCGTTTCGTCCGTATGAAATAGATTATTATTGCAAACTTCTGCATTTAATACCTCTCGGATTATTAAGTAATAGGGTTTAATAAAAACACAATAGCGTGCATGTTGCATGGTCTATTAACATATTTCTTAACATGGAAAGAATACGCTGATACATTTTTTTAAGCCGGGTCGCATTGCAATTTTACATAACGCCGTTATGATGTAGGTGTGCACCGAAAATGAGCTGCTCCATATCTCCACATCTTCATTCGGACAAGCTTTCTTTTTTTTCCCTGTTTGTAAATCATGCGGGTGATGCATCGAGGGCTGATATGAGCGATTCGCGATTCGAGGCGGTTTATTCTTCTGCAAAGTTCAAGGCTCCCCCATTTTTTTTAAAAAAAGATTTTCCGTCGAGGTCAAAAAGATCAAGTACAAACTTGTTGACATTTCAACGAATCTTTGTTAATAACATCGCATTCATACCCGATAATTTATCAAATAGAGGAAGTATTTTCCAAATTCCTATAACAAATAGAGGACCTCGATAATAATATACATTTACTTTGGTTCTTTTTAGATCTAACGCAACCAAAAGGAGAGTGGAAACCCGAAGATATTGCTCCGATCGGAGAATTGCTTCTCGACATTTCCATCAATTTAGCAAAAACGTAAGTATTTAATCCTGGTAATTCCCTTTCGATAATTCCAAATACGAATGTCTCAGGCAGAGGAAGATAATTTCATTATATAAATTTTACGTAATACCAATCAAATTAGCAATCGAGCGTCGTCAACATAATCCTCAAGTGCAAAACGTACACTCGGTGAGGTCAGGAATTTGACCCTTACCTAATTCCAAACATTCCGGAAAACTGAGTTAAGCTAAAAGTTACCGTCACACTATGCGAACACATAAGTAAGGAAAGGAAAAAGCAATTGATTTGATGGCGATCGCTTCATCATAAAGATCAGTGGTAACCGTTTACAAGACTCAAATTAAACCCAGCCGAGTTTAGCTGAAATGTCGCAGCGCCGTCGGGAGATTAAAATCATGGTTAATCTGAGACGGTAGCTGTTAAAAAGGCTTCAGAATGAACCCATTAATCCGTTCAGAAGCGCGGGTTAAACCGATCTTGGCAAACATTAAAATTCGCACTTACTGCGACCAGGCTCAAAGGAACTACTAAGATTGTTAGAGATCTTTCAATTAAAAGATTATCATTAGTGTTAGCTTATAAGAAGAATATTTTCCTCCTTAAAGAAAAAAATTACATACTTCAGAAAATATTTTTCTTTTGGCATCAGCATCAAACGAACTTGATGCGACCAGTTTCCGGCAAACGATACTACGCATAAAAGGCGTAATATGTAATCATCAATTAAATTAGATCAATTAGAATATATTGTTTTATTGTGGATCGACTAATTGCGTAATCGACAATCTGTCTTTCGAAGCTTTAAAGGAGCTAAACCCGATAAGACGTTTGCTAGTGAATATAAAATACCAGCCTTTTAATTCGACGCGTTTGTTTTAATATTCAAAGGGATTTTTCGGCCGATTCAATCCCGTGAAATAATTGCAAAAGAAAATACAAAATACTCTATAGTGCATAAAAATTTGGTAAAGATGTTTCAAGGGAAGCGACCTGTTTCCCTAGTTAAGCGTCTATTATATACTTGAAGTTTGAACGTCCATTTTTGATGGGTCTCCGTTTCAATGCTTAGGGGTCCGTTTTTTGCTCGAGAGCCCATATTTTACTTGAGCGTCCATTTCTGCTTGAGCGTCCACTTTTTACTTGAGCTTCCATTTTTTGCTTGAGCCTCCATTTTTACGCTTTGGCGTCCATTTTTTTTTGGATCAGCGTCCCATTTTCCCGTTTGTCCAATTTTTAGAACAGTCAATTTTAACAGTAATTTTTCGTTATCGGCATTATGTTTTCAAACTTAAGGATACTTCAAAGTGTGACACGGGCTATTTTTGACACTGAGTCAAGCGTTCGGCCAGAAAATATTTTAGCACATAAAACTACAGCATTTTTTGTGCGACAATGATGTCATTTGGAAATTGGTATGTACCAATGTAATGGCGCTTCACCTTGATTTATCCCATGCGAAATTCTTCAGGCAGCCAAGTTCTAATCTTAATAAATTTAAGGCTTTCTTGCAAATGCTTATGATGTTTTATACTGTATTCCAAGGCTAACAGTTCTGATTTTTTAACTCTCAATTTAAGCTCACTTAAAGATATGAATATAATTGATATAATTGATTGCATTTATTTTACCGCCTTCGAGCCAATTTTAATACAGTTTAGGCAATTGCATCCTTCATACTTTTTTAGTATATTAAAATTTTTTTTAATATGATTAGGACTGAAAATTTCTGTTTTTTACTCCCTCATGATTATCTGGCATTTTGATTCAGATAAAATGACGTAAATTACACATTCACTAGTTCAATTTGAGCCTAATGCCATTCGCTTGATTCATCTGTAATCCTAATGTCATTCGAAAAAACCATTCTCTGTCTATTTAATTCTCGATCTCTATACAGAAAAGTGGCCCATTAATTCCGAAACTAAATTTATCGATACGATATTGTGAAATCTTAATTCATTAAATTTGATTTTCCTTAAAACCTTATTAAACATGCAATGTGATGTAACACGTCTGTTAAGATAAAAAAAAAACTCTTGGAATTACCATTTAACCGTATGCACTTAGTCACGACCACCATTGCTCCTCTGATAATAACTTCCATCAATTTCCTTCCCTGTTTGCTTATACGATCCTCGGGCAAGGAAAAATCCGGGTCATGTAATTCGGGAAAGTTATCGAAGCAGCAACCGGAGACCACGTTAGAGATATAGCTTTTTCTCCAACTTAACGATTTATTAAACCGGTAGCCCCAACATACTCGCAAACACTTGCGAAGCATGTGTGCTCGAAAACAGCCTCGGGGCCCGTGTTAAAAAAGTCATTATTTTGTTCATTTTTACTTCAAATTTCAATTTCACGCGCATTACAAATTCTTATTAGAGTAATTAAAAGAATGATATGGCAGCTTAGGGTGGTAAATCCATTTTTCCGGACTTTAATTTGAGGACACAAAAAATCTCACATTTTTAGATTAAACCCTCTTCTAATGAAGTATACTAAACAAGTTCCAGTAGCATTTTTGTAGCGTTGATGAGATATTACGTAATTAATTATGAACTGTTGTAACGCTAGTTTTTTATTAGTCATTCCTATCACGAATATACCTCGTCTGATTTGTTTTTGTCTCTTTCACCCACACGGATGATATGTAGCCTATTTTACTTTCAGATACGGTCTCAGTTACGAAGACATCGAGAAAGGTTTGCCGTTAATAGATACTTCAAAAACTTTAATCAGGGAAGTATGTCCTCCGTTTCTGTCAAACGTGGAGTGCCGTCCTGGGAAATACAGGCGGTACGACGGTTTGTGCACCAATCTTCAGCACCCGACGTGGGGTGCTACAAATACTCCCTTTACTAGGTAAGGTTCCGATCGGGTTTCAATTCCGAACGAAGCAAACGTGCTAATTTTACATCCGTTTTCAGATTAGTGGGACCGTTGTATGCCGACGGCATGACGGCGCCAAGAATAAGCGTCCTCGGAACGCAATTGCCGTTGCCTAGGATCGTATCGAGAACCGTTCATCCGGACGAGGGTTTCCACGATCACGCAGGCACTGTTATGGTAGTTGCTTGGGGACAGTTCATGGACCACGACTACACGTTGACGGCCACACCTCTCGGTAAGTTTTCCGTAAGACGATACCCGATCTTAGTGATATGTCTCCTTGGCATTGCATAACCCGCCACTTCATATTTCAAATCGATGACATATTATTGATAAATCAAATGTGTGGGGGTGTGAAATGTATTGTTTACGAATGCACTTTGGGCTGTACGAATCATTTTTCACTCCTTGCAAGTGTGAAAACTGATTAAATCAGATCAAGGTAGGTCTCCGAAGGAGTGGCAAAGTTTATTTTATTATTATAGGTTCAAGGTATCTATCTACATCTCCCTTGTCAGCAAAAATACTGTTCGAAGAAATAATTTAATAACGTTATTCTTCGCATAAATAAGAAAGAATCTTGCACGAGAACAGAAAAACATATTCGAACGAAATCTTTTCTATTTTTGGCGCAAAGGCACAACAGCTTGCATCAGGTCAGGTCTCAGCCTGCGGCTGTCTTGACATTTCTCACAGGTTTGTTGACCTTGTCAGTGCTGTATGCCAGCTTGGTTGGCATCCGATTTTCAGATACTTAGCTAGCTAATTAATCACCTGGTAAACGATTAGTGGACGAATCAATCTTAAAGCTTGACAACAAAGATCATAAATCCTGCCTTTTTAACTTTTATTCTCAAAGCGCACGGAATGCCGAACACCGCACATGAGCATTTCAATAATACGTCGAGGCCAGAAGTATGTTTACTTCCTGCAGTTTAAGTTGTCACACTGACATACCTTAGGCAGTGATAAATTTTTTTGCTTAAATTATGACCGTTATGTCATTGCTGCACTTATTTATCGAGGAAAAATCTACAGAAGATAAGAGCATTGAATTCAAGGCCTGGATTTCTCGAACGACTTTCCAAGTTATACACTTTAAGTGATATTAAAGCAAAGAGGAAAACATTTGATATGAAGCTACATGAGTTTCATCGCAAAAACTAATTATAAATTCACTTTATATGTAGGAAATAAACCTTCTTAAACCGGCTAAATTGATTTGAACACATTGTTAAAAAACTGGGCCTTCAACTGGGGAAATAAATTGCAAAAAAGAAAAAGAATATAACCACTTTCATTTGATATAAATCAAACAACCTCGCAAAACCCAAAAAATATATAAAGATCTTTAATAATAGACCATTAGTTAAACCTTCGATACATCAAACGGTGTGAACGGTTACAAAGAGCCTAAAATACAACCATAAATCATTTCATATTTTGCTAGCCACGAATCAATTACGAAAACCCAAAAGCCGACATAATGATCCTCAATTAAAGTTGCAGTCTCCCGTTTTTTTTTCTCCCCCGAACTAATTACCCTGCTATCCATTGACCATTTTATGAAGTAAGATTGCTATCAAATCAGAGTGTGAAATCATGACTCAGAGCGGATGAAAAGAAAGAGAATGTTCTTTCACGAATGCATCACGATGTGGCCGTGCTAATTATGACAAGACTTTCTTCCAGTCCCTCACGGTAATTCGGATTAGAAATTATGTCATTAAGAAATTGCTCGCTCCCTCCGTTCACGGAACCTCCATATCAAATCTTAGTCGATAGTCCATAGGGGATTTTGACCCGCATATTAACCGCCACATCCAATTCGTCTAATGGATTTGATTGGTCCCATTCTGCTTCCGGCAATTTAAAACCGTAAACATTTCGTCGAGATGAAAAGGGGAAAAAAGATGACCGCTACTAAAAACTCCGAATGCTTATGAATGTAATAAATAAAAAAATTGAAAATGTCACGTCGTAAAATGAAGCCTTTAAGAGTTCGTTTGGTCAGTAATGTTTGCATTATTATGTCATCGACAGAACACAGTGAAAAGAAAGTGTTGTGTCATGAATAAAGAAGAATATTCATGCAAATTACCTAGTTTGCTCGTCTAAATAGAGGTCACGCCACGGCGAGGGCTCCGGCTCGTCCTTCCGAAGGACGTTCGTTACATTCGATGCGAAAAAAAGGATCAACCTGAATTTGGGAATTACGTAACAGAAAAATCAAAAAAGATGATTAGCCAAACGAAACAAATAATGAACTCAGTTTACGGATTATTTTCAACTGATCAATTTAAAGCTAGCATCGGTTGAACTTTCCACACTAGACCCAGTTTACCGCATTCCAACACCGCATTTCGTTATGCAATTGAAATGAAGATAGATAGACGGACGGAAGTCGCCTTGAGACTTGTTAAACGAGCTATCCGATGACAAATTTTATGAGGCACCTTAAGTGATATTATTACAAAATATTTCAAATCTTACCTGTAAATTGTTAGAAAGAGTATTTTCTTCGAATCGATAGCCGAATGGACCAAACTCGAAGTAATTACGTCTGCCTACTTCCGATTTGCGTCACCCATGCCGTCTTTTCATTCTTTAAAATGAACCTGAAAGTAAAATGGCCTATTTTTAATTAACTACAAAAAGCATTTATTCCACAGTGGCAAATCCTCGAAGGATGTAGAATGTCGTAATCGGTTCAAGAAAGCTTGTCAGGTCAATTTGAGATCAAAGCCAAATATGTTGAATATATTAAGAAGGCAAGCCAAAGCCTAGTCAGATGGTGAGAGCCTTAAAATAAAAAATATAAAGAAAGCTTCAAATAAACGCTTTAAGAGTCTGTCGACTTTATTTTTAAGCTCTACTTTCATTTCAAGAAAACTTCAACGAAATATTTTACATCATATTTGCCTAATTGATAAAACTTAGGCGCTTAAAAGTGTTACAAAAAGCCTAATCTAAATTTTCAGTCTCTAATTCAACTATGGCATACGTTTATTTTACCATCCGCTTTTTCTAAGCTTTGCTTAAACTCAGTAAAGTAGCAATAAAGGTCATAAATCTTCCTGCGGCTGGTAAGGGATGCAGAATATTCTTTCCCGACTATCAGAGGTTACTAGGCGACTACAAACTTTCGAAATTGTGCAGAGAACAACAATCATTATTTTCTTTACATGCTTTTATAAAAAAAAAATAATTTATGAGTGTTGCAGTAAACTGAAGAATGCGGACGAACCGTCAACAGTTCATTAAGTATATAACAATCAAAAACCGCAGAGTGAATAACATCTTAGCTAATACACCTTAGCAATTTAAATGTTGGCTAAATCTTGCATCGGCTAAAAAAAATCCTAATTTATAATTGAGGACTGACTAGCTAGTTTTTTAAATAAAGCTAAAATGGTAAACGAGCAAATTACTGACTCATCCAAGTTCGGTTATTCAACAGTAAATTGTCTTCTTAAAAGTCATACATACTTCATACATCTCTTTTCATATTAAAAAATATTTGAAGCAAAAATTTCCGTCCGTAAGATTTTAATGAAAAAAACCAGGACATCGTTAGATTAAATTTGTCTGACCTATTTATTATTCAAATAAAAATCCGCCATTTTAGCGCCCGGGGGCAAAATTCACATTCTCTTTAGGACCTCGCTCCATCATAACGATGAGACTTGATACAACGTTTACAGCGACTTTCTGTTTCCTCCCGTTTGTCATCACACTCTTTCCCAAAGTCGCATTAATCTTTTAGGAAAACGCCCACGTTGGTATATTTACCACTTGTCCGACTGTCCAAACGTAATTAAGAAACCGGTTTAGTTAAACAAATGTGATCGATTTGACATTACACTCTGTAAATAACCAAATTTCCGATTTCACCGATTCGCCTTTCTAATTTCAGATCCATTAAATCGAAACGAGCCAGAAGAATGCTGCAACCGGCCGCCTCATCTCAAAAATCCCTACTGCTTAGAAATTCAAATTCCAGAAGATGATTATTTCTACGGTCACACCGGCGTCAGATGTCAGGATTTCGTTCGTGGTTTCGTAGCCGTCCGACCGGGATGCAGACTCGGTAAGCTTAAACGGTCTACAGCGGCGAGGTCGACTTTTTAGACCTTTGCACTTTAACTTATACCATCGCTAATTTCTCTTAATTTTTTTTCTTTCTAGGTTCCAGGACGCAATTCAATACTTTAACCGGCGTATTAGACGGTAACACTGTTTATGGCGTAACGGAGTCATTTGCAAGGTATTTATAATCGCTTACCTGTATCCGATCGGTTTTTCCCCTGCCTTTATCTCGGTAAAATGATCGACCTTCGAAGAGACGAAATCTAGCTGAATCCGAATCTTATTGCAAATCTTCGGATGCACTGAAAAAGAACAAGAAGAAAAAGCATTAAGTTTTGATCGAAGGCGATAAATTAATCGAGGTAACCTATAAAATCATTAGAAACAAAAGTAACAAACACGCTAATAAACTATTCGACCTCAGAATTTGTTTTCGTTTCGATGTAAGCATTGCACGACTATGCGTGACAAATAAATCAAAGAAGTAACTTTACTTCATTTTAAACGGTGCAATTTGCTTCGGAAAAAAGAGCCACTTCATTCTCGATGCGTTTCACTGTTTTAACTCGTATGTATTAGTTAAGAGTTTTGAAAAATATCAATGTTTCTCAACAGATTTGTATTAAATGGAAGTAAACATTAAGGTAGCAAAAGAATATTAATGGCCGATTAATAATGCTGTAAGGATTTTCCTTCATTTCACTTGTCGGTGTCTTTTTTTACTTTGGCGGTGCGCGAGGACCATAGGTTCGATTGCTGCATCCTGAACTTAAGGCCCGAAATTGTGTGGGTTTCGAACCGTCAATAATACGATACTAGCAATTAGCATCTACTTGGGGTGCCTTTTTTTGAAAGAGTTTTTCCTTCTAGGATTCTGGCTCCTGTTAAATGCAAACTTCCACATAATTATGAAAATGCAATTTCATTAACTTTTCCTTCTCATATTTTATTTCAGAAAATTAAGAGCCGGTTATGGTGGCTTATTAAGGATGAATCCCGTTTTCTCCGAATACGGTCTTAAGGACTTATTACCCCTTAAATTGGACATACCAGACGAAGGTTGCACTAGACCAAATAGATCTATGTATTGTTTCGAAGCCGGTAAGTTTTTATTTCTGTTTTCTTGTAGCATTAATCATTCTTAGTTAAAGAGACACGCCGTCTTTTTAATATGCAGTTTACCTGTTTTTGTATTTATAATAATTTTCAGGTGAAATTCGAGTGAACGAACAATTGGTTTTAACATGCATGCACACATTGATGGCCAGAGAACATAACAGAGTGGCTCACGGATTATCTCAAATTAATCCTCATTGGGACGACGAAACTTTATACCAAGAAGCTAGACGAATCGTAGTAGCAGAAATTCAGCACATAACATACAACGAGTTCTTACCTATCATTCTCGGTAAAGAAGTCATGGAAAAATTCGGTCTTCTCACACAAAAAGAGGTAAATCGAAAATTGATTTATCGGGGGGAAAAATATCTCAAGCTTGATAATTTATTTTTTAATCAATTTCGCAGGGCTATTGGGACGGATACGATCATAATGTTAATCCCAACGTCATAGATGCTTTTGCAGCTGCTGCTTTCAGGTTCGGTCATTCGCTTTTACCAACTGCAGTCGAGAGATGGAGTAAAGCCCATAAATTTATAGGTATAATTAATTTCTCATTGAAATTTTTTGGGTTTCGTATAAAAAAGAAAAATAATTTCAACTTTTTCTTTGTTTTTGTTTCCAGCATCCAAAAGACTGTCAAATTTAATCCGAAGGCCGTACGATTTGTACCGTGCTGGCGTGATAGATGAATATTTCATGGGACTCATGAATCAAGTAGCCCAAGCTATGGATGACTCAGTCACGCAAGAGGTAAAAAACAACACTTCTTTTTATTATTTCAATTTTTTTTTCTCACGTGAGTACGTCCGAAATACATTTATGCTTTATTTAAGGTCACGAATCATCTGTTCAAGAAGCCTGGGCAACACTTCGGTTTGGATTTGGCTTCCTTCAATATGCAGAGAGGTCGTGAATTCGGTTTGCCTGGTTACATGGAATTCCGGTAAGAATAAAAAAAAAAAATGAGTTGAAACATGTACGGAATTTCCAATATTAAGCACGTAGGCCTATAATATACAATAACTTTTTTTTATCAACGAAAAAGGGGGATTTCAAAGAAAAAATATATAGCAGAAAGTCTTCTACCGGTGTATACCTTTTCGACATCTTAGTCTTCCTGAAATTTTGCTTTTGAAAAAAAGAAAGTACGATCGATAGATTTAAAAGGGAAATGAAAAGAAAGTAGCATTACGTTTATATAAAAAAAAATTTTCTAGCCCTCTTTTCTGAGCCCGATTTTTTTTTGTTCTAACCCCTGGCATGAGGTATTTAAACAAAAATATTCAAATAATCAAACATTATCTATAATCACTTAAGAAAGTTTTTGACGTTTCTCAAAAGAATTTTTAAAGCTGATTATTAACCTTTTGCGAACCTTTTGATTATTAACCTTTTTCAGTGTACCCCCCTCCCCACACTGAAAAGAATTTCCCAACGGTCTATCCTTATTTAAATATTATCAAGGTAACACTAAGTATTAAGGGTCTAAAGCACGAAAAGAAACCAAATTTATACGCCTCAACACGTGAATAGGCGACCGGTGATACCTGACTGAATACACATTGCCGATTTTTAGTAACATCGCTGCTATTGCTCCGTAAGCTAAATATATGCGAAACTGATCTTAATATTCTGTGTTTAATGCCTAGATACAAGCCTTGTTGTTGTATGATAGAAGTATTGAGTAATCTCGTAATCTCCAGCCTCTAAACCATATGCAAGCCAATTTTCAGCCAGATATTGCATAAAATATAAAGGCTGCAATTTTTTAACATTGGCATTATACTGTATATATAATGCCGCCGTCTGGAATGGGTTAAAGAGGCAAAAGCAGTTATTATTTACTGAATGCTTAAGTTGGGAAAACCACTTTGGTCAAATCAAACGAAGAATAAAATTTAATCAGGAGTTCATTTCGGCGACTCTTTCGACCTGAACAAGGGGATGCACGAGTTTCTTTAGTAGCATCGCCTCATTTTGCAGTTGAGTTTCATTTCAAAACTGTTTTTTTACTGTAGAAAATTCTGCGGATTACCTGGAGCAGAAACCTTCGATGAACTTTTCGGTTCCATGTCTAACGAAACAATTAGAAGATATTCTTCAATATATGAGTAAGTAGCTCGGCCAGCAAACTAAATGTTCTCCAGGAAAAATGTTTGCCTTATCGATCTGCTTCTTTTCAGACATCCTTCGGATGTAGATTTATGGTCGGGAGGAGTCTCCGAAAGACCGTTACCAGGTAGCATGGTAGGTCCAACATTTGGTTGTATAATAGCTACACAATTTAGTTATTCAAGGAGGGGAGATAGGTTCTGGTACGAATTGGGCAACCAACCCTCGTCCTTTACTCCAGGTAATAATCATAGTATAAAAATAAGCTATTCGATGAATCTTTTTTCTAAATGTTGATTTTTTTGTGCAGAACAATTGCAGGAGATTAGGAAAATCAAATTATCAAGAGTGATCTGTGACAATACAGATCTAATTGATTCAATACAGATATATCCCATGGTCCTACCCGACCATGAAATGTAAGTGTCATTTTACATGCGAAAATCGTTTGCCAAAGTCGGCAAATTACTAAATATTTTTTTGTGTTTTTTTAGTAACCCAAGAGTGCCATGTAAGAGTGGGATAATCCCATCATTAGACTTAACTAAATGGGCAGATTACGGAGGCTCGCAACACTCATTTGTAAGTATTTTCTAATATTCGGGGAAGGGTAAGATACATTCGAGCTAAGATTTCTTCATCTATCGCAGAAAGGCCGCAGACATAAAAAGGCCTTTTAAAAAATGACTTACTTTCTACTTATCTTTTTCCTTTATCTATCTCTTTGCCTTCATGTGTGAAATTCGTACTCGGTACGATTTCGATTAAAAGCCAGATCTTTGCTTTCTATTCGCTAAGCTTATTAATTTCATTAGGTCTCCGACGACCTCCTGGTGGATATTCCTCAGTCTATTATAGCACCCCTTGTTCATCCGTCCGGGTTGTTCAAACGCTTGGCACCGTCTGCGACAACAGGAAGGACGAGTTCCAGGACTTTCCACGGAAAGCGAAAAATGGCTCCTTACTTTGGCATGGCTTAGATTATTATTTTCTTATCGCTTTAATTACTGTACTTAGGTTAACTATTTATATTTACCTTTAGTTCCTTCAAAAAAGGTTGTTTATAATTTCCTTTTGGGATTTTTCTTCATCGAGCAGATTGTGACTAACGATCTACTCATCTTTCGTTTTCTACTTTTCATTTCATTTCTCATCTTTCATTTTTCATTTTCATCCATTCTTGACCGTTATTTTTCTTGGACTGGCTTCTACTGCTTTTACTTGTATTTATTAAATTTTCCTGTAACGAAAGGATTAGATTTTATCAAAGGTAAGTAAAATCGGTATGCGTGAAGTTCATTCGTGGCATGATCATTCACATCTTTCGCAAAGCGGCATTGACTGTTAATTTTTTTTGGGCCGATGACATGTTATCATATCATGCACATTTCATATAATAATCATTTTCAAATTTATTACAGGGCTAGAGGATCGGATTAGAAGATTAGGAGTGGGTGATTCTGTTTTTAAATAATTATTATGAATTAGTCGAGTCTGTGTGTGACAAGAGTTACCCATGTACATATAAAAAATTTTTTTAGAAATACTCGTTTCAGTCTTTGAAAGTTACCGATTTTATCGTCTTATTGTTAGTTTATATTTTAATATCTTCATCGTCGCCATATTAAATCAAGAAAAAAATCTTTTGTAAAATATTTTTTCAACCAAAAATACTTTCTTCATCTTTCTTTAAAACAAGAAATGAATTAATTAAATAAATAAATAAATGTAAAATCGATTTTTTATTAATTTATGTTTAGCTAGAGTACCTAAATATTTTTTTTGTAAAGAAGACAAATCATATTAGAGGTAATTAAAGGTTCGAGTAAGACGGAATTACGGTGCAAATTTTTTTTTAATAACGTGACAATGTACATAAGGAAGCGATGAAAGTGCGTGACGAAAAATTGCTACATTGCCCATGCTCTTAAACTAGCGCCAAAAGTGGCAACCATAAGTCACGTACACGCTTTCGTTTTTAATCCATAAATTTAATCCATAAAAAAGTCCTGAGAAATTGGGCTAATAATGAAGAATTTTCTAAAACTATTAATTTTTCTCCTCGTTCTGTATTCGTTCGCTTTTTAAATTTAGAACTTTTCCGATAATATAATCATAGCCACAAAAACCACTCGACAACATTTCCATCTTTTGACTATTTTCAGAAAGTGTTTTTCTTTTTTGCGTTTAACACGAAATTTATTGGCCATGTTTTATTTAATTCCACCTCTAATTTCGGGTTGGCGATTGCTTTAACTTCCTATACCTATTTAATTTATGCAATTTTTCAGCTTTGTTTCTAATGGCACAATAGATCACAAGATGGCCGCAGCTTCTATTAGTTATTTCTATTAACAAAGTTCCCTTCTGCCCCAGACTTAGCCATTAATAGCACCTCCGACAATCGATGTTCAAGCTTTAAGTACTTTTCGATTTTAATTTAAAAAACATACCTCCAGATCTTTTCATTGCCGTGTTACTTGTAAGAAGTAATAACTTGCTTTTGACTAGAAACGAATCGTTGACTTAATAACAACGCTCGCAAATCGCAAAATATATAAAGGCTACGGAAGACCGGCAAACAAAGAGGGAAAAACCTAAATTTTGCTGAAATCATGTACCTTGAGTGGAAATGCAAATTCTTTGATTTTCAATTGTCGCTGCTTTTCTCGTTCAAGAATAAATTTATCATCAAAATCTCGTCGAACATCTTGCGGTTTGTTAACCATCGTGTCTCATCGTGACTTTTTCATTAACTTGCACTAGCTTCTTAACTCCAATAATTATAAAGTACCATTTTTTTGGTTGGAGCAAGTTTTCTCGAATAAAAATAATTTTAAGCAACAAAGCTACTTACCATATTTGTATTCCAAGTTAACGCCATGCTAAGTCGCCAAAATAAAGACGATTTCTTAAACATGCATGTAAAATAAAGCATGATTAAAATTGATGTAGCGATAATGAGGCGAACAATGCCGACGCTTTAAGCTTATGTAATTTATCTAGTAGCAAAGCCCATTTGCTTCTGGTCCCTGAAAAAAAAAAAATTTAAATATTAGTAAAAAATATTAATATTAAAAAATGTACCCTTGAAGAGTTGTTCCCAAAATAAAGCACACAAATCATTCTTGAAAACATAAAAACCAGCCGATAATGTTCTCTACATTCAACAAAACAAAATTCGAAACTCAACTAAAAATTTTGTCATCAAAATTTCTAAAAGTTCTCTTTTGCATTACTTCAATTTTAATATTAAACTTCTTTAAGCATTTCAAATCATACATGTAGCTATTCAAATCTCATTTTCTTTGTAGCCAAGAAAACTTAAAAAGAATGCTACATAAATAATAAGTTTTGTACCCAGGTATAAAACATTCGTAACATAAGTAACTAAAAAATCGATTACTATAAATAAAAAAAATGTAAATAATTATTATTTGTCAAATGACTAATTTAAATGAAAATAAGTGAATGACGAACGTTTGGGAAATGGCGTTGATTTTCGTTTGAATGATTATTCTATATATAATTATAAACTTCTGAACCTCAACAGATTTTTCACTGAATTTTCAAATCGAATGAAAATTTAGATAAAATGCCATTTTGTCATTATTTTTAATTTTTTTTAGTATAAGAAATCTTGTACTTAAAAACTCATTTCATACGTCGCAGCAAAAAGAATTTTAGGGCAGAGTAGAAGAAAGCAGGAACTGAATATTTGACGCAAAATCTTTATTTCTCTTTATTTTTTACTCAGCGAATTAAAAAAAATTGCGTCGAATATATTTTTATCTTGTGCGACGTATGGACTAAGTTTTACTTTAACTATTTCGTAAGTTTATAGCTCAAATAATAAATTTTTGTTTTTGAAAATATAAAGCTGATTTTGTTCATGTAACGGTAATATTTTTTTGAAACCTAAAAATGAATTTTAAAAAAAACATTTTTTAAACATTTTTATTTTATTTCCAAAAAAAATAAATTCTAAAAAGCACAATATTATAAGTAAATTAAATAAATAGGAATCATCATACAATAAATAAGACCTAATCAGTCAAAACAATTTGATAAAGCGTCAATTTTTTCCTGTGTCTAAGCTTGGACGAAAATATTTACAAAGTAATATAAAGGCATGCCTGATTTTTTTTTTTTTTAAGCAGATAAATCATATCGAAGCTTAAGAATTTGAATCGATTATGTCTTATCTTCCGGCGTTCTGACTCGATCGGAAAATATGCGAGATTTTTTCTTCTAGCAATTTCGGGCGTTTCGAGCGTTTGTAAGATTCGATATGAATCGGTTACCAGCTCGCTTTCGCATCAAAAACATAAATGACAAATGAAATAGCGATTGCTCGTTAAATCTCTCCGTTTTCCAAATAAAACTAAGGGAATTTAGTCGATTTTATTCAAAAAAGGCGAGATAGAATTCAAGTCTTCGCAATCGGGCACGATTTTCCCTTTGAATTTCACGCATGCATCAGCGCAGAGTTGTCCCTCGAAGTAGGCGCCAAACATCTTTTTGCACTGCGCGCAATTCCTTAGGCAGATGGCGAATTGATTTGAATCGGACGTCAAAATGGATGACGTGACCACGCAGAACACGGTCATCAGAAGAGCGACGGTCGATAACATGATCACCAATTTCCGGTTTCCCATTTCTAAACAATTTTCCATTATTATTATTATTAAAAATTTTTCCTTCGAGCGAAAGAAAAAATTAAATCAGACGGGAAAAAAATAAATTTTTTGACTTTATTTACCCCTTAAAGACAACCCTGGCCTCTTGACCTACTGGCCCTTATTCCGATACATCACTAAAGCATTTACTTAACGAGAAGGTTGAACAAACAACAATCGACCACATAGGTATGTTAAATAGACTTACTAAGGATTTTTATTGGCCACTAACCACGGTTGCGCAACAATAAATATTATGGAAAGTACTGAACCATATTCGGATTCCATCAATTTACCACCACCAAACATTTGTACAATTAAAAATAAATAAATTAATTTTAACGATACTAAAATCACACAAATATGCATTGACCAGAATAAATGTTTATATACTCATGAGTTGTTCGCACCGATGAAATTGAAAAAATAACCTGATTAGCAACATGGATGGGCGTATGAAGTGGTTTTTAATCCCTTCCTACAAATTCGTATGCAGAGTAGGGAAAAAAAGTTTATCTAAAAAAAATCTTAAAAAACCGAAGACATATGTTTTGCAACATTAAGAAAAAAGAAAATTACTAGTAATTCTTCCGCAGTGTATGGCAAATATGCATTAAACGGGATATCAAATTTCTATTGATGGAAATCATTTATTAATGGTCATTTAAACAAACAAAAAAATATATTAATTCAGGGACGCAGCAAAAAATTAGTATCAAATTATTTTGGTTTTGTTCTTATTCTAAAAATAAAATTCTAGTTAGATTTTGTTACGAAAGCTTTATCAAGCTAAGAAAGACAACAGCATCTTCTATTTTAAAATAATCATTTAGAGCTTTGATTTTTTGATGTTTTTTGAGACTGCAGTTCCCCTTATGAAAGTCCTTTTTTCTTTTTCTATTTCTAATATTTTTTTTTTTTGTGAAGCTAGATTCGTTATCCTTCAGCTTCCTCCTTCCTCCCTCCCTTAAAAATTTTCCGGACAGGAAATACAAAAATCTTACTTCAAACAATTGTTCTCCATTATCATTTTGTAAAACGACCTATACAGAACATCCTGGAACCGATTTAAATAATTAAGATATTGTAAAGCGCAATATTTGCGGGATTCGTTCTCTCCAAACATTAAAATAAGTCATTTATAAAAAAAAACATTTTTTATAATCCGGACTAACGGTAAAAGGAAAACATATAAAAGAGTTATATTTTCGTCTAACTGGATTTGAATACGCCAAGGTTTCTTTTTTCTTTTTCTAATGTTGTGACATATAAACTATGAATATGAGAACGGTTCAGACTTGTTCAAGGAGGTCCACTGGCAATCCGAGATTGAAGATTCTCTTTATTACTCTACCTTGTTCATGGCTAGGCAGTTCATTGATTAACTTACCAATGAAGCACGTGCATAAGTCCGAACAACTAGGAAGAATTAAAAAAGAAAAAAAAAATTTTCATAAGATCCGGTTCGAGGTGTAGTGGGCCTCAAATTTTTTGGACAAATATTCATTCGAGGCATCATAAGCTTCGTATAATTTAACTTCTCGAAAGTGTTCTAGAATTTGCTTTGCCACGGCTAAAATCTCAACAAATTCACATACCGTTTGGAAATACTGTAGTAAGTCCTATAACGACTTTTGTTCTGAGGACTGCGAGCGGTTTGTAAATTTAAAATATAAAATTAATGTGAGGAAAAGGTGTTTTAGTTTCTTACAGCAAATTTTAGGTTTCAGGCTCAGGTTGACTTTATTGATTTTAAAAGTAGATTATTGAAATTTCACCTCGACTTAATAAAGCGGCTTAATATTGTAATTAGAACTACATTATTTTCTGAAAGGAAAATCTGAAAGCTAAGATCAACATTTTAATTTTTTCTGTATGTAAAACTAAAACTTTGAAGTCCGAGTTTCATGACACCTTAAAAGAACATTCCAATACTTTTATGATAGGTATATACTCCCAATTGCTTTGTTGGAAATAGTATTTCGTTTAAAAAAATATTTCTTTGTACAGCTCAGTTTTCGTCATAAAATTATTTCTAGTTTTATCAAATAAGGTAGAGTTCGTCTGTAAGCTATTTCCTAAATTTTTTCTGTTAGATTTTTTTGTCTAATGACTGGTAAGTATATGGTCCCGGATCCGGAGACAGATGAATATATGCTCACGAGACTCATTTATCGCGAGACAAGAATCGTGTTCACGGTCACCTTTTACATTGTCAAAGTCAATGTCTCGACCTCTCGGTAACTCTATTACCGTTTTGTAATTAATTTCAAACGCTTTACCTTGCTTAATATAATAATTTTTACAATTTTCCGCCTTAATAGGGATTTTGAAGCACAACTAAACACTACTACAAGCGAATAGCATTGATTTCACTTACTTCGACTTAAGGTTAATTCTCACTACCATTTTTCAACAGAAAAAGTTTAAAAAAATCCCACGTCAAATTAAAAACTTTAAACTCCATTTAAACAATCTGCTTTGATTTTCAATAAATGGCTACAACTGCGGTGAGTCTAACTGGAAAATCATAAATATTTGCAATTCAATTTCAATGCAAGGAATAGTAAATGCTATCACCTCACCTTTTAGAGTAAGTCTCATTCATTTAACACACCCAAGTTTTAAATAACACTGTATCTAGCTGGAGAATAAAAATTACTGCAAGAAAAGTTTTATGTTCAGCCAAAATTTCAATGATAAACAGAGTGGTGGTACCTTATAGAAGTGTCCCACCTACTATCTTTAAAACTTGGAAATGCCCACCCCTCAGGTTCTCTGAATACATGAAATTCATAGGCTTTAGGAAAGTCTGAACCATTTAAATAAGCACAAGTTCCCATCAAATAAAAAATTGAAAAAAATTAAATTGAATCAAAGAGAATTGACTGAGAGGGTAAAATTCAAAAATAGTCAAAATAAAAGATAATCACGCCTCACACCATATTCTATTTGTTCAAATAAGCCATATTAATTTAGTTTTGCTGCATTACTTTAGTTGAAAAAGCATAAATAAGTACCAGCAATATAAGTTTGTATTTGGAAGGTTTCACGAAACCAAGCATATACACCACCTTACAATCTAATTTTTTTTCGCAGAATCAAAATCCTTCAAATTCTTGATTTATAACATTGCATAATAATTACACTTAAACTATTATCCCCTTAAACCATTATTTTTAACTGAGTTAGCTCCAAAATTTTTATGATCTGCACAAATCAAAATAAAATTAAAAAATTTCCATTTAAATGGAAATAACAGCACCTACTCCTCCATGAACAAATAAAATGTCATTCTTAAAAAAGCATCCTTAAAAATAGCTTAATCAAAAGACATGGATTTAATGTTGATACATCAGAATTGAAAATGGGTTTTAGGTTAAGTTAAATTTGCTCCTCAACTAATCTTAAGGATGATGCATTGCAAACCTAAGCTTAGGTTAGCTCAGCTGCTTTTGAATAAGGATTCATAACTTCCCAATATCGTTCACCTTTAACCTGCTAAGGTGTTTCAATGAAAAGTTATTAGATAATCACAATTTGAGCACCAAAAATGTCATATTCCTTTACTTTTGAGGTTTAGACAAGTTAATGGCCATTGAAACCCACAAGCTTGATTTTAATAATGTAACCTACAACTGGAAAGAAATACATTTGTGCACAAAAAATTCAAGAGTAAACTTTACCTTTTGACAATCCACAGCACCAGATCCTTTCGAAAACAGAAACAGAAATGCCGTTGAAAACGTTCTTCCAGGATATATACCACCGATACATTAACCAATTAGTAAACAACACAGCGGGTTTTCCGTTTTTCATTTACCGTTTTTTTGTAAAACCTTTCCACAAATCAAATTACATTCGGAACTTATACACTATTCACGATTTAAAGAAAAACACTAAAAATTCGACGTAAATAACGACTAAAAACATTTTTTTTTCATACTGATCAGTGATGATTCTAGGATAACATCATGGCGTCACTGAATTAAAAACCGCCAAATTAGAACGTTGCCATGTCAGCTTGATTGT
Source organism: Liposcelis brunnea (assembly GCA_023512825.1). NCBI lineage: Eukaryota > Metazoa > Arthropoda > Insecta > Psocodea > Liposcelididae > Liposcelis > Liposcelis brunnea. The sequence continues at coordinate 23,720,000 of CM042067.1, forward strand.
AAAGTCAATTTATCACAGATATAAAAACTTTTTTTGACAACCAAAATTGAAAAGAATATTTCTTCACGTTCGGAGAAAAACAAACAGCGATTTATTACTTAAATTTTGAATTTTAAAACAAGAGCAAACAAATAGTTGTTTAGCCGAAATGAAAAATAACCAGGCACTAAAATTTCAACGTTGCTTTTTTGCAGGTGTTCGGTGTTTCACTCGATGCAAAGATCTTAATAATAGACCGAATACCCTTACGGGGGTCTTGAAGCCAAAACAAATCGAGTGAGTGTCTTAGAATTCCGTTCAGAAAGAATCATTTTTGACAAAGGAACAAAAAAACCTTTGACAAATAATGTGCTTACTGAACGGAATTCCAGACACTCAGTTGATTTATTTTGGCTTCAGTGCTAAGTATGAGAGTGTTCGGTCTATTATTAAGGTCTTTGACTCGATGACGATTAATGACGAAAATGGGCCTTCGGGTACGGTCGAATTTTGCTTCAAATCGTCGCTCTGTCTCTTTTTATCTCGCGTTAGAAAGAAATAGAACTATGAATCGCAGCAAATATATCAGAAACCAATCGTACCCTTCGTTTCGTTCGAAATCACGTGACCAGTAGTCACATTTAGAGGGGGAAAAAAAGTTTCAAATATAAAGAAAAAATAAACGATATTTTACAAAAATAAATTTTTATTGCACAGCACAATCGATATCTTTTAGTAAATAATTTTTATACAATTTTACTTTTAATTATTTCAAAATTGTAAATAGACTATTTCGGACGGAAGAATCACGGATATACCGGTACGTAATATAAAGAGGAAAGATCCTAATATAATAGGCCTAATATAATAAGCCGTTTCGATTTAAAACTTATAAAAAATAACTTATGCTAATCAAAAAATTAAAAGAGGAAATTAATTAGTTGATAATTAATCAGTCATACATTTAAAGAGAATTTACAAAAATAATTACTTGATATTGCTTGATACTTTAAAATATTTCAATTGATTTGTTACAGAATTTAGCACACTTTAGAAAAAAGGGTATCTTAAAAGGTTTAATAATCAATTTACTTTTATCTTTTGAAAAATCACCATTTTAAAAAAAATCTTATCAGTATTTGAAAAATGATAACCACAGCTTGATTATCTTTTTTCTTTGTATCAGCAAATATTTTTGGATCAGCTGCTGCAACTACGCTTAATGCTAATGAAAAAGGGAGCCGCCCACTATCTATCGTGAAAAAAATTACAACTTGTAAAAAAAATTCTTCAAAAATTATTTATATACTTAAACATAAAATTTTTTTAGAAAAATTCAAAAGTAACTTATCAAAAAATATTTAAAAATTGACTGAACCCTTTTTTTAATAAGGTATTTGAAGGTAAATACGCCAGTCTTCCGTCATAAGTTAAACGTATGTTTTAACCTGGCGTATTTACCTTCAAATACCTTACAGATACATACACTAAAAAGTTTCCATTTTAAGAGGTTTTACTTCTAGTCTTCAGTCTTTCAAACTGTAAAAATGCTTTAAAAATAAGGCACTTAATTTGCATAAGTTTAATCACTTTCTATGAATAGAAATTCAGCATTTTCTTAATAATTTAAGAACCTTCACTACTTTTTTCAACGGTGGAAATAATTTTGATGGGAAGTGGCTGCATTATAACTACTGATTGGTTTTTAACTTTACATTCCGTTTCTCCGTCGTCACTTAAAGTGAGAAAACCAGCTAATAAATTAATTACTATTAGTAGCCAAACCACAGGCTCTAGATTCGAATAAAACAGTTCATACGCAAGCATGCTGCAGAGTAATTTAGCTAAACCTTGATAATTTAAAAAGCTGCTCTTCACTTCGACCCTAAATGTCCAACATTGAATAAATGTACCAAAAATACCGCTTAACAAACATCCCACGATAAATCTCCAGTGTAAATGATTTGAAAAGTGGAAAACGTCTAAGTAAATGCTAATGGGTAATAAAACTATCACGCTGAAAAAATTACGATAGTAAATTTTTGTCATGCTTGTCAAATTTAACTGGAGTTTTTCCATATACTGAGTTTGTAAAATATTCAGTGCAACATGGCCCAACATATATAAATATTTCATAAACGGTATGACGTTTAATATTATGATGATAACGATTGTTCCACATATAACAAGGCTTCCGCAAACTCGAGCCGACGTTCCGACGTTATCCTTTTCCTTATCGACGAGAATTAAAAAAGCTGGATGTAAATTAGATATTGCCAAAAACACAGGTATAGGCTGAAAATAAATTTTAATGTTATTAATACAAAAAATGATCCAGTTTTGAAAACTAAGGGATAACTTACCAAATCGGCCAAAGCTTTTGACCCAGATACAATGCTAGCAGTAAAGCATGTCAACCAAGGAATTAAAAGGTAGAGTGATTGCCGATCCAAGATCTGTATTTCATTTTTTATTTTTTGAAATTTTATAAGGAGACTTAAAGAGAGAACACATACGAAAGTTTGCCATCCTTGAAACACTGTTGGTACGGTGTAATTGAGCACTGAAAGGACATACTGAAAACAAAAATTTTAAAAAATGCAATACACCTCTTTAGAAAAGATTTTTTCAAGTATACCTAAAATATTTTGCTTTAAACAGTGCCTCTTTAATATATAAGAATGAGATTCATTTAAAGTTAAGAATTTGCTAAATAATTTTTAAAATCACCTTGATAATCCAATTTTATGGCTTGCACCGGAGTTTTTAATTAAGTTGCAAGCCTGAATAAATAAGATTAAAAATATGTATCTTGAAGCTATTAAAAGCAGGGAGGACTTTGTGCCAGGTGGAGTTACTTTGTCCCACTGCTTTTTCAGTAAATTTTAATTTTGATTATGGAAAACTGTTAAAAAGGAGATGGCACATACTAATCCCACTTGGCACACAGTTCCTTCATTTTATGGTATTATAAAAATCTGCTTAAATACAGGTAAACAAAACAAAAAATTAAAAAACTTTAGATACATTAAATAAATGATTTAGTTTCGATTAAATAAATGATTTGGTTTCGATCAAATGAAACACTAGACTGAACCCTTCATACTGAAGACAATTTTTTTTTGCTGATTTCATGGATTACTCCTTTTTTTCATTTTTAAATGTTGTGGGTACATAACACTATTTAGGCAGGTTAAATAATGTAAGAAATTAAGTTAATGACTAGCTGCTGGCAGAATGAAAAATCGACATCCCTGATAACAAGCTCGTGTCTTATTGCTGTTGATTTCTTAATATATTTCAAGGCACTTTGCACTCTTGTATGGCTTGAACATAGTCATCCTCATGTTTTTTCATTTTTGAATGGGGCTTCAAATTCTAAACCCCTGAAGTAAGCAAATATGAAGTCATCATAATGCTCTTATTACTCTACTATTTAAACTATAGCTTTAACTTGGCTTAGAAACGCATCCTTTACCTTATTAACGGTAACTACGGCTATAAACAGAGGAACATAAACGATTTCATCTAAATGTTTGTGCGATTTTAAAAACTGGAAAGACATTTCACCGTGTAAATACAATAATTGACAGAAAGTTGTTTATAAATAAAAAGCAGAAAAAACAACGGCAAACATGAAAACAACTGCAGCAAGATTCAAGAATTTCATCCAACCAATCAGAAACGTCGTTTGATTTTTTCGTCCAATCTAAAGGTTGGTAACATCGGTTTTAGGAATTACATTTCCTGATTTCCTTTCAAGCATCCATCCAATACATCAAGCACATTTATTTTGGGTTTGTGTTAGTACGATCATTTCATTTGTAATTACTGCAGAGGGGTAACGAATCCCCATTTTAAAAAAATAGAAAAATGGTAAGTTTTCTCCTTTTACAACTTTTTGATTTTACTTTACTTCCTTCTAAGTAAACATTTGACCTAGGTAAATAAGCAATCGCTTAGTCCTAGAGTTCGTTCCTTACAATTGTTGTTCGACGAAGTTTCTTCTTTCAGACCATGCTTGACTCATCAGTTTTTGAAAATTACGCAATTAAGATTTTCTGTAAACAATAAATTGATTACATATAATTGCAACTGTAAAGTTCGAAGCGTCATGTTTGGCATTAACATAACCTTAATGTTAATAATTGTAATGCCATTTTTTGCCCAAATCTTGCGTTAGATGTTTTTTTTTTTTTTGATATTTTTTCCCCAATTTCTCTTACTCTTAATAAAATTTATCAGTGTGGAAGCAAGATTTCCATTATGGATTTATTTAGTTTATACTTGTGTCTGTCCTTGTAGCACCAAATAGGTTTACATTGATCTAAATAGTAAGGTTATTGACACATGTGATTTTAATTACCGATATTATGACTGTTCAACTGAATATTTTATTTTCAGGATGTTTTTTTAATGATAAGAAGAAAGAAATTAACAATCTTCACTGATTGTAAAGATTCAACAACAGTTCTGGAACTTAAGAAAATGATTGAAGGAATATTGAAGATAGCCCCTGAAAATCAACGACTTTTTAATAAAGATAACCAAATTATGGAGGACGATAAAACATTACAAGATTATGGATTGACATCCAGCGTAGCCAAAGCACAATGTCCTGCAGCAGTTGGGCTTGCATTACGACTAGAACCTGAAGGAGACTTTGAAACATTAGAAATTACAGCATTTTCATCACCTCCAGATTTACCAGATGTAATGAAGGTTTCAGAAGCAAACGGGCCTGAACAAGCGGCTTGAACTGATTGTAAATGATGATTTGTTATAATTTTTACTTGTTCAATTGTTCTTTTTTTTTTTAAAAAAATTTTTTTTAATTTTTGGTAAGAAGCAGGATAATTTGGATGCCTGTTAATTTTCTTTTTTCACTCATTTTAATTAAATTTATTCATTTTTTACTTTTTTTTTTTGATTTAACATTTTGTGATTTTGAGTTTTTTCATTAACACAATAAATTTCATTTGTGCACTTTTGCCTAAAGTTAGGATAAATTTTAGTCTTGTAGAAAACATTAAGAAGAAAAAAGAGGGATTCACTTCATGCTGCTCAGATTTTTTCAATATTCAATTAGTATTTGGGAATTTTTAAGATTATGTTTAGCTATTTCAACTATACATCCTCAGACCCACCTTGTTTCTTAGTTTTAGTCATAATAAGTGAGGTGAAGTTATTTATTTGTAGATTAAAAAATTTAGCCATTTATGAATCCTTATTTAGTCATTTTTGTTCCTTCTAAATTTTGTAACTGTAAAATCCTTTTCAGCTCAGAATCACAAAATTTTTGATTTATTTTATTGAAAATTTTCTCATTATTACTAGGTATATTTTATGATGAATATTTACTTTCAGAGAAGAGGAAGAGTTTAAAAATTTTCATCATTCCAATTGGTGTTATTTCTTAATTTTTTTTCAATTTCATCATGATCCAGTATAGTTATTATTTTTTTCAAAAAGTTCATGTTTCTAACAAAAAGCTTTTTACCAAATTAATGTATGTGAGAAGACAGAAAATGCTCACTACTTGTAAATAAAATGCAGTCGCAAAATTAATGCTTTTCAAAGGAAAAATATTCCATTTTGTTTAGTTATAAAAATAGCAACACCAAAAGTTATTCAAATAAATTTTCATTTTAACTGTATTTCAAAAAAATAATTCGGCGATCTTTTGAGAGAAAAAATGTTTCTGCCCAAAGTGAATGATAGTCAAAAGAGATTTAAAAAAAATTGTAATTTTAGGTTCGGACAGTCATTCTACTTTGGTTTGGAAGACATCAGTTGTAAAATAAAAATTTAATGTTTACTATTAGCCTATATTAGGTTTAGTAAGAACACAAAATTCACAATCATTTGCTTAACTCACTGTTTAAATGAAATCAGGATAAAATAAATTTTTTAAAATAATTCAATTATTTTATTTGATCCTTTATTAAAATTAACAATAAATCCATCAGTAATAAGGCAGCTTGTTTTAGTTTTAGTATAAAAGCTTTAAGCAACTTATAGCTTCCTCCTTGTCAAAGTTATTGTTGGACATTGAAGTAAAAACCATATTTCACCTCTTTTTGAGGATTAAATATATTTGCTTAGCAGACTAAGGCATAATTCAGAGCTAGAGTATTGCAATTAATTTAGCACAACAGCTCAAAGTCCGACTATTGAGGATTCAAAGATACGAAATCAAACACCTGATCCTGGTAGCTAGCATTTGCTTAGAATTGGTTTTTTTGCAGAAGCCAAACAGATCTGAATGTCTTAAAACTTGGCTAGGATGTTGATAAAAAAAATTTATTCCTGCAGGGGTTTTTATTTATTTTGGTTATAAATAATATTGTAGACCTAATTAATTTTTCCTATTGAATTTTACTGTGATGTAATAAAGTCTATGTAATCTCTTTTTAAAGCACTTATGCCAGGAACAAAATGTCCACCACAGTGCCTTAATATCTTAGCATTGACAAACATAGCTGCTAGATCATCGCTCATAGTTCTATCAATAATTCTGTCTGTATCACCAATTACATGAAGACTGGGTACATCAATATTTTTCTCATAGTATCGTGCATGCAGCCTACATAACGATTTAAATCCTGATATTATTACCACAAATTTAAAATTACAATCAATCTCTTTGCTACATTTTAAAGAACAAATTAAGGAGACTAATGAAGCACCCTGAGAAAACCCTAAAATTCCGTCAAAAGGACCCTCTTTCTTCATGTACTCATTAATAAATTTCAGGCTTTCATTAAAGCCATCATCTTCATCTGTTACATCTTTTGCACTGAACCTAGTTTTTTGTGTAAACCACCAACCTCGTTGATCATCGTTTTTTTCTTCTTCTGATTTTTCGGAATCAGGGACAAGATGTGGGGCCGAAATAAAATAAAAATCAGCGTAACTTTTCAAAATTTTTCTAAGTGCACCGGTTTGGGTCTTAAATTTTTTTTCATTTTGGCGGTATCCATGAAGGCAAAGTATCTGAAAACGATAATTAAATAAATAATGGTGGTTTTAAGAAAACAGTTAGTTAAATCATTGATTTTTTTGTTACAAAAAGCGAAAGTAATACCTTTTTGCGAGATATTGCTTCCATTTTTAAATAAAATGTACTCTCTTGGAATCATAAAAGAACATAATCTGAATCAGTAAGCTAAGCAGCCATATTGTTTAACTCGAACTCTCGGTTTCGGTCTCGGTCACGATCTCGAAGATTTGATTTTTGATTCGAGATTTTATTTGCAATTATTTGCATTTGCTTTTTTCTTGAAACTAGTAAAAAAGTATTACGATTTTTATTATTTTGTGGTAAACTTTATTTTAAGTGCATATTCTACATTAAAACTACCAAGTTAATAAAAAATTTCCTTATTTAAGAAGAACTCGAACTCGATTATTTTCGATGCGGTCGCGCTAAATCGTCTGTTGATAAAATGCCGGTTAACGGTTTGAGGTTACAGGTTATTCTATTTGCTCTATAACTATATGATGAGAAAGTAAAGATTTAAGTGAAAAATGGAGTTACAAAAACTGTTTTTCATACGTTTAATAACCTCAGTATTTTGGACTATTTTACTTCACATTTTTCCAGTAACATTATACTTGTTAGTAACGAACTTTGACATAGTGCATCCGATACAATGCATGAGAGATACCTTGCTGAAAGTCTTCACCGTTGGAAATTGGTTTTACCTATCACCAATTTATGGAGTAGTGTTTTTTCTTGGATATGTTCACTTCAAGGAGTTTATGACACCTTCCTCTTTCTCCGCAACCAGATTCCAAGCTCTATGCAGTCTCTTAAACAAGAACAATGTGCTGAAAGGAGGTACTTATCTATTGCTTGGGTTTTTGCTACCAGTTTTATACTTAGGACTAAATAATAATTCTCTATCAAAAAAATGTGATGAATTCTCAAAACATTCATGTTTAAATGAATCAAGTGTTTTTGTCATGGCAAGTGGTGTATGGACTGCTTTGTATTTTTTCATTCGATTTGATGTATATGCAGAAAAACATTTTGAGTTTCCCATAATTCAACAGTTGAAGTTCCTACAAATTCGCTCGCAGACACCAACAATCTTAAAGCAGTCTTTGAAGCAGTCAATAGTTCCAGTGTTTTATTTTATACCTTTATATTATTGGAATGGAAATGGAATACTGTATCTTTTTCAAGTTTTATTCAAACTGAAAAATGGTACCTCAACTTTAACTACTGTATCTGGCTTATTTAATATCTCAGTATTTATTCAAGCTTGGTTAATATCAGCTTCTTTTTTTATGGTTGTCAACATCTTGCGGTTAATGATGCAAATTCATTTCACCGAGCATTACTCCTTTCAATTAATAAAGCAGCCAAATTCAGATTTAGTGCTTCTTTCTTCAGCTTTGGAACAAGGGAACAAACCTTTAGTTCAGTATTTAGGCTATTATGACTTATTTATCATAGCTACAAGTCAAAAATCAAATCGTTGGCAGATTTTTACTTTAAGTCAACCAGGTGGTCATCCTCACACATGGAATGCTCTTCTTCAAGAATGTTTAAAGCTTATGAACATGTTTATAGGAGAGGTTGAAAATATTTACAAATTACCTGAGCCGAAAAAGTCTCCTCCGCCGATACCGAGGCACGTGCACATTCATGAATTTTCACCTAGTGACATAGATATACTAAACGGACCCGTCCCGCTATCACCGGGTTGTAGGTTAAGAAATTTAGTTCCTCATCGGCCGAGGCTTCCCGTTGTCGAATCAAAAACAAGGTTTGACTTGTTGAAGGAAAAAATCAGCTCTTACATCAACGAGATTTATAAAAATCCTGCTATTAATTATCTTTTTGGAGAAATACCGGATGCAAAAATTCGTTTTCTTGTTTCTGATGCTCAACCAATCATATGGGCCACACAAAGTTTAGCTGAACTCTCTGCTAAAGCCTTGATAGAAGATAAATTTGGTATAGTTCTTAAAGATCTTCCAATTATTATTAGCACACTACTTCAACTGAAGAACTCTTTAGATAAATTAGGATACATTCAAAGGAAATTTCAGAAATTAGATCATGATCTTTGTATGAAAACCGCATTAAAATCAGCTGTAAAGAGAAGTTTGTATAAAATTTCAATTGTATATTCTGATTATTTGACCGATTTACCTCTATCTCAAGAAAATTTTAGAAGTATGGAAAATTTTGTTAATTTCAAAGAATGTTAATGTTTCATTTTTTTCTATTTTGAATAAATTTTCATTTTTTTAAAAAAAGGTAAATTTACTTTTTCTTACATTCATAAAAAAATTTTTCCTTTCAAAATATGTAATTAAATTAGAGGCGTCGAAAATGACTTCGGAAATTTTAAAATTGTAGTGCTAAAAAAATATTCCTAAAACTCGATGACCCTTATGAGGCAATTACCCCGAATCTGGCGTGCTTCCAAGTCGAATGTCCTCAACTAGTATTTAAGCAAAGGTAATTTTTGATTTTCGGAAAACAGTGATAGGTTTAAAATACAAAATTCTGGTTCTAAAGGACAGTGCAAAATTAAATTTTTGCAATAATTATTAAAAAAAATTTTACAATCAACTTTTAAGCTCTTTGATTACACTTAAATTATAAAATAATAAGTTCTGTATCTGTTTCCAGCCACTTAGCTGACCATCTTCTATTTCATTTAAATAATTTCTCAAATTATCACTGCCTATGATCGTTTCTCCGTGAACTTTCAAAAACAGCGCTAAATATGCTTGAGATAATTCAAAATCTACTTTAGTATCGAATATTGATTTTATCATTTTCATAAATTGTAATAACAAAATCTCTGAATGTTCTATTTCAGCAGATAAATTATTTATTTCAAAATCTATCGATGAAGGTCCCATGTTTTTTAATTTTTCAAACACATCACTAAACGTATTCGTTTTTCCAGTTTCTTTAAGCATTTTACCAAATACCGTGAGAGTAAGCAATTGATTTTTAGATACGTTCTCGTCTGCTTTTTCTTTCTCCGAGTTACTAAAATCGAATCTGATATCCAAAGACGGTATTGTCGGTAAGAAAAACGGAGCTGTAGAAGTTTTTGGTGGTTCCTTTGGTTTGTTCCTTTTTTTAATAACATCAATATTAAGTAAATTTTGCCACCTGGAATTAGCCAATTTGGATTTAGTTATTAAATCCTCAATTTGTTTAGCAGATTCGAATTCTTCTTTTTCTTCTTCTTCTTCTTCCACTATTTCCATATCGTTAGTTTCTTGAGTACCGGACGGAAGATCCATCAATGGTACATGCTCTAAATCTGTGATCGGTTTTAATGATACGTGAGTGTACAAAGTTTTGTTCATCCATAGATATACTCCGAGAAAATCGACATGAGTTGTAGCGAGGAGTTCTCCAGTTGGTGAAAATGTTAAGGATGTACAAGCAGCATCGACCTAAAATTTAAATTGTTATTGGTAACCATTATAATTAATAGCGGATTTTTCTTTTAAAATTTTAATTACCTTAAACTGATCAATTAACATTCCAGATGGTATGTCCCAAGTACAAATCAAGCAATCCATTCCAGAAGTTATTAACCATCTTGAATCTGGACTAAAAGCTGCATCCGTTAGCCGGCAAGTATGACCGTGAAATTTCCTAATGATAGTTTTAGAATCATTATCAATCAACACGACTGCAAAATTCTCAAGTGCAATAGCGATAATTGAACTTTCCATATGCTGGGTAAAAAAGGATATTCCGTCTTCTAACTCCAATTTTCTAATCTCCTTTGACTTTAAACTTGTATTAAAGTACCACCATTTAATAGATCGGTCGCTACTACCTGTAAGGACGAATTGATTTAACATATCGGCTGCGACACCTCTGACGGCTCCGTCGTGGGCTTTGTCTTTTCCGTAAGTATCTCTATGCAGACCAGATTGGATATTGTATCTGTCACAATGCCCTGAACTATATCCGATTAATGCAAAATTTCCGCAATGAGTTAAATATATACTTGTGGGTGTAGCTTTATATTTAATCTCTTCTTCATTTTTTTTATATTTGATAAACCTATCATGAATTAATTTTAATTCTCCCATTTTTAATTTGCCATAAGACCATGTCGTTACTTCTGGGATGCCAGCATGAATAGCAGCTATATTATCCCATTCTTTTTCTCTGGTAGTTTCAAATGCAAATTTCACTATCGGAGGCATTTTTAATGGATCTTCAACTTTCAAACCTTTTTTCTTAGAAACTTTCCTGTTGTAGGAGGCTCTTCCCAACGACTTGTTGAAAGTTTCAGTAGAGGTATTAAAAATTCTAAGACATGAATCTGCTCCTGCACTTAATAAATTTTGCCCAGTTGAATCATAAAACCTTACAAAAGAAGGAGGCAATGAATGTCCTTCCCTTGCTCTCAACATTCTGGCACTACCATCGGACATATCAAATATCCAAAGTTTTAAGGAATTATCTGGAGATGAAGACACCATTAATGGTTCACTTGGCAAACATTTTAATCCTGCAACCATTCCATCATGAGCATTTAAAATCTGGGCAAATACTTTTTTTTCTTCTAAATTCCACAGAACAATATGTCCCTGCATAGTCCCTGAAGCCATGATTGGATGATTATCACTTCGAAATGTTAGAGACGTTACAATTCCCCAATCTTGTTGAAATTCCATGACTACTTCATCAAATTTTAAATTGTGTAAAATGATTTTACCATTATGCAAGCCAATTCCAACTATGTCAATAGCAGGAGTTTGTTCTAATGCACTAACTCCAGAACCCCAACCTTTAAAGGTGTAAATCAAGCTTGATGTATGTAAATTCCACAGCTGAAGAGATCCTTGTTGGCTTCCCAACAATATTTTATTCAAATATGTGCTAGGATGCATTATTGCAGTGATTTCAAAAGTCAAATTACTAAATTCTAATTCTAAATTTAGTTCTTCAGTTTTAATGTTCCACATTTTCAAATTACTTTCCTCATCAATGCTAATAAGATGAGGCCCAAACGGTAAGAGAAGATGAACAGGAAAATTGTGTCCTTTATATTCGTGTTTCAGTTCGCAGCCTCTTCTCCAAGAATATGCTACTTTTCCAGAGGCAGTAAATATTAAAAAATTATCAGCTGCCATGCATGTTATTTCATCTGGATGCAAGCCGCTCACACTCAATAATTTAAAGTGTGAGCAGCTATAAGTGTGAAACGATTTACCGACGCATGTTACTAAAAGATTTTCCTTCCTCATTTTTATATATCTGGTAACAAGTGGAATGTGATTGCTCACATATCCTAACGCTTTATATCGCATGTAAATTCTACTCGAACTCGGCATTTTTTATTTTACAAATTCACATAACCTATACCAAAAATAAACAACACGTGTTTATCATCAAAAATCTCATTGATTTACTTCCGTCGTGTCACTAGAAAGTGTCAAATCGAAGTCAATTCGTTCGTTCTTCCTTCTTGATATACATATATACAAGATGGTTTTGTAATATTAATTCTTGATTATAACATTATTAGGTAAAGAAAAATGTCACTCCCGAATACATTCTTAATGAGAAAAATTAAAAAACGCGAGCAGAGGAAGTTGAAATTGTTAAAGAAAAAAGAAGAAGGTATGAGTAACCTAATCTGGTCAATATCGTTTTTTTTGTGTCTGCCATGTGTTCAGTTTAAATAAAAATCGTTTTAACTTTTTGCAGAGGGAAAATCGTTAGAAGATTGTAGCGGAATTACAGAAAGTAAAAGTTTATCTAATGTTGAAGCACAATTATTGAAAGGAAAGAAACGGAAACTTGTTAATGAAGAAAGTCGTAGCTCTAGTAATGAATTGAAGAAGAAGCTGAAGAAAAAAAAGAAGTTAAAGTCAGATGTGGCTGAAGAAGATAATATTTCAGATGTTGATGAAACTGAAGATAATGAAAATTTAAGCGTTTGTAAAAATATAAATGGAAATAAAGAAAAATTGGAAGTTGTTAATGGTGACAAAGAAAGTAAACGTAAGTATTATAATAGTCTGATTTTGCATAGCTATAGCACCATGTTGTGTATTTGAAGAATAAAGGGAAAATCATGGAAGGTAAGTATTTGTTGAAAATAGTTCTTCAGATACACAAGATTTGTAAAGGGTTATAAAAATTTTTGTTAATTTAAGCTACCTTTATTTCAGTGCCAGGATCATCTTTAGCATTAGAAATTTTAAGCAATACTTCTTTTTCCACTCTGAAAGGATCTGTTTGTGAGAACACACTGAAAGCCATCGAAGACATGGGTTTTGCAAACATGACTGAAATTCAGGCGAAAGCAATTCCTCCTTTACTAGAAGGACGTGATCTCGTCGGATCGGCCAAAACCGGATCTGGAAAAACTCTTGCATTTTTAATTCCCTGCGTAGAACTAATTTATAAATTAAAATTTTTACCAAGAAACGGTGTGGGCGTTTTAATCATTTCTCCGACTCGAGAACTTTCGATGCAGACTTTCGGGGTTTTAAAAGAACTCATGAAGTACCACCATCACACTTACGGGATGGTTATCGGAGGAGCTCATCGTAAAACGGAAGAAGAAAAATTGGCAAAAGGGATTAATATTTTAGTAGCTACACCAGGAAGACTTTTAGATCATTTGCAAAACACTCCTAATTTCTTATACAAAAATCTTCAATGTTTGGTAATAGATGAAGCAGACAGAATCCTAGAAGTCGGTTTCGAAGAAGAATTAAAGCAAATAATTAATTTACTTCCCAAAAGAAGGCAAACTATGATGTTCAGTGCGACGACATCTACAAAAACCGATAATTTAACAAAATTAGCTTTGAAAAAAGAACCGATTTACGTTGGAATAGACGACGAGAAGGACAAAGCAACAGTTGAAGGCTTAGAACAAGGATATGTAGTTTGTCCATCCGAAAAAAGATTTCTTCTTCTTTTTACATTTTTGAAGAAAAACAGGAAGAAGAAAATTATGGTGTTTTTTAGTTCTTGCCTTGCGGTTAAATATTACCACGAGCTATTAAATTATATTGATTTGCCAGTTATGTGCATTCATGGGAAACAGAAACAAGCCAAGCGAACGACAGTATTTTTTCAGTTCTGCAACGCCGAGACTGGAATACTGTTATGTACGGATGTCGCCGCTCGTGGCTTAGATATACCTGACGTCGACTGGATCGTTCAGTACGATCCTCCTGATGATCCTAAGGTAAATTTTAATATTTTTCATTTGCTAATACTTAAATGAATTTGGGCCTTGATGAATACCGAGATTGAATGTGTTTCAAAGTCGAGTTTCTACGTGAGATTCCTTTGAACTTAAACGCATTATGATTTAAGAAGCTTTGATCTTATCTGAGCCGCGATTTTTTAGTTTCTTTAGGATAATTTTATTTGTCGTGTTTTAAGTAATTATTATTATTATTATTATTTTTTTTTTTTTTTAAGGAATATATTCATAGAGTGGGAAGAACGGCACGAGGTGAAGGAGGACGAGGGCACGCTTTATTAATATTGCGACCCGAAGAATTAGGATTTTTAAGATATTTAAAACAAGCAAGGGTACCTCTTAACGAATTCGAATTTTCGTGGAATAAAATAGCAGACATACAGCAGCAGGTTAGTACTTTTTATAATGATCGATGAAAATAAGTATGATTGACCTGAGAAAGCCATAGGAAAAAGTTGATAAAAATTATTTATAGTTAAACAATTTAATTTTCAAAATCATTGAAAATTATAGCTTGATAAAAGAAAAAAATTAATCCGCGCGATAACAATGTAACAAATCAAATGCTTAGATGTACTAGAGGTTCAATAGTTCGTCCATAGAGAGAGCGCACTGCTGGTTTCTATAAAGATATATGCAGATCGTTTTCTTGTGCAAAACTATATACTCTTGCTCTATTAAGTAATTATAAAATTTAACCCTAAAAATTAATTAAATTCTTGGTTTTGAAGAAAAAACTTAAGCTTAATCTTGAGTAAGAATTTTTCACTTAGGGAAATTATGAAGGATAGTCACACAATTACGAAAAAATATTATATTTTGCAGAATGATTTAGGATTATTACCTGGCTTGATCTCCTTTCTTTCAAATATAAATGTACAGTATAATTAAATTAGAAAATAAAACATGGGAGGTATTTTAAAGGAACCATTTTGAGTGCCATTAATCATATTGTTTTTAATGCATTAATGCACTCATTAAAATATCGTTTAGGATAACTATCGAAAAGACGATGACAGTAATTTTAATTCAAATTTTCTAGGATCTTTATCGATGAAAGGGTTTCATTTCGATATGCATACGAATGTCGAATTTCCCTCTATTCTCGTCGATATATTTCGAGATGTAGGTGGACTATTAAATTCCATGAGTTTGATCCTTTGCCAGTTTCTCTTTATCCCCTGTCTTGCATTTTCGTTTCTCTTCGGTTCGAAATTGCAAGAGCTTTCAAAGAGCGACTTTCAACCGAATAGCGTAATTGTCAGTTTATGCTGACGAAATCGAAAACTGAAAAGTTCCATTCGAGGAAAGTCATAGTATCTTTCATTGCTGAACGTATGAGTGAAGATTTATACTTGTCAGATTTCACGCGTCGAGAATTATTCCAAACCGTTTAGTTTTTCAAGGATAATCTTTTTTTTATTTTAATAAATGGATTGAGGAGTAATTCAATTTGGCACTTTGTTTCGTGATTTAAACATTCGATTAATGACTGATTTTATAAATCTGACATAATTACCATCTTCAAGAAAAAGCGCGCAGTTTTATTTTTTTATTTTTGCCATCAATAAAAATTATACTGATTACAAAATAAGCCCATAAGCATCCTATTAGATCATGTTTTAAGAGGACGGTAACGAGATTATAATTAATCTAATCAGTTCGTAAAGCCTAAGCTCTTTTTTAACTAGCTTTTTATTGCAAGGTAAGAACAAAGGTAAGACCTATTTACGGTCAACCTTTGGTTAAAAAACTTGATCTTTGTTAATTTTTTTTAATCGCCTTAATGAAATAAAAAAAATGACAGATATGACACTGACAAATCATTCGCATCAGCTAGCAGGAAACAAATTAAAATGGTTTTTTGAAGAACCTTGATAAGTTTCCACCTATAGAGTACAATACTTAATAATCCATCTATAT
Organism: Liposcelis brunnea; assembly: GCA_023512825.1. NCBI lineage: Eukaryota > Metazoa > Arthropoda > Insecta > Psocodea > Liposcelididae > Liposcelis > Liposcelis brunnea. Next base: position 23,736,136 of record CM042067.1, read on the forward strand.
ATATATAAAAGTTGTAGGTGTTATTAATATTTTAAAAAAACAAGCATCGAAACCATTAGTACTCGGTCGAAATGTTATTGGTTCATAAATTAGTATTAATATCCCGAGATTCCAATGTATAAATATCTGATTTTACTGCTTGAAATGTTTCTTTCATTGACACCTCTGCCGTGCTGTAAATTTTTATCTCTTATTTTTTTTAAATTTTTTTTTAGCTTCACTTAAAATGAGTAGCTGTAAAAGCGGGTTAATGAAAACGATTACTATCTCATATGGTTTTAAAAATTTGTTCGAAATTTAAATGATCATTAACAATATTATTAACCACATGATTCTGCTGTCATTTAGTTTTGTGAGTGCGGTCTTTCCTATTTAAGAAACCAAAAGTTTTAGCCCTGCCCCTGAGAGCCAATGAATGAGGGAAAGGTGATAGGGTTTTCTTTTTTTAACCTTCAAAACTTTTAACCTTAACGTTGCAAACCCTTTGAATTTCGAAATATCGGCAGTAACATGTACGTTGTTAGATGACAAGATGATCGAGGCGTGTGAAGAAACACTTAGCCTAACTCGTTGCAACTTGTGTTTTATTATCTAGTCACTCTTTCTAATTAAGGTAAAAATTCATTATAATCCATTTTATGTAAAAGAGAAAACTTTTTTATCTATTGAAAAAAATGGGAGGGATCCCTTTCAATAAAGACATAACTATAATTTTTTCTTTATTCGGTCTCAGTCTTATTGTCGATGAGGCTTATTTGTTGCAAGTTTGAGAAAATGGAATAGTTGTATTGTAAGGTGTATTAAGTTCTTCGAACTGAAAAAACCCACATCAAGAATTAATCTTTTTCAGAATATAGAAGTTGCTCCTGAGATTATCCTGAGCTTAGCATTAATTTCCCGTTTCTCAGAAGAAGAAAATAAAATGGTTTAAAAAAGAAGCATTTAGGTTTTCTTGGATGATTGGATGAACATTTTGGTCGCAAGCTATTATTTAAAAATATTTGCTGCTGTCTGTATTTTTTTGTATGCAGAACTTTATGAAACCTGGATAATATAGACTCGTTCGCGACGCTTAAGAAATGAAATAATGATTTATCTTAAATCGTAACGAAGCATAAATTATATTTCAAGTTCAAATTTATTTTACTTTTAGGTAAAAGCTATTTGGTATAGTTTGGCTTCTGATTTGAAACTGAATTCGCATTTTGCTGCTTCACCTGTTGCATATTTGCTATCTAAAAAAGTTGCAAATATAAATCTTGATACCATGCTGTTTAAAAAAAAAAAAATGTTTGTAAGGGGCGAACAAACCGATGGAATTTGTAGCTCGTTACTGATTAGTTTTTCAATTGTGCTCATAAATTTTCATTATTGGAAGTGTTGATTTGCAGTTTTAAAATTTTGCATTTTGAGCTTAAACAAACCTTTAAATGAAATCTGAATAAAATTTATCGAACGGCACAAAAATATTTTTAAAAATGAATAATGAGAGGGTTTTATGTTGTGTTCACTGCAGTAGACAGTTCATTAGCTCATGTTATAACTTTGCCGAGAAACTAATTAGTAATGGAGAGACGTTACACGTTACACGGTGCACATGCTAGCAGTCCTGACGGATACACTTTTTTTTTTGAAGAAAAATTCCTGAAAATTTTTTGGTTCGCTTGATTTAACCAATCCGTTTCTAATAGACGGAGAAATAGGCAACCTTTACAGAATAATAAGTAATTTATGAGCGGGAATTAAAGGAGCGACTTTGAAATAATTTGCGTTCGTTGGACAAGTTTCAAATTGAAAAAAATGTCTTTAAAAAAAGGATGTTGAACTACTAAGATATACTGAGGATTTTCTCGATAACGAAACTCGTCATTTTACGAGAAACTTGTAAGTTTCCAACTTCCGCCTCGTCGTTTAAAAATATCCGAACAGGAAGTCGAATCGAAAGAAAAAAGAAGTTTCGAAGTTAAAAAGTTTGAATAATTGATCTGTTTATGATGCTGAGGGTTCTCAAGTTATTTTAGAGTTTCATCCTGTAATTGACGTCTCCGTTCATCCGCATTTCCTATAAATTATTTCATTATCTCTTGTAATTATGTTTCGTGCTTTTTTATTTTTCTTTAAAAATTCATTCACCTCTTTCGTCTCGTGATCTTCGACCCCTGGGGCTTTGTTTTTCGATGTCATCGTAAATCTTGACATGTTTCTTTTCGTTTCAGTTGGAGAAACTAATAGCGAAGAACTATTTCCTGAATTTGTCAGCGAAGGATGCGTTCAAAGCTTACGTCAGGGCGTACGATTCTCATCATTTGAAAACCATCTTCGATATTAATACTTTGGATTTGGCTAAAGTCGCTTTGTCGTTTGGATTTCAAGTTCCCCCAGCCGTCGACCTTCGTATCCTTTTATTAATCTTCTTGTTTTATTTTAATATAATTTATAATAACGAGAAATTTTCCTTAACTTAATATATTCAGAAGTAGGAGGGGTTAAAGGCGACAGGCAGAAAAAACGAGGCGGAGGTGGAGGATACGGATTTTATAAAAATTTCAACAAAGATTCAAGAGAAGGGAAAAAAGCAATTATATACAGGCAATCGAAAAAACATGGGAGTATACATAAGTATATGTAAATCGATTATCATTCAATAAATTGTTATATTTAAAAATTTTGATAATATTTTGTTATTCCACCTTAACGCAGTTATCGGAATTATTAGCAATCTTCCTAATATCTTTTTGCGTAAAATAACAAATTTACTTACACTGACTTTTGTGTTAGTACATTCACAGCTGTTTCACCGAAGCACAGCATTTTTACATTTCTGGATCGTAGCCACATGGTACTAGGTACTGTAAATTACAATATTAGATATTTGTGAACACTATTAAATTAAAAAATTTGGCATAATTTAATATCTTGAAATTAAGGAGAGACTCATTCTGAAACAAAAAAAAACCGTAGTGGAAATGAGTATTGGTTTTTCACACTCGTTATGGTTTCGCATAGCATAATTGCTTTTTACAGACAAAAAATCGACATGCATTTGCCACGACTGATTAGTCAGCACTCCCATATAGGAAGGAAAGTTTTCTCGTCATATTTTCAAAAGAAATTATCAATTAATGTTCCGCGGCAAATTTTTTCAAAAACTATCCGGCAACAGTGTGGCGCCAACTTTGCGTCTAATGCCACGACAACCCGTGAAAACCTTTGAAATGAAAATGTAAATGAAAACATCTAGCGTTGACGATGTCCATGTCGCAAATTTCGTGTAGTTCGGGGGGTTTTAGTTGCTTTATATCTAGTGTAATTGTGCCTAGTGACAGCAAGAATTGTTAGAATCAGCTGATCCAGATCCAGGAAAATGTACGTAAGTTTTATTGTTAAATTTTTGAAATCATTTTTCCAGTGACGGATTTGCTCTTGCTGAGATCGGATTTTCACCGTTTTCCCGTTTTCCCCATTAAAACAGTGGGGAATAGCATCAATGTGAATTACTCGTTTACAACAAACCCCCTATTTGACTTACTGTTTTTCACTGTAAAATATTTCATTCTTTACTTTACCACCAACCGCATTTTAAACGTTCAAGCAATCAAACTTAAAATGTCCAATCTCTTGTACTGAGCATTGGGTATTTTTGACATGGTTCAGCTTGTAAAGTATTCTTGAAAGAGTGTATTGTTTTATGCTGAAATTAGCCTGTAATTTTAAACCAACAAATAACCATGTGATTATGATCAAGATTTTATTTGGTTCTGATTAACCCCCATTTTAGATTCATATTGCGATAGTGTGTGAATCAATCATAAACTTTTAGTTTAAATTTTCAGATGTGCTTGTGAATAATCCACCTGATTGATTTAATCAGTGTAGGGTAAGGTAATTTGAAATGCTTGGCTGCTATACAGAAGTACATGTCGCTGTAAAGTTGTTGTAAACGATTTTGAGGCTAGAGCATTAGCCAGGGAATCTAATCTTGGTTCACTTTATGTCATAATTGTTAAAATTCTTTCAATAACACCAGCCTTATTTACTGCTGGTAACTTCATGATGGTAATTTTCACAAATTTATTATGAAAAGGTAAATAAATATCCTTGCTGCGAACATAAAATTAAAAGCAAAAGATTTTTTAATTTTTTGGTTTGCAATTACTCTTGACTTGTTTCAAGGGATGTTACACATTCGATGGAAAATAAGGGTTTTTAGAAAATTGAACATTTATGATTTGGAACTTCTCTGCATCTATCTGCATTTATGAAGGTGCGTAGACAAAAAAATTGCAATGCATATTTAGCTTGGCATAAACATTGAGTAATCCTTTATCAATGAAATGTTGTGATTTAAACTTGGAAAATCTATTTTTTTTTAAAATGAGCAAAAAAATGAGCTTTCAATGCAAACATTCTGCTGTTGTATTTAAGTGTGTATAGTGTGTTATTCCTTTTGCATCTCCTTTGGCGACTATAAAATCTCAATGGATGGTATTTTGGCCATTGCCCACAATGTTTTCTCTGTGAATAAATAAATATTTAATTATGGGCTCTATAAGTAAACAAGATTAAAAATAATTTTTTTACAATACCATCATTTTGCAACTTGCTTTAGGATCCCCCAAAATTCACACTTCGTCATTCTGGAATCCTTTATTCATAATTCATTTAAATGCAATTTTGTTTTGGTCAGATCCTGAAAAAAAGTATAAGACACTCCCATAAACTGCACCATCGGCGCTAAAATTCAAATTTTTTACCGAAAATAATAATTACAGAATTGATTTCTTGACATTTGCGGATTAGCCACACATGACCGTGTTTGGAGATGAGCAAGTATCAGAGGAAGTGATGGGCCTATCTCTTGCCACTCAATTGCGAAAAGTTGTTATGAAACCCATGTAATCAAATTATTAGGTGAGCGCGATTAATCCGTCTTGTGGGTGCAGTTCGTAGGTGTTTGCTATTGCTTAATGGGAAACCTATACCGACAAATTATCTTCTCTTTTCTTTTATAATTTATAATGCGTGTTTGGACGCGTTTTATTATTTTTACATGTTTAGACGAAAGAACCAACGAATGAAAGAGGTGCGCCGTAATTATTTTTTATAGTTAGAACCTACACTGTGTCACATTTGCTGAATCTGTACGTTATGCAACAAAGTTAATTAGCAGATCCTGGAAGTCGTATCATTTATGCATATCACATAGCTAAGATGAAAAAGCAAGTTTGATCGTTTGATTGACTCGCCGAGGACATACCATTATCTCAATTTTTTTTGGGGATACGAATAGGATGCGTGGGCTCGGAATTACATTGTTGCGTCCCTTAAAGTGTCTTCTTCGTTGCGAGTTTATGTTACATCGATGACATTTGTACTAAATCAGATTAGATATCGCGTTATGTCACAAACCCACGTGTTTTCGATTTGATTTTATTTAATGGGAAAATTCTTCATCTTATCGAATATTTTTTTGTCGATGGTAACGAGAAGAGAAGCTGAATCATTGCCGGTAGCTAAGTACGCATTAGTAAACTTGATGTTGTCTACAGATCATATCGTTAAATTTTTAATTTCATGTGATTTGAATACCATATTTAAGATTTGTGTATCATCATCGTTTTCGTAGGTCACGTAGGCGTGCGAGTGGATTCCTTTTATTTCTAGCGAGGTCTTTTTTTCGTGCAGGGTAAATCTAATGGTTAAGTCTAACGGAAAGGTAAAAAACTAAAAAAAATCGTCACACGCACAATTATAAATCCCTCGGCCCCGCTCGACGTTATCTAAGTGGCCAATTACGTATGTGAGTCTTGCCACGTGGGTGGATGAGGCGCCAGTAGTCTATATACTCTTCGTGACATATGACGTGTCAGCAACTTCCTTTTTTCCCCAGCTATTATTAATAATCTGAAAGATTTTGGCCCATCAATTATTCGTTATTTTCCATCGTTTTTCGATTAGAATTTGCGATATCGTTTCTGGATTAGTTGCCGATTCTAAAAAAGAAAGATAGGTACGGTATGGTCATTTTTAAAAGTCTGAGGCTGCACCAGAAACAGGTTTTTTCTTCCTGATCTTAGCGAGCTTATCAGCGCCATTGGTTAGTGGCCGCCAGGAGCCAGCAACTAATGTCTATTTACTATTCTTATATCACAGGCAATGGGAAGATCTTGGTAGAACTTTTCAAAACGTTATATGCTAAATCGGTAGCTTATTCTGCTACGAAATTTTAAGTATTTCGGAAGTTCTAAAATATAATTTACCTAGTGCCATTGTAACTGTTGAACAGTTTTAGCGCCGGCTCTTCCTGATATTAATTAAATGATCATTTGATCGCTCACGCTAACTGTATACCGTCCTATTTAAATTAACTTTTTGGAAGATCCGTTTAAACAGTTAAAAACAATGGAAAATAAACTTGTTGAGGTCGCGATGGTGGCTTTCTTCGTGACCATTCAACGACACTCGTATACGTCTTCGTCATTGTATGCACTGGCCAACATTTCTTTTTTTAAAAATAAATAACAGGAAGAATAATTAATATTTAAAGTATTAAATAAATAGAGCCGCGGGAGGTGCGATGAGTTCAACTTTGAATTGCCGGCCCCTGAAGGAGACGTGGGCCCAATGATAAATAATAACGATTATAAAACAATCCTACAAACACATTTCGACCCGTACCTTGTCATTAGGTTTGAAACGAATCCTCCTAACTAAAGTTGGCAGCACTTTTTGTTTTTTAAAATTTGTGTAATGCGCTGCGTCATGGCAGCTACCAAATATACTAATGAAGACATAAGAGCCCGAGTACTCTTCACTCGGACAGGCCAAACCATTTGTAAACATGTCATTTGACGTGACGTCATTTCGGAATCGAATCGTTCCCATAAATATTTCATGGGACATCCTCTACTCGGTGGTCGATGACCCCGAAAAAATCCAATAAGGTCTCGGAGAAATCGGGAAGCGAAAGCCATTACACAAATTATAAAAAGTCAAACCTTAGGCATCGTCCGAATTGCGGCAACCTAAAAAAAAGTAAATTCGTTGCCGGAAACTAATTCGATGATTGGAGCGAGTTAATAAAATAATGATCTCGAAACTACCTGGATGCAGTATATTATTTTCGAACATGTCCAAATTTGATTTGTAGAATCCCTTGTGGCACATACCGTCAACCCCCACACAGAATGAAAAATAAAAGCAATCGAAGAGTATTGGTAGCTATATGGAAGCTGCTTCTCGTTCCTTTTGGCATTATATGACTTAAATAAAAGTTGTGCTACCTACTGTATTTCTTTACACAGTGCCGGCCTGGATCCAGACGAACAAGATTTTCTATTATTTCGTTGGTGAGTTATACGGACCTGGCAATTTTTGAACGGAAAACTGCGGGACCACCTATTCGGGGGAACGGGACTAGGGAGTGACAAAGCTGGCCGATTTCAATGACAAATTGGTATTGTGGACCTTGTTATTATATCTAGATCGCAAAGTATATTAAAAAGTGATAAATGTGCTAGTGAATTTGCCTCAAGGATGACACCGCCAGTTTCAATAGGACCATTAGCCATCCATTAAGGAGTTCTTTAATTTTTTTTGTACTCAATATTTGAATGTATTTGAACAGGAAACAGTGATGTCGAGAAAGCAGGATATCAATGGAGGGAGGATCTGTGCGTTGCCAAGAACTATTCCTCGATGATGATATATTAATGATAATTATCGGGATATATAGACAGGAGTCTTTACCGGAGGTCAGTGACTTTCTTTCTTTAGTTTCTTCCCTTTTCTTTTAATTTAAAACATGTATTTTCGTGACTAAGGGTTGGAGTTTCTCATTCCGATGAAGAAAAAACGTTAAAGATTTTGTGTTGGCACGAATGCAAGTTTTTTCTTTTTCCTGTGTTCTTTAACTTTACAATATTCCGAGTCATTATGATGTATTTCAATATGATCCCTGTTTTTGATAGAAAATTACAAGATTCATGATAATGCATTAGCCGCCTTCTAAATCTATTCCCAATGAAGTTTTTGCCTCCATAGGTAAAAACCTATTTAATAATTTATATATTTTTTATTTACAACTCCGTTGCCGTCGATTATATGATTTGCCATTACTTTCCTTCCATTAACTGACTTGCTGCTCTTTAAAGTGCCACCGTCAGTTAAGTGTCAGGGCACCTTCGTAAATAGCAAATCAGTTGAAGGGGGCATGCCACCTTGCCCCTTAAGGTAACTATAATGTATCTGAAACTACTTTTATCTCAAATTTTCAAGCAAAATGGGATTCGTGTATAATAATGAAATCATGAACCGACTGAGGTGTTGAATTAAGATTATCGTACTAGCTGAGGAATTCAGAAATTTATTTCTGAAGAAGAGATGATCTATATTCAACAATAAAGAAAATTGTATAGTACAGTGTTGATTTATAACGATATGCATGAACGATGCCTTGTCTTTTTATTAAAACATTCATCGATTTGACGGAATTTAATAAAATTTTGGCATAAACTGTGCGTGAATAATGAAATTCTTCTGGGCTGTTAAATTAATTCAAACTTTTAAGTTTTAACATTCATTTCGTGACCCGGTCAAAAATGTTATCTTTTTTTTATTTTATTGGTCGATTTAAAAAAAAATTAACTTTAAAACATTCATCATTTACGGTATTTATTAAAAAGATTTGGTGATGATAGCGGTTAGCAGTTTGCTTCCCCTCGGCGTATTAATATTTTGACCCCGTGTATCTTCTGCTTTCGTCACACTGTATCTAAAAGAGTAACCCTTCGGCTATTATGCCGGATTCGCATTAACTTCTCTGGAAGAGTCGATGACCACCCGTAAAACTGGATGCGAATCCTTCAGCTTCTGGAATCAGTAAATCTCGATCGATTTTCAAAACAATGGTTAAACAATAGCCGGAGGTTTTTACCGGTAATTAGTCTAATACTTGTTATTATTGAATCGGAATATTACAGCAACCAGAAAAAAAATAAAAACTCGTTCGGCCCACACGTTAGGATAAATTGTTCCGCGGTGTAATAAGCTTAACAATAATTAGTGCTACTTTGTTCTTGGCAACAGTTTTACAATTTTCCTTATGATTTTTCTAGGACTCTTTTTAAGTCTCAAAGACGGGAATCTTGAGGCACATTAGCATTAAAAATTAAAAAAAATTCATTAATCACAACGTAATCATGATCATCACCTTGAATGGAGTGGTCAAATGCCAGGAAGAATAAGATTCGTTTTATAATATTTGCAGAGGAGCAACGAAAACCATCTAATTGTTGATTCTTTCGTTTCGTCGAATTAGGATCTCTGTCTTTTATTAATGACTTTTATTCTCACCGTGCTCGAAAGGAACTTGATTCTGCAAAACAAGCGAAATCGTTATTATTAATCAAAAGAAAAACTCATACGCGTTAACGTTGTGGGAGACAAAACCAGTCGTTTAATAGTAAGCGTAAATAATACGTTTATGATTAAAGAGAAATACAGGGGTGGACGGACGTCACACTGACAGACATTTCAATAGCCTATAAGGTTGTGATGCAACAAATTTCAGAGCTAATTTTCTTGATCGAAGAGAAAAAAAGAAATGGATGCATGTGTCTGGTTTAAATTGTAACGATCACGGAGACCTGAAACGTCCTTGTGAATGGTGTACAGGTTAGAACGTGGGTCGTAGTGTGGGCAGACTCAATACACGGCCTCAGACGAGGCTGCACGTTGATGATTATTACAAAATGACTCGAATTTGTCAATTAGTGATTCATAATCGTCGTAACAGTTCACCCGGCTTCTTGTATAATTTCTCAAACCTTTTTACCCTTGACTAATGTCTCCGGCTCGATTTGTTTTCCGAGATTTCGGTAGTGATACCGAAATGAATGAGGCGAAAACACGGATGATTACGAACTAGTCGATTATGATGGTCGTTATGTAACGTCTCCAAAAACTCCTACTCAAATATTTATAAAATTATCTCTAAATGAAAGAGATATAGGGCATATTTTAAAACTAATAACGGCAATAAATATAACTGACAATGAAATTAGAAGAAGAGACAGGACAAAGACGTGTACCTGCTGCCACGACAGTGCGTACCTTAATTAATAGAAGGTATCATGTTATCAGCAGCAGTTTGTCCTGTGATTGGAATACGAATCGGAATATTTATTAAAACGTTATTTTATATTTTTTTTTGGATATGTGTAGGCTAGCCCGCTTCAACGGAGTCGAATTTATGGTGTTCATAATTGAAGGTATTAATCAAGTGGGGTAGTCGGTGAGAACTTAAAATTACTTTACTTTCTTCACTCACTTTTTTCATCGCGACTTTCGAATTTCTAACTTTTGATGTTGGTCGGAGTACTTCTCGGATGGAACTCAGCTTCTGGTTTTTCTGTTCCAGCCAAGAAACCTCGGTTTCGTAGGGATTCGCTTTTCTTGCACCCCTCCGGAACCGGGCTCTGATTGGCTGGAACCCTTTCTACCTATACTTAGTTCTGATAGATTTTATTGCCACTCCAATTAGCCAAGCTCCCGACCGAAAGTCTGGGTTCGGGCCTTCGTGCATTAAGGGCTCTTATGAATTTCTTTTCTTTTTTTTCCTGCTTAGCTTACCCGGTTGGTGATTTATAGCTGACAGGTTAATCGATTGTCTGATTAAAATATTCTTTGTAATGTTTTTATTTCAACAATATCTTTGATTGTGACCCAGTGGTGTGTCGTCTCGGTCGTCACCGAGTCGACAGCATCAGGGGTGCAACCCTCGATCGTTGCGGCTTGTGTTAGGCATCTGCGTGACAAAGTGAAAAACTCTTGCAATGCTTTCTAGACGCTTCTGAAACTTTTGAAAGGCTTCCGAGGTAAAAATGTTTACAGGATTTAGAAATTAAGATTTCATTATTAAAAAAAAAAAAATAGCAAGATGTCATTTACACCTTTAGATTTTTATTTTCAACGGGAGCATTAAATCTTGGGACGTTAATCCCGATCGTGACGGTGAGCCGATTAAATCGTCGACTTGCCGAGATTTTTAAGACCGTCTATCCGAATCGAATGATTCATAACAATCGATTGAGATAAATCACGACGGGAAAAAATGGCACTAAAGTTCTAGATGAACCAGATAGGCTTCTCTCCCATTCATTGATAAGAAAACAGCCTTGGAAAGTAAAGTGTTGTTGATTTGCATGTGTTAAACAGGCTTGTCAGGTATCCGTAACACGTAGGACGTGAACTTGAACTCGGCCTCATTCATAGGCAACCCCCACATGCCCGCTGCCTACCTTTTCTCCTTGTTCGAGAGCCTCGGGGATATCTCGGAACCCTAGCCCGTATCGTGACTCTCCCATCGCATAAAGGGAATGATGTATCTAAATTGAAACACCTACCTTCCCTTGCAATCGTACGTTTCTCACCGAAGCCTGCGGGACCGGTCGACCACGGTCGAATCCTTTTCCTCTTCCTGAAATGCCGAGATATATGCGAATCAAAAAAATAAAAATGATTTACCCCGGAGAAACGTCTTGGTTTCGAGACGCATAAGAAGTGCATTTTTCGGAATCCACATATATTTTAATGCGAATGTAATGATATGGTCCAAATCACTTTAAAGACATTAATGGTATGTAATTTTTTTTTTGAGCCGATGCAACCCCAGACGATATTGGACACTCCTTTCTACAAACCAATTCAATGTAGGCATATAAACACATGTTGCAAGGCATACGCCCTTCAGTTATCACTGTTAGATCGATTCCCATTGATAATCATTGTTTTATAGACTCGATGACTGTCGTTCTCCATATTAATAATTTTGTGATACATAATTCCAACTAGAAATCATATTTCACTTGTGAAACATGATTGTTAATCATTTTATTGGGAGTTAATGATGTATATTATAAGCTGAGAATTAACATTTCGAGACATAATGGTTTGGAGCTGAAAATTTGGAAAAGTTATGCTTGTTTTTCTCGCTTAATTTTCCACGTTTCGCCGTGAAAAGATAATCACGTGACAACCGCCATTGTTAACGTGGGCTTAGTAGTCACATTTTTTCGGTCGTAGGCGATATTCGATTTCTCCTTCTACCATGCCTCCTTCACTAATTAATTTTGTTACTTAATTAAATTTAGTTCCGAAACGTGATTTCTCACATTCATAGATTCTAATCATTGATCCACCGTGAAAAGATTAAGTCGTTAATAGTTTTTATTTAATTAATAGTGAAGGTTATTAATATCAACAGGTTTTCATCGAAATGCGCCCTAGAACGAGGAAACCGCAAATCGTCCATAAATCTTGTCAGGAATTCTATTCGAGTATATCGGAACCTTCTTGATATCGTCCTCTTCTGCGGTAATCTAGACTCATGACGGGTTTTGTCGAGTTAATTACGTAAGATGTATCTCGGTAAATGATATCGATCTCGCTTTTGATATCTTCCTATTCAGATCGAACCCGTGGGATGTCGCGTCTCGTTATTATGATAGGATTGAAGTTTACTTGTTCGTGACATGGCGCCATCTTTGTTTGATGAAATAAGCACAAGGAAAAATGGGACAAAATGGCGGAAGTAATTATAATGGCGGTCGCACGTGCGATAGTGACCTACCTCACAGCTACTCCTGTAAATAGGATTATTTTGATGAATTTATCAAATAGCCAGTCATGTGGAAAATGTTACGACTATAATAGTACAAGTTAATCATGAGTTGATTGATGTTTAGCACCTCAGGTACTTCTTCGACATGTTATATTGAATATAGTAGAAACGGTGGCAGGAAAAGGTGGGTTCTATGTCATGCTTTTGCTGAATTAGAAATGAAACTAAAATTGCTTAATTGATTTTTGATTTTATTCAGTGGCAGTTAGTTTTGAGTGGATCACAAAACGACTTTGAGACCGTCGATCGGTACTTCAGTGCATAATTAAATGTCAGAGTGACCGGTCGATTTTTTGATATTTTTGTTTCCAATAGGAAAGAACAAGGAGGCTTGTTGCAAGCCCAAACATCAACTTTAACCATAACAGAATGGCCGATCACTTTTCCGCAAATGGTGCTTAGCTATCTTAGACCATAGCTAGCGGAAGATTAAGACAGGCGTCTAAAAGAGTGGAAAGAGCTCTGGACGTCCGCGAGGAAGAATGAGGCTAATTGAAAACGAACATGCTGAAAGAAGCTTAATTCTTAAGACGAAGAAGAAGAAAAAGTATATCTGACTAAAAAACTTAATGAATGATATTTTGGTAAAGTGCATAACATTGCTGCATGGGAGCGGATATCTGCTCGAATACATCAAAATTACGCGTTCTGATCTTGAACTAAAAAATTGGCTCATTACAAATCTTCTTTAAACGAACTCCACCCTTCCCAAAAAACAACAAATTCGCTACGCGCCCACGTTTATCGATCGATCGGCAATTATAATCACTTATCGCTCCTTAAAAAGGCAACTAACTCCCTAAATCTCAAACGAACCTCCGCCATTTTTCGAAAACCTCGCCTGTTTGTTTTTAATTTTAATTTTTTTAAAATGAAAGTCCCGGGAAAGCTCTCGAGGCGAATATTAAAGTAGGTCGGTTGACGATTATTAAGCTCCATTAAATACCTTTGTCCAAACAAAATATAACATATTATCAATTAACCCTTGACCGGTAATTATGGGAACCGTGGACCCACCTGCCTGGAGGCCTACACAAAATAAATCAACGATTAGATACGTTTTCTGTCGGTGTTAATGTACCCCGTGGATCGGCTTGCTGATGTGCTAACTTTTTTTTTTACTTTGCCGCCTAAAATAGTGGTACGTCTTCCGGCTCTTCTTTTTTGCGAACCGAAAGGATTCGACCGTCATACATTATTACGACCATTAAAAAATATAAATCAGAGATAAGGTAATTGTTATTTTGTTTTGTCAGTGGTACCAACACAAGCGTATTATTTGTTTTGTCAGTGTGGGATCCAACAACCGATTATCTCCCGATTGAAGGCTTTTATTATGAAATCGCCTACGTTTTTTCTTTGTGTGGCCAAATTGCTGTCAACCCACGGTGAGGACCCGATTTGGAGAACGAGATTTTTGCTTTCATTAAGGTTGGGGCTTTAAAGAACATTTCAATCCGTCAAAACTCGACTCCCCTTCATTTGAGAAAGGATTTGAATAGTATAATAGAGATATTATGAAGTGAGTAGACGGTTAACACGAGTTTTGGCCCGTATGCATTCTTTTATGAAAAATGGGAGTGGGGTAAATTTGCTCGAATTTGTCTCTTTGCCTCATTTCATTCGGGTATTTAAATTACATTTCAAATTTCGACAGGATGTATACGAGGCATATGCATGGATTGAAAATATTGTTTTATCGTTGTTTTTCTTGTTAATAAATTCGGAGGAGGGCCAATCTGCCGTCTGGGCATTTTTGAGATTTTCCAGTTGCAGTACTTGAAATAACTGTCGGCCTGTGTGTCTTGACAAAATTTATGTCGAAACGGCTGATTCCAGGATAAGGATAAGGATAATTCATTGTTAAACTATATTTTTTTGAGTTTCTGCGAAACGGTTTGAAAAATGATATTATTATATTCGATTCCACTAAGGAAAATAATGAAGGAAATAAATTGGGAAGCATACTGGGAAAAAGGGTGTACAAAGATAAAGTTAAAGCAAGAGTTAAAAGAGAGATTGTGGAAAAGGGGAGAGAAAGAAATAAATGAAGAAATAGAGAGGGCAAAATCATTAAGCTTCTATAGAAGTATAGGGAGGAAGAATGAATACCTGGAACAGCTAGGAAGGGAGCAAAGGAGTGCGTTAGCCTGGTTTAGGTTGGGAGGATGGAGGTGGCAAGGGACGAAGAGGGAGGGTGAAGAAACAAGGAAATGCCCGTGCTGCGAAAAGGATGATAATGAAAAGCATATTGTAGGGGAGTGTGAGGCGCTCAATATGTGGAGGGAAAAGTATTTGGGGAGGGAAAAAATAGAGGTTTGGGAAATTAAAAATATATTTAAAATTAGGGACTTAAGAATAAAAAAGAAGCTTGCTACATTTCTGATAAAGACAAGAAAATTAAGGGGGGAAATTTGTAAAATAATGAGGATTTAACATTAACAATAGTTTTGTCAGTAAAAATTGTTTTTGACCTAGCTCCCACGGAAAGAACTAAAAGATGTGTTAAATACGAAAAATTGTAAACTCCTACCTTGTCTATCATATCGGCCTTACTTAATAAGTTAATAAGTTAGTATAAAAAAACAAAAATATAAATTAGGAATCTTATTATAAAATTCTATAAGCCAAAGTTTGGCATAATAAAGAATTAATTAATAATAATAATATTCGATTCCTTTTCGGCCTCATCGAACAATTCTTGATGAAAAGGATGCTTTGCTGTTTTAATTCTTTTCCACCATAAAACTCATAATTGTTCTTGTCAGGCGCCTTTAATATCTCTTTGATCTCGATTCTCACTAGCATGCATTAAATCGATCTTATGCTTTAAATGAGATTTATATTCGAAACTATCGTGGCATAGCCCAGCACACCTTTTCTTATAAGAAGCAATGGAATTTGATTTTTATAAGATAGTTGCCATCTTAAAAATTTTACAGTTTTGTTAACAAGATCCCACCCAGTCGGACAATCAGATCTAATATTTTCTTTAAATAAAAAACGTACGTAATCATTGTCATCAAATGTTTACGTCTTAAACGCCCAAGCAATGTAAGTTTTTGCTATTGTTTAGAAGCTGTAAGGACAATACAATAAGAAATCCGTAATGCAATTACGCACACATCGTGTGAATAGCCGGAAGCTAGGAAAACGTAAATAAGGGGAAAATCTTTTGTTCGAGGAAACTTCCTTATTATCGATGAATTAGGAAATCTCATCGAATCACTATCACTACTTGGATACTTAATAATTATTATGGCAATCAGTTAACGGCAGCATGTATGTCGCCACACCTGGGTTGTGTCTCCCACGGTGGTATGACTCACTCCTTCCTTCGTATACCTTGTTATTATAATCGTAACTAAAAGAGGATTCCGTTTTTCAACCCGACGTTTATGACAAGTCAGGAATCTTGTAATGTTTCCTTCAAAAGTGGTAGCATACAAAGCAATCATTCATTTCAATCCTTGAAAGTAATCAACAAATGCATAGAAGCTCGTTAATTTGAACCCTCCCTTTAAATCCATTAAACGGATTCAGTTAGTTGACCTTAAACCGACGAAAAATGGATCGACGATTAGAAATGAAAAATAGAAAAATAGCGTAACAAATGAGGAGAAGAAATCAAAGTGAAAGAATTAGAATGATTTCAAACCATTAATCAAATGATATATACCTGTTGGTATCGATGTGAGAAAACAAATGATGGCGTATTGTTGTTTATCGGTTCCGCTTGATGCTGCCCATTTACAAAAAACAGCAACCTTAATCGGCGCATAGGTGTCTCGGTGCGGCCGGTTTGAATAATAAATATGGGACGCCTTCTAGAGAACAAAGCCAAGAATCGATAAACAATGGCCGTCAAAACGTTGAAAGTTGTAATTATTGAAATTAACGGAAAATCACACCCAACTAGCCTACAATTAGCTGCAGAAGGGCCGGTTTTCCTGGCGACAATAATTATACTCGAGCTTTTGTACTTTAGCAATACTTATAGGAAGTGAAACTCATTTCTTTCTTCAGTGTTGGTCGATCATTTGCAATGAATGCATTTAATATTTCTAATGGGAAGAATGAGTAGGCTTAAATATTCATTAAGCCACAACTACATTTTGTTTGCTTTAAAATGACTTACGTGATATTTTCCAAGATAATTAAAATTTCCGAGGCATCGATTTTTTTTTTTTAAATTTAAAGTGTATCTATCTGCAGCGGAAGTTTCACAAAGTCGGAACATTATATGCGACTTGTTACGATTATTTTGACATGTCGAAACATTGTTAAGGTTCAGGCCATTGGGTATCGGTCATCGGAGATCTCGCCTAAAAACTCATGTTTAGCCAAGTTATTACATTCTTGCAGATTTTACTTGAATTCTGTTAAATTTTAAATCAATGAAACCATTTTTTTAGACTATTTCTTCAAAACAAAAAAGGTTTATTTGTGATCTTGTGAACTTTTACCTACACATCTCTCCTCTCTTCCGAACCGAAAAGAATTTTTAACGTTTTCTTAGACATGAAGGAGTGTCCGACCATCAAAAAAAATAAAAGGAACATGTTCGGACTTCTATCACTATATTATATTCGACAAGTACAGCAATATAATGGAAATAAAACACTTAAAGCGTCGAAGACGTTCAGTAATATTCAAAATACCGTATAAATAATAAAATTAAATGTATATTATAAATTTGGTTAGAAATAAGACTGCCACGACGAGCTTGTGGAGGAGTGCGCCGGAATATAATATACTCACAAATTGTGATATGTTTGTTGGGCAATTGGAAACGTGTGCTGCGTCCAGTCATCTAGTTCGGTCGCCTTGCTACCGGTCGCTTCTGTCTTGTTTTATTATTAAATCAAATCTTATTTTCGAGTCCTACTTTTAAATCTTCTTTATATCTTTTATTTTGAAAGATGGCTCAGGGGATACGTGTGATGGGAAACAGGGAGTGGAACATCTCCTATTCGGATGTCCCCGATGGTTTTTATTGCGCGAAACCTGTTGGAATTTCGTCCTACGTGTTTTTTTGCTTTCAGTACGTAGGCTTGCCGGAAAGGAAATTTCGTTTCATCGTCAAAAAGAGTCGTGATCGATGTTATCTGGTGTTAGTTTGTGGAAAGAAATCGCAGCGGGTTACTCATAATAGCTACTTGACCAGATCCAAAGCGAGACAAGAACTGAAAAGCATCAAAATTAATAGAAAACGTGGAGTCTTCCTAAAAACAATAATGTACCACATTAATCTGTAGGGAATAAACCGAATTCCATTTGTCGATTCGGACCAATAATGAATCAACACACAAGGAGTCAGTCGAAGACAGTCATGCTCGCCTCAGGAGTCGAATTACATTTTTTTAATATTTAATATTTCACGGAGAGGCCACTCCTCGGTCGGTCATTCCGGTTAACTTATTTCGTTTTCTCGAACCGAATCCTGCCGTCCGTGTCGATATCGATCCGCGAGGCGTTTTCCATCCAGACGCCACTGACAGCGAATATTATTGTAATGAAGACGAAAGCTAGGAAAGGGCGAAGTCTACAAGGATGCAGGTTCCGTCAGTCTATATCCACCTTGCTAACTCCTTGAAAGACATTTTTTTGAAGGATCTCCACCCTAGTCACACCCACAGCTGATGCAAATCATTGTTAATATGACAGATAGTCATTTCCTCTGCCATCCTGCCGAGATAGACCGGTCGGTGTTACCGTTTATCTAAACATTATTCACATCTTTTCCCGACGAAAGCTTTTGAAAAATTACTCTTGTTTTCGACGGTGAAACAAAATCGATAAAATTAATTGCTGTAATATTTGCGAGTTCCCCCCGGGTGTCCCAAAGATATATCATCGCAAGGAGGATAGGTCCTCCCAACGTCTGTGTTGTCAGTTTGTTTTGGTATCGCTCTAATGAAATATCGTGAAAATTGCTAAAAACCGAGGTGTGTCGATCTTTTGTCCGGCGAGACAGAAGTCTTTTAAATTTGTCCAAAGCCACCTGACCGGTTCCAGTATCAATGTTAAACCCACACGTTTATGAAATGATATTTTGTTATGAAGATTTATGGCCTAAAATAATGGAACGGAAACGAATGTAGGATCATGCTGTAACAAAAGGATCGACTTATACATCAAAAGAGACACGCCTGAAATTTACTCTTGGCATCAACAAGTTTATCGGTTGCTTACAAGAGTTTTGATACAGTTCAGAAAATGATTCAAGGTGTAGTAAAAAACAATTATCGAATAGGTGTGTTGGAATTAATCAGTTATGATACCTGTAAAAGGCAATAAATTGTAATTTCTAAATCGTGTCAACCGATTCGTTTCGTGGTTACCTCCGAATTTTTGAATAGCTTCGGCTTAAGTCATCTTTTGAGATGCATACACGAGCGTCCACTGATAGACGTTTAAGTGAGTTTGTGAAACAAAAATTTTTTTAATTCCTTGAGCTCATTTTTTTAAAGCACAGAAAAATTTGATGTCTCTCTGATTGGTTGTTTGATTACAGATCTAGGCGAAGACTAATCAAGGAAAATAAACAATTTTTCAAAGTCGAGCTCAATAATGCTGAACGAAATTCGCCTGCCTCAGGTTAGGGCTTGAATAATGTCGTATCTCTCATCGGTTGTCATAAATCATGAGGAATTATCGAGCATACATTGTAGGCCCTGAAATGAACGAAATATTTTTCCACCAAGGAAGTTCTTTGTTTTTATTTTTAAAAGTCCAAAGAGAATTCAGCCGCTCAAATATCTCGAAGAAGGTCGTGATCGATAATGTCACTCGTATCTTAAAAAGCTGCTAAAGATTTTTGCAGGAAATTTTTTCAAAAAGACAATTACTGAGAAGCATTAGGGATGCTTAAAGATTCAACAAACTGATAGTCGAGTAGGAGGACGATTGGGAATCAGTGGGAATCAGAAATGACTGAAAGCGATAACGAATTTTCAAAATCTATAAATTTTCAACTATCTTTGAAATTTTCACGGTTGAAAAATTTCTGGGACATTTAATTGCGTAACATCATCGAGATTTCCTCAGTTTCAGATACTACTTTCCCTGTTCCATCTTCCTCTGTTTTACAAAGGCAAGTTCTTAGGTTTTATGAACCACTTTATTTTTCTGGTTTTTTGAAGTTGTTTTTATAAACTTTCCGTCTACTAACTTCTGGAAGCTTTGATCAGTAGCTATTGCTTGTATGTTTATAAAAAGTGGCTTATTAATCGCTTGGCAGGTATCATCTTTCAGGAAAATAAACCTGATTTTAATCAACTCAAATTGAGATATCAAATTGTAATAAAAATCCTTTTACGATAACAAATGACATCATCTGGTCCATTAATTGATCGGCAGTATTGCTACCATGATCCCGATTCATTTCCTGCAATGTCATACGTTTAAATAGGAATAAAAAAAGGGGGCAGTAGAGGCTGAAGTGATTTTTACTTGTTCGATGAGCCATTATTTTATTATGACTAGCGAATGAGCTTGTTTCATTATCGTTAAACTTCAAATTATAAAATAAATTAAAAAAGTCCACTTTCTCGCCATCATTTTTTTGCGTTGTTTTTCATCCCAGGTCATTCGGTACTTTCGTTTTGTTATTAATTCGTTTAAACTTGTCAAATTATCTCATTTTGGTGCTAAGGATAAATTAATCGATAATTTCGCCCGAACTAACCAAATTAGGCAAATTCTATTCCCGCAATTCCCGTCTCAGAGATGTCAAAATCTTGATGACGTCTTGTGATGTGTAGAAAACCCGGTGGTAAGATAATTGTGATGTTTAGCCCGGACTCGTATTAATTAAAGTGTTTTAATAAGCCCGAGCATGTACCTGGAAGCAATGCCATCCTATGATTTTTTTCTGAGCATAATCACAGTTATTGAATCCTTCCATGGCGAGTACCTTCCCCGCCTTGGAATCAAAACTTTGTATAAATGTTATTAATATTGTTAATTCATTTTCCCAGGCATGGATTCAGGTTCCGAGATGGGTGATTTATCGTTGTCAGCAGCCTCGGTGTTTATTTACATGCTACGTTTGATCGCTTTGACTCAGGGGCGGCTTAAGATTTCCCGTGAAAATTTTTTTCGATTTTTCAATGCAAGTAGAGATAATCGTATGCGAGAGCTTGTTCCCCCTTAGGCTAGTACGTGCGTGCTAAACCTTCATCTCTGACACTCCATCCCTCGATAACAAGACATCGAGACGGCACTGTTTGGCGTCACTTCATTGCCGCTTCTACTTTGCACACCTAAATTTGAAATCATTATAATTTACTGAAATAATTATTGTTTAAGGTGTGACTTACTATGGTTGCACACCTTTATCTCGAAAACAAAAAAACCAATCTTTAGGATGACCATGTTATTAAAACAGGCCGAAAAATAATTACTTTCGTTCGCGGGAAAACGGTCAAGTTTTTTTTTTTTTTTTTTTTTTTGGAGGAATTGTTTTTAAACGGAAGAGGAACGTAGCCGATCGGAGAAACGAGGAGAAAAGATTCACCGCCGGTCAGTTATAGGTTGCTAAGAGGTCAAGCGAGATGACCAGCAGTTTTCACGATAAAACTGACCACGATCAAAATGATTTACTATCGGAAACACAATTACAAGGTAGATTCAAGTTTACGTCTGCATTTATGACTTTGGTTGGTTTTGTCTTCATTCTTCTTTTTTAATCACTAATTAAGTGAATTCATTCGGCGATCATGATGATGATTATTATTATTTGAGATCGAGGTAACATCCCTAAATTAAGCCAGATGATTAATGTTTTATATGAATGACAAGAGATGGATGTCTTTATTTTTTTTTTATTTTTTCCTGAGTGGTCCCCTCGTACAATGGGATTCGATCCCGAGAAAAATTCACTTTGTACATGGGTATTAATGACGTGTCGAGCGCGTGCCTGATTATACCGTAATTAAAAGGAAGGAAAAATATGGTAACAGGTTAATTGGATTGAGCAATTATGCTTAACTCTGAATATATTACAAACCCGATTTCAAACTAATATTGGTTTTGTGAAAGAGATATCTTTCAATAATTTTTAAAACTTAATATCGAAATGAAATATTGTTTTGAGAAGCCATCTTAACCTATCGGGATTGCTAATCAAGCCGAACTCATCTCCCGATTCAAAGAGCAGTTTAAAACAAAATGGTAATTTGATTAAGGGAAAAATTTCTTTTGTAATTTTGTAGTCTAATGCTGTGCAAGTCTTGCAAAGGAAGTCCAGTGTAAATCTTCCAAACTGCGGACAGATTGCATCCTGCAACATTTTTCTTCGACAGTTGTCAAATGTTGATTACCTCTCTGCTGAGCTTCTTTGTGTGCTCTCGAGATGGTACAACTATATAGGACCTATAGACAATTAAGCACTGGTAACGAACTGCTAAATAGAGAAGTTTAATCAAGCGGGTTGCCACTTGTTAGCTTGTTAACATTTTGCAAAAGAAGCATAAAACCAAACTAGAACAGACTTTAATAGCTCTTTACGGAATTTTCAAGTTTTCGACGCCAATTCATACTTTGAAGATAACCTTGATCGGAGGTGGAAGAGAAGAGAAAAATCTTGAGTTGACCAATGGAATGGGCTTCTGAGCGTAAGTCGAGAACCATCTCCATCGAGCTACGAGTGTAGCCCTGGTTATAAATCAAAAAATTTAGCTGTTTTTTTTTTGTTTGTTTTGAAAACAGAAAAAAATACATCTTTACCTGTGATTTTGCAATTTTGTCCAAAAACCATGAAAGAAGCTACGTCTATCTATACTGTAAATATTTATTTACATTGTGATCGGAATGTAAATTTGTTCTGTCATCTGAAACGATTGTCCACGCCGTTTTGAGCTTAATCGGAGATTCCCGACCCCGACTATAAAACTGTGACATCTATTCTAAATGAAAAGAGGCTCCCTGTCTAAAAAGATTATTTTGAATTTTTTCTAATTCAGACATCCATTTAATTTATAACTGTACGTAAATGATGATTTCAAACTTGTTTAAACATTAAATTTCAGAGTTTTTATGTGAATGACAACCTTCCCCGGGGTGATCATCGCTATCTTGTGTTATCTCGACATAAATTAAATGATTTAGGTGCGTGAAAAGTAACATATAGTAGCTTTTTTAGGACTCATTTCTCTTAATTACTTTTGAATTGATACGAGACATTTAGAAACCGAGAAGCTGTGAATTGGTTGTTTTGACATGTTCCTCTCTTGAAAATTTGATATCTTCACAGTAGTCGGAAGGCTTGGTTATCGTAACATAATTAATTTTCCGTTTCGACATTTTACCCTCTCTAGTACACGAGGACGTGAGGGGCGCGATTGAAGTTAATTTAAAAAGAGAAATTCTTGACAAATTGAAACGAAACTCAAGGTCATCAGCTGTTAGGAAAAAAAGTAATTCCCATTACGGTCATATCGAAAATTTAATAAATTTTGGACAATTATCGACCTATTTGGTAATGCGCACTCGAAACGAGTAGTTGAAAAAATTAAACTGAAGATCACTTTCCGAGGCAAAAGACTGATTACAATAAAACGAAAATACTTACGTTTATAACGATAAAGATCCATATATGGAATGTTTTTTAGTGGTTTTTATTTATTTCCTTAGATATCGTTCTCGTTGAAAAGAAAAGCTGCACGCCGAACGGAATCTAGATTTTTATATCAAACGACGCCTACGGATATTTAGCTAATGAATCCATATTAAAAATGATAACAAAAGAGACAGGTGGATCAATCAGAAGAGATGTCCAAGGCACACCTCGTGTCGAGTGTAAAGTGAGGGAGGGGCACCGTGGATAATTTCTTAATCCAATATGTGAGCTTCCCACGAATTTTTCGGAATCTGCCGGTGAGTGAACTTCGTAAAGGGCGTCATTATTTCGTTATCATTTCTTTTCTGCCAGCAGCGCCTGGTCGACCGTTATGCAAATGATTTCTTCTACTTCCGCCGAGGTTCGAAATAAGCGGATTTGTCGTAAATATTAATCTCACGTCCGCCTGCACTAGTTTCTCATAGTGGGTGCAGGTCATCTTTTCGGATAGGACGTGGGGTCGGGGCGTGCTCCCCTCGCATCAGGCGTTTCTCGAAATTCGGCCTCACGCCCCTTCTTTTTCTTTTCTTAATTGGTTTCAAACTTTTCACTCGAAAAATCTTTTTATTGTTTTGCATGTGAACGAAAATAGAAAACGATGAAATAAAAAAAATCCCCGACTCGAATTTCGATACTTTACTGTTTTAAACGGTTGAATAATGTTTTGTAAATGATCCAGATTTAAGGAAACATTGTTTTGGCTTGGCTACGAGCCATAATGCCAAACATCACTGTTGTTATTTTAAAATGCCTCTGATATGTTTTGGAATAATCTAATATTGTACTTCTCTGACAAATTTTAAAATTTTTGCACTGTGGATATTACTAAGCTGGAAACCATCACGTTTACCTCATGATACAATTATTACGTTACAAACGTGCTGTGAAAGTAAAAAGATGTGCCATCAAGATTTTTTCTAAAAGGTTCTGATTAGTATTAGTTTCACGCATATCTAACTTTTAAAATTTGGCAGAAAAAATCCGAATAAAACGTATAAAGTAGACCATGTAAATTATTTTCTACCGTTTTGCCGTAGAAATGAGAAAAGTGGGAGCCAGGTTTACAAAAATATGCCTCTTCGCCAAAAAGTATTTCGAGTTTAAATTTACTCCGGATTTGCTCTTGGGGTAATTTAAGGGACTCCCGTTTTCAGTCGTTTTTATTGCATAAGTTGATAGGGATCACCCATTATTTGCCACACCCGCCAATCAAATTTCAATGCTAAAGAGTCAAGGGTCTTTCAAGATGCCGTAAATACCACAAAAACCACAAAAGCACTGCCTCAATTATATTTCTTACCTATAGAATAAACTTGTTTTGTACGAACGTGAAAGTCTGGATACGTTCTTGTCAGTTTTATTCTAGAAATCATTTTCCTCGAATTTAAAATTTTTTAGGATTATGAAAACGTTTTTTATCAGCGGTTATTTTTACTTTAATTGACTGAGATTTGATTAATGAATCTGCTTTTGCCAAACCGGCTAAATTCACACAAACTTTGTTTTATTTTTTCCTCTGTCGACCGGCCGTCGCATTACTAAACCTCCCACATTAACAAATGAATAAGGAATCGTAATGTATCATTTAACAAAACAAAAAGTTTATACGGAATTAAAAAGAGTTATTCTCTAATCAGTTATTCATACCGTTTATGGCAATAAGTAAATTAAAAGAAATGTGTCATGCGGTGCAGAGCCTTCATTTGATATTCAGTCGAGTTTAAAGATGCGCGTTATACGTGCTTTGAAAATTCAGAGAAAGAAAGTGAACTGCCCTAACACGGTGACGGATGAAGATCCTACACGCTTCATAGGCGCAGCTTTCCAAGATTTTAAGGATGCTGCATATCTTAATCTAGTGGCTATCAATTACACTTAAGTGAGGACTGCTGTGTATCAGAAAAGATACGCCGGAACGGAAAGTCCCCAACAGGCGAGGCTGCTACCAAGGTATACCAGCCTAGCTGATGCGGTATGAGGGTATTAGTCATACTGTATAGCAGTGCTTGTATCTAGTAAAGCCCCGAGTGTGAAAGTGAAAGAAAATTTAAAAAAATGCTGGCCTATTACTTGAGCTATAACTGATTTAGATTTACAGGAACCATTCGGTATGTGCCAAGCGATCGAGTGCTCCCTTGAGAAAAAATTTAGCATCGCTTATGTGTTCACCGCCACATGTTTTTCTCAAAGACGTGACGTTTCGTGGGGTCGAAATTAAAAATTAACAACCCTTTCTACAAAAATAAACGCATAACTTACCGCCTACTATCTAATCTCCGGTTTTGCTCGAGCAGCAGAAAACGGAACGATCGTAAATTGGGATGAATAGGTGAATACTTATGAGTTACCATTGTTAAAAAGTTCTTTGAGTAGTTTTTGCCGCTATTAGAAGATCACATTAGGTGATCTATTTAATGAGCTGATGCATTTCTGCAACGAGAAATTATTTTCAAGATTCAATGAATCGAACTTAAAAAGTAAGATCGGATATGATGGTGAAGATATCATGGAGTTCCGACGGTTGTATCTCGATCGAATTCCAGGCAACTAGAGCCAAATCGATCCGAAGCTGCAACAGCAAGAACTATCAAAAATGCACGGGATCATAAAAATTAATTAATTGTTATTAAAGAACATTTATAAAGTAAGGGTCATGTTACCTATAAGAATGGTGCTGGTCGATCGTTAATTCTGTGTGAACTATGTTTTGAAATTTTTAGTGTTCATTAATTCAGCGAAGCGTGTTGAAATTCGAAAAAGAGCTTATAAAGTTTGAAAGTTACTATTTTAGTCCGAATTCATATGTTTTCTAAAGCATAAAATTACCCGACTTTAAACTCTATCGATGGGGACGCTCGAGTTCAGCCAAACTTCTGTAGGTTGACTTTATCTTCCAGCCTCTGATCTTACCTGGAAGGAATAACAAATTTGACGTTAAATACGTTATTTCGGTGCCTCGAAGACATGTCGCAATTCAGGTTGCGGTATTATCGCTACTTAATAATTAAAACGAGGCGCAGCGATCTGCGTAGGTAAATGAATAATTAACAGTCGTACGTGTGTCATGATTGTATACAGGAAAAAAAAACACGAGCGGAGGTGAAATAATCTTCATTGACTCACCCTGTACCGGAGGTGAAATGTTACTGTTTGCATATCATGTACATCATCGCATTCGAACCCATATGTGTCGTGTCTGTCGACTTTGATAATTTTCATCTGGCGAACCGCAAATCGACCTATATCCCGTTACTTACAATTTGTTTGATCATCTCTCAAAATATCTAATAGACCCTTTGAACTGCGTCCTTAAAACAAAAATCTTTAGGGATATTTCCCGGATGGTCAAAAAAATAGGAACCACGGAGGATAATGAAGGATTTCGATTCGCATTTATTATAATGTATGGAGGTAAAGAACCGTTGGCAGATGACATGTGTGGGGAAAAATTATATATGAGGTTAGATACCTTTAGCCCATGCTTTTTAATTAAGGGCGTCATCGTTTCATTTTTAAAAGAATCAAACTTGGTGCCCGTGTGATCGGGTTTTCAGCAAGTGCAGCTCTTAATATTTTGAGGCTAAGAACTGTTACAATATTATTCCTCCGCGTTCTTAAGACATCAGCAAATTCTAGTTTCGCTTTACCGAAAAAATGACCATAATTTTAATGTATTTGAATTGATGTTTAAAAAACTTTATATGGATTTTTATCTTATTTGAGAAGATCAAAATATTGACAAAATACAGACTGGAAGATGTATTTTGATCTGAGGAATCAATTAATTGAGCATGGGTAAAACACTCAATTTTTCAATTTCAAGAAGTCATGACCAAAAAATTTTACATTTACTCGAAAAAATCTTATTGCATTTTCATTCTTTTGAAAATTTACAATTAATGATTGGATAAAAAATTTATTACGTAAAAAATATAGTTATAAATGATATAAAGATGAATGTAAACTTTGTTAACTCGTTTGTCGGGTATTTAAAAAGAACAAAACCATATTGAGCTATTTTTCTTGTACCGCGATAAAATTCAATGTTTGAAATAACCTTTTGTCAGCGTCATTAATCGTCTTTGCGCCTATTTATTGATGCATTACAAGTTTTACTTCAAAAAGCTATTAATGTTGCTTTGATTAAAATCTTGCAAACCTATTTTAATTCTTTTCCACTCAATTCCTGAAGTAAGTGAAATTTTAAAGCAAATTTTAGGTTTGCATTGTTGCTAGTTTTTTGGGAAAGTCCAAAACTTCGAAATTTAAAAATGTGCTACTCCATAGGGTTAGGGACTTTGTCACCGGTCGAATCTGTTACTCATTCGGAGTCAGTAAAACGTATTCGGTCTTACTCTAGATGTTCTTAAGCTAAAACTTTCAAGAATATGCACTGTTGAGTTTGATGGTTTATTTTGGTCAGACATTTGCTTAGAGTGTGGACATTTGCTTAATTTATGAAAACGGTCACAGGTTTTCATAATTCGTAGTAATATATCAGACTCAGAATATATTTTAATCTATATTTTTCGAACTGATAAGAAATGGCCATCTTGAATTTGGTAAAAAGTAGTCTTTGATGACAGGAGCACTGACATATCCGACTATCTTTCGGACGCTCATGCGTCTTCATAAATAATATTTTGTCATTAGAACCCACGATGACACCCACTCCTCCCTCTTTTTCATCAGGTTTTGATTCGAGATAAAAAGTTCCCCCCTAATGACCGTCTTGCTTTTGCGTCGACAAAAGGAAAAAGTTTTGCACGACTCGTGAATCACCGGTTTTATCGATCGAATTATAAAAGGAACGTTTTGATCGGTAGTTCGCCGGTCGTTCTTCGAGATTTATGACAGATGTTTTATTAACGTTTCGGACAGATATGGAAGTCGATCCTGTGCCGCTTTCTCCGTTCAGATAGTGCCTGATAAACCGTCGGAACCGTACTTGGACCTGAGCTGACCTTTCAATTTTTTTTGGAGGGGGGGTTAGGAGGAAAGGAAGGTCTCGACAAAAAATTGTCGGTTGCTCAAGAAAAAAAACAATAAGGCTAGAAATGACATTGGCTCGAAGCAGAAAAACCCACACGAGTTTATTTTGATATCGTAAAATACTCGGATGGGTCAATTAATGAAACGAAAATGTCGTGTGAATTTCACGAGAGGTCAAGTCAAGGGGCCGGGCCCTCCCCCCTGGGCTCCAGTTCGGTTGATTGTTTTCACACCATCATACCGCTCCTACGTATTCGATAAAAACCATAATTGACTCGTCTCCGCTGCTAATTGCTTCTCTTTAAGGGATTTCAATCCAAAATTATGTTATAAATCATTTTTAGGGCCATTTTAATAAAAGGACCTTAAAAAATTTCACATTGCGGCTGTGGCGGCAAAATGAATGATTTGAATTGTAAATCATTCGTTTCCCCCGATATTTATAATAAACGATACAGTATATGAAGATCAATCTTGAATTATTGTCGATTCTTCAAATGTTTCGTGATGCACTAATTACAAGGAAATCTATTTGTTTCGATTTGGCTGAATTAAAACCTTTTTCCTTGGCAATATTTCCCATCGTAAATATTTCTGTCATTTAACCCATAAAATGAGCTAATATTTTTTTAAAACATGACTCGGGACAAGTCAACAGAGCAGTGCCATATTTTTGCTCAAGAGCCCTTTCTTTAAAATAGTAAAATGAAAAATCGGAAATCAAAAATTAGAGCTATAATTTGGAGGTTTGTAAAAACAGTAATATAGTGTGGGAGCGGAATTTTTTTTATACTGTAGATATACATTTTTACAATTATGCCAAAGTATTTGATTCTTTATATTTATTTGTCTAATGCTCATACGCGGGCTCGCTGACCATAGAAGATGAAAAGCAAAAATCTCGAAAAAGAAACTTGCTACTATCGTTTTAAATAAAAAATTTTGAAAAAATGAAGAAAGAGCGTAAAAATTTTTTAAATAGCCCAGTAAACAAATTTTCCGAAACATTCGTTGCAATTATTTTATGCATTTTTGCAATCGACATTTCGAGTTGAACTGGCCGGATAAAAAATTTCTGCTTTTTAAATTTTCCCGCCATTTTCTGTCTCATTTCATTCTTTGTTACTCTTGCAAATAGAATAAATCTTTGAAATAAATGTAAATTATATACCAGTCAAATAGAGATCCAGTTTTTCCAAAGTAAAAATTGGCGTCAGTATAAGCTTATTTCGTTTTCCATATCAGGTCGGAAGTCACCTCATTGGCCAACGAGTTCACCTACAGAAAACCATCCAAGAAGGCATCATCTACCTGAACTGTCCACGCAGATTTTCATCTCGAACGGATTTTTTGAAGTCGGCGGATCGATATGCAGAGAACCGCGAAAACGTTTCATTTTAAAATTCCGAGGTAAAGTAAAGATTTATTTCTAAGAAATTGAAGAATTAGACGTGGGAATATAAAAAGAAGTAATGCTTTTAATAATGGTCTGTGAGTCAACCGAGTCGTGAAAAATAAGAAGTCTCGGTTAAAAGCGTTGAATCACGCGTCGGGCCGAACTCGTTATTAAAAATCAGGTTTGTTTAGTAGTAGTGCGCATGTGCAGTGAATAAACGAAAAGCAGCGCCCCCACAAGTCGGTTTTCAGCACTTCAGTTCCATCCTAAAATTCCGAGAGGAAGGATTAACCGATTAACTCGCGTTTTTAATAATTATTGTTTTTGTAATTTTTTTAACTCGCCTTTTTTATTTAGAAAAAAAACACATCACTTAAATGACCGGATATAATATTTTTAGTCTTTCGATTACAAAATCGTTCTAAAACGTTAATTTTTTTAATTTGTGTGATTTTTGTTTTTTAAAATGTGCGACTCAAATACTAACGCGACTACTCAAAGTATTGCTGATTATTTAGCCCAGTTATTGAAAGATAGAAAACAGTTAGCAGCTTTTCCAAATGTCTTTTTGCACGTGGAACGCCTAATCGACGAAGGTAAGATTTTATTTTTAGACAACCCGAGCGATCCGGTTCGGAGCTTGCGTGAATACAGTATATTGCTTCTCGTTTTTGAAAAATTAATTTCGAAAACGAGCTGCTACTCCCCCGCCGAGGATGAAAAACCGAAAAAGCGCGCGCCGACCTTGAGGGATAAAAATGACATTTACCGTAAATAAATCTTTCCGTTGGATTTTATTTACGGAACGTGACAAAAAGACGAAAAAGAAAATTATAAACGTAGCGAAACAGGTGAATTTTTTGACAAAAGAAGGTGGACTGACAATAAAACCTGTCGGGGAAGGATTTTTGCATTGAGATTGAAATTTTTTAAACCCTCAGAAATGACTGGGCATGGTAAGCATGTCAAACTCTACCCCCTTTTTCCCCTCGGTTATATATTCCTTCACTTGGTAAAGGAAATACCGTTAATTGAAAGGATCCGCGTTTTTATACAAACGCAGAGGTTAAGTATCTTAAGTTAAATCGAAATCACGTCTGCATTCCACAAGTCTTAGTTCTTTTCGAATGCCATGTTGACTTGTTACATGCGGGAGGATTTACTGATGACTCCATCTTTCTTTTTTCTTTTTGTTTACTGTCGGTTGAGGGTAAAAAAAAACCGTTTTTTTTTTAATAGAGAAGGTTAAAAAGATTTTTAGAATAACTAATAAGAGAGAAAATGTTTAACGATCGTAAATATTATTACTCGAGGGGATTGGCAGAAAAAACTTTTTGTATTATCATACAAGTGTGAAAATGTTGCCAACAATTTTATTTCGACATAGGTGACAACGACCTACGGAAAAATAAAATCGTAAGGAACGTTTTTTTATTTTTCTGTCGTTGTTTTTTTAATTTAAGTTTCGATTCACATGATTAGATCCTAAAAGACTTTTTTTATGAATATGAATGAGTGATGTAACGATGGGAAGTTGGCATGAGTTTCTCGATCAGATTTCATTTTAATTTGATAAATAAATTAGATCAGCTCTTTGTAGATAAACTTTAAAAAATTTATATCAAGCTTCTATTTTTTTTTTCATAGCTTTGTGGTATAGGAAAACAGCTCATTTAGGAAAGGACATAACTGAAGATATCGAAAGTGTAATGACTAAAAAAATTCAAGAATCATTATGTGAAATTTTCCCACATTTAAATGGATAGTGAATATTAAAGCATTAGTAGTTTACATTATTTATAAATTCAGTGCTACGATTAGTTTTTAAATATGAAATTAAAAATTGGAGAATTTTCATTTTAAATCAAGATGCACATCATTTTTTTTATTAAGAGCTAATTTATTTTCTTGGTGCTAAAAAGCTTTAGCTGATCTAAATGGTTAATTTTGTATGGTATTTTTGTTAAAGTGCTGGACTCTGTGTATGTGTAGGGTCACTGATCGTGAAAAATTGAAACAAATAACCATGAAGAAATTGTGAGGATTTTGCATTAGCAGATTGCTAGTGGGGAGTTTTCGTTGTGTTATTTTAATTTTTCGACAAAGGGTTTATCCTGCACTTAAGTTCTTTCTCTGGGTGATTTTCTTAAAGCTATAACATAACCTAAAAGCTGAGCATTGGAATAATACAAGCTCTGATTAGCTCAGAAATTTATTTTTTAGCTAATATTTCAATATGATTTGAAATTTTTTTGCAAAATTCTTAGTAATGAGTTCATTTTGTTCAAGAAGTTACTAATTCAACTACTCTATCAACATTAAGAGCTTGCATTATTTAAGAAAACAATATAGTATTTATAAATACTCGTCTAACTTTATAATATTAAGCAGAATTGTGCCAAAAGCTGATAATATTGCTTTTTAACAGACGATAATGCTGTAATTCTATATTTGTACATGATAATTATGCAATATTTGTAAAAGGACAAGCAGATTAATATTCGGAGATAGCTTTATAAGTTTATCAAGTTTTTCCTGCAGTGGAAAAAAGGTCATGCAAGCTTTATCGATGGAGCATCAGGAAGTGAAATATATATTGCACATTTGGGATTTACAAACTTGCACGGGGACAAAAGTTAGTCTTTGAAATCTGAGGCGCCAAAAAATCATCATGCCAACTTTTAAATGACTCTTAATTAGACTCGAGGCCTTCAAGGTTCATATTTTTTTCTCGAATTATTTAAAATATGATAAATGACATTTTTTTGTCTAAAATAATTTACTGCGATTAGGTTACACTCTTTGTATTATTTTTAAAAAGCATTTTTCCGTGAACCTTGATACGCACCTGACGTAATGTCAAAATGAGAAAATGACAAACACATCGAGAGGTTGATGAATGAAAGTCGATATGATGTGATAAAAGAAGACAATACTCGAACCTGCCGCCTCTGACATTCCTCCCTTGCCTGTTCGTTTGAGATTTCTAAACGAGAATTACTTCGCTCGGTCTCTATACAGGTTCAAGTCGATGCTTTTTTTTTTTTTGGTTTGAACTTTT
This sequence comes from Liposcelis brunnea, assembly GCA_023512825.1. Classification (NCBI taxonomy): domain Eukaryota; kingdom Metazoa; phylum Arthropoda; class Insecta; order Psocodea; family Liposcelididae; genus Liposcelis; species Liposcelis brunnea. Next base: position 23,768,891 of record CM042067.1, read on the forward strand.
TCGAAATAAAAGGTCGAACGGTATCCGGGAATTCTCAGACGATCCGTTCTCTAAATTAGGGTCCCCGACTTCCATGCATTTCTATTTTTAAGCGGAGAGCCATATGGTCGATCCGATTTAGATTTTCGGGGATGTTTTTGTGGTTCGTTGAACCTGGCTAGGTCGTTAGTTTCTTAACACAATTAAAATAATAAGTGTCGTGTAAAATTCCAAGTTTGGGCGTAAGTGCAGAATTGGCGACTTTATTGTATGACTAAGTAATGTTAAGGAGTGGTTTTTATAGAATGCTCCATCATGTACGGTATAAGCTTTCGTAACGAAAAGGGAACCACCTTCCCGAAAAAGCTTTCTTTCGAGTTAGTTTTAACGATCCGGTTCGATCGTCACGAAAAATGTGATGCGCCGGAATCGGTTATCGAATGTAATTGTGTCGGATCGATCGTGATCACGATACGAACCTGTCCCGAGGATCCGGAATCGACAAGACAAAATTTAAAATCCAGAACGTCATTTTTTAAATCTGAAATTTTGGGCCAAGCTGTTAGTTTTACGTCACACGCCTTATAATTTAAAAAAAAAATGGTAATTTACATTTTTTAGAAAGAAATGTGTGAAGTATCTTGGAATGTAGGCGTTACAAAAATATATAAAAAAAATTCTCATAAAGGTACGGGGGAGAGAGAGATAGAGGAGGGAAAACAAAAGGTTGAGTAAATATCGTTTTGTGGAACCACACACCACACACATACACATGGAGAGATTGAGAGTGGCGTGGCGCCCCACTATCCGTCCTAACGATGACTAGAGTCATTAGATTAGGCTTTATTGGTGAGCATATGTTCTTCAAAACGGTCGTTACTACCTTTTTAATTGAGATAGAGCTATTCGACCAAGCCGGATTTATTAATCCAAGGGTGAATTTTAAATCGGGTCAATAATCTGAACGGTCATCGTTATCGGAAGGGTAGAAAACAACCTGTCTCATCGACCTGCGGAATGTCGGACATAGTGTATTTTTGTTTGACGTTCAGGAAGTGAGTTCTCGGTAATGTCCCACTTTATTAATATATTGTTACGATCCGTAATATGCTTTCTTTTTATCTCGAAAGAGCACCGTATGGTCGTATTTGGAAGCTGTAAGCTTTCGTACGGCCATCGAGCTCCAAAAAATTAACTCCGAGGTTATTTAATTCATCGGATCGGATGATTCGCGAAAATTTTAGAACGTAAGGGGATCGGGTGGGAGCTGAATCTACGGTTCGATCTGGCGCCACAGTTATGCCATAAGTCGATTTCAGAAAAATTCCCCCTCTTGGAAGAGTCATTCCTTTTACGAATACCGGTTTCGATTATCTCTGTCATTTTCTTATCTTAAAATGCACTGATTTTTGCATGTTTTACCCTCGAAGGTAGATTTTGCAACGATTTCTCTGGTATTCCCGTTTTGCTTGAGGGCGATCGTGCATCGATGCGTCGCACGTTATGTCTAACAATAAAAATGATATTTCTCGGGGTAAGTTTGGTCATCGTGACCCTTAATTCCGCCATATGTTCCTCCGAATCGTGACATCGGTTACCGATCACGACTTCATCGTGAATTAGTCAGTAACGTTTTGAAATGATTTAAACTAACCAGGTTACACTCGGAAGTAGACAAATCATAATAGGGTGTGCTCCCCTCATAAAAATCATTCATCGGAACCTTTAGATTTTAATTTTTTTTTCAGTCATCCTTTATGATTCTTTTGATTAAAGGAAGCTCGATACAAAAGTTACACCCTGTATAAGAGAAAATACGGCCCTAACGAGTTTCTTCTTGATCTTATGGGATCGTACTTGTGTAATTTAATATCCGTTGCTTGTAAATCTTGTTATCGATATTTATTCATCTTTTTTTTCTACCAACAAATGAGATTGATACATAAAGTAATTTACACCGTGTAAATCGATCCCGATGAGATATAAACGAAAAATTTTCCTCGAAGGCTACATCGACCATTTTTTACTGCCCCGCAATCAGGAAAATGCTCTAGTTTTTATCCGAGAATTTGTAAAAAGAATCGAACAAATATGCGCGCATGCATTATTCATGAATTTTCGATTATATGAATATAATGCTGTAATTACGAGAGAGTACGACTCTATCGTGATACGAGACATTTGCAACTTTTTTCGGCTCCAGTGCATGAGAAAATTTTTATTCTTAGTTGCAAGTACTCGTTTTTTTTTCTTTCAAATCCCGGAATTGCTCGACAGGTTGCTTGTATTAACGTACTCGCGGTAAATAAAATTATCAAGCGAGTGCAAAAATGTTAGCACTTTCGATGTTACCGTCTTTTTTTTTTATTCGTTCAACTAAATTTAAAAGGTGACCCTGATTTTTATTAGAGTTTCATTACGGGTTAGGCTCAAGATATTAAATTTTCATACGAGATACTATGTCGTATGCTCGTACGTAATGGAACAAATAATTTTAATCTCGATAAATAATCCTAATGACTGCAATAAAAAATCCTCTTTACGCCCATTTAGCTTCTGCAATATCACGGTAATAACTAAATAGATGACTGTGCTACCGAACTAGAACCAAAAATTTTAGACAAATCGCCATTTTAATTTGAATTTTTATCTAGGTCGATTAGCAGTAATCGAAGAAAGGATCTCGGATTTCTGAATTCTTGTTGATTCCATATGCTATAAAAAAAAAAGATTTGCTGACAGCCTTTTTACCGTCATATTGATCCATTAATATTGTGTGAGGCAAACATAAAAGTCTTTTTCTCAGGGATAAAATCTGAGTCCCTCGATTATCACTTTTGCGAAGAAGTGGGAAGAAAATCGTCATTTTGTTCAAATTAGCATGATCGGAAAGAGCTACAGAAACTCAGGATTTTCACGTCCTAGTTGAAGAGTAGTTCCGCAATCGGTTTTTGACAATTTTTTATAAAAGGTCTGTTTTAACGCGTAAAAATTTATGATAGTATAGTTCTTTAATATTTCATAGTTGCCCATAAACTGAACGAGAAATAAAGTATTATTTCCTGTCAAGATTTGGTCGAGAAATAAAAGAAGGCCTGAGAACTTTTGCTTTTATTTGGAAAAGAACGAATTCGTATGAAGTCACGATCATCTCCTGTTTCTTTTTTCTATAAAGCATTGTTTTCTTATTGAAAATCATTTTTTAGTTTGTTGGGAATTTAGAATACCTTAAAGGTCGACAACCCATGTGAATGCTCAAACTTAATAGAATTTCTTAAAATTTTTCAAAGTAAAACATTTTGCATTTTAAATCCGCTGTAGGCTTTTTAGATTTTACCTGTTCGGAGCTAGTAGCTTTAGTACGACGATGCTAATTTTTTAATGTCTTAATGTCCTAAAATTATTGATATACTGGCCAAATCCCTATTAAATTTTTTACGAGTTCGTTTCTTTTAAATTCCATCTAAAAATTTGCGAAACAATATCTTATGAGAATAAAGGATAATTGCTCAGTAATAATATAATTACGCGTTAAGAGATGAAAGAAAAAGTGCCCAGGTGCTTTGAATTAGACAGAGTAAACTCTCATAGGCAATTCTTTCGTGCCATATGGTATTCATTAGCAACAATGTAAATCGGCATTGGGGTCTACCGCTTCAAAAAATTTTAGGCATTTTGATTTTAAAAATCAATAAAAATAGCGACGGTTACCTTTTAATGAGCTTGATTAATAAAATCTTTGTACGTTTCCCGTTCGGATTTCCACAATTTTGTCCTCGTAACCGTGACTTGAAATAAATAATGATATGCGATTGCATCGGATCGGTCGAGATGCAATCGAAGAATTTATAACTTAAATTAAATTTCCGGTAAAACGCGAGAGATCCTCCCGGAATGAAATTGATTGACTGAACAATGTGATATTAATAATAAGATGGGGTAAAGGTGAGGATGGTGCTAATTCGAGACGAGTCAGTCGTGGCAGTTTGTCAATCGTTTTGTTGATATTGAATATCGTGAAACACAACTGTCATGAGATACTCATGCGACCCTGTTAACACAGTTAGGTAACTGGGTTAACGACCTTCCTCGCTGATTTTACATATTTTTGCCTAGAGTTCATTAGCAGTCTCGAGCTCTTGACAACTTTCAGATCTTAATTGGTCATTTTTTTAATGTTTAATGAAAACCATTATAAAAATTCCCACACACTAACTTATTTTTTTTTAATTCTCGTTGCAGGTAAGAAATCAAGATGATTAATTCGTAAGTATAAAGGAACTCGAACCTGAGAATTTTGGTTAATTTTTATTTAACATACAATACGAGGATGCCATCGGATCGGCGTTGCTCGGTTTGGCGGCCATTTATCGGTTTACCGTCCGGATCGGTATCCCTGTTATGATAAATCGTTATTTTACTCGAACGAGAGATTGCCAAGATGGGTCGTGATGCCCTTTAGTCACATTAAACTACACGATTCTTTCCGAAGCTTCTTCGTCTCCTTGCGTCTGACTTTTTTCTCGCTCCCCTTTCTGCTTCGAATTCCTTAGGGTTTTGCTGTTGTAGGAATAATAGGAATCGTGTGTTCGACAGTGCAGATCTTGAGATAATCGACCAAGAATCCTCGGCTCATGTCTTTCCCACGTTTCAATGATAAAAGGAAAGAATGGAAGATCGTACTCGACAATGCAACAACAACGTGCACTCGGCTTGGATTTTTTTCTCAGTTTCTTTTTGACATCGAACGATAATATCAGCGATGACCATGTGCTTCGCTCATGGTTTCTTTTCGTGACCCTTGTGGGTTACGATCTTTTAATTTTATTATCGTATTCTTTCGATATTTATAAATAACCAGGAAAAATTGTTAAACGCTTGTGATGACTTTTGCGGTATCGGAAAGCACGTGGCATGGAACGGTCCCGAAAAATTCGTTCTATTTATCCTTTGTTCCGACTTATTTTTTTGCAGTTGTGTTTATGTTTAAAATTTTCGTATTCGCATTGTGCTATTTGTAGATATTATCAGCAAACGATTGCAGTGCGACTTTTAAGTGTCATGGCCGAGTCGATTCGAAATGTTTTATTGTAAATGATTTGTTATCAGTTATAAAAACTGGTTTTAGGCTCATTTGAGAAAGAGTACTTAATCGTAGCTGAAGCCGTATCGTCACTTGTGAGGGGCCCATGCCAGAACTTGAATGTATGATCTTATAACAAGTGTAGGAAATTCGATTTCGTGAATTACACTGCCATCGCATCAAAAAAAGAATCGTAACGAATTTTTGTAATCCTAAAATAAATCTTCTGGCTGTACGAAGTGCAGTAAAGTTTATGAGTACATCTGGATACTAAGAACTTCACTTTGGACGAAGTATGGTGAAGAAATGGATGGTTACGAAGAATCATACGGTATAATCATCAAGAGTTATTTTGTGAGAGAACTTGAAGCCAAAATATGTTTTTTTGGAGTGAGGACTTGGCCGAGTAACCAAAGGGTGAATCTCCCATCTCCCTTTCTTGCCTAAAATCATATTGCATAACTAAAAGCGAATCGTTTTGAAACAGGTGCATTTTTGGTTCCCACGTAGTTTACGATCGAGTACCTTCATTTTAATTGTGTACGGTGCGATGGCTGGCAAGCATTGCACCGTGCAGGTGCCTCAATCTCGAGACTAAGCGTTGCCTTTGCAACTATTTAATTGCAATTCGCATGCTGAATGCGAAAACGAAAACGACCCAGATCGAAAGTGGTTTTTATGCAAAGTTAGCCAAACGGATTTTCCGACCGAGTCACATTCGCCGGGGCGGATTTTTTCTGAGCAACAGTCAACGACGAAGTACAATGACTTCGCTTTGAACTTGGCAACCAGACAATTCGATTTTTTTTTTCTTTTCTTCGTGTCTTTTTGCTTTTACGACACGATCGTATCATCGCATTATAAAAGATAGAGGTCAATTATTTACGACCGAACACAAAGGGAACAACAAGATGAGATGAAGTCTGCCCCGCCTTCCAGTCAGATTTTCTTCCCTTCGGATCGCGAAAGAAAACACGGGGGATCATGCGAGTCGGTAACCGCGGTGACCTTGGTTATCTTCGCACCGATCGATGCCGAATGTGAAGACGAACATTGTATGTACATTCTGGTGCACACGAAAAAAGAAGAAGAAAGGTTAACTGTCGGGGTCAGCCCCTTATCAACTGTGTCGATTGTTCTTTCGCCTAGTCTGAACGCTTCCATCGATTCGATCGAATTCATCTTCCTTTTTAAGTTGTGATTAATCGAGAGCTATTTTAAGACAGGAATCGATGGCGAATAACTTCTCACGGGGTATGAATTTTATACGGAACTAATAAGCTCATTTAACGCGCCTGTAAAACTTTACTATTTATACTGTATATGACCGATCAATTTAAATGACGTTCTCGGTTGTATTAATTATAAGCTTCCCCAAGGAATCGGAAACGTGGATTTGTTTACATATGTTTCGTGTCCGTTTACCTGACCTTAGTTCGCTAGATTCGTCTCTGATGCATTTACGACCATTGTCATGTCTCTTTGTATCAATTTCACATTTTACTTTCACTGTCACGACTTGTTACTTCGGGTTATTTTTGACATGTGAGATATTTAATCAAAGCAGATGGTTATTTACTGTAGTAATTTGATTAATAAATCCAAGGCTAATAATTTCACACATTAACAAAGAAGTTAGGAAATAGTAAAAAAAAAGTGACAAAAATTCGTACTCTTGCAGAGATAAAAAAGGACATCGTCCCTAATTATATCGTTATTAATTAGGCTTTGACCTTGACTTAAATTACCGTCCTGTACTTTCACGGAGTTTTGCCTAACTATATTTCTCTTGCTGGGCAATTACTATAATCATAGAATAAATACGATTTATTCGTCACGTTGACGATGAGTCGGTTCAACTCGTGGGTGGACATTTCCCAAGCTAGTATTATTTTTTAAAGAACTTGCGCTTCCGTTCTAAGAAAATTAGTTGTAAAATTTTACAAGGATTCAAAGCGGGAACCGTGTTAATTCGGGATTGCGATAAGATTCGAAATTTAAGAGCCGAGCCGGGCTTGAGTCGGTTTTAAAAAGAAGCAGACTGCAGTTCCATATGCAACGATATCGGTGCAGTAGGAAATACTCATAATCTGCATTTATTTTGTGAACGGTCGTTTACAATAAATAAATAAATAAATAAATAAATAGGAAAAAGTATTTATTCCTGTTAAATACTTGCGGAGGATTCTTTCTTGCACTGGGTGGAGCTGGAAAAAAAAACAGCCAGTTAAAAAAGATCCACCGAAAAATTATACTGTTCACAGTTCCTACCACAGTTCCTTTCTAGGATACTGTTTACCTCCAATTTAAACTTTCTACTCAAATTTTGATTCCTCCAGTAGTAGGACTGTTTTCCGACAAAGATTTGGTATTCGGATTATCCAAAAATTGCTTGCACGCTACGTTTATTCTTATTATCATTTAGGGCCTGGCAATATCAAGGCAAAAAGTTTAACCGTTTTTAATAACATTTTCTTAGTGGGGGTTTTCTAAAGTTTTCCGAATTTTAACAACGGTCAGATAAACACACAAAAGCTGAGAACTTTTCTAAGATTTCCCATGTCCTCTAGAGCAAGTAAACATTGTATTCCCCTTTTAAGAATCTTTTGTTTTGGGATGTATGACAGGGAAATTAATAATGGTATGCATTTACGTAATAAAGTGTAATTATAGGAAGTACTTTCTAATAATTGCAGAATGCGTGCGTGTTTTTTATTTTGTGCTAGGTGTTTCACTTACTTCGAGCTTCTGTTAACGTCTCGTTGCATGTCGAGCAAAATCGAAAGTAATCGAACAAAGTTTTGTCATCGAGGATCTCTGCTGAACCGTGTTCAAAATCATAAATAGTTTTTAAAAAAATGGTTTACTCATGACGTATCAACAATACTAATCTGAAATCATGAGATTATCTACCTGCAGGCGTGATGCTGATCGCATGTGAAGCGTTTTCGTGTGTGTGGTCTCGATATAAACCAGAAAACCTTTTTACTAATTATATCATAAATTTAATTTTTTTATTAAAAATCTTTTTCCGGTGCGAACGAGACGGATTCGGCAACAGGCCGACTCTGAATTTTTGATATTGTCGCCCAATCTCGTGCTTGGAGAGGTAGAAGTCAGGTTAACGATCACGTCAAAATATTTAACATGGACATAAGTCACGTCCATCAAGTCGAAATTAACCTTGGGCGATTCCCCTTCGACACGGGAAGACCTTCTGATTAAAAATAAATTTTGGTCGCTGGTTCCTCACGCTTGTGTTATGTCCGGTGTGTGCTCGACATGACAATCGATATCTCTCGAGCGATCCTTCGGTAAGATCATCATTCATTTTACGATGATTATGTTAATACGATGATAACTGCTTTGACAAACGTCACTTTGACAAATCACGTCCTATAAAAAAACTATTTCATCATTTTAAACCTGTCAAAAACTTATCTTTTGTCTTTTTTAGTTTCGTCTTGTTAGGCGAAGAAACGGAATTACCCGGAGCCCCCGCTCGGGGTAAAATTTTTTTGAGTCCCATCCATCCCGAATCGGTTAAATTTATATTATATTGGTACACCTGTTTTGGCGGATAATCGCTCGGCCGATCCCTTCCATTCGGTCACGCATTTCCAATCATCTCATCACCGATATGATTCCTTCGCTATCGTTGGCAGGAAATAACTGATTCTTTATTTTTTACGACGTACAAATTATCACGTGCTTAGTCATCAATTAGAATATTTGATTTTGTGTTTGAGTTCTTGCGTACGCTCGAGAATCCGACCCGATGATTTCTGATGATCTATCTCGAAAGCACGTTATCGCTTCGATTATTAAAAGTTTTCACGGACTGTTTGTTTTAGTGGCCGAAGCGACAAAGAAACGTCTACGATATCGTTTAATACTTTATCCTAGTTTTGATGAGTTGTCAGGAAGACTGTGATAGAGCTGTTTGAAAAACAATGGGGAATGACTCGACTGTTAAACTTTTTACAATTGGATCAGTGCCTTGACCTATCTCGATCCTTAAGAATTTAATATTTCCATTTCGGTCGTTTCTTCTGCCGTACGCAATTAATTAATTACCTTGAAGTTTCCTTTTAGGCCTAATACGTTATCAAAATAAGAGTAATGCCCACGCTAATTTCGATAACAATAAAAGTGCTGCCTAATGCAAGTTATGTGACTATTACTAAAGCGGCGCCTAACTTCAGTAATATCCTTTACCTTTGAAACAAAAAACGGCCTAAAATATTGTTCAAATATATACTGGGAGATGTATTTTAATCTAAACGAATCGTTGAGACCATGTAGAATACTCAGTTTTTTGTTTTTTAAAAGTTATCGCCAAAAAACAGATTTTTAGAAACCGTCTGGGTCAACAATCTATTTTTACACAAAAATGATTTTTCTGACGCTCTAGAGCTCCAATCTACATCCTATCAGATGTATTTTGATGCAGGGAATCCGTTGGAATTTACAGAATTTAAAAATTCGGCCGCGTTCTCAAGATATTTGCATTTTTAGGGTTCGCTCTAACGAAAAAAATGGGCATTTTTTCGATGTTTGAAAATCGATATTTCAATTTCGATATATGAATTTTTTAGCTTAAAACCGGCCAAAATATTGATGAATTATATACTGGGAGATGTATTTCAATCTGAGGAATCGATTGAGACTAGGTAGAACCCTCAATTTTTCGTTTTGAAAAAGATATTCAGAAAAAACGGATTTTTAGAATCCAACTTTGTCGAAAATCTATTTTTACAGAAAAATGATTTTTCCTACGCTCTAGAGCTGCAAACTACATCTTATCAGATGTATTTTGATACAAGGAATCCGTTGGAGTTTACAGAATTAAAAAATTCGGTCGCGTTCTCAAGATATTTGCATTTTTAGGTTTCGCTCTAACGAAAAAAATGGGCATTTTTTCGATGTTTGAAAATCGATATTTCAATTTCGATATATGAATTTTTTAGCTTAAAACCGGCCAAAATATTGATGAATTATATACTGGGAGATGTATTTTAATCTGAGGAATCGATTGAGACTAGGTAGAACACTCAGTTTTTCGTTTTGAAAAAGATATTTAGATAAAACGGATTTTTCGAATCCAACTTTGTCGAAAATCTATTTTTACAGAAATATGGTTTTTTCTACGCTCCAGAGCTCCAATCTACATCCTATCAGATGTATTTTGATGCAGGGAATCCGTTGGAGTTTACAGAATTTAAAAATTCGTCCGCGTTCTCAAGATATTTGCATTTTTAGGGTTCGCTCTAACGAAAAAAATGGGCATTTTTTCGATGTTTGAAAATCGATATTTCAATTTCGATATATGAATTTTTTAGCTTAAAACGGGCCAAAATATTGATGAATTATATACTGGGAGATGTATTTTAATCTGAGGAATCGATTGAGACTAGGTAGAACACTCAATTTTTCGTTTTGAAAAAGATATTTAGATAAAACGGATTTTTCGAATCCAACTTTGTCGAAAATCTATTTTTACACAAAAATGATTTTTCTGACGTTCTACAGCTGCAAACTGCATCCTATCAGATGTATTTTGGTACAAGGAATCCGTTGGAGTTTACAGAATTAAAAAATTCGGTCGCGTTCTCAAGATATTTGCATTTTTAGGTTTCGCTCTAACGAAAAAATTGGGCACTTTTTCGATGTTTATAAATCGGTATTTATATTTCGATTTATGAATTTTCTGGCTAAAAACGAGAATTTGCAATGTAAAATTTGCTTTTTAGTCCAAAAATCGAGTTTTTTATGTTGAAGCCGTAAATCTGTTAAAAAAAAGTTTAAAAGTGATAATAATAATAGACTTTCGATTATTGACAAGTTCTAAAAACTTGCAAAAGTTGAGGAAGATCCTCCGTTGAGGAGTGGACAAAGATAAGTCGAGGGAAGAAAAAGCTAAATCAGAGTTTAGTGCAATATTTAGGGTAAGCTGGTAAATAAATCCGAAATTTTTTAGCCAGTTTAAGGCTTAAGCTGACTAATACTCCGGCGAGCTATTAGGCTAGATACAAGTAAGAATATGTTGAGATGGAATCGATGGGTTATTAGGCAAGGTTATAGATTTTCCATTTTTTAACAACCTGGTCAGGTTGAGCGAGCTTGTAGCTTTGATCGTCAATCCCATTCGGCGATTAATTTTTTCGATTACATTTTCAACTTTGCATGTTAGAAAAAATGATCTCAAGACTTTTCATTTGTTGAACTTGGTCCGCATGCGAAAATTAATGTACTTCCTCTTTTTATTTGATTTGTATAATCTCTGCGATAATTACATTTTTAACCGCGAACCCAAAAATATTTTTAATTGGATAATTCCGATGTGTGCTTTTGCATTTTACCAGTCACACCTTAATAAAAATATGATTGATTGATTAATGAGTAATTTATTAATAATAAAAAAAATGTAATAATTATCCGAAACGGCAAATTGCCTAACGGTAAATAAACAAATTTATTATAACTACCGGTATGTAACTTTCTCGTGGTTCTGTGGACGTTTTAGGCATTTCTCTCTATTAACTTTCATCGTGCCGGACGCATCTTCGAAAACGAAAGAAAGAAAATTGGCGAGGGACTCGACTAAATAAATCTTTGATATGTAAATATTTGCCTCGTTTACGGGTCGTAACTATTCGTAAAGATAACTCGAATGATTCAATGTCGTTTACCATAATCATACACCTAATTACTCAATCATTATAATTGGAATTGATCATGTGAGATATATGGTAATTGTTTGTGGCATTGTGACGCCCTAGGCGCCGGTAGGATTCAAACAAAACATTTTTATGCGATTTCGATCCGTCCATTTATTTATTTCTTTATATGGGATAAACTAAACGACTACCGCAATGCATTTAGCCCGCGCGCGCAGATGAAAAACGGTCATTTATATTAAAATGCCACCGCCGTGGGAAATCGTTTCGCTTTGCGCTCGTTCAAGGTTTTACCCTATAACCGAGCGTTAATTATTTTTCGAGACCGAGAAAAGTGCATCGAGACCGTTTTCTTTAGTCCATTTATGGTCGTTGCAAAAAATCTATTTACCCTACGGAAAACGAAATGATTTCATTCATACAAACAAACAAAAAAATTATGACTCGTTTATTCCGAGAGATAATAAATTAACCCAGGTGGGAGTCACCCATTATTACACTTTTTTTTCCTCTCTTCATTTTATTAGCCGAAGTCCTAAGCAGGGACACCTCGCTAATGATGATGTCATGGAATATAGGAGTGCTGCCCTCGGGGAGCATGACACCATTTCCAATATTTAAACGTTTTCCTAAATTTGACCTTGTCGAATTTTTTTTAAAAAGCAAATTCGGGGCGTTGGGGGGTTTTTTCTTCGAATTCCTCGAGTTTAAAAAAAGCGTTCGTTCATTGTCAACAAATAAGTGATTTCTATGAGTTCAAGCTTTGTACTCTTTGGAAATGGTTTTCCAGTATTAAAGTTTAAAATTGACTTCGATCGCTTGACCCTCTAGACCTGAAATCGTGTTTACCTTTTAAAGTTTAACCCTTCTATTTAAGTAGCTGGGGTGAGATGCATGGAAGTACGAAAGGAAGGTGCTGTGAGGAAAGTTTCTAAAATCAACTTCTTATATTATCTTGAAACATTATATTACGATTCTAAATAGTTCAAGAAAAATATTTGCTTATCAAAGTAAGATCTACATGACTTTGGTTTGTTGACAGTAGTTGCTTTTACAACTTATGAGGCCGATTAAAAAAGTTCGACAAGCTTTTTATTATTATCAAAAGAATGAAAATAGATATAATAAAGAAGGTAAAAATGGATTCACGAAGGTCCGGATCGAAAAGGTTGAAGGACGAAGCGAAATGCCGAAGCTTTAAAAATACCACTTGGCCGTAGAAGAATAAAATCGAAGGATTCAGCCGATCGTAATCATGCGGATGAGCTTTCGGCGTGTATTTTCACCTAGTTTTCTTACGACCACGTACCAGGTAGCAAACGTAAAAATACCACATCGTCGAAGCTTTTCAGAGTTCCTCGTTTGGCTCGATCGCAACTTTTCACCGGTTAGTTATAAGAAACTCATCCCCCTCTCGAGTCCCAGTCGATGTTGTTGATGTCTGCTTAAATTTTCCGTCCTGACGGTTCTAGGTAGGCGAGTTTGAAGGACGTCCACATCCAAACTGAAAGCCACATCCGATTTGAAAGGAAAAGGTTTGACCCAGTGAAGCGCAAAACTCAAGGACGCAATAATGTGATTGACTTTATTTATATTTCTCTCTCTCTCCGTAATTGAATCGGTCGTTATCTTCGCCTAATGCACCGTGTCCGAACCTGATTTTCTTGAGATGCGCAAGAGGAGAAAAAAGTCGGAACACAAAATAAACAAGATTTTTCGGAGATAAAAAGGTGATTGTTTGAAAGTGTTGAATGAAGATCAAACTGGGAGTGTCCCAGTAAAATTTTAATCGGTCCGCCGCCGCGCGCGGTCAGTCTTTGATTTTTTTTTCTCATTAATATTGTAATAGCTTGACACGAGTCGATGGAAAAATGGTTTCAATTTAAATGCGCGCATTGCTTTTTTGTTTTTGGACGGTTACCGGTCGTTCCCATCTCGACTTTACTTGTCAGTTTCTCTTGTTAATCCAATTATCATTAGAGGAACCGATTTGACACGATTAATTCTTTTTAATCCTTTATTAGTTTCGAAGGCTTGTTTGTCCAGAGCTGATCACTTTTCCGAGGCCTGGCTGGTTGCGCTTTAATTTCGAATCGAAGGATATTATTTTGATTGGTGTCATAATTTAAAATTATCGGCAAACTCAAAACTACTGAATTGCCTAAATGGGATTTAATGTTTTTATAATTACAGTCTAAGTTAGCTAAGTTTAAACGAGACAATACGCTTTACTGAACAACTAAAAATGTTTAAACGATAGTCCTTGAAAAGGGCGCAACTTTTTTCCGTTGTAGCGTTTGAATTTTCGGCGCGCTACGGTTGATGAACCCTTGCATTTCGACTACACCCGGAAGAAAAAAAACGCATTCGATAATGACGTAATAATTCGCAATTTTAATTTAAAAAATGCTAAAAACATCGGAAACAATGAATTATTAATGCGAAGAACGTCTACTGTTTTATGATGCATTTTGATAAAAAAAACACGACGGCGTTCCCGTTCCTCTTAAGCCGGGAGACGTTTTTTAAAAAAAGCAACACGTTTAATTTGCGGCCATGTGTACCTGAAAAGTGGGGCGCGGAGGAAAAACTAACAAAACATGAGCCTTATATGGACGAAATCACTTATAATAAAAATTAAACGCTTTAGCTCTTACTTCCCATTATGTGGCACGGAATCCGAGTTACGGAAATTCCTAATATAGCCGTTAACTGTATTTCGATAACGTTTTAATTAAACAGCCAATTTTCGTTTTTCGTATGTCTTCCATTTTTTTTCTGAAAAATTTTTATTTTTGCGCACGTAGGTTATGTAAGTCTTTTTTGCTCAAATTACGTCATTCACGCTTGGCTAGTGGAACAGTAAGCTTATACTTGCTCACTAGGTTACACTTCACAGTCTACGCATGTTATTTTAAATTTTCTCTCGATGATTTTTGACCTTTTTTAAAAACCGAAGGTTGCCTGAGAGGATGGTGTAACCTTTGGTCCGGGTCTATCGTATGACCTTTTTTTTCTCTTCGAACCTCGAAAATCGTGGCTTTCTCGTTCAACCCTCTTTAGAGCGACTCGCAAATCACTCTTGCCAGTCTTGTCCATCAGGGAAAAAACTAAAGGCCTTAGTTATGATGCTCGAGGCACGTATCTTCTTGCGACAACATAATCGTAAATTTTAGGGCTTAAGGTTTGTTGTCTTTCGATACTATCGACTTGAAATGCTTGTTGGAATGCTAAAAGTTGAAAACGTGGAAAGCTAAATCCTCTGACAAAAGTGGGGACCTTTTAAACCGAGTTCTTTTATTAAGGTAATTGAGTGGCACACTCCTCTTCAAGTGCATAATGATCCCGATCCACGTGCCCCGTACTCGATTCACCCTTCTTCTTTTATCAAGTGATGTACATATTGTGTCGAATGACCGTTTATTAAAAATATCTCCGTGACATAATCAAAGCGTGAGGGAATTAATCGCCGTGTGCCGGTATTTCCGGATGCCCCCTTTTTTTATATTATCAGCTGTAGGTATGTGTAAACACGAAACTACAAGTGGATCGATTATTGAATAACACCTGTTGCTATTTGTTCCACCCTCGCAGGTTTGTTTACTGTTATAATCGGGGGAGGTATTCTTGTTAAAAAAAATGGTTTGAGGTGAACTAGATAAAACAAGCGCACACGATTTTTTAGTATGTAATCAAGACTCATTAATTTAGCTGGATGAAGTCGAGCCTTTATCATTTGGCTAAGTGGATTTTAATTAGAAATCGTGAATCACTTTATAAAGCTCCTAAATATATAGGAGGGGTTGAAAGTGATGGATGTTGATTCGGTTTGAAATGTAATTGATGATGAGAGATTTATCTAGTAGTTCTTGAATTTCAATTTTTTTGCTTTAAGAATTTTTGCAAATTAGTTTTTAGTGATTGATTGTCAGTCAGTGACGGGAACAGCGAGGATTCAAAATTTTTCTCGGTCCGAGTAAAGTATCAGATTAAGTAGAAGTGGTCGGGCCAATCGCTGAAACACCTTTCGGTGGCTTTTATTCTAGCTCAAAGACTTTCGAGGCTACAGCCAGCTCAGGTATGTTAGTGGTCGAGGCTTTCACTCCTATACTATCAACTGGGTGGTTTGCGACTCTTCGCGAATGTTCTATACCCCTCTGTCATTTTTATCTAAGACTAAGTGTAATGTTCCGGGGTTCTTTGTCGATATAATAGGAAGAAAAAGGCTATAATTTTGCTGAATAGATTTCTTTATTTCATTGCGAGGTTATTATAATACTTTAATATGAATATGCGTTTTTCAAGATGTTCTTCACCGCTTTTCTTACGCATACGGGAACCCGGTTGAGCTGTAAGAAAATATCAATTTATTTTGATTGCCCGAATAATTCGCTTCGACGCCGCTTGTCGCTTGTCTCCGCTCTTGCTTGGACTTATTTAAATTCGGTCGCCCGAATGTTAAGATTAAATAAGCATTTGGTCTTAATTTAATTGAGCGATATTTCCTTCATTTCAGGTAGGATGAACTATCGTGTCCGATCGGTTCATTACACTAAGCCTTTTTTTTTTTAAAAAAGAAAAAGTAGCGTGATCAATTGTGGGCGTTAGCCAGGCATCGTATTATGATTAGCCTGACATTTTACCTGCAAATGTTTTCTAAAATCGTCAGAACGATATTGAATTTAATGCTTATCTCGAATTATTTTGCAACGCTAGCATTCGACTCATGTGAACGGTTGTGACTTTGTTCTTCAAAACAATAACAATTTATTCATGCAAAAGTTTCGAGATACCAAGTTAAACGGGAAAAGAAAAGGAGAGGAAAAATGGGAAAAAATTGCCCTAAATAGAAGTAAAAGCAAAGTGCAGTGACCTGTGTAGTGCATTGTGCCTACACGGTTCGAGCCGTGGCAAGGACGAACCATCAAGGTCGCACATAGAATTGTCTGCACATATATTTTCTTTTCGCTAATTTTTTAATATCGTTTATATTTTTTCGTTTCAGAAATAACCAAAGTCCGAGCCAGTTTATTTCAAATAAATGGAACTAAAAAGGATCCGTTGATATTACCAGAAGGCGAGGGTCCTCCCATAACGTTAACAGAAAAAGTATTCGTTCCAGTCAAAGATCATCCAGACGTAAGTTTTTATTTATTTATTTTTATATAAAATCCCGGTCATTTGTTTTTTGTCGGCTGTGTGAAGAAACTGAAAGCTTAGATTTTGTTTAATCGATTTAATTAATAACAAATGTGAACAGCCGGAATGAATCAGACTCTGTTTTTGAATGCAACTCTTTCAATGTTAAGACAAATATCTTCCTTGTCCGTTTCTTTTCACTTTCATTATGCAATTGCGAAAAAATGCATGCAGTAAAATAAAATCCTTCGAGTTTCTGCCTTCGAAGCTTTTCTTAACAATGGAAGTACTGTACAATAAACAACAGGGCTTTCCAAAGCATCGAAAATACCGATTCTTTTCAATTTTCTACCGAGTTTTTTATGCCGACATTTTTAAAACTCCAAAAAATACAATTTGGTGTCATCTTCTTTTTGTGGGAATTTTAAATCTTATGAGCCTCTCAATTTCCAATATTAATCCTCATCTATTTATTGTAAAATATTTAATATGTAAATGCTCTCTAGGCATTATACATATAGAGAATCGTGAATAAAGAATTCTTAAGTTAGAGAGAACGAAATTACTTGCCAAGACAAACTCTGACGCGAAGCCCTTGTAATAAATAACATAAATTATCGCAGTATTGTACATTGTAAATACTTACGTATTAAAAAAAGCAAGTAAAATTCTTATTTAGTTTAACCGCGATTACCGTAAATGCGCATTTCAAAATAACAATTTTCCGAAGTTGATACATTTCAAGGATAAGCTTGCATCCAATTGCAATCTCACTATAACACAAAGCTTTGTGATTTCGATTTTGAAAAGCTCGCGTTTCAGTTCAGTAAGCTCCATTTCGATTTCCATTAGATGTTCTGCTTTCAGGAATGTAATATTTCCCGGTACGTTTTTTGCGTTAAGCTTCCACTGGACACCCAGGAAGTGTGAACGCGCTTTTTTAAGGGAATTCTTCCCGCTTCAACAAAATTGTCGATTAGTCGTGGAAAAATTGTTTTATAGTTATTAAGATAACGATTCGGGATTGTTTTTAATTGCGAAAAATTATTAATCAAATTAGATGAACTTTAAAGACGATCTTTTTAAAACATTTTGTTGCTATTTTGAAATAAGTTCGAATAGTAGACATAGAAAAAGAGAACTTTTTAGAAGACAAAGACGATAATGCTCCAGACAGCATTTCTCTTTTACTTTATCTCCTGCTAAAAGCTAAAAGCTGTAAAAGTTTCCTTATGTTTTTTCACAAAAAAAATTGTAGAATATATCGAAGTCGTATGACCTTTAGTTTCCTGTAAACGTGGGTTTTGGCAGAACTTTTCAAATTTTAAGATTCTAAATTATTTTTCCGTCAATAAAATGTTGCCCATGCTGAACCTTTTCCTGTTGTTTTGAAATGTCGCTTACGATCGCTTGCAACTTTTTTTATCTGAACTGATGATGATCTTAGAGAAAAATTGCTTTGACCGTGATTACCTATTGCACGTAACTCGAAAGAGAAAAATAAAAACATGTTTCAGGCACTTGTGATGAAAAAATTGCTAGCGATTATAAGTAACAGGTTTCAGGTCTGACATCGGTATGGTTTCCCCTTTGGAGCCACGCGCGCAGTACATCTCACTTCAAAACTGATATGTAGCACTTGATATTCATATATTATGCACGTATAAGCTTCAGGTCATCGACCATACACAATTCTTTTATGTTCTTGTGGCAAATATTTGCGAAAAAGATTTGAAACTTTGTTTTTCTAAGAAGAAACTCGGGAAATGGTCAGCTACCGAGATGTCTTGCAAGCGATCCACATTAATGGATCACTTGGATCGATTCCAAAAAGGCGAGTGGAAAACGTCTAGTTTATCTTATCTTCGTAATGTGATCGTAGAGAAATGTAAAACCGGCGGAGAGCCGGGAGCGGCCGTTTTTCCCTCGAGTAGCTTGTAATTAACGAAAATGGATGGTTCATTATGAAATGATCGTCCTTGAAAAAGACCATAATCTCGGTTGCAATAAATCAAGGAATTAGCCCGGACGTTTAAATAAGATACTGTTATTAAAGTATATGAAAAGTGTCAGATGAACTCATATAAAGAGAAGTAATACTTTAATTAGAATCTTAGGTGGCCCAAGGTTGAAGTTATTATGTTTCACGGTCTCAGGAAGTAGTCGCTTCCATCCGTCCCGTCCGTCTTTCCGTCCACCTCTATCCGTCCTTGTGCTCTTTACTTAGGATCCGATCGTTATTAAGAGGAGCAGGGAGGAAAAAATAAGTTTTCTTGTAAAGAAAGCAAATAAAACGTATTCAAAATTCCAACCGGCGTGGGTGTAATTGAAAAATAACACGGGACCGTTGTTAATACATGCGCTCTGGTTTTTTAAAAAAACCGGATCTATATTTAGAACCCTTGACGAGAATGTACGTAAACGTCATTCTTGTGTACTCTCAAAGACCTAGAAATTAGACGGGATCAGGGTGGACTGACCGTTCATACGAATGCATGAAATTTCGTCTGGCATTTTCTTTTTCTTTTTTTATAAATTAGTATGTGCTTGGCCTTTGAAACAAAGCTTCAAATATTTGAACTATTTTTTTTGGGTGAAATTAAATTAAGCTACAAAGAAAATTTTTCTGACAAATTTTGTTGGATTTTAGTCGGTTTCGACAAGGAAATTTACATCTTATATCTTTCTGTCGGGACAAAATCGTAAATTGTAAGAATCTTTTGTCCATCGGCGGATCTAATTTTGCTTTTTTCAGGAGCCCTCCATCAAACTTAGATCAGTGGCGTCCCACCTTTCACTGTATCTTTTTCGATTTGCATTCGAAGAAAGAGAACTTTTTAAAGCACCCAGAAAAGGTATCACATTTAGTACTGGCGGCGCTGGAACCGATTCGACTTCCTCTTCCATCTAAAAGACGGTTCATCCCATTCGAGAAAGCAATTACAGTTTTAACTATTTTCGTATTTTACTCCTCGAGATAATAACGCACGAGAATCGTAGAGATCCCCTTGGGGCAATAATCAATATTTTACGTCTCAACTCTCTGGCTTTATAGGAATCATCGCGTGACAGTGCGAAGATTCGTATAAAACTAGCATAAAAAGTTACAAATGGTATTAATCTGTGGAATCGGTTATTTATGCAAAGAATAAACAATAATGATGGAGTTATACTTATTGAATTTTTCCTCTCGGGAGGCTGGATTACGTTACCATAAGCAATTTTAAAATTTTTACGCCTCCCAAGGAACAACCGATAAGATACCCGACGTTTTAAGTTTTTAATTAAGCGCCATCGGAATAAATCAAAATGGCGCAACATTCGATTTATCACCCATTATTATTACTAAGAAAATACTGTTTAAAAAACACGTACACCCGAAGCGCGGTAGCATGATTATACGATGTGACCTTAGCAAAAAAAAAAAAAAAAAAAAAAAAATATTTCTGTTGATGGATCCGACATTGGATGCGGTTTAATTTTCTGTTTGGAGAGTCGTAAAAATTTACAAGAGCTACAAAATGTGAAAAATCGGAACGAAAACAATAGGTATTAACGATTCGACATTTGACCCGGTATTATCGGAAAGTTTACCTCGGGTGATATGTCATGCGATGGCGCATTCGCAACTCCTCCGGTTTAATAACGTCTTCATTCCCTATGGGCCGTAAATAATTGTGTGACACCTCCTCTTTCTTGTTCCGACGAATGCGCACCCACTCGATTTAATCGGGATTACACGGAGAGGAAAAGCGCGATCGGGTTCGCTGCCCCGTAAATCTCTGCAAGAATTTTTTAATAGCCGCGCAGTAAAAGGGGCTCCCGTTCGATCGGATTATAGAAAGATGATTATACGAGCTTTATACGCAACAGCAAAAAATCGGTTTGGCACCGGATGTGCTATTTAATTTCGATTTTATGTCACAATTGCAAAATGTTTTGGTACGTTATTTCTTAAAATAATAATTTTGCCCTGACGTCAGTTTTTACTATCAAAAGGAAAAAAATATAGTTTGTTTTCTTTAAATTGCACGCATTTTATGCTTTTGCTTCTGGGATAGGCGACTACCTAGAAAGCAGCGGTTTTGTTTCGTTCAATATAAGTTACGTCACTTTTTTTCAGTAAAGCCGCAGCATTAGTCATTATCAGTTGGGCGAAGAATAATGTAATCGTGCTAATGGTTTTCAAAGTCGATTCTGTGTACGTTCTTGAAAATAGCATTATTTAACCGTTTCTTTGCTATATAAATTCGCCCGTAAGAAAGATCGCACGAAGGTGTCGATCTCCATTTTTGCAAGTTTTGGTCAGGACGTTGATTAATCTCCGCAACTCGGCTTAGTTCCTTTCCCCCATAAACTTCACTTCTAGCGTCGTACCTGCTTACTTAAAAAAAATTATGTCTCGCTTGATTGTTAAAGTTGTTCATTTCCTGAAAAATAATTAGCAGTATAACAATTTAAACCGATTAACAACTGTTGTTGTGTTAAAAGTTTTAATTCTTTGTCTTAAACAGGATTTGCTGCCGATTTAAGCGCTTGCCAAAAAAATGTATCTTTCATGAAAACTTTGGAAGTTGTGACACCAGGAGTTGCTGCTATTTTGATGACATGAATTAGTCTAAAAAAAGTCCGTTCGTTAGTTTTTTTAAGAAATTATTTAAAAAAATTAAATTTTGCATTTATTTCTCACCTTGAGTGCGTGAATTGTACTTGATGAACGATTCTTCATCTTCTTAATTTATTCAACCAGAGGACTTGAAAAATTTATCAAGAGTGCAATCGTTTAAAACAAACGCAGGCCGATCGGGGATGGGTGTTTCCATTATTAATCCGACGAATCGATTTCGAACAATGGACAAATAATTTGCAATAATTGAAAAACGTGACCCCGAATCGATGGCATATGTTTCATTTTTCTTAAGGTTAGAAAAAAAGCGAAGCGTTTCAAAATAGTGGGACAAGCTTGATGACCTCTCGCATGAATCACAACCAACTAACTTTGCCAGGTAATTGCTTGGCACATCATTCGATTATCTATCAGCTTCTTATTTTTTTATTTATTCATTTTTTTTCAAAATGTCTAAAAAAAAAAAGAAAAAAAACTGGACGTCTCCGTCGGCGATCGGATTTTTACGACCCTGGACGACATTTTCGTTTACATTAACTAATGTAATAAACCGTTCCCAGTGTTAATTGAAGAAAAGATATAAAGTTATTTTTACGAGGTAGTCACCAACTCTTTCGAGCTCTTCATCGATTGTCGCCGGGTAAAAATCGAAAGGGAAATTTAAACGTCGATAAACTCTCATCAAAAATGAGAAAAACAGAAAAAAAAATGCGTCCCTAAAAAAAAGGAGGAAGCGTGGATGCCAAAATTCTTGTCTCTCATTTTGAAAAATAAACAATTCTTCTAAATATAATCTGCCTAATTTCGTGATGAATACTATGTCTTTATTATCCTATGCGAGACCGAAGACCCGTTCGAGAAGCATAAGCGAAGCACGAAAGGACTTTGTTTATTTCTACAAAGTTTATGAGTTCCTTTAAAAAAAATCAAACGACGAAAAGTCCCTTTAATTATTTACACTAAAAAAGAAAAGCTTCACAATAATAAACTAATGAATACGAAAATCTTTTACGAATTTTCGACTTTCTTAATAAGACAACCGATCCCTACTCATATGAAAATCCCTATGAATCGGGGCTTTTTTCATATTTGAAATCTTCCTGCTAGGACCGGCTTGAGGGAGTCCCGAAGCTTTTTATTCCAACGGAAAAGAAGAGAAAATTTGGTTGTTCGATAACTTGGACCCTTGGACTCAGCTGAAGCTTATAAAGTTTTTGACTAAAGGTTTTCAAAGTATATTTTTCTTCGTCATTGCGAGAATTTTCGTACCATTTCAAAACTCGGATGTTGCAGGTCCCTTTGCAAGATGACTTAAAACTAAATAAAGCCGGAAACGTTTACATAAAAAGAAGAAAATGGCGAGAACCATTTCGCACGATAGTTTATCGATCTCCTCCTTCGTTACGTAAAACGATTTCTTGGGAAAACAGTTTTAAAAAAAAGTAAGAAAAAAGTTTTCACTTTCGGCGGATCCATCCCCTTGACTTTTTTAGCCGACACGTCCGTTGCTAATCCGTAATGTTGTTTGTATTTAGCAGGAGATTTAAATCGTTGCTATCTCACGGACTATCGTTTTGTATAATAAGCAAGGTGCGGTGCATTTTTTTTTCTTCCATATTGCTTTTTTGCCTCGAGGCATTCACAATTTGGTTTGGGTTTCTACATCTCAAGCATAAAATGGTTACTAGGTTAAAAATAAACATTTAGCCTACGTAGGATCGCCCGAAAACTTCAAGGGCAGATTACGGCAACGTTTACGTATATGGACGGATAATAATTTCTCCGGGGATTCGTGCGGCGGGGCTAAAGGGGACAAGGAAAACTCGAGATTGGTTGTTATTATTTACGCATGGCTTTTATATCGACCGCCCTTCCCATTCCGATAGGAACATCCTCCGTTCGATAATCCTTTAGCAGGGAGATAAGGATAACCTATCAGGTGAAAACTCCTGGTTGGGCCCTCTCTTTTTCGGCAGTCTCATTGGTCGAAGTGATAGATAGTTACAAACATACAAATAAAGGATTTTTAGACTTTTCCAGGCCAAAGGGAGGGCCTTGTGAGTCGAGAAGCCGGAAGACCAGGACGATCTGCAAACCGGGGATGTGAGCTTTGAAAACATTTCTGTATTTCAGTATCTTGAGCTGACGACATTGCCGGCAAACACTTCCTGATACAAGCACGGAGTTTAAGGGAGGATGATTCGCTGGCTTTTTCTGAAGCTATGATCTCAATCCCGCCGTTCCGATTAGATCGTATACGGCTCCGTCTTGCATCTTTCCGATTTTTTGGTTGTAAGCGAAGCCGTGGTCTTTAACGATTTCAGTCCGAGAGCGACAATGACCCTTGGAAACAAAGTGTAAAGAAGGTTTTAAAACTCGTCTCAGGTTTATAACACTCGAACGGGCTAAAACCACAATATGATTCGATGTAGGGTGATCATTATGAGAAATTGAATTTGTTAAGAAATTTACTGACGAATAACTGGTCTTACCTTGTAGAGGAAGTTATCCACTTGTACGGGTAATAGTACAGCTAATTCTAATCGTTACTTAGATCATAAAAGAGCCGTAAAAAAAAGTGTTTCTCAATCAAAAGCGCTAGGATTTTAGCTTATTCGCCATGAAAATTCTACTGACGACATGATTTTTCTGAACGTCATGATTCTGAATGATTCTCCGATTGCTTTATTTTTGAAAACAGAAATTTTTTAAATTAAATTTTAATTCGTCTTCTTTTTTTGTTTCAGTTTAATTTCGTCGGTCGAATTTTGGGTCCAAGAGGAATGACTGCTAAACAATTAGAACAGGAAACAGGATGTAAAATAATGATCAGAGGGAAGGGATCAATGAGGGATAAAAAGAAGGTGAGTTTTGTCAAAATATTTCGATTTGACATGTGGCGTTTCAAAAGTCGATCGCATTTACTTTATTTTCTTTCGGAGAAAGTCCCAACGGGGCGCGTCTTCTAATGATTACAATGAATTTTTTAAACGATGTTGGAACAATCCCTTTTATCGTAGGTGACAAAATAGAATTTTTAAATAACGATAAATCAAATGCGCAACAGTCGACTTAAAATATGGAAGCCGAACGGCTTTTTTTTTTTTTTTTCATGAATATGCAACTAAGGATCAAAAATATAAATGATTAATGGTAAAGCTTTGTTTTCGGCCGTAAATTATAAGATGTCGTGAAAATGACGTTTTTACACCTAAGAGAAAAGCGATGGGAATTTTCGAGACGAAAGCCGGATTTATTTATTTTTGAAGTAAATGTAGCGAGATGGCGGACCACCGGGTTCGGGGAAGAAGGGAAAATCGGAACGGGGTGATTTTGAAAGACGGGACGTTAAACGATGCAGCGAACGCATCTCTGAGCCGCCTTCCGTGAAGCGGAACGACAGACAGCGCCGCGCGCGACCGCCGCCGAGCCATCTGCCAAAAATCCGAAATACACACTCTTTCCGTTATCTGATACTGCAGGTTGTTTTAAAAATCCACGTGTACGATTTCTCGGTCTTTTGTCACTTCCGAAAGATATTACGGATGATCGTTCAAGTTTCATATCTTGGGATCGCAAAACTTAAATATGAAATGCGTCCGGCGATCTCGAATCGGAAAGCAAAAACAGATGGGATCGAACCCTGTGGCTCTGCTTCGTAAATGAATGAATTATTTTTAGTGACAATCCATAAGAAGGGTTGAGTTGCTTGGCGTAAAACATAAATTTAAACCAGAGCCAACAAAACGAACGATTTATATATTGTAAGCTTTCCCTCGCGGGGTATTTGGAGATTTTCTCCGATACCCGTGTTTTATCTTTCAGATTATTTTTGGAAACGAAAGCTCCCAGAGAGCACGAGGATTATCTTATGCTTCATATTTAGTTAGCCGAATTAATTTTTTTTTAACTTCAAGCATCCAGGTGAAAATGAATATAAAGCTAGTATTCCCGAAGACATAGATTTGAAATCGTTAGTCTTATTTCGTTGGCTTTACAGGATATAAAGATGTGTACCTCATCCCGCACCCGCCACCTGTCACTCCGTCACATCACTGGGTGATATCGATCCGTGGTAAATCTGAGACTGAGTGCTAAATGCGCCCGGATAAAAGCTGCGTAATATTTCGAGCGCCTGTTACCACCTAGTTGAAATCTTTGTCCAGTCTCTGTGCGGTTAGCTCCAAGACTCGCACATAACTTTACAGCAGACAACAAAAAGCTTTACAAAAAAATTTCTCTTTATCTGGTTAAATATTCCGTAGGGTGGCTTCCATGAACATCTATACGGGATACGGCATAACGACGTATCGAAATAAACCGGAAGTCTTGCTTGTGCGTCAGCTTCAAGATGTGGCAGCACTAGCGCCCTCATTCTTTTCAGCCGTTTACTTTGTAGCTTTTAGGCGATAACGACAAATGTTTGGACTGTCAATCGATTTACTTTTAGCGCTTTAGAGAAATTTTAGGAGCAAATCTTTTTCTTAAAATTAGCATAGCCAGCTACGAATATTAAATTGAAACGTTTTAATAGGGCAAAGTATTTATACGACTGGATTTTATTTTCGTTCCCGAAAGCTGTACAGTCAGGGTTAAACATGAAATGCGTTGATTAAATAGATTAGACTTGTTGATGATGCAACCGCGCAAAGTGAGATACCAGATTTTTCCCAAACATCGTAATTAACTGAGTCTAGTATCTAAGCAAGACCGACATCGCCGGATTTCTGTTAATGCAATATCTGCTAATTGTTTTTTAGTTTCGTTGGAATGGCCTGTTCGATTAATTAAATTGCTTTTTTCTGTTCCGTTTTGGAGACTTATTTTACATGTTATAAAAAGACGGCTCGACCGTCACGGTCTGATTATATTCTTTGCGCTCACGGAGTCTTTACGTGAAACGAATACGATTCTTACCTATCGATCCCTAACGTTTTGTGTTTTTTCTTTCTTTTCAAGCCTTCCCGATCCTCGGATGCGTAAGTAACAGCCTAATGTTTCTAAAAAGAAGTGACGTCCTTCCAGAAAGGCCGAATTGATGTCCTTATTCAGTAGCGGTCTTTCTTTTTTTTTATTATTTTTTGATGAAACGTTAATACCGTCATCGTGCACTTGTTGCTCTTTGTTTATTTATTTATGTGCCCATTCATTTATTTCGTTCTTGACTCACGTCTTAATGCTCCATCGGATGACGTTGCGCACGTACGACTAATTACCCGTTTGTTTTCTTTTCTTTTGCTGCAACAGGAGGAAGCGAACAGAGGAAAGCAAAACTGGGAGCATTTAAACGAAGACTTACACGTACTCTTATCTGTAGAAGACACAGAAAACAGGGCGAAAGTGAAACTACAAAGAGCAGTCGAAGAAGTTAAAAAGTTGTTGATCCCCGCAGACGGGGAAGACGAACTGAAGAAAAGGCAGCTAATGGAACTTGCCATAATTAATGGAACGTATAGAGATAGCAACGCCAAAGTGGCAGCGGTCGCAGGTACGTTATCTCCATATTTTGGATGGTTCCACTTTTTTTCGGACCATCTCGTCACTCTCGATTTATTTGGTTTCAGCTTGCGACGAGGAATGGAGAAGACTGGCCTCGGCAGCGGCCGAAACGCAACGACTGTTATCGCCTGCCATGCCCGGCTTAGGCACGCCGCTCAGGTCTCCGGCGACGCCTTTGGGCGCCCCACTCATAATCTCGCCTCGTTTGCCGGTCCCGACGACTGCGGCGTCGTTACTTAACGGAACCGGAACGGGTCCTCTACTTTCTCCCGCCGAACACCCCGGTCTCATTTACACGCCTTACGCTGAATACGCCAATTACGCCGCCTTGGCAGCTTCCCCTCTACTCACGGAATACGCCACTGCTGACCATACAGGTACGATTTATCTCTCTGCTTATGTATAGTTTTTATTTTAAAATTTATTTTCTTCGATTCGCGGCGCCTCGTTATCGATTGCATAAGGACGTTTAATCGCTTTTCTGCACAATATACCTCTGACGAAACGTGTGAAAATTTAATTTGAGCCACCAAAGTCACGAGTCACGAATTTAAATAAACATGTCAGCGTTTCCTTTTTTATTTATTTGACAAAAATAACGAGCGAAAAGAGAATAGATTTTAATTTATTCGGAAGGTCCGCGTGCAGTCGATAACGAGATTAAAATCGAATCAGGAATTTTTTTTAGTCTCAGAGTTTTGTGGAAAGTCGAAATTATTGTAATGCCTGAAATTTTTTTTCGATTTCCTACAAAGCCCGATCCGAAGTTTTAATTTAATCGTTTCGCTTTCAGTTTTAAATACGTGTACTTTGTACTTAACTCAGTATTAAAGAGAAAGAAATGTGGTTTTTTTTTTCGTATTAATTTTTAGGAAAAGACACTAGTCAAGTTGTTAATTATTAAAAGGATTCTTAGAAATCACGAAAAGAAAAGTCCTCTAGTCTTTAGAATCCTTTTAATAATTATTAGATTAGACATTAATATTGCAGCTAGATGCCAAAATTTTCAAATCCACGCAGCAGAATCGATTAAAATTCAATGATAAAAGATGCGATGCCGGTGCAAGAAGAAATTTGACAATTTTTATCTCGTAGCCATCGGTTTAAGGGTTTATAAAATTTAGCCCAAGTCGAGACCTAAAGATTTTTTTACCGGTTTTCGCTTATTTTATGAAGTTACAGTCTCCTGCAAAAAACAAACTCGAAAGCAAAAAGTCTAAAAGAAGGTCTTTCAGTTTTTTTTAAGTTATTTTCCTGAACTTCATATTCGACTAGCGGCAGATGATCCGCTTTTAATTCTGACTCAGCTATGACTCACCACTTCTCAAACTCTAAGAAAATGCCTCAGAAAAAATCTGTTCGAATGTAAATAAAGCCGCATCGTTGTTCAAATATTTTTTGGACGATTTTTTCCCTAAAATCTCTTTAATTTATTTCTAAATTTCTCATACTGAAGATTGGAAAAGTCACTTCGATAAAATTTTTGATACCCTTGACCGGTGCGGCTCTGAATGTTTTTTTGTCATGCACCGTTAAAGATTCTGCTACAATGGATATTAATCATTCCGAAAGCGGGGGACAAGCACGCAGGATTTTTCAAGAAATGATATATTTTCTAGAATATCTACAAAAACCTCCACCAGCAGATCCGCTATCGTGGAAGAGGACATACATATGCTACTAGCCTAGGCCGCTTTATTAAAATATTATCTATTTTAGTGAATTATTTTAGTCGTCGTAATCACCTTCATCGCCATCATTTTTTTTAATCATCAAGCCATCACATTTACGGAGACAAATTAAGAATTTTGTTTTTATTCTCGTAAAATTTGAAAGTTTCCAAACAAAATTCTTAAAGAAAAATAATGATTTAAAACGTTTCCAGTGAATTTATGCATTTATCGATAATTTTTCTTTTTAAATTACAAAAAACAAAAAAAAAGAAACGTCAAATGCTTTAAAAATAAATTAATATAATTAATTTAATTACATAAAGAAAAAAAGCGACAAAGAAATCGATTTGTAAAAAAAATATAATTTTTAAATTATTTTAAACTGTTTGATCATTTTTTTAAAATTTCGAGTTTTTAATTTGTGATTTTAAAAATTTGATGGAACAGTTTGATCTCTTAAAAAAGAAGAAAACGAAAATGTATTAGTGTCGTTGTATTATATTTGTAGTACTATTCCATTTTTATATAAATGTATATCTTATATTGTCTGCAATGATTTTTTTGGTGCTTTTTATACAGTTGTTTAGATCTATAATTTTTTTATATTTAATATACATAAAAGGAAAATATGAGCATGAAAATTTTGAATAATAGGATTTCTACATTGTAATTCGGCTTTTAGGAAAAAAATGAGCCGATCGGAAATTTATCAGGGCGTTTAGGAATATAAGAATAATAGGAAAAAGTAACGAAAGTAATTACAGTCCTAATCGCGATTGAGATTTAATTTATTAAAAAAAAAAAAAATTATTGTTGATAAGCGTAATTACTCTCGCAATCATAAAAAATTTTTTTTACATTTTGCGCCATCGGAACTGCCATAAATATTTGCGTCAAGTTTAGCATTTCTTGTCGTTCAGCGTTTCTCCAGAAATATCTTTACGAAAAATCAGCATTTTTAAATAACCTAATCTTGGCCCGGTCGTCTCGTCAAAAAATTTTTGTTTTAGAAATGTAGAAAAATAGTCATTTTTTTAATTCGACTCCCTTCAGTCAATTACAATTTTTGATTCGTGAAAACGATTTATAGTGCCATTTAGTTTTTTCTTTGTGTGTAAGCAGGTCTACCACAACGAATTTACCCAGTATTTTATTTTTTTTATTAATTTATGAATCGACGTATTAAAAACAAGAGAGGGTAAATCCGATGTTTAAAAAAAATAGAAATTTACGGCCTACTAATAGAAAGGCTTTTAAAATTCCCTAAATACATTAATTATACAAGCCCCAGCGCCCTCATAGCCAAAATATTTTAAGCTTAGATTTTTTCAAAGCAGGCTTTTGCTTTTTAAAACGAATTAAATTCAGAAGTTTACTTTATCAGTAAAAATGAACAATCCTAAACTTTTCCCTATGGTTCAGAGAGTTACCGTATTCGCTTAGAATTTTTTTCTCAAGGGACCACGGCTATGAGGCTAATTGATAATTTAGATATTTAGTGCTTCATTTTTTTTTTTTTTTAATTTAAAAAGTCACCATGAGTTTTTTAACCTTTCAAAAAAGCCATCAAATTACTTTAATTTTAGACATTAACGTATCAATGTTAGCTTATAAATGATGTGATCGCCTCAAAAATTCTATTTCTCAGATATTTTTGCAATATTTCAAAAATCGTTCCTTTTTTTCGTAGGCGGAATACGGTCCAGTAAAATTTTTATTTTTTAGTCCTCCGTAGCTCTCTCTCTCTCTCTTTTTTTTAAAATCGATATTTTCCCGATGCTTTAATGAAAACCATAGTTCCTCAGTCGACCATTTGAGTATTGCTTATTTTTTTAAAATTGCCATACAGCATACTCTACGAACGGTGTGAATGCAAATTAGTATTTAAGTTTTTTTAAACCACGACAAACCTTCGAAGTTTTGCCATTTTTTTATTTTGAAATCGATTTCAAATTTTGACGCTATGACGTAATTCAAAATCGTATTTTAAAATGAAGATTGTTAGAAAGTTTATATATATTTTTTTGTACATAGGTTTTTTTATATGTGTATTTTTTTATGTGTTGTTACCAACATTTAGGCGAGAAAGCGTTTTAAATGAATGTATTTAGCATAAAATTGTTGTAGTGATTTTTTTTATATATTATTAAGAAAAAGAGAAATTGAAAAAATTGTTTTCTGTGAGCAGGTGCGGCAGCGGCTGCTGCAGCTGCGGCTGCCAAACAGCGCCGCCATCTTGGTCAAATCCGAGAACATCCGTATCAGAGGGCTGGTGCTATTTCTTAAACCGTTCTCTTTTGTCACAAAAGGTTAGTTTATTTTGCCTTTGTATTATATTATTTTATTTTATTTATACGTCATCTACTATTTTTTATTATTCTGCAAAAGAGAATGTTCACGAGGAGAAAAAGATGTATACGCGCGAGTATTACAAAATCAACTAGTCTCTCTTGGATTTTATTTCTTTTTTTTTCTACGGTACTTACGGATTTTTTTTAGTACGGTTGTGATTATTTGTTATCTTTTTTTCCTCTGAACGAAGAAGTACTATTTTCCAAGACCCTAAGAAAAAAGAATTATTATTATACTGTAGAAAAATTTTTTGCAAAAAAAAAAAAAAAAAAAGAAAAGAAAAGAAAGAAAAAGAAGACCAATTCAAATAAAAAAGAAAAGTAATTTCAACAGTTTTTTAAATTTTTTATTATTCGACCTTTTCAAAAAGACCCAAGAACTAATTACAACTAATTATCATAGGAAGAACTAATAACAAAAAAAAAAACATTAACATTTCCTTATTTTTGGGGAAATACAAAACAAAAAAAAACACTATGAGAGTATTTTTAAATCGTACGATTTTTTTCAGGTCTCATGCTTTTTTGCATTATTTTGCTTTTATATTTTAGGAACGTCAAATATTTAAAACAATTTTACAAAAAAAAAAAAAAAAAATAAGCAATTTTGTTTTTATGTAATAAATAGAATTTTGTAGGTGATAAACCCTTGAAACGGAAATTCGAAATTCGTAACAGGATTGCTGAAAAGGCTACAACCAATGTTTCATCTCTACTGAAATAGAAAACAGTGCACTATGGCCTTTTGAATTTTTAATGCTTTACATTTGGTTTAATTAAAACAGAAAATGTTGCATGTAGAAATCTTTAATTAAGACATACTGGCAGACAATTGTTTTCAGTTGTGTATAAGGGAGCTACCTCAAAAATAGAGTCGTGGAGTTTTCATTTGTAGAAACTTCCTTGCACAAATCGACGCTATAGCATAAGTCATTCATCTGCCACTCTTGTATACTAAGGACCTCTAAGCGATCCTGGTGCCAACGCTTTCAGCGAAAAATCTCGTTTATTGGAATTGTTTTTGCATAAAAACAAAATTGCTTACTTTTGTCTGATAATGAAAAATACCACTGCCACTAACTTAAAAAAATGGAATATAACATTGGGTTATTGTGTATTTGTGTTAACTGTTAATGTTTTTCTTAAATGGCAGAGGGATTTGGTAATGGTTTTTTTTTTTTAAAACAAATATAACTGTAAATTCTTCCTATACATCTATTAGTTTTGTGTGGCCATATTTTAAAGCTGCTAGATTAGTATTTTTTAAAACTAAAAGAAAAAAAATTTTGCTTTTAGAATTCAGAATTAAAAAATTAAAATATAAATAAAAAAATATACGAGCGCTTTTCTTCTTAGGTCCACATGTACATAATAAATCTACTTAACGAAAATTTTATTTCTCTCTAACAGAAAATGCTATTATTTTTGATACATGAAAATAAAAATAAAAGTAAATATAAATATAAAGGAAAAAAAATAACATCCCATTTTTTTTTTTTTTTTTTAAATATAAATCGGGTTTTATTAATATAAGATTACAGAAAGAAATTATTTATAAAATGACTAACATCTGTTTTCTTTTTTTCTTTCTCTTTAACACATTAGCCCTGGCTTGCACCAAGTTAACCATCCGTCCCTGAGTAACAAGGTAACGCTGCACGGCCGGACTAACGAACGAACCCGCACATCCGCGCCTGTTCTGGGACTGGATTTCTAGCAAGGTAATTTTATTAATTCACAGCCCGGGATTAACTTAATCAATTAAATTAACAGCAAAGGATTTTTATCATCGGCACGGATTAAAAATACTCAGGTTTTAACCTCATATCAAATTTACAAAACTAAATTCGTGTCGAATAAAAATTGCTTTTAACATTGTAAATATATCGAAAATATTTTTAAAAAAATCAGAGAACGTCAGAAAACGAATATAGTATTTTCGATACATCATTTTTTTAAAAAAAAAAAAAATTAAAATTGTATATATTAGAATCTCTCATGAACTCAATTAATAGTAAGAATGATATTAATTAATTGGTAGTTGACTATTCATGACTTTTCGCTGAGCGAAATTGAAAAGGAAATTCGTTAAAAGGCACCTCAGTATCGTTCAACTCTCTTGATCGAATAATGTTTCTCGCAGCTGAGGTACGATTATAAATCAAAAAGTATTTTTATAATTAAGTCATTTATGAATTGAGACTGGCTAAATTGCCGTGCCGTCCTTTAATTATTAAATTTGGCAGTTAAACAAAAAACATATTACAGTTTATTTAACAAAAAGGCGTTTTAAGGTATTTAATAAATTGCCTTGTGCCTAAAAATTCATTACTTTTTAAAAAAACTAAAAAAAATTAAAAAAATGCTTGTTTAATTTATTTATTTTTTTAAATTGCATTTAATTGATTCATCTTTTTTTTTCGTTTTCATCATACATTTTTAGTATATTTTACATTTTAGCAAGACTAATATTCTAATTTAAAAAAAAGAGTGTGAACAAAAATTTTTTTTTATTTCTTACATTATCGAAAAAAATTTATAAAATGATTTTATTTATATGAAATGATGTTCTCATAGTGTTTTTTTTTCTATTGTATAAGTAGTGTGTACTGCGGTTATTATAAAAGGTTGGTAAGTAAATCTTGTAAAAAAAAAAAACAAGAAAGTGTTAGTTGAGAACTGCAAAGTTTACGATAACTCTGTCCTTGTAAAAATTGTCCGCATGAGGTAAAATTTTGATCGAATTTTAATAAAAAAATTAATGCCACTGTCAGAAAAATTTCGAAATCGAAGCGAAAAATTACTTTAATTTTTATATTATACAATTACAGTATGTCTTAACAAGCAAGTTGTCTCAAGCCCGTTGTTACTTACAATTTTCCTTTCAATTATGTACAGGCAGCTTGAAAAAAAGAGAAAGTCAAAAAAATATTGGGATAATATCTGTAGTCCTTATAAGTTACTTTCAAATTTCCTCCAGATAATTTTTATTAACACTTGAAAATTCTACAATCACATCCACCAAAGTCTAATTTTTCTTAATCTATTGCTTTTGAATCTGGCCACCCATCCTTTTTTTTTTTTATTTGAAAATTTTTATCGAAAATCTTTTTCTCAATCTTCCAAATGCTTGTAAACTTCTTGGCGCTTTTTGTTGGGTTTAATAATCACGATTAAGTTCAAGTCTTAAAGTATATTTTTTTATTTGCTTTACAAATATTTTTTTAAAGCTGCTCTAAAACATGTTTCCTGTTAGCAATGGAGGAAAATTTTCATCGAACATTCGATCAAAATCTTAATAAACGAGACATTTAAACTGGTTAACATCCTTCCATCGTTGGACAGATTTATTTATTTTATTTTGTTGTTTCAGTTTATATATTTTTTAAGGTCAGTATTCGTAATGCAATAATTAATTTAGTTATAGTTGATTTTGCTTGGTTTTCACTGAAAGTGCCTTAAGTCGAACCTCATTGTCTTCCACGGAAAAAGTGCCTGGTTTTAGGTACAAACAATTTTATACTTATTTTCCGCTTTGCGGTTTTTATAATGGCGCTTTGATATCCTGGAAGACCAATTTTTGTTTAAAGTAGTTATTTCTTTACTCAAATTTTTTATACGAACAAACTAAATATTTTTTTGATTGGATTTTTATTTAGAAATTCGTTTGAAGAAATAGCAAAAAAATTTCTTCGTCAATCCTTCGCATCTAATAATCGAATTACTGAATCGAATGAATCACGGTGTGATAAAAAGTTAAGTGCCATGTCTTTAGGATATAAGATATAAAATATCTTTTATATGATTTTTTTTTTTCCCAAAACAATTGTGTAGACCCCATTTTGCTTACCTCATTCTTTAAGTTAGATACCAAAAAAAGCCAAGTTAAAAAATTGCATGGTACTTAAAAAATAAGTTGAAAATAAGCAGGATTCTTTAAAAAAAAAATAATAATATTGACCACTTCCTTTAGTCTTCCAGAAAAAATAATCGGGGAAAATGTACTTAGCTTTCATGTTTATTCAAAAGGAATCTTCTTTTTTTAAATCAGATTTACGTGGCAGCAAAAACCGTCCGAAAAAATTTTATTAAAAGAAGTATCTTTATCTTTTCTTTTCTGCGCCTTCAAAAAAGAGGCCTTATTTTCTTATCTAAAATATATTTTAACTTTTGTTGTTGTGCAATTGTTGTAAATTTGTCACTGAGTAATAAGAGTTGTATTCTTATATTGCGATATTAAAAACTTTTTCTGAGAAAATAAATTAATAAAAGAAACTGAATGTTAGAAGTTTATTTAAGTTGAATGTAATAAGGATATATAGAATAAATGTTCTTTTTTTTATTCAAGAAAATTATATGAGAGATTTGATTGAAAATGTAATGCTTTTCTTGCAATATTATAATGAGTTGAATCTGAATTTTTGATTGCTTTATTTTTAAGTCCCTTAATGATATCCTGCGTTTACAGTTGAACAAATAAAAATCAACGATATAGTCCGTAAATACGACAAAATGGATGTTATGGCGGTTTGCCGCATGATCCTCCCTCCGCCTAGTTTGAAAGACACGACAAAAATAACGGCGGCAACGATCGTGTCATCAGATAAGTAACTAAAACAAATAAATATGGCATGGGGAAATAAGATATCGTAGTAAATACTACTCGATTTTATCTAAAAAACTTGAAACATTCTAATTATAAAAACTGTTGTAATTTAATCTCGTGAATGCTGAGGTATTTAAGTGAACAATGTTTAATTTTCGCGTTGCTGTAACTTTGAGCGTGTTTATTCTTTTTGAAAACCTGGTACCCAATTACCGGCTTCGAGAAGAAGCGAAATAATGTCGGGAGTTATGCTTAATCCCGTTTCGTTTACCTTATTATGCATGGCAAGTACAATATTCGCGTCATGCATGTTCGAAATTACGGAAAACAGCACAAAATATGTTTACGATTTAAGCAGGTAAGGTTATAAGCACTTTTTTCCTCCGATCTCAACGTTTTCATCATATATTAACTTTATTTGTTTTAGCTTGGATTCTCACATACATGAAACTAGGTTTTACTTTAATAAGTCTAATGTTATAATGTACTTAAAATTATGCAAGCCCGTGCAGTTGTCTCCCATTATCTGTTCTGATTTAAGTTCCAAGATTTGCATTGTCAAATTGGTCAAATCGTTGGATGTGAAACCATTCATTCCAAATGCAGGCAAAGTTATTGTATTGAATGATATAATCGATAATAATTTACATTTGAAATTAGTAAGTGATTCCCCTTGTCCAATCAGTGGACTCAATTATTCCACAACAATTGATTTCAAATGTACGAACAATGTAAGTAATTTCTTCTCGAGCTCTTTATTTGTGACACAAAGTATTTTGAAAAATTTATTTTTATTTTAGGAAAATACAATTAAATTTTTATTGTATGAAAAGGTGCAATGTAAATTTCACATCCTGTGGTCTACACCTGCAGCTTGCCCGATGGTAGCTTCTGAGGTAGCAGATTCATGTGTATTTGAACATAAAGGACACGTTTTTGATTTTAGATCATTAAGGCAACCAGAATATTATACAGTTCCTTACAAGGATTCAATGTAAATTTATAGAAAGCATAAGAAAAAAAATATTATTGCCCATTTTATGAAACTTGAACTTTTTATTATTTATTTATTTTTTCAGATTTTGGGAAATTAATATTTGTGGTACTGTAAATAAAGGGCATTGTAGAGGAGAAGTCATGGGCTGTCAAATCAATGGAAGCGGTTATGAAAAATCGGTGATTGGAATGGTTCCTTCTGCAAAATTTTTGAAAGAAGAAGATTCATTTAAATTTGTTTATAAAACAGAAGGTATGGATGCTGTAGAAAAGTTGCGGTTTGATTATTGTAAATGCATCTATTGTTTAACCACCATTTGCCTTTCTTTAAATTTTAGATGAGCATAAAATGGAATTAGCTCTGATTTGCGATTATGATGTCATTTTTACGCAACCAAAATCTGCTACTAAAACAAAAGAGTTTAAAAAAAAAAATATTAAGTTCATGATTGAAACTCCACTAGCTTGTGCGCCTGAAAAATTAGTTGATTGTTGGGTAACCCAAAGTAAAGCTAAATATGATGCTTCCAGTTTACGTTTACATGAAAATTGGAAAATTAAAGGTCCATTCAATACAACCTTCCTGTTAAACTTTTGTGGACCACTAGTCAAAGACGCTTTGTGGCCAGGAGGAGAAGCTGCTGCTGGGATCGTATACAATAACGGGAGCATAAAAAATTTAGGCATGCATGTGAAACCTCCAACAGTTGATAGATCTGGGAAACTGGTCTTGGAATACAAAGGGGGTGACCTATGCAATTCCACGAAACGCATCATTACGAAGATTGAAATTTCATGTTCCCAAAATGCTACAGATCTTTACTTCAACAAGTTGGAAGATTGTAAATATTTCTTTGTTATGAGTCATCCTGCTGTTTGTCCTACCAAGGTAAGACCAAGTATTGTTTTTCTTGACTTACAAATTCTTGATTAATCTTATGAATGCACTCTCACAGTCGCTCTCTTCTATCTCCCCCAACTTTTTTTAAATACACCACCATTTTCATAAATCGAAGATAGGAGTCCGGCTTCTATACTTCGAGTTTCGAAAATCGCATCGATAATTCCAATTTTTGTTAAAGGTCCATTTCTTATATTTCTTTTTTTTTTAAATTTTCAGTTTTCAGTATCGTCTGACTGCAAGGTTCAAGAGCCTGTTTATGCCAGATACGTACAGTTGAACCATAAGGATCAATCTATTGTTGTGAATGAAAAATCAAATAGTCGGGATTATAGCTTTAAATTAAATTTATGTTCCTCAAAAACTGGAAAGTGTAATGGGAGTCAAGATGCCAGCATTTGTTTTATTAAAGGAAACAAGGAAATAATTATTGGTAAATTATTTTTTTATGATTTTACAAGAGTTTAAAAACCATATTTGTTTTAATTAATATCTTTTTTTAGGTAAAAGATCTAGTCAAAAATTAATTTATGAAAATGGAAGTTTGTATTTTGATTTAGTTGGAAACGAATGCAGGGAAGGTGTTCCAAGTAAAACACGAATAGAAGTTTTGTGTGATTATAGTGCTTCGAATCATTCTGAACCAAAGTTCCAGTCACAAGATGAAAATTGTAATTTTTATTTTACTTGGACTACAAAGGAAGCATGCCCCCTTCGAAGTACAACGTCTTGCTTTGCAGTCGACCAATCGGAGCATCTCTATGATTTAAGTTCGCTGACTTTGAACGATCGAAATTACCAAACAATAGGTGATGATGCATTATTTTTATTAAACGTTTGCGGGTCATTGTGGTTTGGAAAGAATGAGATGTGCCCTTCCTCTTCTGGCGCTTGCATGAAAAAAGGAGACGAATTTTACGACATCGGCCAAGTCAAGTATCCTCCTCGTGTTTCAAATGAATCTGTTATACTGAAGTACGAAGAAGGTAGTGTATGCAGGGATTCGGCAGCTAGCGAGCATTACAATCATGCTACAATTATTCAGTTTATATGTGATTCTGAAGAGTTGGTAAGACATTCAATCCAGTAAAATTTTTTTATAAATCTATGATGTGTTTACCGATTAGGTTTTCCAGGGTCCGGAATTTGTAAAACACGATCGTTGTGAATATCATTTTATTTGGAGAACTACAAAAGTTTGTCTTAAGAACGAAGTAAAAAGATCCCACGTACTGCCGTTAAACAGTTTAAATTTTACTGGCACTAGATCGACCGATGAGGCTTGCAAAACTTACCATCCCGACTATAAATTTCGGTAAGTAATCGAAATATATAAATTTCAGGAGGTATTATTAGTTTGATAAATTTTGTTGAGAAATTTTTTGTTTTAAGATTCGACTTATCTCGTTTGAGAAATAGAACATACGAAGTAATCGGTGAAGACGGTAGCAAATACAGAATTAGTGTATGCGAGGATTTGGGAAAATTTTGTCCTAATCGATCAGGTAAGCACTGGAAAATCTGGTATTTTATACATTAACAGAGCTAACAGCTAACGAAAGAATAAGTTTTTAAAGAAGCCTGTAACAATTTTGGATCTAAAAAGTACTACACTAAAAGCAACTTAGAATTTTAATCATTGTTTCAGACACAGACACTAATTAAACGAAAACGTGAGAAAAAAATAGCCATTTTATTGTAGAGTTACATACGAATCATCGCTGCATTGTTTTCACAATTTATATTTAAAATTTGCTTTCCAGGTGTTTGTGGGATCACGGGTAGTAAAACTTCTTTAGGATCTGCAAATGATGATTTATTCTACAGAGGCGGTCGTCTTTATCTGAACTATACCGATGGTCATTCTTGCGGTGGGGGTAGAAAACATTTCACAGAAATAAATTTCAGCTGTTGTGCAAGTAAAGATTGTCCGGCAGGACCAAGTGCCGTCAGTAAAGTCTCCGAATGCCAGCACGTAGTAACTTGGAGGACCAGATATGCTTGTGCCATGGTAATCTTCCGTCTGCATCTATGTATTAATTTTTTTATTTTTATTTTATTTTATAATCAATGATTGTTTTTAGTCGGATTGTGCCGTAAATGATACAAATCGGCATCGTCAGATCGATTTATCTGTTTTGAGGAAGACCCAAAGCAATTATAAAATCAATATAAGTGGTGTTCCGGTTTTAATAAACGTTTGCAATTCGTTGGTTGCCGAAAAAGGCTTGTATTGCCCTTCTGAGTCTTCGGCTTGCGTCGTGGCTTCTTCTAAAACAAATTCAATTGTAAGACATTCGGTTGGAATAACTTTATAAAATTTATTTTAGCACTTCTAAACAAAATTTTTATTTTTTAGAATTTAGGGATTAGTCACTTGAAACCGGTGGTAGTGAATGCAGAAACAGTTTCATTAAAGTACTCTCACGGTTCAAATTGTACTAAAGATCCTGGTTACAATTATAGTTCTCAATTTGTGTTCAAATGTAACCACAGCATCGGTGTGGGAGCACCTATTTACGAGCGCATAACTTCAGATTGCGAATATCAGTTTAATTGGGAAACTAGCGTTGTTTGTCCCAATACGACTTTGAACTTTATCGATTCTAATTGTAGTTTAGTCAATCCCTATACGGGGAAAATTTTAGATTTAAATCCTGCTTGGGAAAGCGGACCAATCGAAGTAAGCTCCTGAAGTATTTTATTTAAAATGTTATAGGCTTTAAAAAAACTAAAGGCGGCTTTATTTTATAGGTAAAGAGTAATTCAAAAAAATATTTTGTTAATTTATGTTCAAAAAAATCTCAATGTGATAGTGGTCTTTGCGCTGAGATCGGAGAATCATGGGTTTCTTATGGACAAGTACCCAAAACAGCAATTTTTAGTTTTAATTATAATACAACTACGTTCATTTTGACTGATGGAGCGTCCTGTGATAAAAGTGATAGTAAGTATTCTAAAATTCGAAAAACATTAAGTAGAATAAAAAAGAGTATCTGTGGACCGGGTTCAGCCTGTACATTTATTTTCTTGGCGATTATCAAAAAGTAATTTAAAATTTTTTTATTTTAGAACCTTACCATAGTGAAATTCGGCTTAGATGTACTGAAAACATGGAGGATCCCGAAAATGGATGGTCGGTGATTTCGGTAAGTTTCAATTTTTTACTACTTAAGCATGGGGTAAGCAAGCTCTGAAAGGTAGTGACATCAGGCCGCATTTAAACTCCAAGAATACTGCCAAGCAAATTTGCAATGGGGATCAGATTTTTTCTGTCTGTATGTCACATAGCTTGATCATCCGTATCGTGTCGTCTCGAAGTTAAATTGGCAACCTGTTATAGGATGTGAACACGTGCTTGGCTTTCAGAACTAGCTCAAGGCATCCTAAAAAATTGTCAAAAAATAGGTCCTGACATATTTGAAAGGTAGAAATTGACTTATGAAAAGATGCTTGAAAGACTTGGTAGCTTTTAAGTTTACTATAGTTGTCAATAGCAGTTTAAAAATTTTCCTAACCGCTTGTGAATACCATTATAGCAATTTAATGTAACGAATGCTCAAATATCTTAAGAATCGTGCTTTAGCTAGCAAACAATAATCATCTTAAAGTACAAGAAACATCCGAATCTTCGATTTCCCACATAGGCAAGACTTGTAACTTCTCCATTTTTCTGTAGACTGTCTCGTAAAAAATTTTCGCTTGCAATTATTTCGAAATCCGTTTGAACGTATTTTGAGGGCCATGATATTATTATATGGGTTAAAATTTTCTCCAAGATTGACTGAGCTTACCCATCTTAAGGTTGCTACCAGTGAAAACCAGGGTCAAAATAAATAAGGAAGAAAAAAACTTTCGAAAAATTGACAAAAATTTTATTTTAACATTACTTAACACAAAACGATTTCTCGCACTCGTTTTGAAGTCAATTTTATTAAAACACTCTATTTAACGACTAATCGCATCTACATTCGGTAGCTTACCATTAAGAAACAATTATATTACAATACTATTTACAGTCTTTGAGCAATTTCTTTTGATAAGAATATCAAGTTAATAAATAAGAGAAAGAAATTAAAAATTATAAGTAGAAAGATCAAGCTTAGAATTATTACTTTTTCAAAGCTGCGCCAAATAAAAAATTGAGATTCTTATAAGAAAGATATAATCAGGAACTAAAAAAAATTATGCCAGTATCTTGATTTGGCCATTTCCAATGTTGTTTCCGTTAGGGATGGCGGTGAATGTTTCCATTGTGGTAACTGCAGCTTCTGCCGGAGGGGTAGTCGCTCCAGGTGGCGTTGTAGGCGAATCCAAAGTGTGTATCAGTTCTAATTTATCGTCCAGATATTTCTTTTCTTTTCTACTTCCCCGTCTTTTTAACAAATTTAAATTATTTTTGACTAAACTAGGCGGATGAGGTAAGGCGTATTTCAATTTACCCCAAAACCATGGATCCCCCCATTTCACGTAAGTGTTCATAGATATGTACGCCCTGAGTTCCGGATCCAACTGATCCGTAGGACCCACGTCCCCGTATAATATGACGATCACTCTGGCACGTCCTTCGCTTAAAGCTTGTTTATGAGCTGCACGAAATTCCATCCTCCCCCAAACGCTTTCTAAAAAGTTAGGAGATAAAACAACTAAAGTTCTTCGCGAATCCTCGACGGATCTCGCTATTTGATTTGGTATCCACTCTCCCGCGATCCAATCTCTATAATGTAAACATAACTTAAACGGAGTGTCCCCGGATTCTAATTCCGGCACTAGAGTGTTGATGACGAAGTCTTCGTCTTTGTGACTGTAACTGACGAAGGCGTCGTATAATTTGTCTTTGTCGAGCTCTTGCTCCGTCACCAACCAC
Organism: Liposcelis brunnea; assembly: GCA_023512825.1. Classification (NCBI taxonomy): domain Eukaryota; kingdom Metazoa; phylum Arthropoda; class Insecta; order Psocodea; family Liposcelididae; genus Liposcelis; species Liposcelis brunnea. The sequence continues at coordinate 23,811,292 of CM042067.1, forward strand.
AAGCAGAAGCGGTGGCTATAAAGCCAGACTTTGACTTCCCTCTGGTAACGATAGTAAAGAGCGGCTACGGATCCTATCAGTATCCCGAATGCTGCTACTACTATGCAAGATACGATGACGACCACGGACACGGGGCAGAGGTCAGATACGGAAAGCTTAGACAGAGGCCTTTTATCTGACGTGCACGTCACGTTCGATAAGAAAGGAATCTGAAACGTTAAAATTGTTTTCATTATTTACAAATCAATATTGTCTGACTTACGCTACAGGGAATTGCACCCGAATTATAAACGTACCTGCTTAAATTTGAGCTGTATGAGATTTAAAAGCTCTCTAGTGGAACAATCGCAGACCCACGGATTATTGTGAAGGGTGAGGAAACGGATATCAGTGGAATTGCTGAGGAATTTGATTAGTTCGCTGCTAAATTTCGTAATGTTGTTATTGTCGACGGTTAGGATTTGCAGTTGCGGCGAAAGAAAACCGACGTCGATGCCGGTGATGTTGTTTCTCGATAAGTGAAGATGAGTAACGTTTTCGTAACCGAGGTTCGAGTTTGGTAATTTTCTGATGGCGTTGCCGTCCAAAATGAGTTCGGTATGGTTGGTGTAACTGATTCTAGGCAAACTGCCAGGTATTTCTTGCAAACCTCTGTTCGTACAGTTTACTATTAGTCCCCAGTCGGCTCTACGTAAAAGGCAATCACAACCGTACGGACAAGATTCGTCTTCTAACCGGCACGTTAAATCTCGAGAATCCACGTCTTTAACAAGTTTGCCGCGGAGAAATCCGGGTTGATCGCAAGTTAAATTTCCGGGTTTAAGAGTCACTAAAAGGTTCACTTCGGGTTGTAATTTGTTTTCGAAATAACGGATGAGTTCGTAGGAACGACAATCACAGTTTAAAGGATTTCCTTCGAGTAAAACTCTCACGTTCCGTTTCGAACGTCTCGGAGAGTGAGGCCCGTCCCATTGCCCGACAGCGAGGGCTTCTATACCTTGAAGATTAATCATTGAAATGTTATTATGACGAAGGTCCACCGAAATATCGTCCGGGATGAATTGAATATCTTGAATCTGAAAAAGAGAAATAACATAAAACGTTAAGAGGAGGTCCTTTTATTTTTTGAAAAACGGAAGAATTTTATAAGGTGACATTTTTTTAATTTTCATGAATTTGAAACATGAAATATTTTCTCGGTCGTAAAATCGTGCTTTTAAAACAATATACTTACTACTAGACGCTGAATTTTATTATAGCTGAGATCCAAAGTTCTAATCTTAAGAAGATTGATTCGCCAGTCGTCGAATATATCCCCTATAGAATTATTAGCGAGATAGAGATACTCGAGCTTGGTGCAATGCCGAAAAGGCGATTGGTTTCCGATGATATCGGTATAGGAGAGACCACCTTGCGGGTAACCTTCTTCGTTGATGAAGGATAATAGATTGTGAGATAACTGAGCATGCTTGAGTTGCTCGAGGGGCCCGAAAGCTTCGCTGTCCAGATAATTTAGAAGATTATGTTCCAAATCGAGAGATTCCAACTCGTTAAGCCCTTGGAAGACGTCCCTGGAAACAAAACGATACGTGAGATCTCGAAAAGCGACGACGAGTTCATTTAGAGACGTATGAACCCCGAAAAGCGAGGATTGACATAAACAAACACAAGAATGTGATGCAATAAATAATTCAAAAACAAGATTGAATTTATTCATGAATATTTCATGAGGATCCTACACCGGTTTGATGTTGTTATTATGTCGTCACGACCGGGAAGAGTCACGTCAAAAGTGCAAACCTGAGTTTTGGGTCTTGTCTTCAGGGATAAGAAGAAAAATAAAAAGGATCGATCGTCTTACCTCGATATGTTTTGCAGGCGATTATATCCGAGTCGGAGAAACTGGAGCCGAACCAAATTCTTGAAAACGTAATTCGGCACGTGCTCTAACTGATTGTAGCTCAAATCCAAAGTTTTCAAATAAATCTGATCCCGAAAGAGCTCCTGCGGTATTTCCTTGAGAGAATTCCCTTGAAGGGATATATTTGCCACGGCAGAAGAATTCCAAAAAATATTCTCGGGTATCAATAAAAGGTTATTCCTCATTAAATAAATCTCTTTGAGTTGCGTTAGGTTAGCGAGAAAATAATTAGGCAACGTCAAAGCTCGTTTATTGTCGTATAATCGAATTATTTCCAGTTTCGGAGTCGAAGAGAAAAGCCCTGCAGGAACCGTGGAAAAATCGTTGGCGTAAATGCTTAATTTAACGAGTTTCCCGAGATCTTGAAAAACGTCTACCGGCAAAATCTTGAGGCCGTTGGACGAGATATCTAATTGCTCGAGGCTCGTGAGATCGGAAAAGACGTTCCTGGTTAGATTTTCCAAATGATTCTTCCAAAGATTCAGAAATTTAAGTTTGGTTAAATTGGCAAAGACTCCTTCTTCCAAATGCGTGAGATCGTTGTTGCCCAATTCTAAAACTTCTAATTTCGGTACCGAGTTAAAAAAATTCTTGTGGAGGTGAACGTTGTTTCCTCTCAAATCCAACCAAGTCAGGTTAAACAAACCCTGAAGCAAATCCTCGGGAAGATCCGTTAATCCGTTGCTCGATAGGAGTAATCTGGTGACGTTTCCCAGTCCTACCAAATGCTTCCTTTCTAATGAATTGCTCAGATTTCGATAAGACTGAAACAAGAGCGTGTTCGTGGAATTGACTCCTATCGTTCGCGTTAGTTCGGCGAGGGACATGTGCGGCAAAGGGCACAATCGAAAATTAACGGCCGTCACCGGGCCCACTTTCAAACCGGCGAGTAAATCGTAATCCGTGTAATGCGTCGAATACGTGCATTGAATTTGGATGTATTTATTTGGCATGATGCTGGCGGATAAAACGGATCCTCCGACCGCTGGGCAAAGAAGTTCGTATTCGCCCAAGGAACCTGTGGCGCAGGTGCAATTGTACGGCCCCGGACATTCTATTCCGGGTCTGCAGTCTTTTCCTTTGCAATCCGACGAACTTCGAACGGATCCGAAGGAGAATATGACTAGAAGAAAGGATGGTAGGAGGCACAGCCCTGCTTTGAGGATGTTCATCTCTGCCCAGGGAATCCTCGGTATCTGAAAAATAAAAAGAAAAATTAATATCATAATAAAATCAGTTGTTTGCAATCGAGCTCTTTAAAAAACATAATATGTTGTTTTTTAGGGAAAGCGATTTGCGGGATTGAGATAACTGAAAACAGCTGGAACATTACAGAAGATCACGGCAATTCCTAATGGACAAGAGATGGTAAAAGAAGGAGACTATAAAGTTCGAAACTTTCTTTTGCGGTATGGATTATTTTTCAGTAATCCGAGAATAAGCTCGATAATGAATTATTATCGGACCCGCAATCGGAATCGGTTTCCTTTTTAAGTATTCGATTTATATGACTCGTTGTAGACCGGTATAAACGCAAAGAGGAATCATATTTCAACAGATCGGTAACACGACTCACGATGATATTCGATTCCTATGTCTGTTATCAAAGAGCTTTGCTCAAATAAACGAGCACGTTCCATAATGGTGATAATGGTGGGACGGTTTTCAATTCTCTCGATTTCATCGACCGAAGCAATTCTGGCATTCGGAAATGAGCATTACTATTATAAGGATTACCGTTGCGGAGCCGCATAAAGAAAGTAGAAATGAGCCCTTTTTGCGCAACTCGTCCGTATGAATTTAAAAGAACTTGCTACGCCTTTTTGCAGAGGATTATACTCCCTGGAGGACTTTTACAATTTAGACGCTAGACTAATGATTCGCGCTTTGAAATTTTAAAATTGTAAAATGCAGTTTAACACGAAATCCGGCATTGCGTCTTCATTATAAAAGGAAGAGGAAATACAAGTAAATTAATTGCCGGAGAACCCAGGGCTTGAGAGGAGCAGGATTAAAGGCTTAGCATTTAAAATGAACGATTAACTAATTGTAATTGTAGGATTTAATGCTGCATTATTTTGGAAAAGCCGCAGCGAACCTTTTAAAGCTCCTTTTGCACGTAAAAGAAAAAAAAACGGGGGGAAAAGTAAAGTAAAGGGAAAGAAATACTGCGCTTACTTTTTGTTAAACGAATTCGGAATAAATAAGCAACTAAGAGCAAAAGCTTTCTCGGCTTGTCTCTCACCTTTCTCCCTAACTTTCATCAACTTTGTCAGGAACCGACTTTCCCTTTCCCTCCTTTTCACCTCTTGCGAAATCACCTTTCAAATTAATTTTCGGTTCGGAAATCATTTTCGTCCTCTTTCCCTTTCTCTTACGCTTTTGATTTAGCTTTTTTCGAAAACGGAAAAAAAGCTACGATAAGCATTTTTCGAACGTTGACACTGCCTTAGGGGCATCGTACCCTCTTGGAAGTGCGAAGAAAGAGATAGCCGGAGCTTTACGACTTTAACCGAGGCAATAAACTCGACTAAGATTCGTCGTAAAGATCTTTCCGGCCCTCTTTCTAATAGAAAACGGTAAATACTTGGAAAATCAACCGAGGAAAAAAGCTTCGTACATCATCCGGGGCCCTCGATATTTTTTTTAAAATGAAAAAGAAAAATAAAACGAGGTTTGCATCAGAAAAATAAATTAAAATGCGGTTTAGTCAATATCCGTCAACGTGAATCACGAATTCCCGTGTAAACGTTTACGGTCAACAACATGTTACAATTTTCAGCACAAAAATGTTATAATCTCATGCAAATATTATTACTTTACAGAATGAAAACCGATACCGCGATTGATGATACATCATTTTTAACCGTTTAATTTAAATTTTAATAACCTTTACGCCCCTCCCTTCCTTCTCTTCTTTTCTTTAAAAAAAAATGACTTGCATGGCCGTTTTCATCAAAAATGATTTATGCACCACATGTTTTTATGCTTTTTTCCCCGAGATGGAATTCATCGATGACCGCTTCCGATTTTGAAACGTAATCGACTGCTTTTGGGGGAAAAATTTAATAATTATGGAAATTATGTCAATAAATGACCATCCGTATGTTACGCTCACAAAACGGAAAGAAATATTCCCGGAAGGATTAATCGCTGATGGAATTGCTCAGCAATGGATCACTAAAGAACCTTGTTAATAAATCGATACACGTTAACATGTTTGTTTGATGTTGAAAGCCTTTTACTGCTCCATTTAAATGGATAAAATAAAATAACGGATGATGTAGTTTACGACGAGAACAACGTTATGGTGCAAGTCAGTCACACAGACGAAAAATCTTTGGCTCGCTTACTTATTTGTCCTGCCTCAGAAAGTCTACACCTGATATAATATGTAAGATAGAGGTCAGCAAAGCGACCCGTATCTATAGATGCATGAGCGATCTGATGCCTCTAATCACTTCAATGTTGAAAGTCAGTTTAGACAGGCTCTATTTGTCTATGCAGCGTTAAATCGTACATCGTTTGTTTTTCGTGATGAAAATTTTTCGGCTGGTACCTAAATATTATCACTGGAAATCTGTTAGAAGTAGTTGAAAATCGTTTAAGGAGAAAATGCACCGCTAAACCTTTCATAACCTCGTTATTTTCCTTTTCGGAACGAACGAGGAAATCCATATCACATAGAATAAAGCTTAAAAAGGTTGAAAACGTCATCGAAAAGGGAAAATGCTGGAAGTTTACTAAAACCGACAAAACAACAAAAGATATTTGAGGAAAGCTTATTCCTGCAGTTTTTGAGTGATACGTCCGAATTGCTTAGAGCGTAATAGAAAAGAATCCAGGGAAAGGAATTTTAAAGAAAAATCCTTTGACCCGTCACTCGTACCAAACATCATAAAACAGATAGGACAAAAGGGATAGGTCGGAAGCCTAACTCGGATTCGTGTGCAGCGGACCTTAAAATTCCTCCTTTAACCCCGAAGAAAAAGAAAAACGGAGGATCTGACTTGAAATTTAAGACGGATGGAAAGTTTCAGCGAGAGGTAATCGAATTTGAAGTCGGCGAAGTGTTATTCCGAGTTCCTTAGAATAACAATATGGAGATGAGAAATTAAAATCCTGTCTCGGAGATCGACAACTTGTCTGCGAGGGGGATATAAGGAGAAAATCTCAATCAGAATTTCAAATTCCTTTCCGAACCTCGACTCTGTTTTCACCGCTTTTCACGTCACAGAGACCGCTACAACTTTAATGAATGTGCATCGATAATATAATATACAGTTATTAACCGGGTAAGCTCTTTCGCGTGAAGAGATTTTATTTCGCCAAAGATTTTTTTCTCGTGAAAAGAGGAAGCGATTACTCGCTTAAATAAAATAAAAAAAAAAGGTTGTCAGTTTAAGGGAGATGAAGGGGAAAAAAAGATCCGTTTCACTTTGATGGATTAGCGACAAATAGAAACACCCGGGCATTTTCAAAATAAACAAGAGCACAGAACTAGAAGGCAGAGTCTAACTTAATTTATTTTATGAAAAGTAATTTTGTCGAAAACAATTTATATAACTTGATTCGGAATCTGCAGACGACTCGATGAGGCTGCTCTTGAACCAAGTTAATTGAATTCAGCATTGAGTTTCTTCCTAATTCAATTTCGCACAAAAAAAAAAGGAATGAGAGAGCGAGAGAGAAAAGAAAGAAAAAAAGGTCGTTATTGCTTCCATTATATCGCGTGGCGTCAACATAATGCCGGATTTAGAACCTCCGATGATTTTTACGGTTCCTCGTGTCTATAATCCGAAAAGTGATTTTTCCCCCCCGCTTTTTTTATGCGGCTCATCGGAAAATTCGTTATTAATCGAGCGCAAGCGGGAATTCTCGCCGGTTATTCCCAGAGGTAGAAAAACTTTGACTAAATTAAGTTCCTTTGGAATTTCTGAAATTCGTGTTTACAATTTAATAATCGTAATTCATTTTTTTTCCCTTCGTTCTCTATATGTAATATTAGATGATACTAAAATGATAAAGTGCGTTCGACCAAAATAACTTTGCTTTTACGAATGGGTTCGTCCTTTAACCAATGCGTTATGCTAACGGTGTGCGCGGTCATTTCTCAAGGCTAACTACTATTTTACATTATCTGAGCCTTGTTTCCTGGCTTTAACTATTCATCTTCTGTATAAAGTTCTTATAAATCCGAGATAAAATCAACATCTTTCCTTGTCACACACTCTCCTGCACTTGTTCCATCTGCGTTATTTTCTGTTAATTTACACTTGCTGACTCGGGCCTCGGAAATTTCGAGACGAGGAAACTTTAAAATCGAGGGGTTGCTTAGGTTTTCGAATAATTAATATTTGATTACGAAATTGTTTTAATTTAATTATCCGAGCAGAAAAGTCAAGGCCCCTGCTTCTATTAAGTTATTAAATTTCGTTATTGTTAAGCATGACACGGAGGTTTCGTTCGTGAAGCGACAAAAACTTCCATTTAACAAAAAATAATAATAAAATTTATTTTGTTTAATATTTACTTCCACGTGCGTGACCTGTCGAGATTAAGAAGTACCTTAGATTGAAATGAGCAAGGAAGACTTGACAGATAGGGAGACCTCGAAAAACTCGATTCGAACGATCGGGGAGGGGGTGGGGAGATGGGAAACGAAAGCTAAATCGGACCGAAAGGTGCGGAGCGTCCGCTTTTCATCGAAAAAAATCCCGAAAATTAATGAATATTTTATGCTCGCATTTTCCGATGATCGGCTATCCTGGGCTTCCTTGAAAAATTAAAAAGGGCGCTTTGATATTAACGCGCTTGTTAAAGACGATCCGTTATCTCCAAAATTAATTTCAAAGTTTCATTGCATTGCGTTTGACTATATGACACTTGCTAGCCCTGTTCCTTGCGTGGGCTTCTTATTTGACGTTCGAAAACTTAAACGGAAATCCTGACAAGATCTTCTCGAGATACCGTATCCTAAACCGGCGGTAATGCTAAAAACTTGAGTTGCTAAATCGACTTTATTAACGTAAACGAATCGACCGAGCTCGTTGTTCCGCTGTTAAAAATCCTCGTTTCCGAAACTCGATAAAAATCCGGAACATCGACGTCGGAGTTTTTGTTTTCACGTTGGAAATGAAAACACAACAGCGAAAGGGAAAAAAGGGTGAAAATGTGAAGTAATGGCCCGTGGACCGAGAAGCAGTCTCAACAGGATGTACTCTCTTCAATTTGCATCTCAAAGTGTTCTCCAGTTCAACATGCCATTAGCTTCAATTGTTATGCAAATTACCTCAATCGCCCAACGTAAACTCTTTTTGTCTTTGTTGATTTTCTTGCTGTATTTTTATCGTGTCGAGTCAATTATTCAGTTGAAATTCTAATTATTTCAAAAGCTGACTTGTCCGAAAACTTCGTAACTAAATTTCTAACGAGCTTCGGATTTTCCGCAGACACGTTTTCCATTAAATTATTCATCTCTCACAACGATTCCGTCTTTTTCCATTTATCTCTTTCTCTGTTGAATTCGAAAAGACACGACTCGGGTTTTTTCGGTCGCATCGATGCGAACCCCGAGGCGATTACTACCCACAAACTGAAGGAAAGCGGTTAAGATTGATAGGAACGATATACGAGTCCGAATTTATCTCTTTTGTTATAATTCATACCGTCAAGTCATAATTACCGGAATGAGTATTTTCATGCCGAAATCGAGAGTCCCTCCTCGAATGGGCTCATCAATTATGCTTTAGATTTTGTCTTGTAGCCTCTACCAAGGTTATTCCTCGAGAGTAATACATTTCTTGTTGACAGATCACGCTAAAGGTTTATTACCGGAAATAACATTTTCACACGGAGGTATCCCCTCCTCGTTTTTTCTTTTAAAGAAAAAGCCCACGTGGCGAGTGTTGTCTCCAACGAATAAATCTATATTCCTCACCGGAGTTTCAAACTTAAAATTTTTTACATTATTAATAAGTTTGCTTTGGAGATAGGACTCGGAACTGTTTGGAAAGTAAAACAAAGGGACTTTGCTCGCGATTTAGCATATTTAATTTTCATATTGGATAATCGATCGAGTGTGGCTTTTGATTATAAAATTCAGCTGTAGGATGATGGATGAGATCGAAAGGGATCAGAAAAAAAGCGAACACGGTTTCGAGAGCTCCAGTGAAAAGTAATTAATCTGGAATTATTTAAAAGAATGCTCAGAGATCATCCGGCGGGAACGAGCTAGCCAGTCACTCTTGCGTGATATTACCGAGTCATTGTTTCTGGCCAAACTGTCACGGTTCTTCGTCACCTCTTTTATTGTCAAACCTTGCCACGAGAAACGAAACTTTTGCATTTTTCTTGATTCTTTCATCCAACTCGTTACACAAATAGTATGTGAATTTTAAATCCTTTTGTCATTTGCTTTGAAACATCATATTTATTAACCTTCCGAATTAAGCTATCGAATATTCTGCTGTTGGTAGAATAGTTGTGGTTTGGGCTTTGTACGGCAGTAAGAGATACCTCAGAGCACCCACGGTACAAAATTGATGTATGTACGTTGGATTTGTCGCTTTGCAAGGCCGCTGGAGCTTTATTAAGACGATGGGAAACACCTATTTATTAAACGCTAAAATATATTTCTTTGTCTTGACCTCTGAAAAGTTTCAACCGGAATCGTTGTTAATTTTTTGCGCTAAAATGCATGAATTCGATGGAGTGTTCCTTCCCTCCGTTATCGCTTTGAAATTCCGTGAGCTTGAGATTTCCTTTACTTGGCTCGTCATTCTCGACCTTAACGATTACAATGTCCTAAGATATATTAATTACAAAGAAACAAGGAGGCAAACGATGCCTTTGATGCGAAACTTTGAAATCTTGTTGAAGCCGTATTAACGTCGGAAGCTTTCATAGTCTGCGGAATTAATTTATTAGATAAGGATGATTAGAAAATTTTGCTATAACCGACACCGAAGGGTGGTGAGTCGAGTTCAAAAACGGAAGCTGTTAGTAGTCGTTGTCTTGGCCATCGAATTTAATTTTTGCATGTAGGTGATGTTATTGCGTAATTTTTCGCGGCTTATTTCTAAAGTGAAAACTCGCAAGCCATCTTGAATTTGAATTCGAATCCATTATGCATTCACGTAACGAATTCGTAAAATCGTACGACCAGAATGACGATCATCCGACGATTAGGCTATTATTTATTCAAAGCAGCATCTCCTGTCATTTGTTTTAAGGTTTATTTATGTTCATATTTTGTCCCGTTTATGTAGTCCGCAGCCTAGCAGGACGAACCGCATGACCCTCCTACGTGATCTTTACCGTTTCATTTTTTAAAAAAAAAATTATTCGTACGGCACGAAAGGGGGAACCGAAAAAAAAATCACTCGAGGAAAAGAAAAACACGACGTTTGTTTATTTTGACGAATCGGGCAGAATAAATTTAAATTCTATTAATCTGGGATGATGGGGCAGTTTGAATTATTTTTCAAACAACACGCTCGATGATTCGCCGGAATCCTAAAAACCGAGTCGGTGACGTAGCTCGAATTCCTGCAATTGACAAGCGTGCTTTTATTCCTATTATGTTGCGTGTATCAAGCCTTCTCTGCCGGTACGAAACACGATTTCATACCGAAGTAAGAGCTTGTCGAGTTTCTCTGAAAAGGTTTCCCCCTTTCCTCTCTTTTTTTGCCTCTTAACTTCTATTACACTCGAATGTCACAATTACACTCCCCTCGATAAATGTTTTTTATTTTGCTTTTAACAAATGTTCGATCCTTTAAAGGAACCGAATCCATACCCAAAATCTACATGTCGGATGAATGCAGTAAAATATATTGGAATATTATCTTACTTTTCATGCGAGAGATTATTTCCTCACGCCGCCGTTTCGAACGCCTTCAGCACCATCTCTCCTCCGATTTCTCTGCAATATACAAAAAAAAACATCATTATATTCATGATATTTATATACCAAAGTTTTCAGGGTTTTTTTCTGTTTATTATTTTTTATTGCTGCCGGTCACGGACTGGCAGTTCGAAACGAAATACGATAAGCTGATAGCTCGTGCATTTTTAAAAAAATTAGACAAAGAGCGATTTCAAATTTGAACTCGCTTTGAAATCGCCGAAGTAAAATTTTTGCCACAGGCAGTCGTGGACTAACCGTGAGGTGATGAGGGTCGTAATGGAAAAATTTTATATTCCCGAAACTTTCATCGAAAATCAAATTTTCAGTGTCCGCTGAGGAAGTAATAATGCTCTTGCTGTTAAATTATCTGACACTAGTCCAAGTATGATGTGTCCAGTTCTAAAAATCATCTTTTCTCTACGGTGAACTCTTCTTGTCTTGCATGAATTACGAAATGAAAGGTAAATGTAGGAAAATGGTGTTTCGTTGTCCGACTAGTCCCAGAATAGCGAAATATACGCTGCTTTGAAATCTTTGCTTTTAAGTATCAAATTTTATATAATCGAACGGGGATCAAAACCGGTAAGAAGCAAGAAAAAAAACAAAAGTTTTTAAGAATCCCCGATCGCATCAAATGTATGCAGCTGTAAAGAGTATGCGGTTTATGAAATATGCGCACGTTTGATTTTCTTAATCATCTTATTTTTGTCGAATTCATTTTTTTTGTGGGAATAAATACAGTCCGAATCGAAGTGAGCGTTGTTTTTTTTTATTAGTGGAATAGTTTTATAATGATTGAAGCCTTATTTAATTACCATAAACAGTAACCTTGAACGAAACCGCTCAAATTCTTATTACAACTGAAATCATGTGGTTTTGGTCATACCATAATAGTAGTAACTAACACGCTTCGCCGCATGTATGCTATGCTTCTTTTTTTAATGGGTCCAATCGAAAAAACTATAAGCGAGGAAACTTTTCGAGGTATCTTTCTTGTTTTGTACGTTACCTGTCCGATCGCACTAAAGAGCTAATTTGTAGTTTTGAGGTTAAGACCCGATTCGTGCAAGAGGAGTAATTTTGATTGATTACGATTCGCGTTTTTTCCCCCTTTTTTTCGGGAGGGAAATTCGGATACACCGTCTTGATATTATGATAATGACTAGTTTCAATGGTTAGCTAATAACAGGTTTACACTACCAGTCGTCCTAATTAAAAAGATGTGTTTAAAGGTTCTAACGACAGGATGCGATTAAAAACTCTGATTTTTAATGTTGTGCCAGTGCCCTTCGGGGATCGATAAAAGGCCAAAGGAAATAATTTCCTTTCGTTTTACATGTTTCGACCTCATCTGCATTAGCTTTCGAAAATTGACTCTCGAAGCTCGAAAAATATAGAAGGCGGAGTCCTTGCAACAAATAAATCAACGTAAAAAGCAAGCGTCATTTTCCCCCAAAAATTCTGGTGCCTTGTTTATGCTGCAGAGCGCTGAAATCAGTTGAAATACGAGCAATACTGACTGACAAAATTATCGGTAAAAAGACGCTTTGTTTCTTTAGCCTGGGAAACTAAAGTTTACCCTGTTAAGCCCTTCCACAGATTACATATCGGATGATTTAAAAGCTTTCGGGAAGAACATGTGGATACAGATAATCCATTAGATGGTCGCAGGTGAAGCCGGGAGCGTAAAGGATTCCCTCACGGGGACTCGGGGGAAAAAAACGTGGGGTGGTTTTTTGTGAGTGCGTGTACGCTGCATTTAAGGAAATAACCCTCGAATTTTAAAGAAAAAGAAGCTTTTTTTTCTTCGAACGGATATCGTTGTAAATACTCGGGTTTACTTGTGCAAACTTTAGATAAGGAGAAACCTTTCCCCCCCTTTCGACGATTCCCTTTCCTTTGAACAGGCTTTCGAATCTCCTCAACCGGAAGTGATCTCGAAGGGTTTTAACCTCTTAAATTGACATAACCTAACCTTGACTGCTTTTGGCTTCGGTTTTATCGAGTAGTTTCGATCGATTGCGAAAATTTTAGGAGGCATTATCACCTGGAGCTGGCACATTGACGACTTTTGAATAAAGAGAATGAGGGGGGCTAGAACGTGGGGGTCGGCGAGTCAGGGGGAGGGTTATATACAGTATATATAGAGTGCTTCGTTTTGCTCGAATGTCGTGCGTGCTATGATCGATCGTTTTTCACGCTACGTTTATAACTGAATAATGAAGAGAGCCTATTGACTTCTTTTTTTCCACCGTAAAACTTCAATAGACTTTGCTCTTACGGCTCAATGGCTTGAGCGAATAAAGTCTCGTTTGCCTTGTATTTTTCATTCGTCAAAGCTTAAAGCTACGTAAAAATTTAATAATCGCCAAAAAAGTACAATGTTTAATTTCGGGTTTTTCCCGCTTCATGAATTACAGCTATTTGATGAAATTTGGAGACGATTTGAGAAAAATTTCAAAGAATTTTTCATTTTTCATTATTTATAAAATCATTTCGAAATGCAATAAAAGACACAATAAACAACTGAATCTCGATTTCATAAAGCTGACTTAAAATTCATTTCCACGCGTTTATCCCGTTTATGACCTCTTTTTTTTTCTCTTGCCATAATCACCTTGACTCGACCCTCTGTTCATGCGAACGTCCGTTTCGACAGGATTAATGCTCTTCCAAATATTTATGACGCTGAAATAAAAAAACCCTGGGATAAAAAAAAGAGCGGCGCGGTTCGGTTCGGTTCAAAGATTTCTTCTGCATAGAAATTCAAGTGGAGGAGTTAATTTGGAAAAGTTAAACCAGAAAAATGAAGCGTTTATTTGAATGACAAAAGAGCAGAAAAGAAAATTTATGAGCGGGTTTTCTTTCGGGGCGTTCTTCGTAAACGAGTTTTCAAAAAATGGAGAGGAAATAAAAAATGAGCCGGGTGTCTGTCCTCTTGTCCGAAGGGGTTAAAACTCTAATTTCCTTTTGCCATTTACCGACTTATACGACATCCGTTTTTTCTCCGTTCGGTACGCGATCGATTCCGACAAGAGGACGATATTATTAATCGTTAAACCCGTAGATAGATTCCTTCCCTAAAAAAGCACCCGGGGTCTTTCTTTTTTTAAAAAAAGCAAGTCCGGTTGGAAGTTATAAAAAGAAAGTAAATGGGAGCGGCACGTTCTAAGGGGAACAAAGCGGAAAATTAAAAAAGTTTTCGTATCGCGTGAACCGGGTGAAGATCTTTTCAGTATGTATCTCTCAAGCTTTTCCCCAGACAAAATCATTAATTTATTTACGGACGTGAGGTGGTTTAAAAAGCCGTAGTCCGCGGACCGGAAATTCGACCTTCGATAAATTAAGGGCTCTTTCTCCCCTCCCCCTCCCCTCGTTATTGCATACGAGTTTTTGCAAAAGTAAAGGAACCGCCGAAACAGAACTTGATCCCTTTTCAAAATGTCAAAGTGGGATTAGACAACGCGGGAATTCTAACATGCGGAAAAGGCATGTACACGTTAAACGCGGTAAATCTTCCGAATAATATTTTATAACAACGAAAATGCCTTGACACGGAAAACCCATCGTGTTATGAAAGAGGCAACTATTTCCGTTGTATCAGATGTATTTTCTACTTCATACCAGGCATTTACCGTCAGCCTTTTACACCGTTTACAACCGGATAGGAGATTAATTGGAGGAAATTGAAAAAAGAAAAAAAAAGGTGAACGGGAAAGGAAAAGGAGAAGAACAAGAAACCGGAAATGAAGTTACATTTCCTTTATTAATAAATTTTATCTTTTTTTATTATTATTTTCTTAAAGCTGGGAAAAATGGACCCGAGGCTCGATAAACGAAAATCGAACGAGATGAATCCCCGTTGTAAACTGCTTGGCGGCAAGTTTGAAATCCGTGATTAATTTTGTATCTTGCCTTTCTTGGCAATAATGACTTTTCGATTGTTTTATTGGTTCGGTTCCCAGTTGTCGTTTGACGTTTATTGATTTTCATGTAAACTAAATTTCAACTTCATTCAACTCTTTGATTGGAAATTTTAAAATGGGGATCGCTTGCTTTTGTGCGAATCGAGAAGTATGAGAATGGGAAGTTTTAAAAAGAGGGAAAAAAATTAAATCTGTTTTGCATCGTTCGATCGTTCGTGTTTGCTGCAAAACCTCTCAGCAGTGTCCTATCTCTTACCGATGATAAGTTTTAGCAAAAGTAATCCACCTGTGCCGAAACTCGGCCCAAAGGTTTGCCCATTTAATTTAATTATCTTCCGAACAGCGTTCTATTAATATTTGTTTCGTTTAAAATGCAATTATGCAACGAACCGTCTTCATTAACTACATTATTTCCATTCTAATTGTTTTATTCGGTTTAAAATCCAATTTGATGCAACCGTTCCCGGGTCTCGCCATTCTCACCATGTCCTGAATGATTAGACCAGATTAACGACTCAGCTCAGGAATCTGTTTTATCTGACAAACCTTTCAAATTTAAGAGGTCTTTGCTGCCGCAAACTTATTTTGCTTAAAAGTGGCACGGAACACGAACAAGCTTTTTATCAAAGATACATTTGATGAGCTCGTATCTATAAAATGTGCGCGAAAGCCATGTAAAGCTTTCCCTGAAACTTGGGTAAAGGCACGCGCAATCAGAGCCAAAGCTGGTAAATTGACTCTAAGGTTGAAATTATATAAATGTGTATATAGCGTGCATCGTGCCAGGGTTTTGGAAATGGCAGGCTTAATCTGATTCAATTTACATAGTCGTGCCTTTTACTATGATTTAAATCAGGATTAAATCAATTTTAAGAATTTTCATGGGGGTAAGATTCTCAGAAAACGGAAATATAGAGAATACTGCAGTTTGTCAGCTTGAACCGGAACTTTTAATTGAAAAGGTTACCTCGAATTATGTATGCTTCCACATCCTTCAAAATATAATCGTATTCGGATTAAAAGTTATTTCATCGGCAAAGGCCAGGGAAAAATCGGATGCCGAAACTTAAGACTCTCATTTCTTAACTCGAAACACCGAACGGCTCTCCGCGGTCGGTACCAGGGAGGCCTTCGCATTCAGACGTCCACTCCAAGCTTGGGAAAGGGAAGCCTATAACATTTGTGCTTGAAACCAAGAATCAATCTATGTGATGACCACTCGTTTCCGTTAACAATTCCTTTTCTAGTTTTTCATGCTAAATTCGGATTACCTTACTTCAACCTGTTGAAATAAGAGCATCAATTACCTTCGCTGGCCGAGATCTTTCGAAAACAAAACTAATATCAGTGCCTTTAGCCTGTTCGTACTGATTCGCACTTACTCCCAGCAATGTTTTTCCTTGGACAAGCTCAAAAACTCAAGATAGGTACTACCCTAGATACTTATTTTAAGGGTTAAAGGAGACAGAGCCCAGCCTCTTTCCGTTTTTAGGGTGTCAGCATTAATTTTTAACACATCCAAACCTGCTCAAACCCTAATTAAGCTCGAATAAAAATTATTTCTCCTTCAAATGCTCATCTCGTTTTCTTTTTCGAAAAATTCCGTTAAAAATTTCCTTTTTTATAAAAAAAACGATCCGTCTAAAATTAAAATTAAATCAAATCGCTGAAAAAAATCTTTGAAGTTTTTGAAAGGATTCCCGGGCAAACAAAACAAAAAAAAAATTGGAAAAGGAAACCAAACGACTCGAGAAAAGCTAACTTATTTAAAATAAAAAAAAAAAGAAAAAAAAAAAGGAGAAGCCGAGGAAAGAGAAAAAAGGGATGAGCAACGAGTACAAGGACTAAATTAATGAATGAAAAGCGACAGTTTGGGGAAGAGTGTGAGAAAAGTAATTGAAAAGGTTCTATTGAGGGAAAGGCTCGGGAAGCGAAAGGAAAAAGGTTAACACGTTTTCTCAGAGGAGAGGAGCCGAGGAAAAAACCGTTTAAAACTGTTTGGAAAATTCAAACACTGAACATGACAAATGGGGTTTAGTTCCTCGAGTTTAAAGTAATTTTCAAAAACCGCGGCTACGTGGATTTCTCCGATAATTAAGCCCGGAAATAGTATTTCCAATTTACGATCCATTTATTTCAGTTTTAGGAGATAACGTAATTATTTTGAATAAAACATGTTCCTCTTTAATTAAATTGAGCGTGTTTGCATACGAGGATGACCTCCTCCCTTTTGTTGGCAATAACCCTGACCACTTTGTTTTTGCTTCAGTTTACCATCTCTAAATGACAGGCGACACTTGTTAAGATTGATAACGAGTCGCGTACACGTAAAAGCTGCCGCATCTTAATCTGTTGCATATATCAAAAGCTGCATAATTTCCCGTCTTGTTATGCGCAGCATAGATTCGTTTTTTCTTAACTTGTTCTTTGCTACAGTTTTTCTTTGGCAAGAGGCATTCATTACCGGTTTGAATAATACCGTTTTGTTTGCTTTTTTTTCCTCTTTGAACTTTTTTTTTTGTCTTGCGTATGATTAATGTACTTTTTTTGCTGCTTGCTTATTTATTATTTATTACTTCTTTATTTAATGGAGTTTTCTAACGAATATTTCAAGTTTTTTCTTATTTTTAGTCCGGAACCCTTGCAGCTTTACGCTGTAAGGGAATTTAAAGTTTTGATGCAAGATAAGGAAATCCCATTTACGGATTCCTTAAAGATAAAAACAAGATAAGAAGGAAGGATCGTTTCGATTCTCGAAACACGCTGAAACTTTGCGAACGTTTCAGTTCTCCTCAGTGATCGTCTTTTTCCGTTTGCTCTAAATATGATTCACTGTGAAGACTAATCGTGATAGTGACAAATGGATCGCAAAGAAAATTTACTAAGCTTTACAACCCGCAAACTAATGACTCGAGGCAAATAAATTCATCAGTTTTTAGCTTGAAATTGTTACTTCGCAAAAAAAATTAATTTTTTGGGATTTTCTTCGAATTTATTGTCATTTAATGCTAGATATTTATTTATCTTGTAATCTTAGTGACGCGCTCGACTTAGAAGCTCAGACTTAGCTTTATTTGTGGAATTTTGAAATCGTAGCACATGAATTACGTTACTAAATGATTTTCACCGCGAGAGTTGTTTTAACTCTCGATTGTTTCACTTGATTAAATGTGATTCACATTTGACTTTTCAACCCCGTTTTCTTTTTAAAATACATTTATTCGAACTTTTTGAAAATTTAAGAACTTGTTAGGATCGGGCTCGTTTATAAGACTTGTAAAAATTCTGGCTCATGATTCCTAGTTTACTCCTCTGAGGGGCCTGATTTTCTTAACAGATCCAACAGGCCGATCGAGGTTGTTAAGTCATTAGAAAAAATACTGATAAAAATAAATTGAAAGCTAAACCATTATAATTGACGGTTACTTTTGACGACTGTGTAAAAAGTCTCAACGCTCTTCTTAAAATATAGGATTTATCATGCATAAAAAAGCTGGAATTTTCATCAAGGGTATCCTTGTCAAAAGCAGCGAATAAAATGTTTCCGTAATATTTTCTCATGTTTCTGTAAAACAAATGCAAAGGTTTAATATCATAAAAGCCGACGTGTAAGATTTAAACATTTTGATACGGAAAACTTGTGCCGATGAAAGGAAAGATACTTTGTAGCTAAAGTTATTTCTCGCTAACCGACCGCTGTCTGATCCGTTTTCCTTATGCCTAAATCTTTTCTAAAACGTTAAAATAATCGCATACAGCGTGCTTCGAAACGAACTAAATTTCCTCCACTTCTCACTTTGAAAAAGTTAAATGAGATTTTGACACCATTTGGAAAATTATTGTTAAGGGAAGTAAAGGCGAAGAGAGAATTTTAATTAAGCAAAAAATATGAGCAGAATAGTAAAGATTCCATTTGGTTTTCTTTAAATTAAGAATGAAAAACGCGATATCGACTTTTCTCCACTCAAAACTTCCGAATATTTATAATCCGAGAGGAAGAAAGAACTCGTTAAAACGAAGAGTGCCGCACTTTTAAAAAAACGATCGCAAATGAGAGATAAAAATGTTTACTTATTTTAGGTCATTAACAAGACTGAACTTGTGAGTCGCTTCCTGATAAAAAGGTTAACGCAAGAATTACATTGAAATCGAAAAGCTGTCGTCGAGTTTATGCTTGGAAATGTAAAATAACATTTTTAGGGCCTTTTTCCCTACAACTAAAGGGAATTGACAGGGGAATCGTAATGGTTCATCAGCTCCGCGCTCACCTTTTCAAATCGCTGACCTAATTTATTGCCGGATTCCCTTGAGGGCATCCAGGAATTAAAATACAACTTGTTTTAGCTTGTCTAGCAACGTAGCGATTTGTACTACCACAACTAGGATTATTCTAGTCAAGATCCATCCTATGTCTTATCAATGAAATAATTGTTCATTGACGATTCGGAATTTTCAACGATCGGGCGGCTTTTTTCTTTTGGAAAATCGATGGCAGTAGCCGGGTGAAGAAGATATCGAGAGTGTTCTGAGATTCTTCACCGGGCGATTTAGCACGCGATAGTCTGTCGTAGCTTAGCTAATGGACCGAAACCGAACGACAATTTTATTTAAAACGCTCTAAAACTTAAATTAGTTTTCATGTAGCTGGATCAGAAGATGAGAGAGAAATTCGAATACGGTTTGAAAATGTTTAACCCGACCACTTGATTTCAAATATAAAGCGAACAATTAACTAATTTTTTTGAAGTTAAAAATTTTTGGCTGAAACTTTGTTTTGTGAACGTGCCTCATTAGCATAATTCATAATCTCTCTACACATTCCAGATATTTTTTGGATTATTCTTCATTCTTTACTCTTTACTCTTTTTGGAATCCACAAAAGCAAATAATATCAAGCTGACATTAATAAAGATAGAAAGGATATTCGAGAAAAATTAATCGGAATTTAAAATAAAGAAAATAAGATTTTAAATTGAATTTTTCATAAGGCGCGCTGTTACTTTTTTCTCATTATTATGCTGGCTGACTTTATTTATTTTTCTCGACTCTTGAATTTTTTGGCGAAAATCTGATAGAAGGACAATTTAAAAATTCAAATTCATGTGCTTCAGATATTTTCTATCCCAAAATCTTTTCTTTTTTTTAGATTTACGACAAGCCATGCGTCTTGTCCTGCACACTCTTGCTCAGACTATTAAGTCCCCTCGTCTTGCATGCTAGTTTGTTTTAATGCCAGTTTCACGCCTTCATATTTCAAAAAAAAAAAAAAAAAAAAAAAAGTAACCGAAATAAAATGCGAGCCTTGCGGCTTCGGTAGCAAGATTTATCAATATCAGAATGATATAAATCAGTTAAAATATGCTTCCTATAATGGAAAAGCATAAATTTGATGTCATCGATGCCACGAGTTTTGTGAGATAGAAAAATAACGACACCCGAATTAAAAATGGATGAGATTTAAATAAGCAATCCCGTAGATCATTTTGCTCGAAAGTTTTCCAGGATCAAACGCTAGCTTCTAGGAAAAAACGGAAGGAAAAAAATCCGAGGATAAAATTTCACAAACGAGTACGGGGAGATCGTTGACGCAATTTATAAATGTTAGAGCGCATTTTAATTATCAAAGCAAGCCTTATCTCGGAAAACAGGTTCTGGCTCCGTATCTCTGTGATAGAAGTCATCTTTGGCTTCGGTCCAATCGCATGACATTTTCCTGTCCTCGACTTCGATTTGATAATATTTTCTTTTTTTCCATCCCGATCGCCCCGTGCAATTAGTTTACAATGGGCAGGCAAAAAACTCCATTAACAGCAACATCATCGTAATTTTAATCTTCTTCTTTTTTTTTTTTTGCTTGTTCGGCCAATTACAATTTTGAAACAATAAAATGGGGAATAACAAATTTGGTAAAATCACCTGAAGGGCTTTGGGATCGTTGTCGATCGTTCCGAGGACGGGTCGACCGTGAACAATCGGATACTCGCTCTTTACTGGAACGATCTTCACAAAGGACTCGAGGATTTTTTTTAGCGACAAAGTCGCTGACCCCGGTCTGGCAAACAGTGCGTATCGATGTAGCACAACTACTGTACTCGTTTTGTTCGCATGATCCATTGTATTGGGTTTACAATGGGTTTGTTAAAATTAATCTAAACCGAAATCGATCATGGTCTACGGTCTGCAGATGACTGTACAAAAAAACAGGGAGTCGAATCTTTGATAAATCACCGTGTTTCGGTCGTTTTCTCCCATGGCTTACCGTAAGAAAAAATGGCGTCGAACAGAAATTAGCATTGAATGCCGTAAAAAAGACGCATGAATTGCGTAACTCGATTTAGATCCGGCAAGAATAGTGGGCCCGACTTTCTTTTCTCTTTCTATATGGATGGATATCTTAACTTCCTGTTTTGACGAGGATTCATTCGATTTGGCCGGCCCTGATCCGGAATATTAATGTAAATCCCTTAGAAATCGATCTTCGGCTGAAAGGTTTTTGGAGCGTTATCGTTTAACGAAATGTAGGAACGTTAAATGAAGCATGAAGGTTGCCTACCTGACAATATCAGGTTCAAGGTATACGTAAATCAGGTATAATTAACTCGCTTGGGGCCATCTTCCTCACGTCAAAATGTTTCCTCCGTTTTCTTAAATACATAATTTAAATTTTGTTTCTTCCCCTTCGTTTTTCACTTACTGAATCCCCAATAACAAAAAGCGTGTTGCGTTATTTTCCGTGTCGAGTTTATTTGTTTTAACAGGACGGATGATGTCTTCTAGGGCACAATCAATCTTTTTTTTCTAGAGACATTGGAGCATGATTGTCAGGGGTTGATTATGTCTTTGTCCTTAGGGATTAGGGATTTAATCCCAGGAGCAAAATGAAAATTCTAGAATTTTAATAAATTGTAGCGTTTCTGATGTGTTTTTTTCCTAATTTTTACGCTTCGTTGGCAAGAACGTAATATTTCGTTTCCGACCCAAAGTTTAAGGCTGAGCGAAGAGTATTTGTTAAAGCCACCAATCGTTGACAGTAAAACTTGAAATTTTAACTCTCGTTCCTGATTACAAACATTTCTTTTCGACACTCTTACTCTCGTTCGAGACACACCCATCTATGCAGAGTTTGCTTCAGGTACATTCGTGCCTTTTTTCTTTTCATCTCCGAACAATAGAATAAAAGGTCACTGACTCTAATAAGAGAACCACAGTAGTGGAATAATATACGAATCTAATTTGGGAAAACCAGACCTTTGTGATAGGCAAAGATGCATCCTGTTACAAACAATGTAAAAGGTTAAAAATATCAAAATCCTAGGTACGTGATTTTCTTTATATTTAGAGATTTTGAACGATTTTCAAAGATTTGAATAGACATATTGATTTTCGTTTATTTCTTTTCGATGCACTTTTCAAACAATTTTAGGAATATCTCGCGGCAAAGTAACTACGAATTTTTTCACATTGTTCTCGAGAGCTGATTCTGAAAAACCATCTTACCGGATGCATCATCCAAATTTTATATAGGTAATGTTGAATAAATATTCGAGCATTGTATAACGGTGAAAATATTGCGGATCAACCCCTAGAGAAAACTTGAAACAGCACAACCAAGGTAAACTTCAATTTTCTCAAAATTACTTTTCATTTCAAAATAAAATGTAATAGCTTCGTCATCGAGAAGAAAAACCTGTAATAAACGTTTTTCTCTAAAAAAGAAATTCCAAAAAAAAAAGAGGGAAAAAATAAATAAAGTTAAGGAGCAATGTAATCAGGAATGGGGTATTTTCAGTATGTTTTCCATATTAAAGTATACGCTATCAATAATTTACGATCCGAGCCCTTCGCGAATTCTAAATCAGCAACTCTGAAAACTCTCGGGACCATTTTTGAAATAAAGTTGGACTGCTATTCCCAAAGTTATAGAAGATTAATGTTGTACAGCATATAAAGCCATCTTGAGCTAAATATAAATTATCAACTCCTCGTTAGTATAATAAACAAAAATACGGACGGGAATTCTCTTTGAAAAGTGTCCTTTCTCTTTTTATCAGGAAAAAATGTTTTGCTTTATTATTCAAAACATTACATAACAAAGATTAATACACCGTGCAAAATAAAAGCAAGTCAATCCATCGATTTTAAAAAGGATTTTTTCAATATCCCGCTCCCCGGGTACAGCCGCTTTCGTTATTTTTTCTTTCTTTCAGCTACTTTTGTACTTCGGGAATTAATGTATGTTTTGCTTCCATTTTTTCCCCCGATTCTTTTTTATCGTTGGTAGAATTTAATCGATATTAGCCGAAAGCAAAAAAGCATGAAGCGTACAGGGTAAATATAATTGGGATTTAAGCTGCTTTGATTATTGCTTCGGCGGGGGGATTAAAAAAAGAAAGAAAGAAAATTGTTTTCGGTTAGATAGTGCTTAAGACACGAATTTGAAGTGACAAATAACGAAAAATTTGTATTCTCCTTTGAAGTAAGCTTTAAAAAAATGAAGCTAACCTTCTATTAAACCTAGTATAGTGCAAGCTTTTATTATTCGGACTCCTTTCGACGACTCGTCGGTTCCTTGTCTGATTGTTGTCTGCATCCGTTTTCCTTTTTACCGCGAATGAAAATTTAGACGATTTCGGACACGCCGATTCTTAAGCTCCGGTTCGGGGAACTTAGCCTAAACCTCCTTCAACTCTCGATGGTTTATTTACAGTCCTCTTCAAAGACTAAGTTCGCCAATAGAAAATAAGCTTAATCTAGATGACAGAAGCTCCGGGAGTCTAAAAGGAACGTGAGTGTATTTAGTTCCCCGAAGATAGAAATCATAAGAGTTCACTCGAGCAAACGTAAACGCATGCGACACGGGTATGAAAATCGTATAAAGGTTTGAGCTTAGGGGCCTTGTCTTCTCTGCATTTTACACCTGTCATATTTATTTACATAATCATACGTCAAGATTTTCCTTCTTTCGAACTGTGACAGGCTCCGAGGACCGAATAACTTTTAGATCGCAATGTTAATTTCGGTATCCGATCGAATGACCTTCCGACTTCGTGCATAAAATAAATCTCGTTCAGATTTTGATTAAACGATTCCATTTTCCTTCTCTATTTTTTCCCCCGCTTTCACGTTTGATCAGAGAAATTCCTTGCCAAGCAAAATTTATATCTAAAAACCTCTCCCTTTTGATTTTTATCCTTTCTTCCTCTTTTCGGTTAGCATTCGTTATAGCAGTCGATCATTCAAAACTGTCAATTAAAAAAGGCTTCGAGACAAACAATGGGAACGGTAATTATTTCATAGTTTACAAAACGAGATAAACAATAAATAAATATTGTTGTGTGCTTTGAACACGAAACTCATCTCGGAGAGAGTATAATGAATCAATAGGAGCAAACGCGTCCTTTTGTTTCCACTAAAACTTTCAGATAAAATAAAAGAGTGTATACTCTAGGGTGCAAGTTTAAAGCTTTTGTTCGACGGTTAATGGGCTATCATTAGAGCACGTTTGACTCTAAATAAGACGTTTGGTCGGTATCTTTTAGTTTCATCCAAACTTTGAATTTTACATATCAGCATTACGCAGACATTACGCCGAGTCAGAGCTCTATTATCAGTTAGTGCAACGGCCGTACAGGGGATTTTGATTCGGGCAAAACAAGTAAATCAAAGAAAATTTTCCAAGTCCCCGTAAGCTTTACGTATATTTATTGTGTGCGGTACCAAAAGAGAATAAAAGGCACCCTCTTCATAAGTTTTCACATAATATTCTTGATAATGCAAACAGTATTTAAAGATTTGAACCACAAAACAGTAAATATTAATCAGCACTTGAAAAATTTATTTTTTCTTTTATTAATTTGACTATTTTTCTGTTTTAGGTAAGTTTACAATTATAGTTTTACTTCTACGATGACGATGATGATGAAGATGAAGAGTGCGCAGTAAGTTAAGGTTTTTCTTCCCTCATTAAAAGTTCTCTTCTCCTTAAAAAATCTTAAAGAAATTCAATCGCAAGTCACAATCTTGAGAAACTAAGTTGGCACTTGCCTTTTTTAAATGATCACTCACATTTTGGAATTGCTAAAAATAAAAAATACCTTTTACAAGACTCTTTAACTCTCGCAAGAGCTTTCAGAATAGTTTTAACGAAACGAGTCTTATTTTAGCCTGTCCAGTCCAACAACTGAAATATGATAGAGAGAAAAGGAAAAGAGGACGGCCCAGGTTTATCCTTAAGTTGATAACTTCCTTCTCGTTTTTGTCTGTATCAATTTTTCTCTTTTCTTACGGAAACGGCAATTCTCAATTATCAAAATTCCAGATACGACCACTACCATTCCTTTTAGCTGAGCACTGTCGTGAAAAATCATTTATACAAAGCTCTCGTATTTTTGTTCTTTCGAAAATTGAAGGATTTAAAAATCTATTTTAGCACGCATTTTAATTCATAAAATCTGCACTTTTTCCTTCGCGTCGGAGAAAATTCGAGTTTGTAAGTGCAATAAAGTGATAAGACGACCCGTAAAAAGATGACAATTTGTCTCCTCAGGTTGTTAACAACTTCCATTTTTCAAGACTCAGCAGATCGTGAGAAATTACATTCTCACGATTCTTCTTTGCCTTTTGATAAATTATTTTACGATTCCTTGTTCAACCGTCGACTACCGAGTCTTGATCCCAAGGTCTTTACGATTTCCCCCCCCCCCCCCTTGCTTCGGACAAGTTGATGAAAAATTTTAATTTTTAAATAAGGTGAACACGAGCTCCTGCGTTTTTTTTCCGAGGAAAAAAATCCCATTACAGTTATTTTCCTTGTGTAAATACGAGTCGACAGCCCGAGAAGATAAAATTACCCTACGAATCCATTAATTGAAGACGATGTCATTAAAGTAAAGATTAGAGCGTTTTAGTTTTTAACCTAATCGGTGACCACCTTGAACGACTCTTAATTGTTTTGAAGCCACCGATGACTAACGTCGAGCGCGATTCGGGCTCAATTATCGCTTGTTAAAGCTTTTATTTTTTTGAGGTGATAATATTTACGAATCGTTTGTTTTTTACTTAAAAGTCGAGAGATCTAAAAAGTGACTTTTGCGGTGAAACTTATACTGTATTAATTGCAGTAGTTCAAACTAGAGGGAAGAGAAGATTTTGAATTTCATCTATTGCCGTCGAAATCGTTTGTCTAATTTTTTGGAAAGTATTCATATTCTAGAGAAACAAATTTATCGGCAATTAATTTTTGAATATTTTATCAAAATGCATCGATCGTTGAGTTCCTGTTCCTTTTCCAAAATGTGTATCGGTCATTTTCTATCGCAATCACTTTGTTTAAAGCAATAGTTCTCCCTTTTTTTCACGAAAAAAGGATTAAAGTTAACGGAGAGCAAATCCGTTTGATATAATAATAATAATAATAATAATAATAATAATAAACACCCTGTAGAAAATGAAATCGTCAGAGGCAAAGATGTATATTAATTAGCAGAGGACATTTTCACTGGGGAATTAAGGAAGATCACTTGACAAAGTTTTGTCCCCCATAGTTTTCCGCCCCTTTAATATCGAATCAGTAGGACTCGATTTCTCGCAAAACTAGTTGACAGAACCTCTTGGAATCTATTTCATCTGACGTTGAATAAATAATCAAGCCTTAGGGGTTCACTTTGCGACCCTCTCTCTCTCTTATCGGACCTTTTATTCCCCCTTATTTTTACGAGGACTAAAAACAACGGCGGGGAAAATGTTTCTTCATTGTCGGTTTACCCTTGGGCACGATTAAAGAGTAGATAGACGAGCCCCCGACCACGTTATACCTTTTTCGATCGACAACTTCCAAATTGTTCGGACTTTTATCAGATACCGATTTAATTATTTTAAAGCGAAAATTGTGTAGGTCGGCAACCCGACTTTTCGTGATTTACTCCGCACGATATTAATAAGAAGTATTTAAATGCAAACATGGCCGATTCGAAGAAAAGTCTGTTTCAGGTTCGAGACCGCACCCATTAATATACGAAACATTACTTGAGGAATAAGTACCGGCAGGCGGTAAACGCGTTATAAATTTCGGCCTAAAGCTTAAATATTAGAAAATAAAAGAAATTAGAACGGAAACCGGAATTAGGATAACTTAAACAGCAATGTACAGTATTGTACATTCGCATCCATAGTTATTCCTAACCGCTCTTTATCTCGTTTCTGCACTTTTTTAGTGGAAATCTACGGTTTCTCTTCGACTGAAAAAAATACTCACTCTTTAGAAACGAGAAGGAATATGGGAGGATATCGATAGTAGTAGTAGTAAATCCTTTTTTTATTTCAATAAAAAAATGTTGATCGCACTTAAAACAAATGATTCACGTAATTTAGTGATGTCACACTTTCACAAACATTAAACGAATTATCAAGACGCACTGTAATCCGCCAGCAACGAAACGTTCCATCTCCGGCCCGATCCAAAGGTAAACTAAATGTTTTCCTGTTTCATGTGTATTCTTGGTAACTGGATTCCGTTTAATGAGAAAAGGGACTAACCGTCTCTAAAGTGTCGTAGGATGATGTTGTGTGTAGGATTTTACAACGGTCGTTTTAATAATTTTGAGGCACCAACACGTGATTATTTTCAGTGTCGGATTTACCCAAGGGGCAAAATAATACTGATTCGTACAAAGTTTATCCTTTTCAAAGGATTAATTTCTTGGAATTACAATTATGGAATTAAATTCTTGGCGAAATGGAAGAGAGGCTGTGACCATTTTATTAATGCTTTTGCCGTTGATTTGTAAATTCGATTTTTAAAAGTATATCAATCATTCTGTTTCAGCTTTGTGCAAAATCTACGAATTTGCAAAAGCTTTTTGTATGTTCTTTGCAAATTAAAAATCCCGTTCACCTCTTGCTATAAAAATTAAAATAATTGGATGTGGGCTTGATGCTGCAGTCAAATCACGACTGGCACATTGGAATTTATTTAAAATAAATGTAGCAGTGAATCGACGAAGAAAATCTTTGATCAGGATCTTATTTACCGTCTGACCGCTGTATCGTGATAACCCGTTATTAATGAATTATTTCGTTGAACAGAACTTTTCAACAGCAAAACTTTTGGTTTCTAAATGTTCTTTTTGATCGTTTAGCACCAGCATATCAATCCTTTGGACAACTTGAATTGTTAGAAAATTGACGCTGAAAAAGGGAAAAAATACTTTCAAGTGAAAATTGGACGCTGAAGTTAAAAAGTGGACGCTGAAGCTGATAACTGGAAAGCTAAGACTCCAGCTGGAGTAATGTTTCATGCATATTCGGCATTCTTCGGCCCAAAGAATAGCCGTGAAAAGAGTGATTTCTTTTTAAAAGGCCACGAGCATGTTAATTTTTTTGAGGAGAGCCGTTCGTATATACTATTTACTATATCAAAGATTGAATATTCGTTGTTTATAATGGAGGAAATGTTAAAAAAACCCAAGCCCGATATTTCTATTGAGTGTCGCTTTACTATTTTAAATTGCCTTTATTGAATATCATACGAAAACGCATCGCTGGGTACAATTCTCCTACTTTCCGTCATCTTTTAAAAATAAATGTACAACTTATTTTTAAAAGGGAATATCTGACATCTTTTCCAGAAAAATTAACTGTTAGAACTTATTTTAGCGGGAAACTAACTTGACCAAATTATAAAATATCTTTTTAAAAAAATAATGTTTCTCCGTTGAACTCTTTTAATTTTTTAACTCACAAATGCGAGCACGATTTTTTTTTGGCTTTTTTCGTTTCACAGTATTGTATGGAAATATATGTAAATGATTTTTCGTTAACTATCTTTATCCGGTCGTCTCTTCAAATGTGTCAGTAATGTCTTTCGGTTGACATAGTTTATCCTTTTTGTTTTCGCATCGAGAACACACAAGAAATCCAATTTTGTTTCGTACCTTTCGAGATTGAATTTTTTGAAAATGGAAAAGAAAAGACCCGAACTCGCTTGATTTCACAATTTTTTTCTTTCCCCCTTTTTTTCTTCCTTTTGTCGAAGAAGAAGGCGATTCACGGAATAACATTCTCGATCGGTGAAGGATTAAAAATAACCCTTGACAATGTTTTTGTCGACGTCAAAGAATCGGGGACAATGATATATTACGAAAACAATAGAAAATCGTATCAAAGGTATCGCGGGGAGTTTTTATCCCCATGAGAAATCGATTTTTCCGAGATGAAATCGTACCTTGAATATAAAAAGTGATGCGACACGAGTCGACTCGTCACCACTTTTCTTTAAAAATTCCCAAAGGAGCGAGTGAGTGAAACGTGTCATGTTTTTCGCTTGGGATAAAGGGAACAGTCGAAATAAGAAAACAAAATAAAAAAAAGGAAAGGGAGAAAAAAATCGGGGGTCGTTTTGACGGTGGAAGGAGGCGATTCGAAAATGTATTCAATAGGACGGAATCGCCCTTTTAATCCTCTTTTGGTTTTTCGAAAAGATTGGTTACTCGCAGTTTCATCGGAGTACGAAGGAAAATCGAAGGGGGGTAGAAAAAGGGGTCGAGGAAGGAAAATGGAAGCAAGATACGGTATTTTCAACCCATATATTCGAACGTTTATAAATTCCTATCACGATTAGGCCTTCTTTCCTTCGCATGTTTTTCGATATGATCATCATTAGTTATCCATATTCGACCGGAGAGATGAAAAATCGTTCGACAATGAATTCCTCTTTAGCCCGTCAAAACCTTTCTCGACGATAAGAAAACGAGGGAGCGAGTCGAATTAGGATCGAGACAACGATTTTGAACCGCCCTTGCTAGGACCGGGTTTCAGGTAGGAGAGAGCCTGCATACCAGGTGGTGGAGATCTCGATAAAACAACAAACACACCTGCTGGCTTCTAGACTAAAGAATCTGTAAAAAGTTCAGTCGGCGGATCTTGAAATGTGAATCGTTTTTAACCGCTAAAGGCGGATCTCTTGCAACTTTTGGTGAGTTACCTTTGATCTGGAAAGTAACATGTTTACAAATGGTTCGCCATCGAGTTTTTCGAAAATTGGCTTTGCATATATGTATATTCAAAAGACGAAAGAGTTCGCCAGAGCCTTGGAACCGAACTTTTTAAAAAAGATAGTAAGGCAACTATAAAAAGAGGAAGCCATTCTAGGGATGAAATCTTTTTATCTTTTTCAACTTTTTTCTTATTAAGCGCTTCGTAGGTTTTGATTTTCCGGTTTTTAAAATGATTTTTTCATTTAGCTTTCATATATCGGTCTCTTATATTTCTGCATCTATCTTCAACTTGAAGAGAATTATACTGATGAAAGGAAAGTAAGTGAGGAAAAGATCGCCTGGCGAGCTGTAATAGTTTCCTTTTGTTTGAAAACTTTCACAGTTTTTGATTTTTGAATAACTAGATGAGTAATTTATCTTCCTCGATTCATATGAATCGCAAAAAGGACCTAGTCATTTTAATTCGTTGAGCGATTGCATTAAAGTTGCTTAGTACCCAAAATGCTTCCATGCTCGAATCGATGAAACTACTACTAACCGATAGGAAAGAATTAATAATGTAAAATGGATCGCTGAAAACATGATCCGAGAGTGAAAAATGAAAA
This sequence comes from Liposcelis brunnea, assembly GCA_023512825.1. NCBI lineage: Eukaryota > Metazoa > Arthropoda > Insecta > Psocodea > Liposcelididae > Liposcelis > Liposcelis brunnea. The sequence goes on from CM042067.1 coordinate 23,841,648, forward strand.
TCCACTAGAAAAAAATGGGATGGGAAAACGGATCCGTAAAAAATAAAAAAGGAAAAGGATGAATATACACGCGGGTGTTCCAGATATGGCAAACGTTATAAAATTGGAGATAGGAAAATTTACACATGTGCCCGAACGATCGTTTTTAACGGATATAAAAAAAAAGGGAAACGATTTACTGGGCTCGTCTGTTTCTGTATCTAAGGGAAAAGGATTTATCTATGGCTATTCGTCTAGATGGTAAAGTAGAGGCGACACCTGAAGAATGCGAGATGAGCCCTCATTCAAGCATTAAATCGTGACAACGCAAACTCCTGCATATTATCCCGAACTAAGATTACGGTGTTATCAGTAAAATATGAGCATTTTGTTTCTCGCTTATCCCGTCCGAAGGCATTGTTCTTCCCAAACCGACCTTTCAAATTAGATTTCAGTTCATTTTCAACTCGAATTCAATCCTTTTAATGCAAAAACAAGAGGAAATTCGTTTTTGTTTTCGATAAACAACAACAAATGAAATTTTACCTCAAGGATACTTTTTGTCCTTTGCAGTTTCCCATTCGAACGATTGGAAATCTTTTATTTAGGAGAAAGAAAAAAAGGGAACCGATCCGATTTACGTCGCTTTAGTGAATTCCTCAGAGGTAAATTTTTATTTCGTGCCGCGAATCAAGACTTCGCACCTCCTGCCGGGTTTATTGTTCAGGATTAAAAAAGCAAAGAGAAAATTTTAATACAGCCGCCGAGAATTTTTTTATTTTCACGTAAAGAGAGGAAAAGCATTTTTTTTCCGGCCAGAAAACGTGAAAATAGGGTACACCTGATGTTTTTTATAATCCGGAACTGGAAAATAATGACGGTGTTTCAAAATCGCACAGAATTTCGAGAAAAGAGAATAAAAAAATGTATTTTTTCAAAATTTCTATTCTTTGTTAGAAGATTCGAAAGAAAATTTGTTGCTTCCAAAGAAAATCCATGAGCTTTATTCCTTTTTTTTCCCAGGAAAACTTGTAGTTTTTTTAAAATAAATCTGCTGTGAAATGAACCTATTTGAAAATGATGGGGTGTACAGAGAAACAAACGTAAAAATGACTGCTTTTCCATCCCCCAAGACTATGAATGTAGAAAGAAATATTTTTACAAATTCGAAATTAAGTTTCAATGCCATTTTGTTATTGAATTGTTTTGTTAAACCTCTTACGTATACTAGCCGCGTAAAGAAATTTTATGAAATGCTTTTAAATTTTTAATTACGTTATTTAAAAAAAGCGAAGATAAGAACAGAAAAGCCTTAAGCCATTTAAACGGGGATAAATAAATAAATATCCACAAAAAATCCTGTCCTTATGTTAGTCCGACCGTGGTCCGATCGTACCTCGAGGGAGTAAAATGGAAATTTTCAGGAAGATAACGGTTTTCCCCTGATTAAATAACTCGATATTTTTAAAGAAGGATGAAAAAAAAAATTTACAATTAAACGGATAAATAAGCTGTTAACGTTTTTCACGGCCCGAGGGCTAATCCACGGGAATTTACTACTTAACGTTGGGTTTTATGCAACAAATTAAAATTCCGAACTGTTTTTTATAATAAAAACCCAACCTCGAAATATTATGAGTAGCGCCTATAAACAATAAAATCCCCAAACACGGAAAAAAAATCGGGTATGGACTAAAACTCTTGGTTCGATTTGATTTTGACATTTGAGTCTTTAGAGGGTTCGATAAATGCAGCATCAACTTTATCGTTGGAATATTAAATTGAGTCGTACACGCAACCCTTCTAGACAAGCTTTTCGATAAAATAGCCCCAAAGGAATAAATTTGTAAGGTGAAAATTTTGGGCGGCCAGGAAAAATGAAACCTTGTATATCGGTCGTCAGCCTTCGGGCTAGCGTTTGTTCGGCCGACCCGAGAAAAAATAAAGGGTAAAAAAGGAGAAAAAAGGTCGCCGATAACAGATTTCCAGTGAACTTAACCGAAACAGAAGCAACTCATTAGGGTGGATGTAATCGTAGGATACTCGATCATCCCCGCAAGCAACTCTCGTTCCATCTAACACGTAATTGCGTAATCGAGCAGACTTAGTCTAGTTTAAACGTAGCTCTCCTCATATATTTCATCCTCTTTTCTCTTCTGGGCGACATCAAAAGTGTAGAAAAAAGTTTGAGTTTAGATCACGTTGCGTGGCTATTCTCCTCAAAAATATGGGTCGTTTCGAACCGGAAAGGCTGTTCTCTAAATTAAAGGGAAGGGTCGAAAAAGAAAACCTCAGAACCGGGCTTTTCGACGCTGTATCGAAATACGTTGCCTTGCCCCGTTTAATCCCTGCTAACTTGGTAAATCTTTTCCCTTTTTCACCATTTTCGAAAGCTTGGCTTTTACCTTTTCCTAGAAATCCCTTTCATCAATTACGACTAAACAAGCGATCCGGCAAGATTTTAGCGAACGAACCTTTTTAACAAGGAAAAAAAAAGAAAAAAAGAAATCGATTTATAAATGTGAATGTTTTGAGCGGTCTGTTATCCGACAGCACGACAAAAAAGGGAAGAGATTTAACGTTTTCGAGCAGGTAAAACGTGTTTGAAAGTCATGTGTGTCAAGTAACAAGGTAAATTAGAAGAGATTGAACGATAACGACATAAACGTGTCGAGATAACGCGCTCCTACAGTTAATTGCGAAGACTTTGTCTGCTTCGCAGACAGAACCCCGTTTAGCTCTTTTACCATAATTTGATGAACGATGTTGAAAATGGAAAAGGAAAAGCGTTTGCTCCTTCGGATCTATTCCTCTTAAGTTTAAGACGCAGATTGTTTCAAGTGTGTTCGAACTGAAAAGTAAACAAGATTTTAAAAATCAGATTTTGCATCTCGGCTTTTAACCTTGTTTGTGCAGATGAAATCTGGCGTTCGAAGTCAAAAGGCTGGAAAGAACCTTTGCTCTCGGCCAGTAGCTTGATCTTAATCGAGACTGAAGAAGGTTCTTGATTAATTTCAAACTCTCACCCGAATCTTGTTTTTCGTAGCTTAAAGAGTTAAAAAATTAAGAAGTAAACTTGAACACGGGAAAAACTGACAAAGAAATAAAAATTTTAGTTTAGGAACCGACCTTAAAAAACATTTCAGACTGCAGATGCGGCACCAAAAACATTTTCACCGTATTTTTCTTAAAAAAAACATGTTTATGATGAATCTTTTTCCTCGAAAATTTTTTTGAAGTAATCCATCGACTGACGTTAACAGCCACAGCTTCCCCTTCCTCTCCCTTTTTTAGAGACAAGTTTCGAATGAAAACGCTGAGCGACAAGTCAGTTCGACGAGAAATTTATGTTTTTCGGAAACTTTTTAATTTCTACAAACTTTTTTCTTCTCTCCTCCTTGTCCCGTCGACATTTTAATTAATATAAACTTTTTCTCTATGCCCGTTGTATTGCTGATTTATTCATTTTGGGTAAAAGAAAAACCTTTTTTTTTATTATTCCGAAATCGGGGGTAGAAAAAGCGGTACGGTCTATTCTCTTTAAAATGAAAAGTTGTATACTTCATTATCACATAACTCCTGGGGAGCAAAAAGTAAAGAAGAAAAAAAAGTTTGTGAAGAGTACGTAATCGGATTAAGAGGAAGCTAGCTTCATCGGAAAACTTTGAAGCGGGAGGGGATGACTCTAATTTGGGGAAGTTTATGCACAACGTCATCTCTTGTTTAATGCCGCAGTATTGAATATTTCCCCGTGCGGAGAAAATGGACATTAAAACTTTTTTGGAAACTTCCTTCCTAGAGTGTAAAAGAAAGTTTTCACGGGACAAGAGACAAGCAAAAGTCTTCCTTTTTTAGTTTATTTTCCAGCTGATAGATTTTGTGTTTTGCATTTTAGACCGTTCTCAATAATATTTTAAATGGCCTAAAAAGTCATGACCAACGAGAAATTTTAACTGTCATTTTCGGGGTCCATCAAAACGGTTAAAACTTTTACAATTGAATTAGGTAAATCATTTGCTGAAAATCAAAGGTAAATTAACGATGGTGATAGAATGAAATAAAATGTAATGACATCATCGATCGGTACAAAACCCAGAATCGTCATTAGAGCTCGTCACGATTTTCGAGACGTCATAGCCGATCAGGTTTTTACACCGTGTCTAGGGCAAGTTCGCAATTCTTGAATCGCCACCGGGTGTTTTCGAGGCTGCATATCCCATATCCCATCTCTTTTAACTAAATCTACTTCTTCATATTCGTATAAGATTTTGGGTTATCCAAAGCAATAACTGCATCCAAAATTCATCCGAACTAAAATTTGTGCTTCCTATATTGTTTTCTTTGATAGCATCTTTGGATCGATCGTATTCGAACATTTAATATTGCAAAACATTGGGAAAGAGTTTTCTCGAATATTGGTAATCTAAAGAATAAAGCTAACTTAATCAATTTTCCATTAGGACTATGTTTAATGATCTTAGGTTTAGTTTAATAGTGATTGCTCAACTTAAAAAACTATTGCATTGATCAGGGGCGAAATGCAATGATTAAAAAGTTTTTCCTCAAATCAGATATCAATGTTAATCTTGGCGAGCTATGTAAAGCTAAAGCACGAACCGGCCGTATTTCTCATCACCTTGTTTAAACATTTCTTGTAATCTCTTACTAAAAATGATATTCGATCAAATTCGTGAAAAAGTGGTGTATATTCTGCAGGGAACTTTCTTTGAAAAAAATCTCTCACTTGAATTATGTCACGGCCGCATACTCGGGGATTCCTAATCTTGTTGATTAATAAACATGTGAATATTTCGTGGTCTGTCAAATGGCTGCGTGATATTCGCGACAGGCCGATCCGTTATGCCTGTGGCCAAGACGCGTCCTCTTCTCTCGTCAAGATTGCGAGTAATTAAGTAGCATGACAGTGCTATATGTCTTCCGTTTCCTAACCGATGTTTCGTCATTATTTATTTAATACGTTTTTAAAGAGCTCAAAACATTCTTTTTATACGTTTAAAAGAAGTTTAGGGTTCTCGTTGAAAGCCGTAAAAATAGTTAAACAACGTAGAGCATGAGCTGCGTCAGATGCAGCAACGACAAAATAAACCATTTTTTTTTGTGCGGTTTTGGGACGCTCGGCCAAGTCGCACGAGGAAATAAGTTTTATTTCCTTTCTCGGTCTCGTTTTTTCCCTTCCTAATGGAAACCTTTTACGGTACTGCTTTCAACAGTAATGTAGGTTGTCGAGGAATGACGAACGCACTGTACATAGAGAGCGAACGAGGAGATAATCTCATTAACAATTCCTTGTACAAATTGCAATCATCTCCGGGCTATTTTTCACTGTCAGAAACGTGTGTTCGTTGTTCGTCTGGATGGTTTCATTTCTAATTTGAACAGGTTGTTGCCTATAGAGAGACAGATGTTGAAAACTCTCCTTTTCCCCTTTAAATTCTTTTTTCGTCCGGTCATTTTTCCGTAACTTTAAACGATGAAAACCGTAACAATACTTTTAAATGGAAAAACTTGGGCGAGCGAAATAAAATTTAATGCCTCGGGTAAACATTCAAGAAGAATATATAAATCCTTTTTTTCGGTATTATTTTCCGATCGAACCCGACAAATGAAAGGTTTCGATTTTGCAGTTACGTCTTCCGCACAGATTGATGCATCCCGACAACAAAGACATAACAAAACGCGACCATTTAAAAAAAAAAAAAAAAAAAAAAACACGATCGATGTCTTTTTTAGAAAAAAATAAGTTTCCCCTGTAAAATATTCTTTGAGAAAAAAAAAGCCGGAGAGAGGAAAATATGTATTCCGATAAGAATTGTGTTGCCTCCGGGTCAGAATAATGTTTTATCCTCGTGCTTAGGTCCTTTTTTTCGTTAAAGAATGGGTTTTTGCCTTTCCGACTGAGATTCCTTTCTTATTGAGCTTTGTGATTTATTCATCGCATGATGAAAACCATTCGCATTTCGTTTTTTCACAGTTTTTCCTACTGTTTTGTTATCATTCGTTTCCAGTCATGGAGATTTCGTAAAAAAAGAAACAAGAAATATGCAAAGCTCCGGAAAAAAGTTGCTTATAGCGGGATAGCCAATTTTTACGCTTTCCTTTTCGGTATGAATATAAGTTTATTATTTATTAACAGGAGAAAGAGTTAAAAACGTTTTAGTGAATTCATTTCGGTTTCAGATAAGTTCGTCGACGTATTCTCGACGATCAAAGACGTGATTTCCCCGTGGAATACACCCAAAAAATGCGACAGTTTGACAAACGATAGTGACCCTTTTAAAATTTAAATTCGGCGTAAAGTTTTACCAGTAAAATATATTTTCTTTATAAAGTTTTACTCTTGAAGGAAATAACCGCTATAATCATAACGGCGACTGACAATCACCATGCAAGTTTTAAATAGCGAATAGTCTTAGTATTTGTAAAGTAAAACGATTGCTGCCGTTGTTCCGCGTTGTGCTAGGTCTCAATATTTTAAGCTGTAACGATCCCTAAAGACATAAGGATTTTGAGTGCTTGGCTTAGCATCTCAAGCAGAAATCTAATAAAATAGTAAAGTCGCTATTATTTTAATCGTTATTTTTTTTTTTTTTTTTTTTTTTTTTTTGTAAAGACAGTAACAAGATTGAACGGTTTCAAGGAAGATTGTTAACACCTTGCGTATATGTTTTCTCGTTTTTTCTTGCATCTAAATCTAAATCGATCTGAAGATGCCTGCATCCCGACTAAAAGTTCTCTAAACCGATTGAAAACGTGATAAACTGCAGACAGACACGTAAATGCTGCAACAGTCTAAGCAGTAGATTTTATTTGAGATGTATTCCCTGACGAAAATGGAATGTTCAGTACATGTTAACGAAACATTTGCTTGGTGTTCAATTCATGTACAATAAAGTTCAGCCAAACACTTTTATAGTGTTCCATGAGTGTTCATGAATGCCCACTAAGAGTTCAATTTTTTCTTTTCTTATTTTCAAGTGTTCGAGAAGTGTTCATTCAACATTTTTCAAACACAACAAAATCCTAAGAGTGTTCTGAGACTGTAGATTGAAACAAAAAAGTGTTCGTTGAGTGTTCGTTTTTTTTTCAATGTAAGGTAGTGTTCGATGGGTGTTAAAATTTTTTTCCATGTAAAAAGTGTGAAAAAAATGTTAAATGCACAATCGTACCTTAATTCATTGTTTTTGTAAGATGCCCTTTAACAAGAAGCCATTTTGGCACCCCATTAGCTGACCTACTTTTTGCCTGCAGGTAATTAATATTAAGAATGCAGAGCTGATGAGATTGGTATGTACTGTAACTTGTACTCTACGTATGAGTCAAAAAATCTGATCGTAACAGGAAAACAATTCGAAGTATTTTATGAAATTAATCCAAATAATTTAAAAAAAATTTAGATCCTATAATTCATCATTTTTTTTCCCCATGTAAAATCGGGTGATAGTGACAGGTAGTTGTCGTTCCATTTTGCACATCATATACCTTAATACCATAAGCCCCAGATACAACTCAGAAAAATCCTTGCAACTACCTAGATTCGAACCCTAAACCTTCGACACGAACCATTGCCACAACAATTCCAACCTCTTTGCCAACCACGCCAAAGACTCAACCGTTCAAGAACATGATATTTCGTCTACATAATGTCTATGGTTAACAAAAGCAAGCCGATACTTTTGAAGTTCAAAAAAGGTCTTATCAACAAAAAAGCAGCGTAGTATCAGATAGAACAATAAAAGAACAATTCATTCAATAGTAATCATAAATAACAATTCTGCCCAAAGCAAATGTACAGCAAATGTTCGCCGCACATTTTTCTTTGTAAAGCAGAGTGTTTTGTAAATGTTTTCCAAACAGCAGTTTATAAGCGTTTTTGCAATGTTCAACAAATTTACAAAAACATTTTTCTGTTAAAAATCCTAAATGTTCATTCGTGTTTAAAAAGTGTTCAATCACTTTTAATCTGTTCACTAAATGTGCATCAAACACCTTACTGTTTAAATGTCGCATAATGTTCTCTGATTGTTTTTTAAACACTATGACTTTTGTATACATTGAATGTACAAAAGTGTTCTTTTTCTGTTAAAAAATTCTAAATGTTCATTCGTGTTTGAAAACTGTTCAGTTACGTTCAAATTTAAGTGTTCACTTAATGTGCATCAAACGCCTTATTATTTCAAAGTCGCATAATGTTCTCTGAATGTTTTTCAAACACTGTGTCCTTTGTACGTTGAATGTACAAAAGTGTTCTTTTAGCGTAAAAATTTTGAAGTTGTTCAGACAATGTTCAATTCTACGCAAATTACACACTCTTCAGTGTTTTGCAAATGTTTATTTAACATATAACGAACACTTCTGGATTTATCTTGAACATTCAATTTTCGTCAGGGTTAAATACGAAGTGGGCGATTTTCCGTGTTAATCTTTGAAAAGAGGATTTTAAGAGACCGTTCAAGTTTTCTTTCGGCCCCTCGACACTTTCCGTTGGGAATCTCTACATTCTAATTTTAAAAAAAGCAGCAGAGCCCCATAAATTTTGATTACGCCAATCGCCCTTTTCGATTCCCTCCCCGAACCTGAAAACGTTTCGAATTACGAGAAATGGAAACGCGAACAATGTAATGTTGTACATCAAATCCAGACTTATATTACTCACTTGATTTATATCCTTTGATATTTTTAAACTTTGCCCTAAATGTATTCACCTTGGATTTATCCTTCTTGTTAACCGGCTATTAAATAAGCAAACATTCGTTAATGAGTTTCGTAAATGATTTCCAGTCTGAAACCTGTCAAGTCGAACACTTCCAAAATTAATCGTTGTTAAAATTTTATGAATTCATAAAGATCCTCCTCGGCGGGGCCCCGGAGGGCCTCGTCTTTGTACTCGTCTCTTGTGCTCGCTTTAAAATTGCGTATAAATCGTTCTAACCCGAGGTCTAACGGTGCAATTCGACCTTCCGACGAAACTAGTATTTCCGGGGGGGAAGGGGGGGTCGGTGCACGATTCTGGCTGTTGCTTCGAGCCGATAATCTCGATAACAGGACTAGCTTTATGATTGTAGAGAACGAAAATCCGAATTCCGGCCGATTTTAAAAAGAAACCTTTCGTCCGTACAGGTAAAATAAAACAGAAGGATAGACGGGGACGAAACCGAATTCTAAGCGAGGGGTCTGACAATTCTCATCAATCATCATTGGAGAAACAATTCCTCGGCTATATCTTTTTGGGTGTTCCGTCCAAATTCGATTTTCCGACGTTTCGACGTTTAAAGTGAAAGGTTTCCAGCATCGGATCTAGCCCCGTCCTTTTTTATATTTATTTAAAGTAGGAAAGGTTCGCGTTTGGCTTTGGTGAAATCAAATTTTAAAAACCAGCCTGCTAAATTTAGTTAAAACCGGAAAAATCGGTAATGCTCGAACGGCGTTTCCTCTTGGGTTAACCTTCGTCGACGTGAAAAACTCGCTTTTCCTTTAACGGTGTTGTCGAATCGGAATCGATCACGATTTCACTCGATTGCCTTTCGACACGCACATAAAAATAACAACGAAAATGTATATATATGTTTTTCTTTTCTTTTCAGGAAGAGAATTGTGAAAGAATTTTGGAATGGCAATCAGCCGCTGCTTGCTACACTTCGCAAGATCGATCTCATAGTAATTATGCCTACAAACTTAGGACTATACGTAAGTCGAGCTAAAATTTGGTATTTGGAAGGGAAAGAGTCAATTCGGTCAATCTCTTTCCCTGGCTGCGTAGGCTTAAGATTTTTATTACGTTTAAACTGTAATTTTATCTTTTAATTACGGTATACTGTACTATGTGAGCACAAATATTTTAAAAAAAAAGTCCTAGCTTTTATTATTTATTTATTTATTTATTATTTTTTTTTAGTTATGTCCACAATTAGTGGGATCCTTATTTTACTTATGTGTGGAATTCTTTGCGTACGATACGCCAAGAAAAACGACATAAATTTGAATGTGGCATATAATTCTTGGAGAAGCAGAAGTTACTCCGATTCCAGTGACGTCGTTTACACTAGAGTACGTATTCGTTTTCAAATGTTAATAATTATAATTAATTTTGTTAATGCGATTGTAACGGCAAATCACAGTATCCCCATCCAACTGCAAACGCTTTTCTGCAAAAAAAAGAGCTCTAAACTTGCGAGTATAGGTTCGTTGCAGTGTTCTGAGACCGGTATGCGCTGATTGGGCCTCTGTGCACCTTATTGCTTATGGACTGTACATAGATTAGTGTATCTGGAACGCGTTGAGTAAATATGTACAATGTTAAGCTAAAGCTGGGTTTAACTGTATTTATGGTTGTTGTTTCTTGAAATTTGATTGACAACGATAAAGGTACTTCGCTCGTGTTTACATCTAACTTTTTACAACTTACTCGCCAGCAAGTTGTTTGAACGTAAGCTAATTGACTAAAGCGAGCAAATCACTACCTTCTGTAAAATCTGTAAAATCTTTTACCGAGCGATAGTATATGATTATGGTTGTTCACGTAGACCGTAAAACAAGAAAATAGACGGTCGAAAAATTTTTTTCACAGGTAGGCTCTTGAAATCTGGTTAAATCAACCATAAAACAAGGGAAAAAAAAACTTTTTCTAAGTTTTGGATGAACATTCGTAATTTAATTTTAGGTTTTTGCAGTTTTGTTTTATTTTATGTTATACACCTGACATTTTGGTTTTATTTATACACCTCTTTTTTGTTGGATTTTCTCATATCTAATTAGGATTTATTTATGTCCATATTATAGGAAAATGAACTTGTGCGGCTAAAAGGCCTGTGATTGTTATGGGTTGATTCGGAAAATGCAGAAGTAGGCGTGTCGTCTTCATGAACACAGTTTGACTGTTCTATTTTTGTTTTTGTAAAAAAATTTATTTTCTACGGTTCGTATTTTTTTTGAAAAATTCACATTCATCTGCTTTCTTCAGCGGAAAAGTCATTCATACATTATGTAGCTCTTAAAACAAAAGAACGGAAAGTTTGTGGAAACAAAGGGACAGTCCGATGTTCTAAAATTATTTGCCTTATAGTGAAGAAAAATAGCTGGGGACCCTTTGTTGGTCCGCCTGGAAAATAAGACTGGCGACGGATTTTAGATTTTCGGAGAAAAGGAGGGAAGGGGGTTTAAAACCATTAAATTTTGTGCTACTTATTATATGGACGGCTCCAAACTGAACACAAACTAATTTGGCACCGATAAAACAATAATCACTTCTAAATCATTTTTAACACTCGATTCATTTTGATTTTAAAAATGGGTGACGGATTTTGAATTGCTTTGAAATGCTTTCAAAAAGTAAATAATCCAGAAACGCTTAACAAAACGGCTTAACGTGCTTCTCTTTTTGTTTGTTAGTTTAAAAAATAAAAGCTATGCATATTTTCATTATCTTGCTTGTATTCATTAAATCGTGTGATTTTTACTTCCAAGTGGCCATAAATGTACCATTTCAATTTTACTTTTAGGTTGGAGCAACTGAAGAAGCTACTGTTCGACTAGGAGGCACAACGCCTGATCAACCGACCGAAACCGATTCCGATGAGGAACTTCTTCGACTAGTTTAAAAATTTCATTCATTTCCGTCCTAAAAGCTCCCATGCAACTAGAATTTTTCAAGTGTTTTTGAAGGACACCGTTTATTTTTTTTTACTCGATTTATAAATTAGAGCCCAAAATCTGAAAAATTAACGAGGCAGAATAGGTCTTAATCGGAGAAACAACCGAAAAGAGCATATAAGTAAAAATTTGTAAACTAACCCTTTTTTTGTTCCATAATTGTTTCGTGATTTATATTAAATAGCTGAATTTTAGCATTATAACATACAGTAAAGCACATTTATATCAAATATAAAATTTAATATCTCAACTAATTTGTAATTCAGTTTTTTCCTTGTATAAGGTAATCAAATTTTTCAAGCAAACTCTTAAATGGACGCAATTAACATTATTTTTAAAAATGGCGCTTTGATTTTAGTCGTGGTTCTAGAAATGATCGTTTTCGATTGGAGGGCGGTGCATGGCGAATGGTTTTGAATTGTTGACAATCATCGAGATTGCGAAAAATGGCTGGCCCTTATGTTAAAGACGTTTCTCAATTTCTTACCGCTAAACAAAGCGAATCTTCGAAAGAATTAGCTGCTGAATGGGCAAAACTAGAAGAACTCTACAATAAAAAGTAAGTTTTTATTTATTTTTACGGTCAATTTCAATATCATATGAATGCATGGGCTACAGCCAGTAGGGTGTCTAAAGTCTTAATTCAAATCAGTTAATTTTTTCTAAAATACCTTTCAGACTTTGGCATCAACTAACACTAAAAGTAGAGCAATTTGTAAAAAATCCAGCTTTACATAAAGAAGATAATCTGGTGCAGTTGTACAACAATTTTATTTATGTTTTTGAAAATAGGTAAGTACAGAAAATTAAGTCTTGGTTCTGTTTTTAATGCAGAAAAATTCATGGTTGTTTCAATTTTTTTTCAGAATAAACCCATTATCCCTTGTTGAGATTGCTGCTTTTGTCATTACTCAATATAAAGAACCAAATGAAGCAGTTGAGTTTTTAAAAAAGACAGAAGCAAAAGTTAAGTCTAATGCAGAAGCTGTCACATTATGTAAAGTATTAATTGGACAGATTCTTTTAGAAAAATTGAATGATCAAGCTGCTACAAAGGTACCAATTTAAAGGGCTGGAAATTTTGCATGTAAACAGATTGGGTTAAGTATTAATTTGGTTTTCATGTGATTATAGCAAATAATTGAGGAAGTCGAAAAGTTGCTGGATGAATTTGATGGGGTAACAACTGTTCACGGACGATATTACCTTTTAGCAGCACAATACTATAGACAACAAGGGAAGCATGCAGACTATTACAGAACAGCATTAAGATATTTGGGTTGTATTGATTTAAATGATCTTAGTAAAGAAGAGCAAGAACAACATGCATTTTTCCTAGGTTTGGCTGCGTTGTTAGGTGAAGCTGTTTACAATCTTGGAGAACTGGTAAGGTTATTTAATTCAAAAATTTAGTTTTTCAATCAACTTTATTGATGCATTTTTTTTTAGTTAACACATCCTATATTGGAATCATTAAAGAATTCAAATAGAGCATGGCTTGTTGAGTTACTACATGCATTTAATTCAGGAAATATTATGAAATTTGAAAAAATGAAACCTCAATGGTCTGTCATACCAGATCTTGTTGCAGAAGAGCGGAAATTACGGCAAAAAATATCTCTGTTATGCTTGATGGAGGTATGTTTTCTTTGATAAATAACTTAACTTTGGCTTTGAACTATTAGGATCTAATTTTTCAATTTATTTCTTTTGGCAGATGACTTTCAAGCGATCTTCAAACAACAGGCAACTGACTTTTGATGAAATAGCAGCAGAAGCCAAACTTCCTGTTAATGAAGTTGAATTGCTTGTCATGAAAGCTTTGGCGCAAGGCCTCGTTCGTGGCGCTATCGATCAGGTCTCCGGCACTGTAAATATGACTTGGGTTCAACCGAGAGTTCTCGATAAAAACCAGGTTAGGATTATTTTTGTGGTATAGCAAAAAAACTGAATTTTTCATAAAAATTAATTTATGCGTTTTTTTTCAGATTCATAATATGGTTCAAAGGTTGGATTCTTGGTGTAAGGATGTGGCTCTTATGGAAAATTTATTGGAAACGAAAGGATGTGATTTTGTCACTTTATAAGTGAGTTTAAAAATGATTTATTAAAAATTTTTATATCCTTTTTAGGAATTTTGCCTGATGCCCTTTTTGTGGTTTAGTCCTAATCGAAAAAAGAGATTTACTTTAGAATTAGTGGTCAGTCTCGAGAAAATAAAGAAGATCTAGGAAATTTGTTATTTTGAGACTGCGTCCTCATCGAGAAGGAATCACATTCGGAAATGTTTGTCTACGAAAGAGTGATGGTTAATGTACATCGTTTTTTTACATTCTACACATTTTTAAAACCATCCCAGGATTAATCAAAACTACCTTCTACTTTCTTAAGTTCCCAAAAATTTAAGGAAGAGATTTCTCAAAATTTTCTGAAAATTCTCGTGGCTCATCACTATCTAAAATGACCGATTTTGTATTTGTTTTGTAATATTTTTGGACAAGGAACCAAATTGTTTTGAATAGTGTTTTCACTGCCGACTGCACTTTGACGGCTACTTTCCACAACTCGATTAATGTATTTGTTTTTTTTTGCTCGTAAGTTAAAACATTAGATAAAGAGAAATGAAATCTCAAAAAACCGTGTTGTGAAACAGGAAGCAGCTTGATAATTTTCATTTCTCGTGATTCGAACGCAGAGTGTATCGAACTTGTTTTTCGCTTAGATTACTAGATAAAATGTTTTCATTTTTTCAATAGGAACGGATGAAGCACAACATCAATTGAGTTCTTAGCTTATGGATTTCAGTGGAAAAGCGTTCGAATTTTTGAATGCACCTACTTAACTCTCATAAGCTAAGAACGGTTGCACCGATTCTAAAAAAAAGTAAAAAAACGTTTTTTGGCTTCATACAAAAGATAAAAACCTTCTATCTCGTAATCTGAGGTTTTTCGGGTTGAAACGGAACTTATCAAAACACCATGACCAACCCCGAAAAAAACAAACAAATTTTGATGTTTATCAGTATCGGGTCTTGGGTCGAAAAGTAAAGTTAACATAGAGAGCAGCCACTTTCAGGTAGCAGCCAAGTATCTTGGTATTGACCTATGATGTTTTTACCACGCAATGGCTGACAAAATAAACAAACTCGGATGGATTGTATTATTTCTAAAGCTTTAAAAAATTCATAATATAGCTGAAATTGAAAAAAACTTGCTGAAAATAGAGCCTGGTCGGTTTTGAAACGGAAATGAGCCTTATTCATTTTAAATTTACACGTTTTTGCAAAACTTGATAAGATTCTTATCAGGACCACCATATTGTGGTAAAAAAGTCTTTAGCCAATAAGAATTCTCCCGCAGAAGTGGCTGCTCTCTGTTCCTAGGCTCTCTAAGTTCCAAGACATGTTTATAAACAAGCAGATGTTTTTTTATCGTTATTTATTTTCATATCAATTCAATTATGGGAAATAAAATTACTAAAAACCAAGAACAAGCTCATATTTGCCAGTTTACGAAAAAGGATACAATATTAGAATGGATGATTCCGAGAAATGCGCAATGCGCTCAATTTCGAAGGAAATTTCGTGGTTTGTTTCTTATCTCAGAAGAAAATGGTCGCAAGTGTTTCAACCAAATCAGTACGACGGGCTATATTTTTGAAAGAGAGAGACATTTGACTCATCATTATTACATGATTCATCCTTATAGCAAATTTCGTGAATGTTGGGAATACATAATTATCTGTGAAATATTATACGTTTTAACGCTTTCGATTGTTCTGAAAGCCATATTTCACCCCAGCATCTGCTCTGTCGCTGTACAATCTTTTAATTTGATATCAGATTTGTTAGAAATGTCCGATGTAATTCTTCGATTCTTCACCGGCTTTGTGAATAAAACAACTCAAACAATTACGTTGAACACGAAAAAAGTATTTCGTTACAACATAAAGTCCCGATATTTAATCGTCGATATAATCGGTACATTTCCATTTAGAATCGTTTTCTACAACCTACAGTGTCCTAACTTTGCTTTACAATATCTCATTTTTCTTAAAATAGTGAGAATGAGGATTTTTCACATTTATATTGTCCACAAGGCGAAAATTCACCAGTGGACCGACAGATGTTATCAAAGCGTTTTAATATTCGTTTGGGTTTTGGTCGGATGCTGTTGGTTAACGTCCTTATATTTCACGATGCTCACTTCACACGCTGCCGAGAAAACGTGGCTCAACGATTTTAAGATAAACGAAACCTACAACAAATATTTTATGACATTTTATTTTGTTTTTTCGATTCTCATGCTTCAAAACGGTCTTTTAGGAACTGTCGATATTTACGAAGTTCGCGACATGACTTTCTGCTCTGCCATCTTGATAATCGCTTATTTAGGAAGCGCCATATTCTTAGGTATGTTCGTCTTTGCCTACGGCCTCAGGAAAACGTCGAAAATAAAATATTACGAAATGGTTCAGGCCGTGAGAAAATACATGATTCACAAAGATCTTCCTAAAGACCTCCAAAAAAAAATTTTGGATTATTACGAATTCAAATTCCAGAGGACTTTCTTTCGGGAGCACGATATTCACGCTACCATTAACGAAGCTTTACGAAACGAAATTTCTTATTATTGCGGTTCTTATATGTTTTTGGATAAAGAATCCGTCTTTTCTAAGCTTCCTAAAGAAATTATTGCTTTGCTATGCGTCGCCATGAAACCTCGGATATTCATGACCAATGATATCATAGCAAACGCGGGAGAAGAAACGAAGCGCATGTATATAGTTGGATGCGGAACCATAGCCGTTTACAGCCCCAACGGCCAGGAAGTAGATCACCTCCACGAAGGTAGTCAGTTCGGTTTAGTGATGCTGATTAAACCGGATAACCAATATTTGTTTACTTACGTGGCTTTGGAACCCTGCGAACTTTTTACTTTGACCTACAGCGATTTGGTAGGAGCTATCGGGGATAATACGGAACATATGGATGCAGTGATCAGAGCAATTACTAAAAAGAAAGACACTATTTTGAAATATTTGAAGAAAGAAAGAAACACATTGGATTTTGATAGTATGGACCTAGAAACCAGAAGAAGCTGAAATTAGTAAGTATAACATTTAAATTAATATCTTATTTATTTATTCATTCATTCATTTTTTTTTTCTATATAAGAAATATGAAAGTGAATTTTCTGTTTTGTGAATCATCTTTTATAATTTTAAATGGAAAAGAAAAAGTCAAGGCATGTAAAAACCGTTATCGAGATTCCATTTACTTTGATCACCGGGTTTTTGATTTACCCTGTCCTCATCAATTAAACAGAATTCAATTTTTTCAACAAACATAGTAAACAATAAGCTCACGTCCCGTCAATCTACTTAATTAAGCGTTTACTAATTCTGTTAAACCTTTATTTTCTTTATTTTGCTTTACCTTGAGAAATCGTCAGTCTTTTTAATACGTTATTCGCTTATATAGTTAATTAAAGAAATGGCTTCTGACAGACTGGATATCAAAGCTGCGTTTCGGCCCGTACTCTTTATTTCCAAATTTTTCGGGCTGACATTCTTTGCTTCTTCCAAATGTATATTTATTTACAGGCTCTTCGTAATAGGCTTGCTAATAGCCATACTGATTTTGCAAATTCCTGTTATTATTTTTTGGACCGATTCGAAATACGGCGATTTGGAGGCATTTCTACAATTTTCCAAAATTACTATTGCTTGGATTAATTATTTTATTGATTACTTAATTACTGTTTATAATAACAATAAAATCGTCTCACTTCTTGAGGATTTAAATTGTTTGGATTTAAAAATCGAGGATAAGAGATTTAGAAGATTATGTTTCGGCCAAAAGACTCATATGATCTTTAATTTTGTCATAATTTGCATATTTCAGTCTTTAGCAGTTCATTTAACTGAAGAAAACGTCAAGTATTCGTTTTCGGCACCGATGTACATTTTTTTGGATTCGTTACATGTATTCAACATTCTACAATTCGTGGAAGCAGTTTTGTTGATGCGAGAATTATTTGTATCCTTGAATGAAAAAATGTCGAACATGAAAAGTAAGCAAGCATTATCGTTTTATTGTAACCTCATTTATTTTACAAAAGTTAGCGAATATTTTTTTTCTTGTAGAAAATATAGCTCTTTCCAGTCCTTTACTTGGAAAACAGCACTTAGACGAAGTGATTAAGCTTAGAATTCTTTATTCGACTCTTTGCAAGTTTAGTAAGCAATGGAACCGCGCTTTTGAAATTCAACTTCTCCTTACCCTAATCAAATGTTTTGTAGAAGTAACGACATGGTTGGCAAATTTAATTGAAATCGATGAGAATGATTTGCTTCAATTTTTAAATAACATTATTGTGGCTAGTTTTAACATATTGGTAATTCTTCAGATTTGTTATTTTTGTCATGTCACAGTGCTTGAGGTACGAGCTCATCTCTAATAAGTTACAATTTTAATCAAGTTTTTAAATATAAATTAAGATTGCATTTTAGAATAAAAGATCCAACGTAATTATATTCAGCATCATAAATGGCATTCCGGATGGAGAAATTAAGGATGAAGTTAGTGTGCTAAATTTCTCTCAATTTCAAAGATTGAACTTTTTGTGAAAAGATTGTCTATTTACAGCTGATATTCATTCTTTACTATTTCAGCTCAGAATCTTTTCTGTTCAAACACTTCATGAGAGTTTATCATTCTCAGTGCTAGCATTTTTTAATTTAGACCTGAAACTAGTGCAAGAGGTGAGTATACTGTGTATAAGGTTTATTTCTTATTTTAAAAAAGGGAATTTTCGCTCAAATCTAATTTTATTCCTGTTAGATGATCGCTGCAGTATCTTCATATTTGGCTATTATTTACTCTTTTGACAGAACTCGTAATGGAAAAGAAAAATAAAACAATTTGTGAAAAAGTTGTAAGTTTGCGGCATATTCGTCATTTTTTTTTGGTTCCTAATCCTAGTGCCACGACTGAAGTGGAAGCAGACTATACTGCTCTCTTCTTTTTGCTGTTTACTAACAACACAATCAATAACTTTCAGTGAACTTTCAGGAACTTTCAGTGTGTCATTTCTTTTCAAAAATGTGCTTAAATGTTAGTTTAATGTTTTTTGCAAATAGTAGTGTTTGTGATATTTTTATTAATAGTTAGATCTCGCGCTGACTTGCATTACTAACGTAATAATTAAAATGCTCCAAATAAGCAATCTCAACGACGTAAAGTCGGAATGGAATTTAAACGAAACTCATATTATAATTCCGATGGTAGAAGGTGATGTAATGCAGAATAAAGACGGAGAAAAAATTGCGAAAAACACCATCACTTTAAACGCTTTAGATGGTACTGATCAAACCATTTTGACAAATGCAGTGGAACACACTTTAGTAATAGGATTAGAAAGAAACATATTTGAAAATTACAACCATAAGAATGATTTAGTGTTTATACAAAATTCAGACTTAAAAAAAATATTGCCTTTAAATTCTGAACCAAAGAATGCTATTTCTTACACAGTATCATATGCTGAACCATCCAAAAACGAAGTGTCTTGGGATAACCCATTATTACGAGAGAGGTCAAAATCAGATTGGTGTTTTAATCAAAATGAAAAACATGTATTTGAAGTCAGAGATGTCTTGAATTATGGAGATGCTACCCAAGACTCCAGTAAAGGCTGGCAAGATTGCACCATTGAAAAATCAAGCGAGCAAATAGTTCTGGAAAGTATTGAGGGATCTGGCCTAAATGGAGATTTACTCAATCCGAATCAAGACCAAGTTGATAGGGATGAAAATGAAAAAGAAACTCAATACATTGTTAATTATTATCCAACTTGTGATACAATATCAGTCTTACCCAGTACAGCGATAATAAATGTGCCAAGTTTAAAAAGTGAACCACCTCAAAAAGATAAAAGTAGGAATGAAAATGAATTGAATTTATTAGTTAAATCAAATATTGATGATGCATTCAATGCCTCAAGTAGCATTACTATCAATGAATCTGCTGACAATTTGTTGATAGTCAAAGGTGATGAACCTTCCATTGGGAAAAAGAAAGACCTGAAATCAATTTTAAAATCAAATCAGAAGGTATTTTCTAATTTTTCAGTCCCTGGGACTCTACCTGATTGTAATTTTAACAAGCCTGTGATAAATACAACCAACATCATCAATGGTTGTTCTGAAATTGTTGCTCAAGAAATTTGCAAAAATACCAAAGATGAGAACAGGCTAGGAGAAAACCGCAGTTCATTACCTGAAAAGAGTTTACCTTTAAAAAAGAAGGCTAAGATGAAAAGAACAGATCCCAATGCTTTAATTAATCTGCCTGGAGATTCAAATGCAAATCTTGTAAAAAATGATTTTATCAGTACTTCAGTGAAACAAGGTAAGCAGTTAAATGGGAAACCATAAAAACAGAACATGGCTTTGTTGTTTTTCCGTCAGTGTTTTTAACATTAAAAATCTGAGACAGTTATTTTTATTTTAACCAACTGCATATATAATCCAATGTTTTTCCAGGGAAAACCGGCGAAGGAAGTGATAGTGATTCAGATGTTCCTTTAGTAATGCACATGAATAAAGCTAGAGAAAATTATAATTTTAAAAAGAAAAGGAAAAACCAAGTCGAAGGTTCAGTTAAAAGGCTTTCTAGTCGCATAAACAAAAAACTGAAAACAAATGAAAATAGCTCTAAAGATCTTCAAACTGAATCTAGCAATAATTTAGATGAAGCAAGAGAATCTTGCAACACGAGTAGCTGGAACATAATAGACAGACAAAAATTTAAAACAATATTTGAAGTTTTGGAAGATCTGAAAGCCAAAAAATTGTTGACTGATGGAGTTGTGGATATTCTCACAGCAGGTTCGTTCATCTTCAATATTTAAAAAATTTTAATTTTTTTAATTCCCTGATTTTTTGCTAATTTTTTGGCCCCTTTTTAGTTTTTGCTAATATTGTAAAGGGAGTAGGTAGTTTACATCTTCCACATCATTACTAATTTTTTTGGGTCATTACTTGCTTTTCTTTTTAAAAAATAGTTTGAAGCAGAAAAAATTTTTTTTTCCATATAACTTTAAAATATTTTGCTAAAATTAAACTTTTAAAACCAAATGATTGTGTTTTTTCTTTAATTTTTATTCTTTATGCAAAAATTGCTTATTCGTTAACAGCAGCTACTTATGAATCTCGAAAAAAAAATATTTGAAACAATTTTTTCAGCGAAAAATGAGTTACAGTTCTTGAGAGTTAATCCTGAGGCTTCATGGCTTAATTTTTTTCGGCAGGCCACTGTTGTTGAGTTTTTTTAACTCTTCGGGAATTTTTGATAAATCCAGTGCCAGATTTAATCTTTAGTTTTCGTTTTGATGAATCGACCACTAACTCATTTGAGCCTTGCTTAAACAGGTTTAGTCGAGATGAAAGCGGACGTTTTATCTGAAATGAATAACAAGTGCGAAAGTACGTCGAAGGAATACTCGACCGAACTGAAAGCATTCGCACTTATGGTCCACTTTAAGCAGCCGGTTGCGTTCAGACGTCTTAAGGAAATCTTCGGTAACGGCTGGCCATCTTTCGATATCATCAAGGTACTACTTATTTATTCAGCCTTAATTTTCTTTTACGTGTTTAAATTTTAATTATTTTAAAATCTGTTTCTTTAAAGGATTGGAAGCGAAGGTTAAATAACAACAGAAAACCACCTAGAAAAAAACCTACGGAAGATGAAAAGGAAGAGGACACGTAATTAAATAAAACGTTTAGACTAATCGACACCCATCGATCTACTTTTAAAATAAACGTCTACATTTTGAGGATAAAATACCTTTTATACAATTGACCGCAGATAAAAGTTTAAATAGCTACACCTAACGAGGCCATTAGTTTTTCGTCATCTTGTTCACCCGGATCGTCTTCTATGTCCGGGATGTCCTCCACTTCCCTCGGATACGCTTCTTCTTGTTCTTTTAACGCTTCCACTGAAACAAGTTGAACGGGAATAATAGGAAGTTTCGAGTTTAGGATTCAGCCGGTTAAATGGCCGATGATCGACGAGTCGTCCTTTGCCTCAGTCCCCTTCGGACGTCGGTTGATCTCCCGACTTACATGCCGTGTAACGAGGTTCGACGCCGGGCGGGAAAAATTTATCGGCTTCTATCGCGCCGACGGTTTCGTCCGGACTTACGTAAACGGCGCCTATACCCGCGAACGAAAGCAAAGGTTCGCTTTTTTTCTTGGAAACGACCACGACTATTCGATGAGAGCTTTAAGTAAAAAGTTAGATTTATTATATGATCGGAAAGTCGATCGAGGTACGTATGTTTTACACTTACTCGAATTGAGGTATTTTGGCATATTGATCGGGAGTCGCGCATAGCGGCGTGGCTTGCTCCGGATCCGCCGAACTGAAAAATCCTATATTTATCACGTCTTCCTGGTTCTCTTCCGCTAATTCAAAACATTCTTTTAGCTTGGTAATCTCGAATATCACGACCACTCTCGGCGGAGGCGGCGGTTCTTCCGGTGCTATGACCTGAAACCGTTTCGTTTTAAATCGTCGATTACGGGAGGAAAAAAATCTTTACGAATACCTTTTCTGCTCTCAACGGGAAGAGGAATTTGCAGGCGGCGCCTTTAGACAAATAACTTGCCGGTGTCCAACAGCCTGGCACTTCCGTTGGAACTTCCGAGATCTCCGGTTCGACTTCTTCTCCGTTCTCCGGGGGTTTTTGCTTCACTTTTTTTACCCACCGGTATTTGGCAGGTATGCTAATTCAAAGCGTTATCGAATTTAAGTTAATCGTCCTGACTGATCGCGTTTAAAAATATTTTAAATCGTACCTTTCCGGATCTGGAACGACCAGTTCTTGTCCTTCTTCGAGAATTACTTTATTAACTGCTTCGCAGACTAATTTTTCTATGGCTCCCGGAACTTTTTCGTCGTCCGAGCCAGGTTGAGGAATTAATTGGCATTTCACTAGGAGAGCGATGGAAAGACCCGATGCTAAATCTTGTTTAAGATCTTCCGACATGTCGATGCTTCCCCGGTAAAATATCTGCCGGCCGCAAAAAATGTTTTAATCTACGCGATAAGCGGATTCGCCACGATTTTATTACTTTAATTACCTCTGACGCTATTTCAGGAGTTACCATGACTTTCTGTTGATTGGATACATACAACTGATTGCTCGACCAAATTTGGTCTAGTTCTTGCAACATTACACATCCGTGTTCCAGATCGTTCGTGTGAGGAAAACAAAGAACTATGGTTTCGTACAATAGTCCCTCGGCCATTCCACTGTAAAGTTTGTATCTCTTTTGCTCCAATTCAGCTGCTAATCTTTCCGCTTCTTGCCTTTCTTCTTCGAGGCGTATTTTTTCGGCAGCTTCGAATCTTTCTTTTTCTTCTTCGCATAATTCGTTGAAGGGAATCTGCAAAGCATGTTTTTACATTATTTTCCGTTTACGTCCAAATATAATGAAAGCTACTCACCGCTCTGCGCCACGTTTCCCCTTTCATGACCCGCTGTTCTTGTTTTAATTCGGTTTCGATCAGCCTCATCAATTTAGGAGCGTTCGCACCGAACATGACGTTTACTAGTTGGCCTCCCTTCAGGAAAAAAATTAATGCTAATACTGACAAGAGCGAATGAGTTATCGAATTATCATTGACTTACCCCGATGAACATCCACGTCGGCTCGCTTTTATTTCTAAACCTCTTTAAAGCTTCTATTTCGTCTGATTTGGCCTGCAAATTATTTGATTGGTAAATTGCACTTTTATGATGATATTTCTTCGTTTGTTAAAGTCTTAATTAATTTTTGATACATGAATTTCTTATTGCAGTCGTGATTTAGCGAGAATGAATTACTTACAACGGCCAAATGTAGGATATCGCCTCCTATTTCCAGCTTGACTTTTTTTAAATTTCCAATCATTCCGACGCATGGCCCGCACCAATCCGAGTAAATATCTACGACTGTTGAAAAGAAACTGTTTTTAATGCAATCGTGTTATTTATTGCAAACTTGCGTAGCACTTCTTATTTACCTATTAATCCCTCTTTGGTAAGCAATTTTTCCCAGTCTTCTTCGCTGTTGACTTCGGTTTGAAGTTGAACTACTTGCCCCTTTTTTCCGGCCATCCTCCGAGCAAGTGAGACTGCTTGCTACGATGAAAAAGAATGGGCATGAGAATGGCAGCGCCTAAAATATTTTTTTAATCGGACCGGCCTTACCGTTATAGGGGGGTTCATTTTATTTTTTAATTTTTAAAATTAAATAAATCCACCTCCCCGAAAAAAATACAAATACCAGAACATTTTTCGAAAGAGAAAAGGGTTATTCGAGCGATCGAACCGAAACTGATCGGGGATCCAGCCAATCTTACCGTTTGAAAAGCCATCGCGGGCTTCGATATTTTTTGAAGAAATTATATTTTCTATGTCTTGCGTGTCAAAATACTTAGAGAATCTATTAAGAAATGTCTAAATATTGTAAGGAGCGAATGTATGGAGATTAAAATGGGAGCATATTTTTAATATCAGGTTTGCATGCATTATTCCCATTGCGGTTTTTTATAGAGGGCATTTAAAAATTTTTAAAAACTTCAAATCTCAAGAGCGTTTATCGGCATTTTGAGAACTGAGTATTAAGAGAAAAATTAGGTTAAATTTTATTTTATTGTTACATTAATTGCAATA
This sequence comes from Liposcelis brunnea, assembly GCA_023512825.1. NCBI lineage: Eukaryota > Metazoa > Arthropoda > Insecta > Psocodea > Liposcelididae > Liposcelis > Liposcelis brunnea. Next base: position 23,866,025 of record CM042067.1, read on the forward strand.
ATATCGTTAAAATTTATCGCCGCAGCAAGAAGTTAAAATGTGTATCTGGCATTTTACAGACTTAAATGGCGTTAGGAAAAAATATTTTGAGAAGAGACGGAAAATTTTTGGTAGGACAAAATCTCAAATTCAGAATATTGAAAAGTCGATCGATATTTCATTATCAATATCACTCATCAGCTGTGGTCTTTGTTAAACCGAGTTGCAACGCCCGTTCGCTTAAACACAAAAACGACGATGAAAGATGCTTTTTTATTGGCCCAATGCCTTTTAGCGCTCTTTGTGAATTACTGATATTGCTAAATTTCTTTAGAGAAGGCTTATACATCTTAAAAATTTAGAGTTAAATAAATTAAGTTAACTTGTTTAAAAAAAAAAAAAAAACGAACGTTTTGCCCATTTGATTAAAAAGAGGAAGGAAACTGTAATGCTAATTTTTAACACCCTATATAAGATTCCAATGCTTGAATCAATCATGCAAATGTCTTTCATAAAAATATTATATAAAGAATGTTATTTTATAATGGAATGGCCCTCGATCACTAACGTACAAGATAACATTTACGACAGGAAATATTATCATTGATTAAGGGGGAAAATGGTTTTCATGCACGTTTTCTTTTTCTATCTTGATAGATGTCAATTTTTAATCTCGGCCCGCGGTTTTCCTCCTTTTTCAGTTGCAAAAAATAAATCGCACCACTTTTGGAAAAAAAAAAATAATTTCTTTCAAGTTTCAAAAAAGCCTTTTTACGCTAGAGATAATTCGATGGAACATACCTGGCCGCCCCTCTTAGGGGGCCCAGCATTACGCTTAGACATTTTTTCGGAAACGAACTTTTAGGAAAATTGAAAAGTAATACGCGGGAAAGTCATTAAAACAAAACACCGAATGAAAAGACACTAGTCGACTAAAATAGGAATGTCGTGTCGTTTTTACAAATAACAACGACAAAAAAATAAAAAGAGGGGAAGCATAGCGTGATAACATGCACAAAACTACCCGAAAGTTTTCTAATATCATTTATTATAATAAAAATTATTTAGGCGTATTTTAATGATAATAATACTGATACCATTTTTTCTTTTATGCTATTTTAAGACGAATATCTTGAGAAGAGATTAACTACATCACGGAACACTATTAAATTTAATTGAAAAACTGGATATGAAGTCTCGTAAATATCGCTTTGACATTTTCTTCGAAGCTCAGTAGCGGATATTATTTGCTTATCGATTAAACAGTTGTTCACGTCTAAGGAAACATAATTAATCAAATGATTTTTTTTCCGATGCGGGAAAAGGAGAAAAACATGTTGAAAACCCCTTTCCCTTTCGAAATCTGCGAGGAAGTATAATTTTTTTCACCGACATTGACACGTGGTATAGTTGCACGCTCGTTTTTCATCGAATCAGTTGTCAAGAAGATTTTGACGAACCTTAAGCGTTTAAATCCGATTTTTCACTTTCTTTCTTTTTCCCTTTCCTGTCAGGTTGCTTGACAAACAGTTTGTCAGACGATTAACGTCGCAGGTTTCGAATCGGATCAAGCTTCGTTTCGAAAAGAGCAGATGGGAACTGTGTCGAGGTAATTAAAATCGTGGTGACGTCAGTGCATCTTTTTTTGTAAAATTCGTGGGAAAAAGTTTTTTATTACCTTCAAATAAGAAAGTTTCTAGGAAAGGGTAATTTTCTACGATAAAAAATAGATTCGATCCTTTTTAGAGAAGCCTCGAAGAAAATGGAATGCACCGTGTTTGTTTAATTTCTCGACGAGAAATCATTTTTCGCTCGAGACATTCGACCTCGAGTAGATAAATTGCCCGTCACCAAGGAACAAAAAATTGAAAGAAATGAAGAATCAAAAGCATAGATAAAGTGAAAGACTCTTTATCCTGCACTGACAGGATATCCCCGAAACTTGGGGACAAAAGTCACGGAAACTCGGGTATAATGCCAGTCGCTACCATCCAATTAACCAAGTAGGAAACTCGCAAAGGAAACTTTTAATATTAACGACCATCAGTTTCGAAACGGATCACAACAAATTGACACAGTAAACGGCGGATTTTTAGAACTTCAAAGATAATTTTTAATTTTAGGTTGGCCACTCACAAATTAGTCAACGGTCGTCTTTTAGTTTTTCCTGCCAGTTCTCCATTAAAATCAAGAATAAAAATGTTGCGAAACAAAGCAAAGTCAAACGGATTTTTTGAAGAGGATTTTAAAAGGAGCATAAAACTACAAAAATACAGTTTGTTTTTGACATTTCCAAGAAAATATTAATTTTTAACTTGAAAGTTGAAACTGTCAGGATTTAGATACGTTTGGTAAGTTATTTAATTTATATTAGAATCATATTGGACATATCGCCTCAAGTTATTCGAAAAAAAGTCAGAAATTCTCGAGAAGCAGGCTAATGGGGAAATTAAAATTTCTTTTTTGCCCTCTAAATATTGTGCTTAAACTGAAATTCTTTGTTTGAAGTCTTGCAAATAAATTTGACTGTTTAAACGGAATTCAAATTTGATTGTAGGTCGATGTTTATGATTATTTATGCGAACCACGCTCAGACTGAAAATATATCCTAACCATTTCTCAGTAATGTAATTATTAATTTTTATTACTGCTTTAATAAATTTAAAAGTAAGGCCTTATATGTTACTGGATTTTGCATTACAGTAAATTGAGAATTCGTTGTACAAAAATTTAAATTTTCTTCTAGTAACGTTTTTGTAGCATGCTGAAAAATTGTAAATTGAGGAGAGAAAAGGAAGTTGGGTGGTTAATTAGCGAAAGTTAAACAGAAAATATCGTCTTACTGGACTATTCATAAAAACATTAATCACTCGTCTATTACTTCTTCAAGCGATTTAAAATTTTGCAATTTCAACTGAGGTCTTCTTCAAGTTTAGTTAAACGATCAATATAAAAATCCCAATGACGCTCAAAGGAACAAGAAGGAAACATTTTGACGTCAAGGTTGAAATGATTGCAGTCTAATTTAGCTTTTTGAAAATAAAAAGCATTTTTTTAAAAAAATTGTTGCATGTTTTGAATAATTATCGAATTGAGATATCATTTACAAAAGTTATAATAAACTTAATAATGGATTTTTGTTTGGTCAAATTCCAAAATAACTTGCTAGCATCGGGAATTTCGAGTGCGAGAAACATAATCGTGCTTTACTACGATATACAAGTACCTTGACTAAATCAGTTTAATTTCCTGGAGAAATGATGCCTTTTCATAGGTATTGGTAAATTTTTTAGGTTTTTCCTATTTATTTTTTTTAAAGCAGAAAGTTTTTTTAGCTCTGTTGATTTCGTTACTATGGCAAAGAAAAGTTGACGATTTTGAGGTCAGAAATTATCGAACGCGTTCGCACCAAAACAAGCGGGTAAATCAAACGTGAAAACAATTAGTCTTTTTTTAAAGCTGAAAATCCATTAGAATAAATAAAAATTATTAGTTCTATGATATAAATCCATTAGAAAGTTATTTTAATTCTCTGACGGGTTTCCCGGCTTCAGTTGCTATTTTTAAAATATTTTCAGCTTGTCTAACGGATGGCATATCGATCATCACTCCTTCAAAAACGAATGCACCCTAAAAAAATGATTTTTAATTATTATAAAACCATCTAATGTATAAGGTCAATTTTCAGCGACAATCGATTCTTACTTTTCCTGCTCGTTGCTGTCTATTAAATTCTTCTATTAGCCTTTGCGCCCGCCTTATTACAGTTCGACTTGGTACAAATTCATCCTGCACTATTGTCACTTGGCTTGGATGAATTATTTGTTTGCCTGAAAAATTTTTTTAAATAGTTGAAAAATCTTTTTGGTATATTTGTTTCTTGGCTTCTTTATCCCCCTTACCAGTAAATCCCAACAGAGCACCTTCCCTTGCTTCTTTTTGTAACAAATTTAAATTTTTAAAGTCTATATTAACCATGTCTATAGCTTGCAATCCAAATGCCTTTGCAGTCAGAACTAATTTTTGCCTTGAATAAAGAAGAGCATGAGCATCTGTTGTCTTTAGAGCCTCTAAAATAATAAAACCAAAGAATCAATTTTTAATAAGAAAAATTTAGTTGAGGGTGAAACATTAAATTCAAACTTCATACGCAAACTGGCCAGTAAATCATCTGCTCCCAAAACCAGAGCAACTGGAACAATTGGAGCCATGGTTGCTAAATCTTCTGCTTTCTGACAAAGTTCTCTCATGTTCATGACTGCTTTGGCAGATTCTATAAAAATGATAAGATTTAAAGGTCCTCTATCACATTCTGGTCTTTCAGTCATTTTTTTCCAAACCTTCTCTGCAAACTGAAAAAAAAAGCTATGCTTAAATCAATCTCCATTTAAAATTTGATACTAAATTGTAATAATACAAAGCAGGCACTAACCCATTGCAAATGGTCAACATGCTCTACTTTTGGCAGTGCCATTGCTCCAGGAAGATTTTTAGCAGATAACAAAACATCAATATCAGATTCACAAAGTTGCCCTGTCTGCACACAGTTGATTCTTACACACCACTCAGGATCACTTTTGGTAACAGGCCCTTCATGCAATAAGCTTCTAATTGTATTTCTAGCCTCTTCCTTAAAATAAAGTATTATAAAGTTGTAGTATTAGACATATATTTATTGTTTGTTACTTCTGGAGGTCATAACCTTCATATTTTCTGCTACCCCATCTTCACAATCCATGGCAATGCAATCTACTTTTAAATTTAAAGCAGATTTTAGCATTTTTATATTATTTCCAGGTACGTATAGCATTGCTCGTCTAACCGTATAACTTCTTTGAACCTAAAAATATTATGAGCAAATAAACATTTTAAAAATTCCCCGATTTTTTAAGTTTGGTAAATTGTCATTACCACATGATTTGTTGACTTAATACGATTCGAATTTAAAAGCCTAGACAAGACCCTTAAACGAACTCTAATGTTAAACATTTTTGAATTTCAACAAATAAAAAAACAAAAAAAAAATAACCGGAATCTCTAAGTAAAATTGTAAACAATCGTGGTTTTAGAATTAAAATCACGTGCCAGCAGAACGTTCGTCTTGTTGAAAACTATTCATTCTCGTTGTAAATAAAAATGGTTTCGTTATTGAAAAATGTGACAAACAGCATATGGCATGCATTTAATGCTCTCTGCTCAGATAACAATGGAACCGTTTATAAATCGAAGCTAAAGGTAATCATTTACCACGAAAGTATTTCATTTTTATTTAAGTTTTCGTATTGCGTTTGCGGGTGGGTTTGAAAGACAGCTATCTTTCACCACATGTTTTGTTTACATTCGGAACGGTCAAAAAGGAATTATTTTTTTACTTGCAGGTCCTCACTGCCAATATTGGGATATTATTAGATCTGTATGGTGTAGAAAAGGGGTTAGATGACTACCGAAGCACTTCAAGTCTAAATTTTGAACATTTTCGATATTATTTGCAAAATGAGGTATGCTATGAAATTTTTAGATACCCATGTATGGCGTTAAAAAGATTATTAGATGAATCATTCATTCAAGGAATGATGATTCATTCAAAATTCTCTTTTTTCCCTAGTTTTACTCTATGTGAATTGTCACCGTTTTTTTGTCCTAGGTATTTTGCAGCGTGCCCAGTAATTTGTCACTTAGAGAATGTCAAGAATTAGAAGGAAAAATAGAAGAAGTATGTTGGCTTGTATGTCGAAAGGCTTACTTGCAAAGAGAGCTATCCCATCTCTCAGATGTTACAGTATATCAATTATTCAGAATATTTTGCTTTCTTGGAGACTTAGTACCTGTTGCAACATCTCCTTGTAATTTCCAAGTAAGAGATTCTTTTATAGGAAGTTTTTTATTTAATCATTATTGGTAATTTTAATCAAGAAATGAAGGAAGGCATACTTGATTCTTTTGCAGCTTGTTTTGCTAAATACTCTTACGAATCAAGTAATTAGTTTTAAAAAAAATTTACTGAATACTTTTATTTTTTTACTTTTTGTGTGATTACTTTTACTTTTTTTCCATTATCTAGCTTTAAAATGGCTAAAATAAAAAACTTTTTTTTGAAGGTTTTAATGCATACAAATGAAGTAGGCAGACTTGCTGCTGATTTAGCTGCCTCATTAGGCTTAGAATGGGATGCAGAAGATTTTGAATCATTAAGCTCGATTACTAATTCATTCAAATTTCCTCTCTTTCTTGCTTATTTAGAAGGTATTTCAAGTTATTTCAATTTTTTTTTGAAAAAATGTGTTGGAAAAGCTGAGCAAAAACATTTTATTCTAGGTAGGCTGGGACGAGCGTTAGAACCGGAACCTATACAAGAAGCTGTAGATGAATTATATCATACATTGATACATGACGTTATTAAAAAAGGGAACCTATTGAAGAAAGGGTATCTTCTACCTACCTTTAGGGAATTTTGGTTTGTATTGCAAACAACTGAACTGTCATATTTTAAAAGTCAAGGAGAAAAACAACCGTGCGGGTGTATTTTATTAGATCCCCAAAGTCGTGTAGATGCACCACCTTCCAGTGGGAAAGATAAGGTTCACAGAATAGTTATATACAGTATGGATCGCACCTTTGAATTGGCTGCAATAGATCATAGGTAATTCGTGAACTTTATTTACAAACTTATCGAACGTTATCGTTCCTATTGACATAAATTTTTTGATCTGGGATTTCGGGTTTTAAGTCCCAGATCAGAAAAATTATTTACAAAGATTTTGGATCTTTTTTTACAAGTCGTATTTTTTTTCTTCGTTGTAGAAGTCGTTTGCAATGGATTTCTGCTTTTCAACTTGCTATCAGTAATTCCGGCGGTAACCAAAGCTATCAAAGATTGCAAGCGGCAAGAAGAAGGGCTCAGCGAGAAGCCGGAACTTTAAAAATGAAAGAAGAAACTTTGAGGAGAACTAGTCAGAGTTTGGAAATACAGACAACTAAAGAGAAGCTGAAGCAAGAGATAGAAGCTCGAGAAGCGGCAGATCAAAAAGCTAGAGAACTTCAGGATTGTTTAGAAATACACGAAATTCGAGCAAAAGAACTTCTAGATGTTCGTAATCGATTGGAAAAACTATTGGAGGAAGAAACTTCCGCTAAAAGAGACGAGGAAATAGTTAGAAATTTACAAGCAAGGGTGTTGAAAGAAGAATGGGAAAAAAGGGAGGAGTTAGAGAGGTTGCAAGAGGAACTTAAAAAACTGCTTGAAGAAGAAAGAGAAAAAAGGATTGAATTCGAAAGAATGCAACTTGAGAAAGAAAAACAGTTAAGAGGTATTTATTTACACTTTTGGATTTTTTTAATGTCGTGCACGATTTAATTTTTTAATATTTCAGATGCCGAAGAACGGCTTAGAGCACTAGAAGGAGAAAGGCAGTCTCTAGATAACGAGCTAAAATCCGCTCGAACAAAAATTAACACGTCAGAGAAATCAAAGCAAGTCCTTGAAGCCCAATTGCGGGTATGTAACAACCGAAATTGTCAAAAAAAATTACATATAAAAATTAAGCCTAACGGCATCGGCATTTATAAAAAAATAAATACATTGCATACAGGAAATTCAACCTAATTAGAGACCCTGAATTTAGGGTCTCTAAACCTAATTAATCTTTTTTTTTCTCTTCTTTACAGGTAATTAGCCCGCAGGTCAGAGATAATTCCGATCGCGTTCGACGTGCTTTGTCGTTTATGGCTTCTACAAGAGAGAGGCCGATGATTGAATTACGTTCCAAAATGTCTTCAGATGAAAAATCTCATGACACATGATGCTGTTAGCATTCCAAACGTCACAAGACATTCCAGTACTTTTTGAAAGATTTTATAATGCCACTTATACTTTTTATAATCTTGCCTTCGAGATCTGTAATATTTAAATGCTCAACATTGTGCCAAAAGCTTTCAAGGTACGAAATTTTATCAGGTATTTGTCATAATGATGTACCTTAACTTGTTACTTTTATTATTTTGATTTATTAATTTAAACGTGTACTTTAGTGTTACAAAGAATCATTTTTTATTTTGAATACTTTAAACGATAAAAATTATAGGAATCTAGGATCCAGGCTAGATTGTTAATATTTTTTTTATTGAATGTATTTATTTATTTTTTATCTCTTTTTAAAAACAAGAGGATGCACAGGGTGGGCAAGAATTAGTTGTATGTAACCATTAGGTATATATTACTGGATTCGGATTATGAATCTCAGGAGTTTTGTAAATTTTGTAAAAAAATCCTAAGATGAAAAATGAAGACCTGGGCAAGAAATCCTTGGACATTGGAAGACAGGAAAAATGGGATCCTTGACCGATTTTTTTTTTGTTTTTCGGGGCTCCTGTATCGATCCCAAATGCCTTTAGTATATATGTATTACGATATCGTTATGGCTAATGTTTGTACGTCCTCTAGAAAATTTTTTTTATTTTTTATAATTTTTACATTATAAAATAGTTTTTGTCATCTGTTATTGTTTTTGTACATTATAGAAATTTTTATAACAAAGATTTTATACATTTTTATAACAAAGATCTTATAAATTTTTATAAATGGATTACAATACTTATAGATTATATTAATAAAATTATTTTACCAATACAATTGAGAGTTCTTAATTTATCCCCCGTAAAAACTATATAAATTTCTTAAGCGCATATTTTTTTTCTTTATTTCCCTTTTATCTATTTTTTTGACACTAAATTTATCTAAGGATTATACATTATCACATTATGTCTTCACGATTTCAAAAAAAAATTTGTTGAGAGTCTGCAATCCTTTGGAGGGAAAAAATTTAAATAATTGAAGACCTTATAAGGCAGCGCTGCTAGTGGCCGAATAATGAACTACTCGATTCTGCGTCAGCGTCATCATCGTCATCATGGCGGCATTACCACCGTGTGACCATGCATGCCATGTTTCTAAGCCAAACGTGATTGTGATGAATGCGCGATGTCTGAACTTGTAATTTGGTGGAAATTATTTTGTCAAAATTCTTAACCTTTTAAATTGCTTTGGTATTTTGTTTAAATTTATTCTTTATCATTTTGGGCCATTTTATTTATTTCTTATATGGTAAGTAATTTTAGTTGTGTATGTCCTCTAAATTAAATAAATCACACACTTGCTAAAGCTACAGAGACAGAATCTCATGACGTTGTTTAATGCTAATGTCGATTTATTTGTAATGGTCATCCTTTTTTTTTCCCAGGATATGGATGAAAATCTTTTATTACTCTTAGGCGGTGGGCCTCAAGAAGAAGAGGAAGAGCCTTTTATCAAAAAGGTAACGGATTTTCTAGGACCAGTTTTTATTGATTAATTTTTTATTTGGATAACAATGTAATGTTTTATCTTTTAGGGAAAACGTAAAAAGAAGCTTTCACCGAAGCAATTAAAGAAGCAGCAACAAAAATTGGAGGAGCAAGCTAAAAAAGAGGAGCAGTTTGCCAGGTAAGTCAAATTCATCATAAATTTTACAACAAAATGTAACATGTCCATTATAGGGAAAAGCCCATTATAGGGAGAAATTGTTAGCAGATACCAAGGAAAGAGTTCAAAAGGAAATTGAATACCATAAAAATAAGACTCAAATGTTTGCATCTGAACATGAGAGCAGAATAAACCAATTGCAATTTACTTTTGATTATTTGAATGAAATCAATTCAAAATGGTTACAGTATCAGGAACATTTACGAGAACAAAGAGAGGTCAGGCTGAAAAATTTTTTTAATATCTTTTGGAAATAACTCAAACTATGGTTACATTACCCTTGAATCTTAGTGGGAAGAATATATGAAATGCCACCGATTACCAAATCCCTCATCACTTGCAGAAATGAATACTTACATTTATGTATGGACTGTAGTAGAAAACAAAGTGAGCGTACCTTTCTGTGTTAATAAAACAAGAGAAGTGATGGAGGTAAGAATCATTTTCTTTTATTTTTTGATGATATTAAAGATATGATTTACAACTAGAGTTTATGGAACTTTAGCTGCTTGATGATCTTGCTGATTATATTAGCAACCCAGGTCCAGATTGTCCACCAAAACTCATTACATATTGGAAAGAAGTGAGTTTTACAAAAAATGTATTTGATGTCTAAGTTGATTATACTAACTTTTTTTGTACTTGAAGATGTGTAATAAAGTTAGGCATTTGCTTGAAGAACAAATTGAGAAAACTTCATACAGCCTTTTCCGAAAAATTGAAACAAGCATGATTTCAGTGGATGTTACTACCAGTAAATTTTTATTGAGTTGCCCTTATTTTAAGATGTGCCTCTGGGCTGAGTTAATTATGCCCATACCTTCATCAAAAGAAACAGATGTGAAGTAAGTTAAAAGTTTGTGATACTGACTGATATTGGCTGTGAAAAATTGTGTATTATATTTTGAAATCAACAGAATGCCTTTATTGATAAAATTTGATGAGATCGGATTGTCAGTCAAGCTTCCTGTTAGCTTAGTTGAAATCCATAAAGTAGTTCAAGCTTTGTGGATGAATTTTGATCACTGGACCGATCGCTGTCGAAGTTATCAAGATCCTCTTGTTCCCGAGTTTTTAAAAAAAGGTTAATGTCACGACTTGACGGTATTGCTTTTGGACGGGATCGGATTTTTAAAATTAACATGTTTTGCTTAGACTTGTGGCAAATGACATTACAAGAACATGAAACTAAAAAGGAAATATTAGATCATAGGGCAATTCAGCAAGAGAAACTGAAAAAGAAAATAGGCCATGTAGCTCCTGAAGCTACGCTTAGCCAGGAATTGATGGCTTGGGGAAGTGAACCTCAGAGAGTTTTATCCGATGAAGTAGCCTTTCAGGGAGGTTAGATTTTTCTTAATTATATCCTATTATATTTTTTTATTCTTAATTCGCTGAATGATGATTTTTAGAGTTGCAGGAAACCGAATGGGAAGAAAGCGTGAAAATGTCGTTAAACGAATTCGAAGTAAATCTTCGAGAACGAACGTTTTTAGGGGGTGTCATCTTTTTTGATGTTATGTATCAACCGCCTCAACCAAAATATTTGAGATATAAACATGACGTGACGTTAAGTACGTTTTTGACATTCGGCTCAAGGAATAAAATTTACTCTTTGAAACTTAATTCTTTCTTGAGCGAATTTTTAAGCTTTAAAAATGCACTTTAAATAAAAAAGTCGCTTATTTTTTTTCATTGAATCGTTTAGTTACCGACGTGCCGAAATTGCATAGTGTAGAATTTTACGAAACTTATTCTCCGCCTGATGAAACTGTGGCGGCATCATCCCAAGAAGTTTTCGAAACAAAGTCGCGAGAACGCACTAAGGCGGAACAATCGAAAATCTTTGTAAAAGACGAGAACGAAGAAAAACTGGTTGAAATTACTATAAAGTAAGAACCTCCCTTTTTAAAATGGTTTTAATATTTAAAAAAATATTTAAGCACCAGCTGAGATGGTTATTTTTTCGATTACATTAATTTTCGCTCGGGTATTATCTTTGAAATTTTTTGATAGCTCCAAGATTCAGTCATTTTTATAGTATCTGTTAGTTCTTTGGCTGTTTTTATTTAAAATGTGCAGTTATGATTTTATTAAAAAAAGATGCATCAAAGACCGTAAATTTTTTTCAGGCTTCCTCAAACGGTGTCATGGTTCGAACCCCCTGTGCCAGCTATTTGGGATCCTCGTCATAACTATTGGTCCACAGAAGACGTTTATAAAACAAAATTTGATCCGGAGGAGGAAGTAATTAATAATACTCGAGAAAAGAAATTAAAAGTTTAAATTGTTTTTTTACGATGCAATAATTTTTTAGATTCTAAGTTTCCGAGCGGGTCGTTTAGGAATTATGGGCTTGCATGTTAATCGTTATTGTAACATTCCCTTCGAAGACTGGACCCTTGAGCCTGACGGAAAAGGAAATGTTAATTTTTTTTTGAAAACAAGCAAAATCGATTTAAAATTTAAAATACAAGAAAACGAAGTTTGCTTGGAAAGTATTGAAAACGCGCCAAGCAAAGCGATAAATTCATTATTGGGAACTTACTTAACTCCATTGAAACTTATTCAGGTAACTTTTTTTTATTGGAAACTTTTTTTTTCAACATTAGAAATAATAAAATTAATAACAGGCTAGCAAAAATTTTTTGCTTAGGAAAAAATTTAATTATTATGTAGAAAACATTTTTCTTCTTTTGTGAAGTTTTCTCTTTCTGTTTCGTAGCTCATGATTAAATCAGGTATCGACCTTTTTCCACCCTCCGATGCTTGCCGTTACATTCCTAATATAGAACCAAAGAATTTTACCGTGGAAAATCATGTGTATGAAATTTGGGGTTTGTTCTCTCTTTCTTTTACTTTCAAGTTTTCTAAATTTAATCAAGTAGCAGGAAGAAGGAATTTGATTTTCCAGGCCAGAGAAATTTATAAAAATCGTGAGGTAGAGAAACTTTCAAGTTCTTTGTTAATTTGGTTTCTGATGGGGTTTGGTATATTTTTAAAATTATTATTCACTTTTTTTTTAGACTCGATTTTGTTTGATTAAATCATCGCCAACTGATTCAAATATCTTAAATATAACTGAAGAATCGGGGCAGTTCTCTTTAGATCCATCGCCAGGATTGGGTGTAATCATTTCAAACCATTGCTTTATTCTTTTTTATTGTAAATACTTATTTGATCGTTTTGTTATAGTTCAACGCTGATCTGTATAATTTAATGATGAGAAACTGTTCTAACAATGCAAAGCGAAAAGCCGAAGAAACAAGTTTTCTGATTATCAAAACCATTCAAGAATTATTGACCGTGATTCGTCCTTTAAGCTACTCTCACCATCGTTCCGAAGCAAGTCTGCCAAACGAAATTCCTCCCAAGTCAAAATAAAATTTGCCGTAAAACGTTTAAACTAAAGCAGCAGGTGTATGAAAAATGCAAGGGAACTCGAACGCCGTGCGCTCTTAAAATCACCATAGGAATCTAAAGTTTTATCGATATCGATCGAGATTAACTTGTTTCGTCCTTTTCTTCTTGAAACATTTGTTCTCTTCTTGAGGCGAAATGGTGAGAAATTTTTGCAAACCATCAAATAAAACATTAGTTTCGATATGCTAATTATTTTACCGTTTTCCTCTAGGCACCGAAAAAGAAGAAGCTTTCTAAAAAGGAAAAGCAAAGATTGGCGGACGAATATGATAAGCTCATGAAAGCTCAAATGGAACAAGAAAGGTAAAAAGTTTTTGCCTTGATTCTTTTGGTTTTTACACAAAAAGGGATCTTTTGAAAAATTTAATGATACCCCTCGTTGTTAAATTTTCTTTAGATCTAAATATGAAACTTTTCATGGTTTGTGATTACATTGAGTTAATTTTTCTCTTGGTTCATGTTTATCCCAAGTTTTTATCTCTTTGCCATTCTGCTTTTTGATCTAATGTAATTTTTTGTTATTCGTTTCGCCAAGATTGCGGCAAGTGAAAGAAGAAAAAGAAAGAGCAGAAAGAGAACGAAAATTAGCCAAAGAAAAAGCGAAACGTGAGGTAGCCGAACAAGAGATGAGATCTCAGCAATTAACGGTCACTTGTAAATTGTTCAAGAAATTAAAAAGTAAAATGAAGGAACTAGAGAGAAATAACCGTGCCTTAGAAGAGGTAAACATTTTCTTGTATGAAATTTCAAGGGGGAAAATGGTATATTTTTAAAATTATTATTACTGTTTTTTTTCTTTAGTGGAATCAATATATGAAATGCGACGGACTGCCTGATCCCAATTCCTTTTCTCAAATGAACACGTATTTATTTCTGTGGACAGGAGACGAAACCAGCAACGAAATCGAAAAGGCCTTACAAAAAACAGACGAAGTATTGCAGGTGCGTTTGAATTGACCGGGCTAGACAATCGTGTGTGGATATGGCTCGGTAGCTATTCGTAGAATTTCCGTTATCGAAATAGAGAATCCGCTTTTCCTATGTTCAATCCGGAAAAAGCGGACTGAAAGCGAGGCATTTGCTTTATTCAAGAAAAGAAAAATTTGAATTAAAAAAGTCCTTTATTTGAAAAAGAAATCAAACGGGAATTAAGATAATGTTCACAAAACTGAGATCCCAAGACGAGATTTTATATAAGACAATTGTTAAATTAACTAATTATAAAGCAAAAAAAAAAAAAAAAAAAAAAAACGGGTTCGTTGTGTTTCGATAATAAACTGAAGCAAGATATAAATCGTAACGTTTTCCTCTTGGAAATTCATTAAGCAAGCTTATCGCTATGTGAATTTTTCCTCTGAGTCTTTATACTGTGAGAGCTTTCATATTTTAATTTGTTGTTTGTTGAACGGCTGAAAAAGAAAAATATAACAATAATAGGTTTTATTTAGCTTGTTGTTCTCTTTCAAAAGCTCGGAAATTTCTATTTACGCGAAAAATGCCGACATTTAACATTATTAGTTTTAATTACGATCAGATCTAAAATTTATATTTTGACAGAACTGTAATACGAACATTTAAATAGGATTATCTCTTTTTTAGCTTCTAGGAGTTTTGGACGAACTTATTTTCGACCCCCCTTACAACGTAACACCATGACATATAGAAGAATGGAAGAAGGTAATGTCCATGCATGAGTCTCTCTTAAACTAGGAAAATAATCTCCATTTGTAAGTTTTGTTTTTCTATCGGTTAGATGAAAATTTCGGCACCGAATCGTAACCTTGGATTTTATTCAATAGTGCTGATCGACCTTTTGAATAAGTTTCACTTTTTTTTCCCAGATTCGCAACGATATGAGATATCAACAGCAGAAACATTTAGATACGGCCACGTATAAACTTTTAAGAAATTTAGAAAAAAATTTACAGCCCATCGATTTACAAACGTGCAAGTTTATATCTAGCAGTCAGCATTTTACTCTGTATCTTTGGGCAGAAATCGTGATGCCGGTGCCCATGTCCAGCAGTAACGAGAACAAGTGCGTTTTTTCCTTTCAATCTCTTCTATTGTATTTTTACTCTTCGCTTCGGTTTCAGGCAAAGTTTGACGATAGATTTTCCCGACGTGGGAGTTTCCCTTCTCCTTCCGCCCAGTTTAGCGAATTTTCACATGGCGATTCGAGCGTTGTGGTTAAAATACGATCATCGTTCCGATTTGTGTTCCTCTTACGACGGCCCGGAAGCACCTAATATTTATTCCAAAGGTTATCGGTCGATATCTCGTCCGTGGTTTTTCTTAATCGGTTTGCTTATCGAGTTTGAATTTTAGATTTAAACGAAGCAACATTAGAAGAATGGGAAGTAAAATGTGAGCTACAACAGCAACGAGAAAATGAAATGAAGAAGCAAAAAACTAAAGGAAAGGATAAGAAAGAAAAAGAAAACATAGAGCTTCCGAAACCTATGGAGCCTCAAAAATCTATCGCGGACATTATAGCTGACAGAGAAGGTTTAGTACATTTTGTTGAGGTTAACATGTATATTAAGCAACAGTTTGAGTGGTTTTTTTTTCGGTTGCAGAGGAACAGATTAGAAGGTGGAAGAAAGAAATGACAACCGAAACTGCTTCTCATGAGGTTAATTTAAGAAAGTGTTGCGTTTTAGGCGGAGTTCTCCATTTAGATCTTTTAGATCAACCTCCTCAACCTCGAGATCTTAGTGGAAAGTACATAATTACAGTGTGTAAGTATCAATTTATTTTATTTTAATTCTTCCTAGCTATACTTGTGTACTTCGTAAGGTCCGATTCTTTAGTTTTTTTCGAACCTCTCCAACTAACTTCTGCCACTGCGGGAACAAGTAGTGATCAAGTTGATTTACATTCTCAGCATGTAATCCCTTTTTTTATTAAGCAGTGGATACTCCTCCAGGCTTGAACCCAGTTCCTTACTACGAGCATTACGTTCCTCCACCTCCGCCCGAACCAGGAGCTCGAAGGACACCAGAAGAAATCGAAGTGGAAGTGAAGAAGCACGAGGAAGCGTTAGAAAAATTATCCTCGGTTACCATCTCGTAAGTAGAATTTTTGGCTCAGTTACAAAATCGTTGTCTATGGTTTTTCAAAGATGAAATTCATATGTAAAGTGAATCGTTTATTTTACGGCAGTGCAGCATCTGATAAAAACAAAATGCCAGCTGAAGAATTGAAGAGAGAAGTAGAAAAAGAAAAAGAGCTACAAAAATTGGCTGTAGTGACGGTTGAGTGAGTTACTGGCTGTTATCACTGTGTTTTAGAAAAAAAAATTATTCACCCTGTGTTTAATTAGAAATTTTTCACTGTTATGTGTTTAGAATCGTTACGGGAAAAGTGGTGGAACATATTTTACGTCATCCTTGCTGTAAATATCGCGCAACGTCGGCCTAGAACTCATTATTTATTTTTTTACTTTAATTTTTCTGTCATCATCAAGTCATCGGAGACCGGGTCGACATTTTTAGTTCAACTGTAAAAAAGTTACAAAAATTATGCGTCGGACAGATTTTTTACTTTGACAAGTATTTCCAATTAGTTTAATTCGGAAAAAGTCTGTTGCTACGGTTTTGGAGGACGATATTTTCGAAATCTGTTGAAAACTACGGATTTTCTACTGTTAATTCTTTTTGAAATTTGTATATAAATGTGTTTTTTATTTAGTTGTGTTCACGATTACTTGTTGCAGAGACAATTACATCAAAAGACATCGTGCGATGGCATAATAATCGCTCATCTGTTGTTATCCTTTGTTTTATGTGCCCATGAAATCCTTTTCATGTGCCTCATGTACCAATACATCCATGTGTTTAAATTATGTGTTGCTTTTTACCATGTAAATTTTCAACTGTATAGGTAGCTTTTTTTTTGTGTAAATAATTTATCTGTATTTTCATAAAATTAGTGGAGTCCTAACTGTAAGAAAACAAAAAACATTAATACTTTTCATTTAAAGAAAAAAATTTTTGTTTATTAATAATCTTTATGATGTTTGAAAAAAAAAGGTTTTGAAAGACTAAACACTGTTTCAAAATTCAGATTGCCGGAAACCGTTTTATGGTTTGAACCTCCGATGGCTGCCAATTGGGATCCTGTGAATAATTACTGGTCCACGGAGGAAATCCACGATTTAAAATTTAACGAAGACAAACAAGTACGTTTACTCAACACTGTTGTCGAAAAAATTATTTCTTAAGTGCCAATTTTTTACAGACACTGACTTTTCGAAGCGGGAGAATGGGTTTAATGGCCCTGGTCGCTTACCGTTATTGCAACTTACCGTATCAGACTTGGGAATTAAAGCCAGACTTTAAAGGTCCTCCTGGGGGAGTCGTATTCAGCATCACGGCATCGGTCGTTATAATCGAATTTATTATCAGGGTAAGAATTGATTGCATTTTTGGTTGCTGCAAACGGAAACCCGATAAAAAAAATTGGGAAACCGGAATATGGAAACCATGGAGTGAATGATGAATTAGCTGTGTTTCCGGTATGAACCCGTTAAAATTCAAAGTTTTTTATGTTTTTTGAAATGAAAAGGTAATCGCTCGAAACAACGTCGAAGCAATTAGATCATTAAAGTTTTAATTGTAAATTGGCTTTAGGTTTTGTGTGAACTTTATAGTAGTTTCATAAATCTTGTTTTCTATTCCTGAAAGCATTTGTAGCGAAGATTTTAATTGCAGTTTGGATTTTCCAGGAAGATAAAATTTGTCTAAGCCAACTTCAAAACGGAGCAACAGGGGCACTTCAAGAAATCGTAGGAACATTTTACAAGCCGAAGAAATTGATGAAGGTAAGTTTTATGTTGGAAAATAAGCTAAAGGATAACCGAATCAAGAACACTTTCACGGAATTTAAAAATGTTAAAATGTAAGATTCTTGCATAAGGGGAAACAAAGTAAAACCTCGGAATTCGTTAAAAGTAAAAAGTTGAATTTTCGCACGATTTTAATTTAGAGTATTTAGCATATTAGGATGGTGCTATAAAGCAAAGAAATATTAATCGGGGGTTTTGTTACAGTTAATGCAGACTGGAGGTGTAGACGTGTTCCCTCCTCCGGACGCTTTTTGCTACGTGGAAGGAGCAGTACCTAAACATCGTGTAGCCGAAGATCATCTTTACCACTGCATGGCAATGGTGTCGACGTCTTATAATTTTGCTTGGTCGAGGTGGAACCTGCTTGCCGGAAGAAGAAATATGGTTTTGCAGATGAGAGAAGCGATTGACCGGAAACGATTGGTAAGATTTTTTCTTAATGGAAAGAAACGTTTTCTTGTCACATTCTTATGGTTCCAAAAAAATTGTTTTCAATAACTAATGTCAACTTAAACTATACCTGAAAATTATTTTGTAATGTGTGAAGAACCCCTAAATTTCATTGATCTTCCGAAATGGAAACCCTGGCATTTTCTTGCTTTAAAAACTTAATTTTACAGTTACAAAAGAGAAAATAGCAAAAATATAAAGTCACCTAACTTCAAACATATCGTGTTTGCCTCAAGCTGTAGATAAAACAGAGAAAGCGCAACTTTTTCCTTTTTATTCGTTGCACGCGTTCACATGATTTAAGAACGGTCGTGTCTCTTTTTTCAATTCAATAAAGCGAATAAATCTTTAACGTCAAAAAAATTGTAATTTGACGGTAACAAAAAGTATTTTTTACTAATACCTCAATTTTTTTATGGTCTAGCCGAATTACAATATTTTACACGTGACTCCGTTAAAAGCCACGATCGTCGATTGTACTGAAGTGAGCACGAGCTTTAACGAAGAAGGAATCGAAGGGATGAAGGTAAAATACATCTTTTCAATAATTTCACAAACTTTATACTTCGACATACTTTTTATTTCTTGTTCCTTAATCATTAATCCTTGAGTTTCTGGTTCATTTTTTTGATATTTTTTCATTGACTGCAATGTCCTGGAAAAATTTTATTTTAAATCACTTTCCTACAAATTTTTTGTTACAGTTTTATGCTGATTTGTATAATCTCGTGTTGGATCAGTGCAGCAAGCCTGCGAAGAAAAAAATAGAAGAAATCCCATTTACGTTGACTGAAACCGTTCATCAACTGCTTTGTGCTACAAGGCCTTTATGCTTTTCTTAAAAACGTTTTCAAAAAGTACGTATTTTGATCTTTTATTTAGATTTCTTATTCAACAGTAACTATTTATTTTCTGATAAAAAGGTTCAACAATTAATTAACGAGTTACATTTAAAAAAATTTTAAACACTTTGCACTAATTCTTACAACAAAAAAAAAAGATTTTGTATTGCTTAAGAAAAATATTACCGAATGCCTATACTCAATTTTAAATTCTTAATTGAGCTTCTTTTTATAATAAAATTATAATGCTAAGGTTAGCAACAAAAAAATCAACAGGCATTTTTTTTTTTTTTTTTTTTTTGATTATAAGGTTGTTAGTTTGTTTAATTGCTGCTGGAAATTATTAATATTCCTCTTGTAAAAACCGGTATTTTGCCAGCGAAACTTTTCAGTGGTTCAAAGACCAGCTCTAGAATTTTTATTAACCTTTTGGGATCGGCACTACCCCGGACGGAAAGCAATTTCCCGACGGCCGGTCATGAAAATCGAATGAAAAAGCCTTATAATATTACAAAAAAATTGGGGAGCCCTATTACTGGCTCCCAGCAGCTCCCCACCTAAAAAATAATGTTAAATTTGAAATCTACGACCTCGAAAACATAAAGTTAACCTATTTGCAAAGTTTTTATTAGGGGAATAAAGAAGCTAGACTTTTTTTTATGTGGTAAGGGTTCATATGTACTACAAGTTGCCGAACTCGATTTTGGAAGGAGTTTTATGTTGGGGTTGTTTTGTTTTGACCTTGAATATAAGTTCAAGCAATTAGAGCTCAAAGGGAATATTTTTTCTCATTTTAGAAATATACTGGTGTAGCTTTTGCTTAAAGATGGCTTTCCCATAAGCTAATAATAGGAAAATAATTTTCCAAATTAATTCGCCTTAGTCTATTTTTATTTGCGACTATGTCTAGCAGTCGATCATAGGTATTCTCCTAACTTACGGCTTCAATAAAAAATTAAATTACATATATGACATTGGTATTATATATAATACCGCCGACTGGAATGGGTTAAAGATTAAACGTTCGTCAACTTTAATAATATTTAAACCAAACGCATCAACTTTATTTTTAAAACCATTTCCCGATTACTAATTAAAAGTCTTAATTTCTTTTCAGGTGAATTGCAGCAGTAAAGCACAATAGCCGTTGCTACACATATCACCTAACCAACATCGCAAAAGAAACAACGCTCCGCCATCTTCATACATGGGGTAAGTGCTAAAAATAATAAATGTAATTGCAGTAATCAACTATATGACAAAACATCCCTTTGCTTTCCGAAAAAGAGTTAAATTTTAGTTAATAGTTGAATTTTTAATGATTTTTTCCTGAAATTTTCGAAAAATTACGGTAAATTGAGATAGATAACATGTCTTGCTTTTTCTGATGATTTGAAACCAAGTCGGGGAATAACCTAGCGATGAGGTAATTTAAGCCGTGAATATCCTAAACACCAATTGGGTATTTTGTTTGCTTTGAAAAGTGTTAATTGAAGTATCATCACGTTGAGTCATGTCGTTTTGGTCACTACGTTTGAAAAAAATGCGCCCTTCTCTTATGTTTTTGTCCTTTTCCATTTAGATTGACGTTATTTCGGAAAAAAATTTAACATCGTCAAGAATAAAAACATGATATCATTAATTGTTTTCAAATCTTATTCCAAGTATCGGCGTCGAGGACAAAACGTTTTTTAAAGTAAAACCGTCCGCAAGATAGGACGTGATGTTTTAATCTCTTCTTAAAAGTATTTGGTTAAAGTCTTATTGACAATATTCGTCACATATATATTCAAGATTAAACGAGCTTTTCTGCTCATTCTTTAATATTAGTTTCGCGAGTGAAGAATTCGGTTTTAAAAAAAATGAATACGTCCGCGTGTTTACTTTGTTTTCTAATCATCGTCGCTTTTGCTGGAGGAGCTTCTCTTAATTTTTTGGATGCTTTTGCCCGGAATCGAGTTACTAGAGAAGGTGAGTTGGTTGTGAAAAACTTCCGACTTGATGTCCGAAATTTTCATTAGAATTTCTTCAGAGCAGAATAAGCAAGAAATTTTATGTTGCTGAAAAATTTTCTTGTTAATCGATGTTTTAGCTAATTTTTTCACTGCATTATATGTAAATGTATAATGGTAGTTAAATCCGATCTTTAATTTTCTTCATTGCAGCTCCTGAAGCACGCGGAGGCTTTGGAAGTAGTCACGCATTTTATTCGAAAACGTCTTATCGAAGTCCGGGCTACGGGGGAATTCGTTATCCAGGTAAAATTTATTTTTTAATTTTTTCTGAAAAAAATCTATAAAAAAACCTGTCCGATCTCGTTTCGATGCGAATAATGATTCTGTATTTTGATTCTCTCACGAGTTTTCCAGTTTTAAAGACAGTGAGAGAATCAAATCTTAAAATTTTTTGGAAATGTCGCATCGCGTCGTATTCTTTCCTCCTTGTTCACTTTTAAATCGTTGGTTGTTCGTTTTTCAGGGGCTTACGTCGGAGGGCCGAACTTAGGCTTGGGCGGTCGCCCCGGATCGGGGTTCGGCTATCCGAACAAAGGGCACTCTGGCGTTTCCGGATCTTCGTCTGCCAGTAATGCTGCCAGTCAAAGCGTGACCGGAGGGGGCGGATATCCAGGACTAGGAGGAAGACCGGGAGGATTCGGGGGAATTTCGGGATCTGCTAGCAATTCCGGAAGTCAGTCTTTTACAAACGGAGGTAAGACCATTTACTTACTAGACTCTAAGGTGACAAATACTCTTGCTTCAACAGGTTTTAGATAAACTTCAGTTTTGGACCATTTTAGTTCTGGTATAGATTGCATGTTTTTATTTTAAGATTGAAAACATCGTAAAAGGATATTTAAAATTCCGATGGCATCTTTTAGCAACCTAAGAAATTGTAAATAATTATTTTATCGATACTACTTTCCTTTGAAAAATTATTTTTAGGTAAAAATAAATGATAAAAAACTCAATTTTTTCTGCACAGTGCCCATGATTATTATCTAACTCTTTTCCCAATAAGTTAATACGGTTTCTAGAATTTATGCTATACACTATACATATCCTGAACAGCTGTTGTAATTATTTTAAATATTTTATTGGCTACAAAATTTTTAAACTCATTAGTTTTTATTAAAAAAAAATTAGCACCGCTAGTGAGAGATGAAACTAAATTCAAGAAAATGAACCTGAGAAGATCAGCAAACGCCTTTTATCTTTTTCTTTTACGAAATATTCTAATTGAGTTTGATTTTAAAAGAAATAAACTTTGGTATATGGGTGTCACACCGTCCGTCATTAAATGGTTAAAAATAAGGTTTGGCGACATTGTGCATTGTTTGTTATATAGCCCAACCTTTTTATTCAAGCTTTCTTTTTTTTCCCCCTGGTAATAACAGAATACCCTCGTTTTAAATTTTATTCCTGCCAAGGTCAACACCTCAAGAACGCTCCTCCTCCATTTTATAAAAGTATGATGACTAGTCTGGGATAGATGGAAACCCCAAGTGTCACGTTCACATAAACTTTTTTTTTTTTTGGTTTTGCAACTTAATTACTGTTACGTATGCCTTTCTTTTTGGTCTTGCTTTCAATTTTGTATGGGTGAGTGTTGAATTTTTTACGCCTTCATTTATTACATTAATACCTGCAATCAATTTTATTCCTTGTCTGGAGTTTTATAAAATTGACTTCAAAGCAAAATTTAGTAAATTGCATAAGGACAAAGCGGCTCGTCAAAGTGTATGATGAAGCTTAGAAATGGAAACAACCCAAGTAACCTTATACAGTAGACAAAACAGACTGGCCACGAATCGTGATTTGTTATGTTTATTTTTACCGGCATGGGCGGAACCAGAAAAAACTTCTGGGGAGCCAAAGGTACTTTAAAAAAATTGTATAGATAAAATGTTAAGGCTAAAATTGCTGTTATGCTGTCGTTACGGCTGAAAAGGAAGTTTTTCTTTTAAAAGATAATCACTCACAAGTGATTTAACCAATTTTAGAGAGGGAAGGGGCTGGTTCCCTAGACCCCCCTTAGTTTCACCCATGTTGGCAGGCCACTTTCATAATAAAAATCAGTTCAACCGAACTCTATTCAGCGATTAAGCTTTATTGTCGAATAAAAATTGTTTTTTTTAAAAATCGTATTCGTAAATTAAATGTTATTGTGAATATTTATTGTTTTGGGCTCTTTTTTTCCTTTTAATATCAACCAGTTAGAATAAATCTTGGTCGCCTAGGATTATATAATTAAAGTCTTCTTTTAAGATGTATCAATTCTTTATATTTAGCGTGTAATACGACATACCCTGCAAGTTAATTCACCCAGACTAATGATAACTATGTGATTCATCTTGCAAGGTAGAATCGTCGTCAGTTTTCAGTTATTGGAATTTGTTTGCGTTTGAAATTTTATAAGATAAACTTGAATGCTAATATCACCCAGATGCTCCTTTATTTAACGTACCATAAACTGGATTTCGTACGGTAGCAAAATTTTTTAGTTAACTTCAGAAATACCGAAAAATTTACTTAGGCCTCTGTTTTTCTAGGTTTCAGCGGCAGTGCCAGTAATTCTGCATCTCAAAGTTTTTCGTCAGGATCAGGTGGCTTGAGCGGATCTTCGAGTCAAGCCAGTTCTTCGAGTAACAGTTTTGGAAACGGGCGATTCGGAGGAAGCGGTTCTTCTAGTCAAGCTTCGTCTTCGAGCAACTCTTTTTCCGGAAAATGACGGAATCGTCATCGGATAAGGAAACGCAAAATCTGAAAGAAAAATGCGAAAACTCTGCTTCATCATTAGCCGTGACGACTGCAAACAACGAATCCCTCGACTGGAAAGATGCTCACTTGCAGGATTTTATTGCTATGAAATTCCCCGAACTCGACGAAAAGAACGAAGTTAACATTGCTTGTCAATTTTTAACGTATTTATTTACGGGCCATATTTCTAACGAAATTAATTTACCCAAATTGCTTTTTCTCACCGCTTCCTTTTTAAGGTCTCCGAAAGAACCGATAAATCGTTTGATAGATTCGTCCTATTTGTGTGTCCGTGAAAAACATTTTCGAATCAATATTGTATACCGAGCGGATATATTTTTAGATCATCTTTTGAGAAAACACACCGGTCAAGATCTTTCGGTTGTCCTCTTTCGGGAATCTCTAATTAGAATACGCGGAAACGGTATCGTGGCGTATGCTTCTTTGTTAGCAACCGTCGTTATAAGAATGGTTGCCCAATCGCCGGAATCGATCCATCACTACATATCAAGTATATCGACGAAAACGTTTAATAAGTACTTTCCCCAGTATCGGTTGCACGGAGAGTTACCGGAAATATCTCTACAAATCGTCGGGACATTTTCTCAAATGAGTCTATCATCCCATTGGCTTTTTCAAAATTTTTTTTCTTACTTATTGGCGACCTATAAAAAGGAATTCAACGATGGTTTAATTAAAGGTTATTTGCTTGAATTGATCCTGAGACAAACTAGCTATTACGGTTTACGTTTAATCAAAAATTACGAAATCGTAAAAAATAAATTTCGAGTGGATTCGGAAGTTTTTGGAAATTGCTTTTGCGGTAATAATAAAGCCAAAGAAAGTTTAGATTTGTTGATAGAGTTCGATCGAAATTACGATAAGGATGGCAATGTTTTATGGCAATGGGCGAGATTAATAAAAACTGACTACTTTTTTAAATTTAGTCGTAGACATCATTTAGACCTAGCATTAATTTTTACTGCTTTAGAAGATTCTTTTGAGGGCTCGGCCATTTGGCGTGCTGAATTTTTAAAACATGCGACTACCGATCAAAAGGCAGAAGCGAAGAAACTTGCTGAAAGCCTTTTGCGAACAATTCGGAATCAACACTGAACCGATAAAAAAATAACCGAAAATTTAAAAGATAAATTTGATTAGATGGAAAAATTTATTGTCTGTTTGGTCGTTTGTAGGATTTAATTTCGTTATTTGTTCTTCGTTATTCTTTTCAAGTAAACGCTGATTTACTCTTTAAAAATATAATGATGTTTTGTAGAATTTAAAACTTACCCAGAAAAAAGTTATAAGTTTACTGTATGAACACCTACTCCGGCGCATTAATTTTTACACGAAAAAGACGAGGAAAAATCAAATCTAGTGCTCCTTTTCTAATAAATTAGAAGAAAGCAATTGTCCTTCAAACGATTTTATTTACAACGTTACATTCATACAACTTTAAGCCTAGTTGTGCTGCGGCACTAATACACTAAAGTAGTGTAATATTTAAAAAAAAATTCGGAACAGACTTAAACTTTTTTATTTATTTTCTACAATGCTTAATTTTTTCAATATACAGTATATTTTTATTATAATTTTAAAAACTTAGTAAACTATCAAAGGTTTTTCAAAAAATTGGTCATTTTCATTTTTCGCAAGCGCGAAAATCTAACGAAGCGATACGACGTTTGCCGTTATGGAAGCGCGTCAGTAGCTTTGATATCTTGAACGATGACACGAGCGTCGCGGCGCCTTATTTCGAACAGCTATCGTAAATCTTCACGTAAACTTTTTTTATAACTTTATTTTTTTATTTTGTTAACGCGATAAATAAAATTGCTATTTGAACATTTCAAATCTTTTCTTTGAAATTCAGCTCGGACAAAAACCTAAAAATTAACGAGATTGATCTTTTCATTTGCAAAAGGCTTGCCATGTTAAACCGACTTGCAAATATGTTCAAATAAGGTAAGTTGAACACTCTTATATTCATAAATTGTGTTTACTTTTCACTTAAAATCAAGTGCGACGTTTTAGTCATATTTGGATTCCTCTTTCAAAGGTAAACAGCCGTGTTGGAAAAATCGCAGGGAAACCTCAAAATTGTTTACGAAATCCCTCTTGTTAAAAATAACAATGCATGTTAAGTACGTAAGTAAAGCCATTAATGTTTACGTTAGATTAATGAAGAAATAAACGATCTGGTTGCCCAGGTCATCTAATTAGATCTATACACACGTAAACTTTTCCATTTTTTATTCAGTTTTTTCTCAAAGCTCTTCATCCCTTTTTTTTTGAATCTTGCTAAAGTGTCGGATTTACGACAGATGGTTAGATATGGACTTATGAGTCGTAAAAAGAGTATATTAAACGATATGAAACCAGTACCGAAGCAAAAGATTCTATCGTCTATATGACCTGAGATTTTCCTAGGTCGATCTAACCTTCTTGTTGGTTGGTTTTAACCTTCTCGTAGATTAGTTATGTGTCAAAAGTTCAAGAATCGGAGTTGAAAAACGATGTCAGATTTTTAAAGAGACAGTGAGTGATGCCCGTGACAAGGAAATGGACTGCTTTCTGTTTGAGACCGGAGAGATATCAAATGGAAATGGGATTTGTTTGCCTTATCCATTAGTCGGGATCTCTTTCGATACTTTTTCTTTTTTTGAAAAATTAGCTGTTGCATCGGCTAAGATGAATTTTAACAGTTCATGAGACCTGAACCGTTGTTAAAGTAAGCATTCGAGGAATATTGTCAGGACTCAGGATTAATAAAATGTGGGTCTATTTGCATGCCTCGGCCTTGCCAAAAAAACGATAATTCGAAAATTGCCCTTAAAGAGGTACGTTGGACTTGAGAGTTTCCACCAAAATTAACGATGAAATAATAGTAACCGATGTTTTAACACTTAAAATGCAACATTGCACTGGAGTTGTCGAAAGTAGTAGGGAGCCTAGTCGAAATAGTCTCAATACGGATTTAAGACGCGAGGAAAAAAACACCCTATCCTAGCACATGTAATAGTTTCGATCATTTTAAATATCACTGTCACGATTTTTTAATTATCTAGTTATAAAAGATGGCAGCGTATTTTTTTTGGATTACCTGGGGGCCGATTCCAAGTTAAACGAAATTCGTTTTCGTTTTCGTGGCACTTACCCATTCGAATTCGTTCGAAAATTAAACAGTATGGCAGATGTGTTCGTAATACTAATTTTTATTTTACTTAAATTAGATTATTTGAACTTGCGTCCAATAAATATTGGTTAAAAAGGCATTACGGTCGAAGTAGGTTGAATTTTAACATAATTTACTGAACATTTTGAGAAATATTAATCACTAATAAAATGTTTACTTTTTTAATGTTTTCATTCGATGTTCATTTGTCTCGCGAATTTCGTTTTTCAAAACGAGATCTAAGGGGTCTCGTTTTAAAAACGAAAGGCTGTTGCAACCAATATACGATTGTATACAAAGTTATACAAACGTATACAACTATATACAATGATATATTGCCGTATACAGCCGTATACAGCCGTATACGATGGTATAATATTTCTCAAAATGTTCAGTAAATTATGTTAAAATTCAACCTACTTCGACCGTAATGCCTTTTTAACCAATATTTATTGGACGCAAGTTCAAATAATCTAATTTAAGTAAAATAAAAATTAGTATTACGAACACATCTGCCATACTGTTTAATTTTCGAACGAATTCGAATGGGTAAGTGCCACGAAAACGAAAACGAATTTCGTTTAACTTGGAATCGGCCCCCAGAACAGGCTGCATACTGGCAACGTTTCATTGGTTCTCTCTCGACCACTGTCAGTAATGGCGTCGTCGTCGCGAAGAGTGAAAGGCTATGTGGTTTGTTTTTTTTTTCAAAAATAGTTTTTACCTCTATTTTGGTGAAATTAAGTATGTTTTATATGTGAAGGTGATGTTAGTAGTGCACAGTGTTTTATTTATTTCATTGCCTTATTCTTAGGGGGGATTGATTCTATTTAAAGTGTGCGATATGTGCTGCCTATCGTTTCAAATCGGAGATGCTGAGTTAGGTGGTTTAAGAAGAAAAAGAATCCTTCGAAAGGTAAATATTGTGTTTCGTTTTGGTGAAGGGTTTTCTGCTATGAATTTTCTGAAACCTGGATAGCGTGGTTCAAACGATCGAGAAACTCCTGCTGCGTTCTCAGTTCATGGCAAATACTTGGCAAAATTGGAAAATCAACATAATAATGCCAACATGTACCCAATATTTGTTATTTCTCCAATATTTATTAGGTGCTTTCCATATCTCTTTTCTTTCTTATGTTTTCCCTTTGGGACACAAGCAAAAATGTTGTTTTTGGCCCAACTGATCAATAAAAACTGATCTCAACTCAGAAATATCTTTGTATAATGCATGATGTGATGAGTATCTACAAAAACAGAAGAAACAAAAGTGTATTGGGGAAAGCATCTACTAAAATATTTCTAAATTACAGTTGGAACTCTTAGAACAGAACTTCTTATTTGACTTGCAATCTTTGTGAAATCATATGTAATAATATTACACAGTAATTGAAATATAAAGCCTGGTGGGGCATTTTCAGTTTGTAGAGCCTTGCTACCCTTAAGAAAAGTATTTGAAGGAAAATAACACAATGAGGCGGCTTAAGTAGCTGAACAATATAAACTGATACCTACCTTTCTAGACTTACATATTACAGCCGCAATGGAAATGGTGGATTAGTAAACAAGACAGAAAAAGCTTTGAAAAATTCTTGAATCATAGCAAACAATTAAATAGGTATTTGAATCCAGGCAAAACATGCCTTGATTCTTCTATTATTTAGAGAATCTTTAAAACATGCATAGTAAAACATTCTAGCAGTTGCGAGAGATGTCATGAAACTTTAAAAATATGGGTGATCTTTAGTCGCTTAGAAATCTTTACAGCATTTTTGGGAACAGTTTAGCACCTGAATTAAGAAAGCTATTTTATGGTTTCTGAAACCCAGTCATTTCTGTGACTCTATGGTGTTTGCCTATAGATGAGTTTTTGGGATGAAAGGCTGTTAATAATGACTGAAAATAACATTTTTCTGGTTGTATGTTGCAACATGATTCAGATTCATTTTATGAAACAAGCCTTTAAATTGATGAAAAAAAAATTCCATTCTTTTTGATAAATTATAAAATTGAAGTTGACTGGGAAAAATAAAAACTTGATCTTGAGGTGAAAGCAAAAAAATTTAAAACTCTTATGCATATATGCCAGATTAATTTACAAAGATTCAAAGCAATCATACAAAAAGGATAAATCTTAGGTAATTTTTTCCTGAATCGGGGAAAAAACTGCTGAAATTGAAAACACAAAGAATAAAATGAGCAAAGCTACGGATTCATAATTTGATTGTTTCTCTAGCTTGCTTATACCCCCCAAGACAAATACCTGTTTAAAAGAAAATGCCTTGTAAAGTGTTACAAACGTTTTTTGAAACCTCATTAGATATGATATAATAATAGCAGGTTTTAAAAAATTTAAATCTAGAACTTTTTAAGCCTCAAGCCAAAAGTGAGCTTTGAAATTTGAGGTATCGTAAAAAGATTACTTATAAAGCATCAAATAAATGTGATGGATAATGCTTCTAACAGGAGGGAAATTTTGAAATACGCAGGTCATTATAAAAGTGAACGAATATTCTGGTTATGTTTGAGCCCTGTAAACAATTCGAACATATCTTCGAATACTTCCCTTAATTAAGGTTCAATACAGTCGATCAAGCTACATTTGCCGTTATTTGCTGTCGATCCCGCGGGAAAACGTCAACTTGTTTTTTTTTTCGTACCCATTCCAAATTTCATTGCGATGAGCTTCGAATTTCCCCTATTATTTTTTTTGGTAGATAATGAAAAACCGTAGCTGGACTTTGCCGGACTGTTTGTCGTTTTCATACTACGACTATTTTTTACGTTTGATCGTGATTTACGGTACTGATATTTGCAGAAAATTTAATTGAATTCTTATAATTAACACCGCGATGATTAGTTCTGATCGAAATGTTAAAAACGTCGAACGAACTCGAATTACGATCCAAATGAAGCGAAACTAAAGCCATTTTATAAAGCCACAAAATAAATTATTAATTTAAAATCAAAGTTGATTGAAAAAAAAGCAGAGTCGGTTTTAGGCATATGCAAGCAAGGAAAGAGGAAAATTTTCAGGGAAAAATAAAAAATAGTTTAGTTTACTCGTTTTTTAGGTTGTTTTTCAGGACGCATCGTGCCTTTCGGGTTATTAGTGCGTTTTCAGTTTCCCGCAAGACCCATTAGACTGAAGATAAAGATGAAGACGATCTTCTTTGTCTGGCCTGAAGGTCTGAAGCCAAAACAATCATCAAAAACCGTTAACCGAAAACGGGCTACGAATGCGATCTTTAGCCGGTAGCGATTACCTGACTTCTATTTACTTGGTTTCGAACCGAAACAAAGTTTACCCTGACTTAAGCGTTTATTTAGTCCTACTCGAGCTGACAAAATTCTTTGGAGCAAGAACTACATTTTTCCAAAACCAAACAGGACTGCCCTAGCTCTTGTTGGACTGTTCCTAAGAAGATTTAGTTTCCTCCCCAACGATTTTGCTTCGTTGCATGACTTGTTGTCCCCCTCCAATCTGCTTATGGTTCCAAAACCTTTTTACAAACTGATATTAGACTAATATTTGCTAATTTTTGTTGATCTTATTCGATAGCTTGAATATATTTTAAGTTATTGTAGGCCTAAGCAAACTTGAAGAAAGGTGCTTGACCGATACGCGAGAAAGTTTCAATTTTTTCCTTAAAATTTTTTAATAATTTTTTTAAAGATTTTCTAAATGAGTGTCTTGGTTATCAAAAAGAAAAGGAATTGACATGTGTAATTAATGTATTCTTTGTAGAATCTCGATTACTTTTAATTAAAATCGAAACCTTAGTAAAGGGCAAGAGGAACCGGTAAATGTCGTAAATCAATCCGAGTTTCTCAGCGGTTACGTGTCAAAGCTTTGCAAAAATGAGTTTTAGAGGAGGATAAAAATGATGAAAAGAAAACTATAAAGAATTAATGGGAACCGAACGGGAGGCGAAAATCTAAGATTTCGAGTCAAGGTCTTGCTAAATAATTGTTACTACTGTTTTTTAACAACGTAAACAATGAAAAGAGATTCCTCTTTTTCATTACTCCGGCCAACAATAATGTAGTAAATCTTGGATCTTGTAAGAAAGTTTGTTGGTTAGAAAAATAAAAATTATTTTTGTTAGGAATTTTCTAAACCTTTCATTTATTTTCTAAAGCGAAAAGCGAGGTGTTCTGTTGTTTGAGAAGTTCGTAAAAGTGGTCGATCCTCCTTAATTTACGGTTTAGCAGACGTTGAAATTTTACTTTATACAGTACATTTCCCTTTAATGACCTTCCTGTTTGCAATGGTTTAACGAATCAGAAGCCTTTTTCTTTTCGATCGGTTTTTATCGGAGAAAAATATTTTTTATGAGAAGAAAAGCAAAGAATTTTTTGATTTGATTGAATTTAGTGTTTCCATTTTTCATAAATGAAAAAAAGTAAACTTTGCTAATTCGAAAATACGAAAGCAAAGAATTCGGTTATCGTTTAATGTATTTAGAGGGAAATCCTGAGTGCCGTTTCCTCTCCTTTTTTCCGCCGGCGATTTTATCCGTTTCCTCGAATAATATTTTTTTTTCAACGTGCCGCCTTCGATTAAGTTGTCTTCGATGCTTATCCTTCATTTCAGAGTAGAATCACGAAGTGTGAAGTGTCCGTTAATCCAAAGAATCCAGATTTCTCATTTAGACATTTTTGCTTTTCTCAAATTTGTTATTCTTTTAGGTTTAACGAGATTCCGGAAATAGAAAACCGAGCGTCAACTTTTATTCGTTCGTTTTTTAACGTTTTAACGATTTTTTCATTAGGTAAAAAATTTAAAATTACAGGTTTCCAGTCAGTGTTATTAAATGCCTGAAGGACAGTTAAATCAATAAGTTTCTTTAGATCATTTTTGCTGAAAAATCGAGGATACGAAAGGAAAGATTATGCCTCTGGGGTTTTAATGCGTCTTTAAAGAATCTACAGTTTAATGAAAAAATGTTACAAAATTTACTTTTAAAAATTCCGTTGCATAAATCCTTTTTTGAACAATAATCCTTAAAAAAACATATTTTCCTGTAATGTTGGGTACAGTTTTGTCTGGCATTAGATTAGGTTCATTTTAAGCTGACGGAGAGTACGCTTTAGATTTAAGTAATCTATGGGAAATGCACGTCTTTGAGTATTTCGTTGAGTATATAGATTATTTGATCCTGATATGTGTCGAAAAATTCTTGTTCAAAATCGGCTATTACATAGGGAAGAAAATAACTTAAAAATACGTTGATGACTTCGCCCATTTCAGGATCGCCAAGCAGATTTTCAAAACCGAACTAGAAATTAAAAAATGAAATCTTGCATTATGTAATTTCGGTTGATCCCAGCAGAATCCGTAAAAATTGAATTATGCTTACGTTTGCTTGCCGGAGATAAAAATCAAAATCGTGGATGCCTTTTGGTTTGATCATTAAAGTATTGTTGAAAGAAGTAAAATCAATTCCTGCCGTTAGGTACATGTTTTCTAGATCGATCCTGCAAAATTAAAGTTAAGATCAACTCAGTCACGAAGAAGAGTCGCGTTCAAATATGAAGACAGAACTCGGGTTTGTCGCTGTATATAGTTTCTCGTATTAAATGTTATTAACTTCCTCCCTCTTGCCTGTTGTTTTGGGACTCTGAATTTGCCTTGGGGTTTACACTTATGTCTCAATTAAATTTTATACTAAAATTTAAGGTTTAATAAAGCCCCCGTCTTTGGTCACGGATAAGCGAGTTTTATTTTCTGCCAAGTAAAAAATGAAATGCTTTATTGAGGAGGAAGAAAAAGAAGAAAACGTGACAAAGGCGAGAAGGGTAATAATATAAAAGAAGCAACCGGATAAATATGAAAAGGTAAAAAATCTAAGAAGCAAACAGAAGGAGATAAAAAAAGTTGATTCGGACGAGGGAAGAAAGGAACATTTTTCATGGGATTAACTTTAAAGCAATCGTAAAGGCAATCGAACGAGGTTGACGAACAAGAAAAAAAATCTTTCGGAAAACATCTTAATCGAATAAAATAAATAAAATTGGATGGAAAAATCAAAAAAGTGACGAAAACCGATTAAAAGTTCAACCGACGATTTTTGCCTGATTCGGGAAAAAGTTACAGAATAATGTTTCGCAAAATTTTTACCAGAAACGCATGGAAAAACTTGGGTCATATTTGATATTGCTTTAACGGAAATTTGTAAACTTTTTAATCAAAGCACGACAATCATGAAAAGAAAAGAGAAAACCGTGAGGTAGTTAAATCGGAAAATGAATGGAATTAATTAAATAAAAATGCTTACCTTGCTTTGCCTTTCCCGAAAAGTTCTACCGGACCTTGAAGGGAACCGGAAGTGATGACACCGGATAAATCATATTCATCGGCTGTTATATTTATGAAATTTAGTTTTAGCGTTATATTTTTCACCTTTAAAGGAATTATTGATGTTTCCAATTTTTCAACCTCAATGCTTTCTAGATTGAAAATTTTCAAGCTGCTAGCGGAAAAGGAAATGCTGAAAATATAAATGCCCTTTTTTGTTGGTTTACGATAAAAGAAAAATGGATTGCTCACGAGATGAAATCTCCTACTTTACTCCTTGTCGGTCGATTTTAAAAGCAGCCTCAGGTATGGTAATGTTTTTCAAATCCTGAAAAGTCGAATTGAGAAGGTCTGTAATTTGGTCGTCTAAGAAATTTCGAGGCTCGATGTGTTCTGCTTCGTCAGAAATGAAGGATAAGACTAGAACAGAAAATAGGAGAAGGACGGCCGAAGTTTTCATGGCTATCTATCACCTGAAGCGCCTTCGATCGATTTAAATATCCGGTGGTAAATTTTTTTATCGGCTTCGGAAGCGGCTGCTTTTTGTTTAATTTAGTTTTCCGGAATTATTTTTCTCGGCCTATTGACGATCCACAAGTTACTCAACCTGAAAAACTTTCGACAATAAAATGTTTTATGCTTGTCAATTTTTTATGTAGGTACTTCATTTTTAAAAAGCATTAGATAACATTTTTTAATTTATTATGTTTGCTGTTTCACGGATTAAAAGTTTTGAAATATTATGCTTACCCCGTCTTAAACTCTAGCGGACAAAAGATGGTAATTTTAATCGGATCATTAGTCGCAATACTAAATGTAATCTTTCTGATTATTTAGTAATCTCCTTAACATTGAAATCGAACAATGGATTCGTTATCATTTATTTTTTCGAGCTGTTTTTCATGGGTTTTTCAAGGAGCATCTCTAATTATCTCGTTCGATAAAAATAAAGACTAAACCGGGCTTACCGTTGGATTGCAAACTAGGAAAAGATAAAAATCAATCTGCTCGATCGGTGTGATATATTGTTTGTTAACTTACCTGGAACAAAGGTCGGACGAGTGATTCAAGAAAAAAGGACAATCAGAATTAATCAATCTATGGCGAAAATTTCTTAAATATTTATCTAGTGAGAAAATTCGAAGAATGATGCTTTTTGTTATATCTCGCCAAAATTTCCTTTTTGAGAAATTCGTGCGCGCATAATTTTGGGGTTTATATCAGCAGCAAAGGGATTCGACCTTTTTGAATTTATCCAAGAAAACCGAAACAAACAAATCGTCGGCTGAGGGTCAAATAAGAGCGTTGATGCAAAGACCTTTTCATATTTGCTTAAAAATATAATTTCGATCGCAGGGTGACGTGTACACCAGCCGCCCGAATTCTCGGATTTCTTTTCCTTTTGGCAAGATGGGAACCAGGTTCGTTTTGCAATGGAAACTATTTAAATTAACATTTCCTGGTAAAAGAAATTTCATTTTCAGATGTAACTGCTCGCAACCCAGAAATTTTCTTGGTCGAGTAAAAAATCCGCTTCCCAGTTTATTCCTTTTTTTTTTTTTTTTTTTACTCTTCTCTTTTGTTAAACCTGAGCTGGTCAGCAAGGAAAAAACTTAATGAAATATTAAATTTGCATATTTTTCTGAGATATTGCTCCATATGAATTTCTACACCTCCGCTTTTTTAATATATTTTTAATGTCAGTTCTGTTATATGGGAAACATTGGGTTTTTTTATCGCCAACAAAAGTTAGCTTTTCCTTTCGATCGTTTATTGCAGAATATAGAAAACATAGTTTGAAGGCTGAGTAGGAAGAAAGCAAATTAGAAATAGCTGGTTAACTTTAATCAGAAATAAATCTTTT
This sequence comes from Liposcelis brunnea, assembly GCA_023512825.1. Classification (NCBI taxonomy): domain Eukaryota; kingdom Metazoa; phylum Arthropoda; class Insecta; order Psocodea; family Liposcelididae; genus Liposcelis; species Liposcelis brunnea. Next base: position 23,901,182 of record CM042067.1, read on the forward strand.
AATAAAGTTTATTGAAAAGGAGTTTGAAACACTTTACTCGGTTGAAGCGCTTCAAGTTTTTCTTTGAGGAAGTATATTGTGTATACTGAATGTAAGTGATTTAATCACTCGAGCACACTCGTTGTATACGCTTAAAGCAAAAAAAAAAGTCGATTTATTAAATTTTATTTCAATTACATATTATTATTATTATTATTATTATTTCGGCTCGGTCGGTTTTTTGTCAAACGTAAGCCGGATTATTCTTCTTCTTCGTTAGAAAAAAGTCTTTGAATATCAAAAAAAAAATGATTTTTCCTGTACGTGGAAGCCGAACAAAATGCTAGAACGCGATTAGAATACTTGTTAACCGGAATATGGCCGTAATGCCTTGTCGTTTTATGGGCTTACCCTTCATAAACGATCGAGTTGCGAAGGTCGTAAAAGTCGGAGAAACGAAAACCGAAGAAAAGTTGGGATAATTTTTAGTCGTTAGATTAGGCAACGCGTATTCGAAGTTGTCCGTGTTAAAAAGAAACTCGGCTTTTTGCTTTTTGACGTTTCAGTTTTATCGGTTTTCCACGATCGAACCCCCGCGACTGTTTATGAAGTTTGACGTGCCGGCACTTGTTGAATCCTAACAACGTCTACGTTTCCCTTCGTCTGGATAAAAATTTGTCCCGCAAACGTCATCTCGTATTTCCCTTGCCGCTTTTCCTATTAATTTTAGTCGAGCTCAAGTTAATTTGCTACTAAGAAATATGTGACTGTTTCGCTGTTTTTGATTTATGTCGACTAATGCCTCGCCATTTTATCTCGTTTCTTGATTTACGCGTCTCGACGTTTGTGCTCCGTTCTCTTTTTCTACGGCCCATTTAATTCTTTTCACGTTTTCCGGCTTTTCGTGTTTCGGACCGCGGCCTCCGTCGAGATAGATCGATAGCCTTCGGCGTCGGATTCAGGAAACTAAAAACTAAAAAAGTGATCCGTCTCTGTTTTTTCGGATTTGCTTCGTGAAAAATGGGAGAAAGCGATTACGTACGTGGTTTTTACGTCCGCCAGTATTTTCGTTAAAGAAATGACATCTTTTTTTATGAAGTGTCACCGGCTTCCTATATCGTTTTAGAAAACCTTTCTCCGTTTTCCTCCCCGCTCCATTTTTTCCTTATTCCGGACCCTTTCTCAAAATAAACTCCGTTTGCGGTTTTATTTCCAGAGCTTGTAATTAAAGCACTTATTGCCCTTTTTTTTTTAGATAGATGTAGGGAACATTTTGAAATCTCTCTCTTCTTTTATTTCAAAGGTCATTTTCAACTTTTTGAGCATTTACAATTTTAACGAGAGTGCCGCAACCGAAAGCCCGTTCACCTTTTCGGCACGGCTGTAATTAAACTCGTCGTGAGATTTGCTGAGCTTTTTCAGTTATAACGATCTCGAGTAAGATTTTTCGAACGAGACAAATGTCCGACGCAAAAGTGAAAAAAGAAGTCTTATTCCTGTACGGTTTTATATCGGCAAGTGTTGGCGATAATTCGATTAGGGTTTCGCAACTCGTAAAAGCTGTCGAGTCAACGTGTTACTGAAATGGAAGATTACATCCGAACCGAAAAGATGGTAGATGGGAAATCTGAAAACCCGAGATAGAATTTTCAGGCTAATAAATATCGTATTTGGCCGAGAATCGGTATCGATTTTTTACTTTATTTTTGCACCGGCGGTGCAGGTGACGTGGCCTGTAATTTAAATTCAAGTTTATTCCCTCTTTTCTTTTCTTATTTCTTATTTCTTCGTTCTTCTGTGGAGGGTTCAAATCTTAGTCTCGAATTTTGCAAATCATGGTTAAATTAAACATTTTTGTGCCTGAAAACCGTGATGAACCAGGGTTTAGGTAAGTTCGAATCACGTTCTCTTTAACGAAACAAATAGATTCTGTTAATTCTCGGCGCATTTTAACAGGGCTTGTTTTATATTACATCCTTTTTGAAACTGCGATAACGCAACTAATTCAAAAAGCTGACCAAAACTGAGATGATTTGCTTATCTTTCCTGTCTCACCATATATCACCATTGCCTCTTTTTAAAGATTCAAAAATAATGTGCAGATAAAATACGAGTTATTTATTTAACAGACATGATTTTTGCAGACACAAGATAAATGCTAGTACTTTTTTTTGGGTGTGGGGGATATTGAACCGAAATCATTCTGTGTTGTAGCGCAAAAACAAACGATTTGCTGTTGCATGTAAAACAGAGTATCACATTAAATTGAGTATTAAGACTATCTTGTAGCATTGTCCTTATCTAACCGTAAAATCGCTGTAGTGAGCTTTTTTTAATATTTTTTTTTCTTTTAATGAGATTAATTTATATTTACAAGAGCGCATTATTACAAAGAGCAACAAGCATGCATGTCAGTTACTTCTTGTCCTAAGTAAATAAGTTTTTTAATAACGAAAGTAATGAACCGTAGAAACGCCAGATAACGAAACAGGAAAGGAAACAAGTTTTTCATTCGAATCCGAGGTGCAAAAAAAATTTTTTTTCTTAGCAGAGGACTTATTTTTGAGATTTAACTGTCCCCTACTATATTTAGAAAAAACGGATTTTTAGAATCCAACTTTGTCGAAAATCTATTTTTACAGAAAAATGATTTTTCCTACGCTCTAGAGCTGCAAACTACATCCTATCAGATGTATTTTGATACAAGGAATCCGTTGGAATTTACAGAATTTAAAAATTCGGCCGCGTTCTCAAGATATTTGCATTTTTAGGTTTCGCTCTAACGAAAAAAATGAGCATTTTTTCGATGTTTTCAAATCGATATTTCAATTTCGATTTATGAATTTTTTAGCTTAAAACGGGCCAAAATATTGATGAATTATATACTGGGAGATGTATTTCAATCTGAGGAATCGATTGAGACTAGGTAGAACCCTCAATTTTTCGTTTTGAAAAAGATATTTAGAAAAAACGGATTTTTAGAATCCAACTTGAAATGCAGTGAATGGCAATGACATACAAATAAATAAAGTCTTTACATAATTTTAGTCAAATATTAAAACAATGCTAATATACAGGAATTTTTCCGAAGTCCGTCATAGGGTCTGGTCGTTGTCCGTTGGAGGACTCGCCAGCTTTTGGCGGACTAATATCGAGATCCTTAAGTAAATAAAGATGTATAAAATATCTAGAATTCTCCGTTGTTCCTTTTAACCTTTAGCTATCCTTTTGTGATTAAGTTTCTATTATGAATTCTTGTTTACTTAGGCTTAGGTTGCTCCTAGCGCTAGTTATTTTATTCCCGTTACTGACTTGTGCTGATTCTGTCTCCGACCGAGAAATTATTTATCTCGAGAGTAACAATTCTGAGAAATCGGACGTTACATCCGCTTAATCGAAAACAAATGTTTGCTGTGTCAGATTACTCGTGTATTAAAATTACTGTCGGATTACTTTTTGCTCGACACCACACAAATAGAAAAAATATCTGTAATTAATTACCGTAGGATGTTTGACGTGCAATGATCCGCCGATAAGGGCAAGCAGATAAGGTTTTTTTATTTCGTGTTTAATGACGCTTATTTTTTTAAAATGAATCCCTAATTTTGAGTTAGGAACATCTCAAGTTAAAAGTTATCGTTATTAATGGATGGCAAGCGCGATTAATTTCATTCTGTGTTTAAACACTCGATCACGCTATAACAACACGTGCGATAAAGTTTCTCTCTCATAAATTATGTATTGTAATCTTGGACATCTTGAGCTTATTTCGTTGACGTAAAACAAATATCAAAATAATTTATGCGATCGAGAAAAACCGTGCTAAAAGATATAAAATCGTTCTTGTTATTTTTTTCTGAGTCGCAAGGTGAACGGTCGATCTCTATGGAAAAGCAGTTTAAATAATTTTTTTTTTGAAATATCTAAAAATATCGGCAAGGATTTCTGGGTTATTTACGCAGTGATACCAGAAGCTTTTCATCTTCACCTGATAAAAATTTTGATTGACGTGAAAAGTGTATGGATGAGTGTTAGTCGGTTGTCATTGAGAGTAGCCATCTGATTATATTAAAACAACAACGCCCAACAAATCAAAGCGAAAATAAACTTGTAAATAAAACATAAATCGTCAAGTTAAAAGGTAAAAGACAAGTCGTTTGCAATTTAATGGATTCGAGTTACGTCTTTATTTTCGTCTTATTTTTTCCTATCTCTGCCGCCGGACGATAAAAAATTGACGCGAATATTTTTCAGGATCGCAGGAGAAATAATACGGTCGGACGTCGACGTATTCGAAATTAATTTTTCGTTTTCAAGTTTAACCCCCCTGTTTATTCGGGGAAGCATTAAATCGTTTGCTTTGTGCAGTGTTTGCTCATTTCCGAGCCGGGATTTATTTAGCTCCGACTCTGAAATTATCATTTTCATCGAAGGTTATGAACGTAGCAAAAATATAAATTAAGTCCGGAAGAAACTTTCATCTGAGGATCCGGAGCACGTTTGCATATCGAACCCCTTCCGAAACTAAAGTTTCGATCGTTTTTCGGAATTAATCCGAATGAAACTCGAGAGGGACGTTGAGTCAGTCATTTGTTTAAAGTTTTGAAATTTATCGATCGTGTCTGGCGGAGAAGTCGCCACAAAACGTAGAGAAATCTCGACGTCGTAATAACGTGCTTTGAAATCCCGACGATAATAGAAAAGATAATGGATCCTCTCTTTCCTTCGGGACCGAGAAGGAAATTGCACCCTATTAAGAAATTACCGTGTGAAGAGTATGTATTGCTCTTTTCACCCTTGCGGTGGTTTTTCGTGTATAAATTAAATCAGTTAACGGATAAAAGTCAGGAAGTAGATCATTATGGCGAATAAAGTTTCGCTTACCCGCCGTTTCGTATTTAATGAAACTATTTTACCGTCGGATCTAATCTGCATAGTTGTTGAGTTTTCCCACAAATTAAACGTGTTCGACTTTGCCGACAAAAGGAAACTCCGTGACTTTGAGATCAAAGATTGGCCGAGGGAGAAACGACGGGATATTCGTGTCCGAGTTTCTCCATCTCATTTTCTCGGGCTGGGAAAACGACGCCAATTAGAATGACGTCCGCCCAGGTCCGACCACTTCTTCTACGGCAAGGTCGATCGCACCTGCGAATTAAAACTTAACATGTTTCGACTATAATTTTGAAAGCTTGCCACAGCCACGAAAAGGCAAGTACACGTTGCTAGTCTGACTTGGGGATGGTTCGGACTACGATCAGATGCCGCCCGTGATCGCCCGTGATTCTTTTACCGATTAGGGAACCAGATGCTCCTATCATTCGGGCAATAAGTTTTTGTAAGTTTTTGTAAATTTTTCGAAAATTCAGCGCATAATGCCGATTTTAATTAATGCGGGCTTTCGTTATATGAAACAAAAAAGTATTTGATTCTCAGCCAGATCAGCCGTATAAAGGAAACAGAGAGGGATAGACTGGTCATTATCGTTAAAAACGGCACCTCGAGGCGTCCAATTGTCTCTAGATGAAATTATCCGTTTCCGATTTAGCTCCGAAACGAACGGCCTGGAAAACTCGATCAATTTAATTCGCCTTAGTTATGACATTTATACTAACGTGTTTAAGTCCCTGACAATCTTGGCTCTGATTTTCTTTTTTTAAATCAAAATCCGTTTGTTTTATTGGGAGAGTAATCTTGAGAATGATATTCTGCTTAGACCTTAGAAAATTGGGTCTATGAAAATGAAATAATCGTGAGAGAATCAAGACTTTTGTTTCGGAAATTTCGAGGATCCCGATTATTTTACAACGAATCCCTGTTCCAGGAAAACTTCCGGCTCGTATAAAGAGATAAATCTGACTTATTCTCGTGCACTTTGTTAGAATAACTGGCAATTTAGGGGTTTCTTAATGGAAACGTAATGAGAGATAATAGCTGCTCTGAATGGGATTCTTCTTGCCTAGTAAACAAGTGATTATACACCAATAACATTTCGTTGCTATGACTTTTGATAAACGTATTCGAGTTTATTTATAGAACTTCAGTTATTCACTTTCGCTTCTCTGAATAATTATGGTGGAAAGGATGATTCCTAATAGCATATACGAAGTTAAATCGACTGAGGTGACTAGTCATCATTTTCGATTAAATCCTGTTTAAAAAAGTTAGACTCGAGCTTATTTTTCCCTCTGCAATCTCTTTTATTTTCATCGGTCGTTTAATTAACGAAAGTTCTCGATTTCGTTTTGATAATTCTCATTGTTTACATTTCTTCTTGTTTTATTTTTATTTTTAGGAACTCGAAGGTCGTGGAAACGTGTAAAACTTGTTGAGCTTTTCTCATTCTCTTTGTTAATACTAATTTAAAATAACTGTTAACGCTTTTGTTCTCGGGTTATTTTTTCGTAGTCGCTGCTGAGAAGGCCCAAGATGAAAATTGGTGGGGGGCTGTATTATTATTAATAATATTTTGCAGTTAATTTGTGAGAAATGCTGAAAAATTTTCGAAAATCGAACTTTGAGAGTTAAATTTCCTTCTTTTCTTTTTAATTTTATAGTCTAGAAAAAAATACTTAAAAAGGGGGAAAGAAGGAGATTTCTAGTTAACGATAAATTAAAACTGTCTCTTGGAAGTCGGAGAAAGAAAAAAAGAGATGGCGAAATTAGATATTTTTATCGTAACAGCTGACGGGCGAATATTTTTGAAAACGAATTTATCCTAGCATATTAGAAGATCATTTTTCAATTTTTTCAACCTCGGCTTTCCCGGACTTTCCCCTGTGCGTCCGTTTTTAAATCATAATTTGCACTACGTTCGGCTGCCGCACCGATCACCCGGCGAGAGATTACGATCCCGCTTTTAAAAATATGAAAACGTCCACTTCCAGGAAAGCTTATGCCTCATTCTTAGTATATTTAAAATTTATTCATAGTTTTAAGCCCCTGCAAGCTTAAAGGTCGTTAAGTGCGCTTCGTAATTATTATTGCTAGATAAAATTTGAATTATGAGATTTTTGCGTAGCATGACTTATCTTATTATCATCTTAATAGAAATAGATAGGTCAAATTTTTCCCCCGAATGAACCGTTTTTAAATTAATTGTGGAATTAGGATTATAGTAGCTTAATTTCTGTTTTAATCTTAAACTCACTTCCTAATTTTCAAAATATTAATGTGTGAAGGCGAGGGTTGGTTCAGGTGCCAAATTTTAAGCTGAATGCGAATTTGATAAAAGGGAAAAAAGTTAAAATTGAAGTATTCGTGAAAGTTTTCAAGATTTTTTGTCTTCATTTAAAAGTTCAAAGTTCCAAAACAAATATTCTTTTATAATCAGATTATTTTCGAATAAAAGTCGCGATTATGTCGCGAAAATATTCGTATTGTTTTGAAATAGTAATCGGAATTAATCCCTCCCGACCCGATTTCAAATTCAACGTAGATTTAGTGACGGGGGAAAAATAATTCCGGCAAATTGAAGTTTTTAAATAGATGAAAATAAAAGGGTAATCGAAATTGGTGTGTTGGTAAAAACGATCTCGCATCGTTATATTGATATTTTGTTCGCGTCACAATCCGTTATCAGATTCTTGTTTTTGACGCACGGTAAAAGAGAATCAATCAAGTCTGTCTCAGCTATTATTTTTTTTCGCGAGGGAATTATTAAACCCGCGCCAAAAGGGGGAATCACGGTTAATGCTAGATGCGCCTCATTTTTTTCGTCTATTAGAAAAATTAGGATTTCCCGTTGAAAGTCATCTCTTTGTTTAGGAAAAAAAAAGGATTTTTCATTTTATTTAATTTAACGAGGAGGTTTATTCTTTTTCGGTCTTATAAAAAGGGAGACACCGAGGTAAGACGAATTCTTGCGATCGAAAAGCTCGGCCGTGATTTTCCATTTCTATAGCTTTCCTTTTTTCCTCTTCATCTTCAATACTCTTTTCGGCTTCGATAAAAAGTTCTTTACCGGCAAATTAGACGATGCCTTTTTCTTCCTTGTGTGTAAATATTTGTTCACTTGACGTGATCCATTTCGGATTTTTAGGGAGATTTCAACCGCGAAAAAACTTCACGGAATGTTCCGGGAAAGAAATCTTATTCGGCAGATATGGTGCTTCGCAATAAAGTTCCCGATTTTTGAAAGCATTTCTGAATGAAATTTCGTTTACGTCCCCAAAAATCGGCTTCATATATCGAAGGAAGCAGCCCAGTGATATTTTCTTTTTGACATAAAATCGTCGGGAAGTAATAGAAGAATTTTTAGACAGACACGTCCGTATGTGTTGTCGGGCTTTTCTTCCCTAATAAAGGGACGATTATACAAGTTTCGTTTTGATTCGATCTATCCTGATACTAAGCGGTATGTTTATGTAAAATTTTTGACGGATAATTATTAGAAATGCATATGATATTTGCCGAGCCGAGCCGCTGCTTTTCAACAAAATGCACCAAACTTACTTTCCCTCTTCCTTTTTATTTTATTTTTTTTTTTTTTGAAAGATATACGTTATTACTCGTTTTCAGTGTTCGGGACGCAGGTATTTCAATATGGTGGTAGGTAATAAAAATAAAGTTTTTTTTTTGCTAGAACAGAGTAAAATCAGCGATCGTCAAAGATATATTTAAACATCGAGATACATAAATCCCCTTTTGGATTTTAAAAGCATCACACACCAAGCAAAATATAGAGCATAATTATTTTGCAAATGATTATTATTATATACTAAATTTTCTTTAAAAATCAGTGACAATTTATTCTTTCTTTTGTTTAACCAAAGTTTTGTGAAAAAATGGGATAAAAAACTTGGGTGCTGAACAGAGCTTGGAGTCAGCAGTTTATAGATTCACTCGCTTTGTCGATTTTTTATTGACTCGAAACAAAAAATCGACTTAGAGGGTACTCCGTAATATCACGTATAAAAAATCTGGGTTTTATATCCCGTGGAGAAACCGTTTCCGTGTTTCTTCGTTTTTTATCTCCTATGAAAATTCAATAAAAAAAAAAAAAAAGAAAAAGAGGTTTGCAGAAAGGTTACCGTTTTTCTTTTTTACTTATGAATTTACCGTCGACCACCCAACTCGAAAAATTAACGTTCGAACGAGGCAAGAATTACCGAAACTGGGGATCCGTAGACGGAAAAAACAAAATCACGGTGTTTAAATCAGCTGACTATGTCGTTTTTTTGTAAAGAATGCGTTCGACCCTGTTGGCCCGCCACACATTCCCACCTTAAAAAAAGCCCATATATTTTCGTCAATTCTTTTTCTTTTTCCGGACTTGAGAAAGATGTAGCCTCTTCTGATCTCGGATAATGATTATTATACAAAGCGAGTTCGATTCGGCTTAATGCAAAACGACGTAGCTAGTCATTCTTGACGAGTTTCTTTTTTGACGTGAGTCTTAACTTGATAAACTGTTTAAAGTTAAGACACTAATCGCTACCGATGAATAAACGTCGAGCAATATCTCTTTCCAAAGGGTCGTTTCTCAAGTGAAAGCTGTAAAGCTTTTATTAATTAAACCGGATTAGGCCCCGTTTTCGATTGGCCGGTTTTCGGTATTCTCGTGGAAACATGACAAGTCGAATATGAAAATGTAAAATATATGACAATTTAAGTTCGTTTTCAAAAATATAAACAAAAGATATGCCAGTTCTAGGGTTGAAACGAGGCATCTGGGACCAATAATATGAAGCTCGAGGAAAAACCGAAAAACTTTTTCATGCAACTCGGAAATCTTGATGGATGGCGTAGTAAACACAAGATAAGATGATAATTTTTTGCTTATCAAATTAGGGGCTTGTGAAATTGGCCTGTTTTAGAAACCTAAGAAAGGCTTTGATTTTGATGGGAGTAAATAAAGCAGGTTGTTTATGGTAGGAAAAGAATAAGAGTTTTCGATGTAAACAAATGGAAGGTATTTAAATCAAAGGAACGGTGGGATTTGTAAAAAAAGAAAGCTGAAAATATGTACAAAAGACAACGGGAAAAAATATAATGCATGTTGAAATCTTTTTCATGAACATGTTCGTCGTGAAATTTCACCCTTGAAAAAATGCTACTTGTATTGGTTGGCATAAAAATTTTGATGAAGCAAATGCTTTGTTGACAGCTGATTTTTCGTTCATCATTAATGCCAAGTTTTATTAGTTACAATTTTTGAAGAAATATTTATTTTTCATCGTAATAATTATTTTCAATTAGCGGTCCGCACTGTTTTTCTTTAAAACTTTTTTACGATTAAAAATCGTCAAACAAACTCGTTAGGAAACACTCCCGATTTGTAAAAAATGAACCTGATTAAGAGCTTCGGTTTTAAGCAAGTTCTTTATCGCCGTTAACCGGAGTCACCTGTTGATGGAATATCTCGATTTTATATCTTTAATATTTTCAGATTAAAATTGGGTTTTTGATAAGACAAGGTTTTTTCTGACTTACGAAAATGTATTTTAATCAAGAGGAATCGATTTAAAACGTTTGCTATCTCTTTCGTTTTAGCTCGAGGGAGAAAATTAAGAAGATAATGGAACGTCTTCGTCTAGAATAACATCTTGTCTTTGGAGAAAATAATTTTTTCCTCCTAAAATAAGCTATCTTTGGATTCATTTTTCTAAATCCGACCTTAATCAGGAAAGTAATTTAAAGATCAAAAAAGCTTATCTAACGAGTGACGACGAAGGGATGAGGCAATTACGATGTCTGATGAAATCGTTATGCGGACGTTAATATGCCGACATATGTTTTCGCATCGTAAAACTCTTTCGGATTTGTCAGAAATCCACCTCGGGAAATTAATTAAACCTCATCGAGAAATTCGGCTTGTTAAGGAGACTCGAATACGTCGACTCTTTCGATTGATCTAAGCCTCTTCTTTCTTTATCCATCTCTTTGTCGCATCTTCAAACATGATTCCCTTTTCGATTTTCGTCAAATCCAATTTTGAAATTACAATAGAGTCCTGATTTCTATCGTCTCGGCAAACGTAGGAAACGTCACTTCCTGTTTACCTGTCGCTTTTTTTCTTTTTTCGTTCTTCTGCGTTTTGCCTTTGTATCGGCAATCTACTTTGCTCCTCGAAAAAAATGAAATATTTCCGTCGGAAATTCAGTGGTTACATATCTCGTAAATGGCTATTTTAAAAAGTGAAAGAGACCTAGAAATCTGTCGTGCGACTACTATGGCAAAACCCTTATTAAAATAACAAACAGGGACTTGTCATTTCCTTCATGAATAAAACAAAATGGAATTCTTTCCTGAGTGATTCGTCAAATTTTCTTGCCCCCAATCCTTTTTTACGGATCATATTTTTTTTCCTTTTTTTTTTTTTTGCAAAAAGGAAATGCTGACTCTTCCTAAAAAAGCTAAGCCTGAAAATAGTTTTTAAGGGTTGGTAATATTATCGAATAATTTAATTTCGATAGCTTGTTATTGCCGATTATTTTTAAAATACAGCATAAATCGGTAAAATCCTCTTACATCATTTCATCTTTTCTCTTTTTCGTCTTTTCGCAAGCACGACGAATTAATTATAAAAGTGTAGCTGCTCAGAAGCTAGGTTTTTACTAAATAGAAAAGAGAAACCGTGCTTTCCATAAAATAAAGATCTCTCGGGGAATGAGCAACAAAGGCCATTTCGAACGAGAACTGACTTTTGAGTCGGTATTTTCGTCGTATAAAGAAATAGGAGATGAAATACTAAATGTTATACAAATGGTTTTAGGAATCTTTCGGTTTCAAACTGTCACTTTCCATGTGTGTTTACGTCATCCCTGAGTAACATGTTTACTTGAAAAGCCGAATTTATAGCGATTATTCATTTAATGTATATTTCTTATTTGACGTAAAACCGTAAACGACGGGTAAGGAAACGGTTTGAAAAGCAAAGAGATTGATATTAAATGTCGATGCGAATAATAGAGACAGTTTAAAAGTCGCCAAAAGACCTGCCGAAGGGATCTAATCTACTTTCCCGCTTCCATCATTCTATAATTGCTTTAGTTACAAAGAAACGATATGCGAGAACTTTACTTTTCTCAGTTTCACAAGGATTAAATAATTTTGCTTCCACGTTTTCCGTGTCGCATTGAAATATGTCACGTCGTAAGATTTAAATTCGAATTTTTAACGTCCGTGAAGTTAGCCTGCACTTCAATTTTTTTTGGTTTTTTTTTTTCAATCGATAACTTAGGCTTGCGCGACCTTGCGCACAAAATATTAGAGCTTGCGCACTTACCGGGATTGAGCTATGAAAGATTATGTCATTTCGTGAACTTAGCCTGCACTTAAAAATTTTAATTTTTTTTTTTCGACCAATCGATAGCTTATGCTTGCGCGACCTTGCGTGCAAAATTTTGGACCTTTCGGACTAATACTAACAGAGTAGAGAACAAAAATGTAATTTTTGAACTTAGCCTGCACTTTAAAATTTTTAAATTTCTGTTGCACCAGTCGGTGGATAATACTTGCGCGACCTTGCGCATTTACTTTGAAAACCGTATTATGATTAATAATCATGATAAATCATTTTTTTTAATTAAATGAAACAGTACAAATAGGACAAATTGCGTAAAATTGATTAGCTTGCTCGTGGAGCGATGGTAGGTGTCCTGCCTACCGTGCAGATATATCGGGTTCGAATCCTCCCGCTAACATTTTTTTTTTTTTCGGGTATGAGTTTTTTTTAGATCCAGTATGTTTTACTGAATAATTTTAAAAATAAATTTAATGTCTATGTTGCTGTAAATGCTGTGTCTTTTTTTATAATTACTTTAGTCGTTTTCTTTCCATTTGTATAAAACCTAACTTATTTTACTGCATTTCGAATAAGTGCATGGGGCTGCGTTATTCTCGTCATTCTTGACTCTTTCCCCTCCATTGGCTGCGAAATCATCGCAGAAGAAAGGTTGATAATAATCTCAAAATTAAAAGGGGAAAAAAAGCGGGAAATATTTCCTTTGCTAGGTTAACGACTAAAGTAATTATAAAAAAGACACAGCATTTACAGCAACATAGACATTAAATTTATTTTTAAAATTATTCAGTAAAACATACTGGATCTAAAAAAAACTCATACCCGAAAAAAAAAAAAATGTTAGCGGGAAGATTCGAACCCGATATATCTGCACGGTAGGCAGGACACCTACCATCGCTCCACGAGCAAGCTAATCAATATTACGCAATTTTTCCTATTTGTACTGTTTCATTTATTTAAAAAAAATAATTTATCATGATTATTAATCATAATACGGTTTTCAAAGTAAATGCGCAAGGTCGCGCAAGCATTATCCACCGACTGGTGCAACAGAAATTTAAAAATTTTAAAGTGCAGGCTAAGTTCAAAAATTACATTTTTGTTCTCTACTCTGTTAGTATTAGTCCGAAAGGTCCAAAATTTTGCACGCAAGGTCGCGCAAGCATAAGCTATCGATTGGTCGAAAAAAAAATTAAAATTTTTAAGTGCAGGCTAAGTTCACGAAATGACATAATCTTTCATAGCTCAATCCCGGTAAGTGCGCAAGCTCTAATATTTTGTGCGCAAGGTCGCGCAAGCCTAAGTTATCGATTGAAAAAAAAAAAACCAAAAAAAATTGAAGTGCAGGCTAACTTCACGGACGTGAATTTTTACCTTTTTCATCTGAATTTCCAAAAAAAATGATCTTAAATTTTTAAAAGTTAGATCCTATTGAAACCAGAAACATAAAGGGATTTCGCCGGATTAAAAACGTTTCCCTTATTTATGGAATTTCCCCCCAAAAAAATTATTTTATTGAGAGAAAATACAAAAAGAAAATTCATCTGTAAAAGACATCTATTTTAGAAAAGCTGTGCGAAATTTGTCTCATAATCAATCCGAAATTAAGTTATTTAACACTTTTTTTTGGCACAAGTTAGCATTACGATTTTTTTTAAACATTTTCGGTGCGATTCAGTTTCAAAGGTATGATTTTCCTTCCCTAACTTTTTTTTCGTTTCCATTCCTGACTTTTCTATTCCTAAAATTATTTATTGAATAATTTGTCCGTCCACTCCACATAAGCGTGCTAATTCGCGATACTAAAATTTACAAGTCATGTACACTATACATAATTTTTGAATATTTAAATATTTAAATTTCCTAATCATAGAAAGAGGAAAAATAATTTTTCATGGAATTCAAAACATACTGTAAATATCAGGAATAGTTTTAAAGCTCCGGCACATACCATTAACTGCGAAATCGTGCAATAAATTTTAAGAGTAAGTGTCGGAGAATAGAAAATTGGTGCGTTTGTCATCCGTTTAGAATTGCAAATTTGTTCATTTGTTGCTCGCTCTCTGGGAAGATAAAAAGCATTTCCTTTTTTTCTGTTTGGTTTTCTTTTTTCCGTTCGGAAAATCTTCCGGGCAGCTTTTCTTAATATTAATGGAAAAATAATCCCCCAAGTCCTTGTAAATATTTAAAATTTCGTTAAAAAAAAGTTCTGAATAAATGAAAAATAATTTGGCGGCACTTCTCACAAATATCACAATTCTTATTTTTCATTGCAACCATTCTCCAGTATTTAAATATTTATAAATAAATTTTAAGTTTTTTTCGCGAAAAGAATCGAAGCCTACTTTTTTTTAAAGGCCAAAACTATTATCTGCTAATGTGAAAAGTATAAAGAACGCCACATCCTTTCCGTTTCAGTTGTTGGATAATAGATGGTGATATTTGTGTGAAAGCTTTTACCACTTCTTCATTAAATTATCTACCTATTACACAAGAAAAACTGACCTTTTTTCACTTTCGTATACAGTATACTTGCCCTTTTTAATAGAAAAAAAATTTGCTTTCCTCTCAAAAAGGTCACGATCTCATTTCGTTGGCAATACATAAATTTATTTACAAAGCGATTGTCGGTCTTAAATTTTTAGTGTTAGCAAACGAGTGAAAAACTCAGGAACGCAGAAATCAAAACTAGAGTTGCTATAAAACTTTTCCTTCTTACACACGAGAAAAGATTTATCTTGTTTCCCGGATATGTCAACATTCCCTCCAACTACTCCGACTCCTTTTTTATTTTTTTTTATCCCTTTCGGTCTTCATTTTAAAAAGGTTTCATTAGAACCCGGGTAAGAAACTTATGATTTTATTTTCTTTTGAGGAAAACAGAAATATATACTTGTGTGTTTCGTTTTGTAAGCCGTACGCTGCCGGATTTCGAGACGATTAGTATTTTCTGATCCCGATACATTCATCGACTCGTTTAATCCTCCGAATTAAAGCCGGCGTTTTGTAATTTAAAACGATTGGATAGTAATCGAAAATCGATTACGATCACTTAACAAAAACACGTGATTCGTTAAATGTTTGCTTACCGGGTGAGGAAAACCCCCGTGTCTTATGAGCATTATTCTAGAGACGTTCTTGAGCCAAATTCTGCACTTTTGTCGGGATTTTTCCGCCGGCCTTTGTTACTTCCAAGCCTAAGTATATTTAAAAGCAATATTTGCGGTATAGCGATAGAAAAAAATCGAGTGAGAGCCATGAAATATCTTCAATTTTTAAATTTGGCCCGATCGTTTTTAGGAGAGCCCGTTCTTTTATGAAAATAACGAAGGAAACGTTGAGGGGTCATTATTTCAGTATTTCTAAAATGGACGGAATACTTCCCCGTCATTTAAAGTTAGAAATGTTAAATTGAATCGCCGAGAGAAGAGATTGGGGTTATGGAATAGTCAATGAGCCATCATGAGAATCTTATTGGAATTTTATTCGTCGAAACATTCCCTTTGTTTGTCAATTAGAATCCTTTTTCTTTTTTCTCTTTAATTACGATTATCGATTCGGAAGGGTTCGATGCATCCTTCAAAATGCGTTTCTTGTGGATCTTTGCGAAACAAATCTCACCGCGAAAAATTTATCGATCGAGGCGGTGAAAAAGGTCTTGTTGGGCCGAGCGATAAGTCAAAGCTTCTTAGTTTTGAGACGATGTTCGATTACGAATTCATAGAATGATGAATTATGCATGATGAAAAGAAAGTTGCCACATCTTTTACATGTGTGTATCTTTCTCTAAAGCAAAATATCGAATGATGAAGTGATTGATGCGTTAAAGGAAGATTTTCGAATCGTTTTTCCATGTTCTCCCGGAAAAAAAAAAAAAACCGTGACATCGGTTGAATAAGGATTTTGGTAATAAATGGCCTTCGAAAATTTAATTGAGTCGATAAAGAGAAGAAGTATAAAAAGAAAAGGGAAATCTTCGAGTCCGACCTATTCGGCGCCGCTTTGTAGCTTTTTTTTCTAAACAAATATAAATATTGTACTACGAGACGGAATTTATCCCTCAGGAGATATGGAAGTCCAAGGTTTCCTCGGTAAATTACCTTTTAAATGTAATCGTTACAGGAAAAGACGTCACTAACGACCGTTATAAATGAATGCTTTTCTTTCGACGTTCGTGACGATAATGAATCCGACTGAGGATACTGCTGAAAATCACTTTCTCTAGATTTTTTTTCACGTGTTTACACCTTTTTTAAAAGATCCTAAGAAATCGGCCTTTTATCGCAGGAGGATGCAGGACGATCGGACAGATTTCCACCCGGTATACTCGCCGGTCCAGGATTATGTCTCGATACATGAGAGTAGCTCGGATCTTAGCTGCTATGAGGAACAGGCAAAGTTTCTCGTTCTGCTGCAAATTGCACGCGAGAGAGAGAGAGATATAAATTTTTGCAGCTAATAAGGTACCATGTTTACAAGAAATGGGAAACTTCACACAAGTGAAATCGTTATTGATAGATTATGTAATTGAAAGAAGAAGAAACAAAGAAACCCCGCAGAGCGAATCAGAGTAAAACGATAAACAGCCTCGTCGGTTAAAAGCTAATAACCTTTTGTTTATCGGCGGGGATTATTGCCCCGAATGCTCCGATCTCGTAAGCGATTCTTACAAGTAAATGAAAACGTGTTTGCGGCAAAAGAGAGGACAAACCGGATTTAAGAATAGAGAGAATAAAGACGCAATATTACGTCGCTAAAAGGTTTGCCTTCAGATTCAAGCCCGTTAGCATCGTCCCAAGGGTGGCAAAATAGATTCGCTAAAGAAAAACCAAAAATGAGTTTTTTCCCCCCCATTTTTGAGTTGACGAGACTTCGTCGAACGTCTCGATCGATGACGGAAATTTATGTGACAAAGAGAATAAACGAAACGATAGAATTTCGTCTTATACATTTTGAAATGGCAGAAACCTCTTTTGCCCCGTGAAAATAGTTTGATATCAATCTTTATTTTAGTCTGAACGGGTAGAAACCGAGTTTTCGTTTCCCGGATGTCTCGAGCAATATCGGCGGCAGTTTTTCCTTGCTTCTCGGAATTCCGAATTTTCCATTTGTAAATAATTCACTCTTCAATTTCCTCGGGTTTAACCGAGATTTTCACGGTGTCGCTTGCTAAATCCGAAAAGAGAAAAGCGTGATTGTCTGTGTTAATTTTAGCGAAGAAAAGATGTGCCGAAGCGCGTGATCTTTTCCAGTTTGACCAATTCTCTTTTTTTTTTTTTTTTTTTTTGAATAAATCCGGTTTTTATTACAAAAAAGGCACTTTTCTCTTTTTCCTCTTTTTTTTAGGTAGCACTTTTCCATTGCAGACTCGTTCGCGCCGGTAATGTAAACGACACGCGGATAATTTCATTAGCATTTTCTCTTTCATCATCGAGTCGGGATCCTTTCATTTGTGGTCTTCGCTTTCAATTGAAACTAATCAATTATGTTACTTTTTGCCGAGTTTGTTTATACGCATCCCTTTCGGAAATTTCATTTGTCAAGAATAAAGTTTGAAATAATTTAATTAAAAACAAAAGAAGCTATATTCTCGTCCAGGTATGAAAGAGGAAGTGGGATCGGGTCTCATAAATTTCAAAAAAGAAGAATTTTCTCGGAAACTTTTAGGAAAGGAATTTCCATACGAACGATTGACTTTATTGAAAGTTAATGGCGCGGCTGATTAATTGTCTTTTCCTTCTGCGATGAAAAGGGAAAAAAACTGACGCGTTTCAGAGAAAATATTCGGTCATCATGATTGATGATATTTAATACTTTGATATCGTGCCCTTTTAAACTGATCTTTAGAAGAGTGAAAATTTATTTTCTTAATTTGTGTGTGTTTGCCTTAACAAATGCTTTAACTGTCCGTGTACTGTACCGCAGTTTTTACGATCGAAATCTGTCACATTCAAAAATGCATTCGAGCCTGATTTTACCGAGGTAGTCTTCATTAATCGAAATCAAACGCAGTATCCGAATGTATCGCCATCAGAATGACCCAGTTTTCATTGGGAATCCTTTTTATTTACGCGATCGAAAAGAAAGAGAAAGGCTATTAATTTTTTGCCGATACTCTAATTCGAGCCGTTAATCGGAAATTAATAGCTAATCCTCTGCGATAAGTTACGCATAAGAGACCAAGTATCAAAAGAAATAATGTCTGAACTAGGGTAAATAATTTGAGGATCGAGATCGAAACGAATTTTCAGGAAGTGGATCTCGATTAGTCGTTTATACAAGTCTCCGTTAATAACACTCCGAGGTATGAATTAAAAAGACGGAGATAAAAAGTAATAAAATATTCAAATATTAACGAAGGTTAGTAGGCTCAAGCCGTGTTTTATTACCGTAATAAAATTCCTTAAGCAAAGTCAACACGAGTGAAAACAAATAATTTGGATGTCGGCTGCCGCGAGTCTTCCATCCACAGTTTTGCATTTTTTCAAAACGGTTCTAGCGAAATAGAAAATGTTTTCGGTGTCGTTAATCCTTTGATCGATTAAAATATGAATCGGGACGTGTTTACAGAATTAAATGCGAGAGTTACAGTTAATCTCTCTTTCGGATTTAAATTTCCTGTACATTTTCCGCCGAGCTTTAAAGGTGGGTTTTTTGGTGATAAAAAATATTTGTTACTTAGAAACAAAGTCAATTTAAAGTGGCAACCGCAAAGGTACCGCACCGAAAGGGAAGCGGGTGCGGTTTTTGCATAAGGTGACTTTTTTCTAAATTCAGAGTTTCGGAATTGAAAGAAAACATTAAGAACGTTTGTTAATGGAATGTCACTAAAAGATGTTTACTTAACTTATTTACTGCATTACAGAATGTCAGAAAAGGAACTAATTTTATGACGGACTATATTTCTTTTTAAGTAAAAACTTTCTTGAACAAACAAAAACAAATGAGCAGTTCGAACTTCAGTTTATTAAACTCAAAAAGTGATGGATTCTAGAATTCTTGAATAAGTATTGAGTTTAATATTTTTAAAGAAAGGTGTTTGTCTTTGCCCTTAAAATCACTCAAAAATGAGCTAAAAATGTAAAAGCTCGGAACCTATAATGCTCGAGGAAAAAGAAACCCGATTTATAATGAAAAAAGTTATGATCGGTCGAAAGGGATTATGCCTAAGCTTTGCCTGAGATCCAAAGAGATAGAAAGAGATTTATTTTTTTCTATAATGGTAAGAAGATAGCAAAGGTCAATCTTAGTTCTTCGATTTTAAATAGTAGTTCAAATTTATATATTTTTCGTGGTTCTTGGGTTTAGATAAAGCGACCTTCATATTCTCTTAATAGATACTTTAATTTCTTCGAGTATTTGCTTTTCTGCTTCTTTCTGAGAACAAGTTTCATGCAATGGGAAAAATTGTTTTTCAGGCCATTTTCTCATCAAGAACGTAGAATCGTAAAAAAAATAGTTAATATAATTCAGTCAAAGAAAAACCTATCGATTTTCCACCGAAGACCAGGCACCGGAATGTAATCAATAACTTTGGTTTCGGTCGCGAAATGCAATAATTCTTTTTGCGGTAGAAATAATATTTAAAATACTCGCTGATATTCGAGCCAATTTTTTTTCAATGTAATCTTTAATCGCTGTACAAAGCCTCGTTTATCCATATAACCAATGCGAAGCGCGAATAATTAAATGAAAATAATTACATCGGATTTAGTCGCACATCTATTACACAGGCGCCTAAAGAACCGAAAACGCAATTAAAAATTTTACTTAATAAATCCTTGAACTTCAGTGTCATTGTAATCGGTTATAAATTCCGTAATGTGCAATGTTTGCTTTTGCCGATTGTTTGGTTCCGTCAAATCTTTTTAAATGGAGTATCGAAAAAAGATTTGTTCAGGTTTCCCTTTTCTAAATTAACATCCCTCCTTGCACAAGGACGATAACGATTTTATCCATACCAAAATTTTTTCATTTTCATAGACCATTAATTTTCTTTTTTCTTTGTCTTACAGGAACCACTTCTTTGTAAAATGTCCATCCGTTTGTGTAATTTGAGGAAACCTCCTTGAAAATGGATTTGGACGGAGATTCCGGCATTTTTCATACTAATTTCACGAACGAGACGGAAGGCGAATACGTATCTTACGGTGAAAGACCTGAAACTTACATTGTTCCTCTTCTTTTTTTCGTAATATTTATCGTAAGTATAATACCCTCGTTTTGAAAATCTCAATTAATGAACGTGCATATAAATCGGTAACCGATAAATTGATTTATCGAAAATCGGAATGATAAATCGAGAAGCGAAATGTTTGTAAAAAAAAATTTCAGCCAGATCGAACAGTTAACAGAGAATCGGATGATTTATAATTTTTCTCGTTTAAAATGAAAGCTTTTGATGGTTTATGGTTTTTGTGCGACACGTTAAGCATGAGGCTAACCGGCCAGGGTTTTGTTTTTAGGTTGGAACCTTAGGAAACGGGACTCTGATTCGGATTTTTGTGAAACATAAAACAATGAGAAACGTGCCCAACACCTACATATTCAGTTTGGCTTTGGGGGATCTTCTTGTTATTCTGACGAGCGTACCTTTCACCTCGACCATATACACTTTCGAGTCTTGGCCTTTTGGACTCCTCATTTGCAAGGTAATTACTTGTTTCTCTTTTTTCTTCGTTGTAGCCGGGTAAAAGATCGCACGCCGAAACGACTCTTTTTTATATTTTTCCCGTTTGTCGTTTTTACGAGAGAACAATATATTTCGGATCGTAGATATAAATTCCTTGGCGTTTTTTATTAGTTTATGTTTTGAGCTGTAAATGTCAATGAATTGCACGGCCAGTGTCTCTATTGCTTTTTTTATGCGTCAGAAAATTCAGGCGTTTCATAATTTTCACGTGACGTGTTTCGGTAATATGAAATTTCAATTAACAAAAATCCGATATTGCTTATCAAAGAGAGAAGTGGGGAGTGTGTAACTAATAATAAAATGGTTATCGGCGCGGATGAAGCAGCTTATTTTGTGGTTTTTTGAAATTTTAGCCATGGGAAATCTTGTTCCAACATTTTGATTGCTATTGTTGAAACCGGATCACTTGGTTGGAACTTACTTATACGTAGCCATCCTTGCGGCTCTGAGAATAAGGCCCATTTAAGAATAATGCAGCAGTGGTATATTCTACTGTGCGCTTAAAGTTTTTATCTGGCCCGTTTCATTTGTGACCGGCGCCATCTGTTTCGCTCGAACTCGATTCATAGATTTGAGCGATCAGTAAAAAAATAACATGATTTTCAGTCCCTTCTCGCATTTCCCTTGCCAAATATCAGGCGGGAACTCGAACTCTCTTCATACAATTTCTTTGAATGAATTGCTTTGAGGTTTGTGTCGAGTGGAAAATTTGACTTCTGTGTACAGAAGTTGCACATGTTCGGACCCGAGTACAAAATTTCATCTTGGTTAAACAGTAGGCTTAAAAATTCATTTTACTTTTTTTAGTTTAAAGTTCACTAATCTGGTTAAAATTTGCGACGGATCAGTTGTACCTAATTAACAAAAAACTAAGACCGCCCGGACATCCATTCTAATATTTTGTATCAAGTCTGCTTTCCGCAAAGATTGCAGAAGATTCATTAAGATGCAAACCGTCGTTTGAAGCCAGGTCTTAATTGATAAAAACCGTTTTTAAAAGATTGCGAAAGAGTACTGGACAAGCCTGGTCCTTCTTAAAGTAAAATAAAAAATCTTCTGCCGAAAGTTTCATTCGGCTCTGTTAATTTACAAAAATATCAAGCGTGATCACATTTTATGTCCGACGAAATTTCCAAGATTTATGTATTTTAAATTATAAAGCGCTTAGTAAAATTATTGTTAATCGAGTCGAGAAGTGTTTTAACTTGACTCTGCCAAAATCCGATTGCAAAATCCGTGAAAGCTTTTTCTTCATAATAAAATCAATAAAATATCATTTTCCGGGAACGTTACGGGCAAAACTAGCCCGATTATATTAATTTTTAAAAAAGGCAACCGTCATACTTTTTACTGACGGACTTTGTTAGAGATGAAACCGTCTAAAGATAAAACGTGAATTGTTCGCTTTATGAAAAGAAAAAAAATTGCTTTTTTTTTGCAAATACCTAGTCCAAGTTTCAAAAGGGAGATAAATTCTTCTTGTTAAGTTTTAGAAACATCCTTATGTTCAGTATACCGTATAAATTATTCACCGTGACAAAGAAAAAAAGATTAAAGAACAAGTCTTCGAGTTCTCTTTTTTTTTTGATGAGACGAGATTTTGTTGATTCCGAAACGCATTTATTTGTTTGACAGATTTCGGAAATGGCTAAAGACGTCAGCATCGGCGTATCCGTTTTCACGCTGACAGCATTAAGCGCAGACCGATTTTTTGCCATCGTGGATCCGATGAAAAAGCTTCACACTGGAGGCTGCGGGAAAAGAGCCACCAGCTGCACCATGATCACGGTCGGCATGATTTGGAGCTTGGCTTTTTTGTTGGCACTTCCTGCCGGACTCAATTCTTACCTTTACAATCCTCCTCCGTACGGAAAAAACAAAACGATCGACGTGTGCACGCCGTATCCGAACGAATGGGGCATGTGGTATCCCCGAACGGTCGTCACCGTAAAATTTGTCGTTTATTACGCTTTGCCGTTACTTGTCATAAGTTTTTTTTACGTATTGATGGCGAGGCATCTCGTGTTAAGCACTCAAAATTTGCCGGGAGAGTCCGGGCGTCAAGTTCGCGCCAGGAAAAAAGTGGCCAAAATGGTTTTGGCTTTCGTATTTATATTCGCTGTTTGTTTTCTTCCGCAACATGTTTACATGCTTTGGTGGTTCATGAATTTCCCGGCTTCGGTGGAAGCTTATAACGGTTATTGGCACGCTTTGAAAATAATAGGATTTTCTTTGTGTTATATGAATTCGTGCATCAATCCCATCGCACTTTTTTGCGTCAGCGGAACTTTTCGTAAATATTTCAACAGGTATTTGTTTTGTTGTTGCGAAGGACAGTTAACGAGGTCGCAAAGTATCAGCATGACCTCGACCAAGAGGCTTGGAACAATGAAAACGTCTCTCAGAAAACGAAACGGTGAATCTTTCAGTCTTAGCGGAAATTATCATCAATCGATTAAAGGTCAACAATCTTTGATACCTGAAGTTACCGTCACTACTTTCACGACAGGCGGAAACGGGACAGTGGAAGTGTATCAGACTTAAAAACAATGTCGCAACTATTCTCTTTTTTCCGAAGAAAACACCTCCACTCCCAATCCAATATTTCATGCCGGAACTATTTAAATCGGCACCAAGTTTTTTTAATTTTAAAATAGTGAATTAGTTCATAAAACTGAAATCGTGGCTACAGCCATCGTGCAAAATATTCAAAATCCAACGAGAGGGAAACAACATTGTAATTAATTGTTTATAATTTCATGAATTCGCCGTGACTTTTTGCGAACCTTGATCCTGAAACAAACGGAGGAAAAACGTTATGATTTTATAAAGACTCAATCATGCGATAAGTTTATGCAGTTCGTTGCAGTTCGTTTTCGTTGCCATAAGTTTCACACCACCCTTTTCATTTCATTTTTTGAGAAAGAAATTTTCATTTTGAAAATTCTACTTTTACTGAAGGTAAACTAATTCGACTTTTTACTGATAAAACTTTTTACTGAAGGTCTTTGGTTTTCATTTCTCTTAAATCATGGTCGTAAAGGACGCGAAACTCAGGTTCAGGGAGGAAACTCGTTCAAGTCAAAAAAATAGTTCACCAATTTTACCGCTACGAGCGCAATAGTGAATAAAGGGCTGTAGGTGACAAATAAAACTTTATACCGTTTTTCTCTTGTTGAATTTTAAATTTTCGAACGCGTCTGATTCTTCGCCCTTTAATCTCTCACGCTCCCAGCGGCAGAAGTTGAACTACATTTCTGGCTTCAATAACAGATCGCCATTTTTTGGTAAAATTAACTCGAGTTTCCCAACCTTTACGACCATGTCTTAAATCGACTCTTTTTTCGAAAAGAAAGAAAATCGATTCTTAAAATTCTTAATCTCGCGCATAAAATAGTGTTATATCTATAGTCGTATTAGCCGAAAACTTGAGTTTTCTTTCTAGAACTTGAAAATAAAATCTTTTCTTAGATCTGTTCTACATTTTAAAGAAAAATCCTTCATCGCAAAATATTTACGATGCAAAAAAATAATCGAGCTTATTTTTGTACTATTTTGTAAGTAGAATAGAAATGTAAACGCTAAGCATATATGTAAGAATTATTAAAATTAATGTGCTCAGATAACTTTTACCGTATTTATCCCTAGTAGATAATAAACCTTTAGGATTAGCTATACAGATTCTTTTGGAAAACACAAAGCCATCAAATATTTTTTTAAAAAGTCTCCCGACGATCTGTTTTCTTTGAAGAAAGGAATTTAAAACCCACAGACTCGTAGCCGAATCCCTACAATTGTTCTCGATGATCCAAGCCGTCATTATAAGCCAAATAATAAAAAAAATTGCCGCAAAGATGCCGCTAATTCCTTGTACCAACAAAAAAAACTTATATACCAGAAATTAAAGATAGCCGAACCAAACAATTAACCTAAATTTTAAAATAGAAGCATCAGCTGTTCCCGTTCTCACCAAAGATGTACGATCAATCACCTACCTAAACACATACTTTAACCAATCTCAATCATGAACTGTACGGCCACTATTTTAAAACCCATGATTCTTTTAAATTCATAAATTTCAAGGCATAAATCACGCCAAAGTTTTTAGGGCTTCAGAACTTGTGTCGTGTATGTATTATATTCAGCAATGCCGATACAATTTCAAACACTTACCATCTTCGCAGTTCCGAGCTGCTTACCGCTTGCTGGGACGGATCGGACTCTCTTAAGCGTGCCAGGCCTATGCTTATATATCGTCTCCAATCTATAAACAAGACCTTAGCGCACTTTCTGTTCCGGAAGCCTATGTGGATATACGGATATATCCCACACTTGAAACTACACGTAAGATGTATTTTCATGCAAAGAATCCGTTAGAATTTAAAGAATTTAAAAATTCGGCCGCGTTCTCAAGATATTTGCATTTTTAGGTTTCGCTCTAACGAAAAAAATGAGCATTTTTTCGATGTTTTCAAATCGATATTTCAATTTCGATATATGAATTTTCCGGGTAAAAACGGCCCAAAATATTAATGAATTATATACTGGGAGATGTATTTCAATCTGAGGAATCGATTGAGACTAGGTAGAACCCTCAATTTTTCGTTTTCAAAGAGATATTTAGAAAAAACGGATTTTTAGAATCCAACTTTGTCGAAAATCTATTTTTACAGAAAAATGACTTTTCCTACGCTCTAGAGCTGCAAACTAGATCTTATCAGATGTATTTTGATACAAGGAATCCGTTGGAATTTACAGAATTAAAAAATTCGGCCGCGTTCTCAAGATATTTGCATTTTTAGGTTTCGCTTTAAGGAAAAAAATGGGCATTTTTTCGATGTTTTCAAATCGATATTTCAATTTCGATATATGAATTTTCCAGGTAAAAACGGCCCAAAATATTGATGAATTATATACTGGGAGATGTATTTCAATCTGAGGAATCAATTGAGACTAGGTAGAACCCTCAATTTTTCGTTTTCAAAAAGATATTTAGAAAAAACGGATTTTAAGAATCCAACTTTGTCGAAAATCTATTTTTACAGAAAAATGATTTTTCCTACGCTCTAGAGCTGCAAACTAGATCTTATCAGATGTATTTTGATACAAGGAATCCGTTGGAATTTACAGAATTAAAAAATTCGGCCGCGTTCTCAAGATATTTGCATTTTTAGGTTTCGCTCTAACCAAAAAAATGGGCATTTTTTCGATGTTTTCAAATCGATATTTCAATTTCGATATATGAATTTTCCGGGTAAAAACGGGCCAAAATATTGATAAATTATATACTGGGAGATGTATTTCAATCTGAGGAATCGATTGAGACTAGGTAGAACCCTCAATTTTTCGTTTTCAAAGAGATATTTAGAAAAAACGGATTTTTAGAATCCAACTTTGTCGAAAATCTATTTTTACAGAAAAATGATTTTTCCTACGCTCTAGAGCTGCAAACTACATCCTATCAGATGTATTTTGATACAAGGAATCCGTTGGAATTTACAGAATTAAAAAATTCGGCCGCGTTCTCAAGATATTTGCATTTTTAGGTTTCGCTCTAACCAAAAAAATGGGCATTTTTTCGATGTTTTCAAATCGATATTTCAATTTCGATATATGAATTTTTTAGCTTAAAACGGGCCAAAATATTGATGAATTATATACTGGGAGATGTATTTCAATCTGAGGAATCGATTGAGACTAGGTAGAACCCTCAATTTTTCGATTTCAAAAAGATATTTAGAAAAAACGGATTTTTAGAATCCAACTTTGTCGAAAATCTATTTTTACAGAAAAATGATTTTTCCTACGCTCTAGAGCTGCAAACTAGATCTTATCAGATGTATTTTGATACAAGGAATCCGTTGGAATTTACAGAATTAAAAAATTCGGCCGCGTTCTCAAGATATTTGCATTTTTAGGTTTCGCTCTAACGAAAAAAATGAGCATTTTTTCGATGTTTTCAAATCGATATTTCAATTTCGATATATGAATTTTCCGGGTAAAAACGGCCCAAAATATTAATGAATTATATACTGGGAGATGTATTTCAATCTGAGGAATCGATTGAGACTAGGTAGAACCCTCAATTTTTCGTTTTCAAAGAGATATTTAGAAAAAACGGATTTTTAGAATCCAACTTTGTCGAAAATCTATTTTTACAGAAAAATGATTTTTCCGACGCTCTAGAGCTGCAAACTACATCCTATCAGATGTATTTTGATACAAGGAATCCGTTGGAATTTACAGAATTAAAAAATTCGGCCGCGTTCTCAAGATATTTGCATTTTTAGGTTTCGCTCTAACCAAAAAAATGGGCATTTTTTCGATGTTTTCAAATCGATATTTCAATTTCGATATATGAATTTTTTAGCTTAAACGGGCCAAAATATTGATGAATTATATACTGGGAGATGTATTTCAATCTGAGGAATCGATTGAGACTAGGTAGAACCCTCAATTTTTCGATTTCAAAAAGATATTTAGAAAAAACGGATTTTTAGAATCCAACTTTGTCGAAAATCTATTTTTACAGAAAAATGATTTTTCCTACGCTCTAGAGCTGCAAACTAGATCTTATCAGATGTATTTTGATACAAGGAATCCGTTGGAATTTACAGAATTAAAAAATTCGGCCGCGTTCTCAAGATATTTGCATTTTTAGGTTTCGCTCTAACGAAAAAAATGAGCATTTTTTCGATGTTTTCAAATCGATATTTCAATTTCGATATATGAATTTTCCGGGTAAAAACGGCCCAAAATATTAATGAATTATATACTGGGAGATGTATTTCAATCTGAGGAATCGATTGAGACTAGGTAGAACCCTCAATTTTTCGTTTTCAAAGAGATATTTAGAAAAAACGGATTTTTAGAATCCAACTTTGTCGAAAATCTATTTTTACAGAAAAATGATTTTTCCGACGCTCTAGAGCTGCAAACTACATCCTATCAGATGTATTTTGATACAAGGAATCCGTTGGAATTTACAGAATTAAAAAATTCGGCCGCGTTCTCAAGATATTTGCATTTTTAGGTTTCGCTCTAACCAAAAAAATGGGCATTTTTTCGATGTTTTCAAATCGATATTTCAATTTCGATATATGAATTTTTTAGCTTAAACGGGCCAAAATATTGATGAATTATATACTGGGAGATGTATTTCAATCTGAGGAATCGATTGAGACTAGGTAGAACCCTCAATTTTTCGATTTCAAAAAGATATTTAGAAAAAACGGATTTCTAGAATCCAACTTTGTCGAAAATCTATTTTTACAGAAAAATGATTTTTCCTACGCTCTAGAGCTGCAAACTAGATCTTATCAGATGTATTTTGATACAAGGAATCCGTTGGAATTTACAGAATTAAAAAATTCGGCCGCGTTCTCAAGATATTTGCATTTTTAGGTTTCGCTCTAACGAAAAAAATGAGCATTTTTTCGATGTTTTCAAATCGATATTTCAATTTCGATATATGAATTTTCCGGGTAAAAACGGCCCAAAATATTAATGAATTATATACTGGGAGATGTATTTCAATCTGAGGAATCGATTGAGACTAGGTAGAACCCTCAATTTTTCGTTTTCAAAGAGATATTTAGAAAAAACGGATTTTTAGAATCCAACTTTGTCGAAAATCTATTTTTACAGAAAAATGATTTTTCCGACGCTCTAGAGCTGCAAACTACATCCTATCAGATGTATTTTGATACAAGGAATCCGTTGGAATTTACAGAATTAAAAAATTCGGCCGCGTTCTCAAGATATTTGCATTTTTAGGTTTCGCTCTAACCAAAAAAATGGGCATTTTTTCGATGTTTTCAAATCGATATTTCAATTTCGATATATGAATTTTTTAGCTTAAACGGGCCAAAATATTGATGAATTATATACTGGGAGATGTATTTCAATCTGAGGAATCGATTGAGACTAGGTAGAACCCTCAATTTTTCGATTTCAAAAAGATATTTAGAAAAAACGGATTTTTAGAATCCAACTTTGTCGAAAATCTATTTTTACAGAAAAATGATTTTTCCTACGCTCTAGAGCTGCAAACTACATCTTATCAGATGTATTTTGATACAAGGAATCCGTTGGAATTTACAGAATTAAAAAATTCGGCCGCGTTCTCAAGATATTTGCATTTTTAGGTTTCGCTTTAAGGAAAAAAATGGGCATTTTTTCGATGTTTTCAAATCGATATTTCAATTTCGATATATGAATTTTCCAGGTAAAAACGGCCCAAAATATTGATGAATTATATACTGGGAGATGTATTTCAATCTGAGGAATCGATTGAGACTAGGTAGAACCCTCAATTTTTCGATTTTAAAAAGATATTTAGAAAAAACGGATTTTTAGAATCCAACTTTGTCGAAAATCTATTTTTACAGAAAAATGATTTTTCCTACGCTCTAGAGCTGCAAACTAGATCTTATCAGATGTATTTTGATACAAGGAATCCGTTGGAATTTACAGAATTAAAAAATTCGGCCGCGTTCTCAAGATATTTGCATTTTTAGGTTTCGCTCTAACCAAAAAAATGGGCATTTTTTCGATGTTTTCAAATCGATATTTCAATTTCGATATATGAATTTTCCGGGTAAAAACGGGCCAAAATATTGATAAATTATATACTGGGAGATGTATTTCAATCTGAGGAATCGATTGAGACTAGGTAGAACCCTCAATTTTTCGTTTTCAAAGAGATATTTAGAAAAAACGGATTTTTAGAATCCAACTTTGTCGAAAATCTATTTTTACAGAAAAATGATTTTTCCTACGCTCTAGAGCTGCAAACTACATCCTATCAGATGTATTTTGATACAAGGAATCCGTTGGAATTTACAGAATTAAAAAATTCGGCCGCGTTCTCAAGATATTTGCATTTTTAGGTTTCGCTCTAACCAAAAAAATGGGCATTTTTTCGATGTTTTCAAATCGATATTTCAATTTCGATATATGAATTTTTTAGCTTAAAACGGGCCAAAATATTGATGAATTATATACTGGGAGATGTATTTCAATCTGAGGAATCGATTGAGACTAGGTAGAACCCTCAATTTTTCGATTTCAAAAAGATATTTAGAAAAAACGGATTTTTAGAATCCAACTTTGTCGAAAATCTATTTTTACAGAAAAATGATTTTTCCTACGCTCTAGAGCTGCAAACTAGATCTTATCAGATGTATTTTGATACAAGGAATCCGTTGGAATTTACAGAATTAAAAAATTCGGCCGCGTTCTCAAGATATTTGCATTTTTAGGTTTCGCTCTAACCAAAAAAATGGGCATTTTTTCGATGTTTTCAAATCGATATTTCAATTTCGATATATGAATTTTCCGGGTAAAAACGGGCCAAAATATTGATAAATTATATACTGGGAGATGTACTTCAATCTGAGGAATCGATTGAGACTAGGTAGAACCCTCAATTTTTCGTTTTCAAAAAGATATTTAGAAAAAACGGATTTTTAGAATCCAACTTTGTCGAAAATCTATTTTTACAGAAAAATGATTTTTCCTACGCTCTAGAGCTGCAAACTACATCCTATCAGATGTATTTTGATACAAGGAATCCGTTGGAATTTACAGAATTAAAAAATTCGGCCGCGTTCTCAAGATATTTGCATTTTTAGGTTTCGCTCTAACCAAAAAAATGGGCATTTTTTCGATGTTTTCAAATCGATATTTCAATTTCGATATATGAATTTTTTAGCTTAAAACGGGCCAAAATATTGATGAATTATATACTGGGAGATGTATTTCAATCTGAGGAATCGATTGAGACTAGGTAGAACCCTCAATTTTTCGATTTCAAAAAGATATTTAGAAAAAACGGATTTTTAGAATCCAACTTTGTCGAAAATCTATTTTTACAGAAAAATGATTTTTCCTACGCTCTAGAGCTGCAAACTAGATCTTATCAGATGTATTTTGATACAAGGAATCCGTTGGAATTTACAGAATTAAAAAATTCGGCCGCGTTCTCAAGATATTTGCATTTTTAGGTTTCGCTCTAACCAAAAAAATGGGCATTTTTTCGATGTTTTCAAATCGATATTTCAATTTCGATATATGAATTTTCCAGGTAAAAACGGCCCAAAATATTGATGAATTATATACTGGGAGATGTATTTCAATCTGAGGAATCGATTGAGACTAGGTAGAACCCTCAATTTTTCGATTTTAAAAAGATATTTAGAAAAAACGGATTTTTAGAATCCAACTTTGTCGAAAATCTATTTTTACAGAAAAATGATTTTTCCTACGCTCTAGAGCTGCAAACTAGATCTTATCAGATGTATTTTGATACAAGGAATCCGTTGGAATTTACAGAATTAAAAAATTCGGCCGCGTTCTCAAGATATTTGCATTTTTAGGTTTCGCTCTAACCAAAAAAATGGGCATTTTTTCGATGTTTTCAAATCGATATTTCAATTTCGATATATGAATTTTCCGGGTAAAAACGGGCCAAAATATTGATGAATTATATACTGGGAGATGTATTTCAATCTGAGGAATCGATTGAGACTAGGTAGAACCCTCAATTTTTCGTTTTCAAAAAGATATTTAGAAAAAACGGATTTTTAGAATCCAACTTTGTCGAAAATCTATTTTTACAGAAAAATGATTTTTCCTACGCTCTAGAGCTGCAAACTACATCTTATCAGATGTATTTTGATTCAAGGAATCCGTTGGAATTTACAGAATTAAAAAATTCGGCCGCGTTCTCAAGATATTTGCATTTTTAGGTTTCGCTCTAACGAAAAAAATGAGCATTTTTTCGATGTTTTCAAATCGATATTTCAATTTCGATATATGAATTTTCCAGGTAAAAACGGCCCAAAATATTGATGAATTATATACTGGGAGATGTATTTCAATCTGAGGAATCGATTGAGACTAGGTAGAACCCTCAATTTTTCGTTTTCAAAGAGATATTTAGAAAAAACGGATTTTTAGAATCCAACTTTGTCGAAAATCTATTTTTACAGAAAAATGATTTTTCCTACGCTCTAGAGCTGCAAACTACATCCTATCAGATGTATTTTGATACAAGGAATCCGTTGGAATTTACAGAATTAAAAAATTCGGCCGCGTTCTCAAGATATTTGCATTTTTAGGTTTCGCTCTAACCAAAAAAATGGGCATTTTTTCGATGTTTTCAAATCGATATTTCAATTTCGATATATGAATTTTTTAGCTTAAAACGGGCCAAAATATTGATGAATTATATACTGGGAGATGTATTTCAATCTGAGGAATCGATTGAGACTAGGTAGAACCCTCAATTTTTCGATTTCAAAAAGATATTTAGAAAAAACGGATTTTTAGAATCCAACTTTGTCGAAAATCTATTTTTACAGAAAAATGATTTTTCCTACGCTCTAGAGCTGCAAACTAGATCTTATCAGATGTATTTTGATACAAGGAATCCGTTGGAATTTACAGAATTAAAAAATTCGGCCGCGTTCTCAAGATATTTGCATTTTTAGGTTTCGCTCTAACGAAAAAAATGAGCATTTTTTCGATGTTTTCAAATCGATATTTCAATTTCGATATATGAATTTTCCGGGTAAAAACGGCCCAAAATATTGATGAATTATATACTGGGAGATGTATTTCAATCTGAGGAATCGATTGAGACTAGGTAGAACCCTCAATTTTTCGTTTTCAAAGAGATATTTAGAAAAAACGGATTTTTAGAATCCAACTTTGTCGAAAATCTATTTTTACAGAAAAATGACTTTTCCTACGCTCTAGAGCTGCAAACTACATCTTATCAGATGTATTTTGATACAAGGAATCCGTTGGAATTTACAGAATTAAAAAATTCGGCCGCGTTCTCAAGATATTTGCATTTTTAGGTTTCGCTCTAACGAAAAAAATGGGCATTTTTTCGATGTTTTCAAATCGATATTTCAATTTCGATATATGAATTTTCCAGGTAAAAACGGCCCAAAATATTGATGAATTATATACTGGGAGATGTATTTCAATCTGAGGAATCGATTGAGACTAGGTAGAACCCTCAATTTTTCGATTTTAAAAAGATATTTAGAAAAAACGGATTTTTAGAATCCAACTTTGTCGAAAATCTATTTTTACAGAAAAATGATTTTTCCTACGCTCTAGAGCTGCAAACTAGATCTTATCAGATGTATTTTGATACAAGGAATCCGTTGGAATTTACAGAATTAAAAAATTCGGCCGCGTTCTCAAGATATTTGCATTTTTAGGTTTCGCTCTAACCAAAAAAATGGGCATTTTTTCGATGTTTTCAAATCGATATTTCAATTTCGATATATGAATTTTCCGGGTAAAAACGGGCCAAAATATTGATGAATTATATACTGGGAGATGTATTTCAATCTGAGGAATCGATTGAGACTAGGTAGAACCCTCAATTTTTCGTTTTCAAAAAGATATTTAGAAAAAACGGATTTTTAGAATCCAACTTTGTCGAAAATCTATTTTTACAGAAAAATGATTTTTCCTACGCTCTAGAGCTGCAAACTACATCTTATCAGATGTATTTTGATTCAAGGAATCCGTTGGAATTTACAGAATTAAAAAATTCGGCCGCGTTCTCAAGATATTTGCATTTTTAGGTTTCGCTCTAACGAAAAAAATGAGCATTTTTTCGATGTTTTCAAATCGATATTTCAATTTCGATATATGAATTTTCCAGGTAAAAACGGCCCAAAATATTGATGAATTATATACTGGGAGATGTATTTCAATCTGAGGAATCGATTGAGACTAGGTAGAACCCTCAATTTTTCGTTTTCAAAGAGATATTTAGAAAAAACGGATTTTTAGAATCCAACTTTGTCGAAAATCTATTTTTACAGAAAAATGATTTTTCCTACGCTCTAGAGCTGCAAACTACATCCTATCAGATGTATTTTGATACAAGGAATCCGTTGGAATTTACAGAATTAAAAAATTCGGCCGCGTTCTCAAGATATTTGCATTTTTAGGTTTCGCTCTAACCAAAAAAATGGGCATTTTTTCGATGTTTTCAAATCGATATTTCAATTTCGATATATGAATTTTTTAGCTTAAAACGGGCCAAAATATTGATGAATTATATACTGGGAGATGTATTTCAATCTGAGGAATCGATTGAGACTAGGTAGAACCCTCAATTTTTCGATTTCAAAAAGATATTTAGAAAAAACGGATTTTTAGAATCCAACTTTGTCGAAAATCTATTTTTACAGAAAAATGATTTTTCCTACGCTCTAGAGCTGCAAACTAGATCTTATCAGATGTATTTTGATACAAGGAATCCGTTGGAATTTACAGAATTAAAAAATTCGGCCGCGTTCTCAAGATATTTGCATTTTTAGGTTTCGCTCTAACGAAAAAAATGAGCATTTTTTCGATGTTTTCAAATCGATATTTCAATTTCGATATATGAATTTTCCGGGTAAAAACGGCCCAAAATATTGATGAATTATATACTGGGAGATGTATTTCAATCTGAGGAATCGATTGAGACTAGGTAGAACCCTCAATTTTTCGTTTTCAAAGAGATATTTAGAAAAAACGGATTTTTAGAATCCAACTTTGTCGAAAATCTATTTTTACAGAAAAATGACTTTTCCTACGCTCTAGAGCTGCAAACTACATCTTATCAGATGTATTTTGATACAAGGAATCCGTTGGAATTTACAGAATTAAAAAATTCGGCCGCGTTCTCAAGATATTTGCATTTTTAGGTTTCGCTCTAACGAAAAAAATGGGCATTTTTTCGATGTTTTCAAATCGATATTTCAATTTCGATATATGAATTTTCCAGGTAAAAACGGCCCAAAATATTGATGAATTATATACTGGGAGATGTATTTCAATCTGAGGAATCGATTGAGACTAGGTAGAACCCTCAATTTTTCGATTTTAAAAAGATATTTAGAAAAAACGGATTTTTAGAATCCAACTTTGTCGAAAATCTATTTTTACAGAAAAATGATTTTTCCTACGCTCTAGAGCTGCAAACTAGATCTTATCAGATGTATTTTGATACAAGGAATCCGTTGGAATTTACAGAATTAAAAAATTCGGCCGCGTTCTCAAGATATTTGCATTTTTAGGTTTCGCTCTAACCAAAAAAATGGGCATTTTTTCGATGTTTTCAAATCGATATTTCAATTTCGATATATGAATTTTCCAGGTAAAAACGGCCCAAAATATTGATGAATTATATACTGGGAGATGTATTTCAATCTGAGGAATCGATTGAGACTAGGTAGAACCCTCAATTTTTCGATTTTAAAAAGATATTTAGAAAAAACGGATTTTTAGAATCCAACTTTGTCGAAAATCTATTTTTACAGAAAAATGATTTTTCCTACGCTCTAGAGCTGCAAACGACATCCTATCAGATGTATTTTGATACAAGGAATCCGTTGGAATTTACAGAATTAAAAAATTCGGCCGCGTTCTCAAGATATTTGCATTTTTAGGTTTCGCTCTAACGAAAAAAATGAGCATTTTTTCGATGTTTTCAAATCGATATTTCAATTTCGATATATGAATTTTCCGGGTAAAAACGGCCCAAAATATTGATGAATTATATACTGGGAGATGTATTTCAATCTGAGGAATCGATTGAGACTAGGTAGAACCCTCAATTTTTCGTTTTCAAAGAGATATTTAGAAAAAACGGATTTTTAGAATCCAACTTTGTCGAAAATCTATTTTTACAGAAAAATGACTTTTCCTACGCTCTAGAGCTGCAAACTACATCTTATCAGATGTATTTTGATACAAGGAATCCGTTGGAATTTACAGAATTAAAAAATTCGGCCGCGTTCTCAAGATATTTGCATTTTTAGGTTTCGCTCTAACGAAAAAAATGGGCATTTTTTCGATGTTTTCAAATCGATATTTCAATTTCGATATATGAATTTTCCAGGTAAAAACGGCCCAAAATATTGATGAATTATATACTGGGAGATGTATTTCAATCTGAGGAATCGATTGAGACTAGGTAGAACCCTCAATTTTTCGATTTTAAAAAGATATTTAGAAAAAACGGATTTTTAGAATCCAACTTTGTCGAAAATCTATTTTTACAGAAAAATGATTTTTCCTACGCTCTAGAGCTGCAAACTAGATCTTATCAGATGTATTTTGATACAAGGAATCCGTTGGAATTTACAGAATTAAAAAATTCGGCCGCGTTCTCAAGATATTTGCATTTTTAGGTTTCGCTCTAACCAAAAAAATGGGCATTTTTTCGATGTTTTCAAATCGATATTTCAATTTCGATATATGAATTTTCCAGGTAAAAACGGCCCAAAATATTGATGAATTATATACTGGGAGATGTATTTCAATCTGAGGAATCGATTGAGACTAGGTAGAACCCTCAATTTTTCGATTTTAAAAAGATATTTAGAAAAAACGGATTTTTAGAATCCAACTTTGTCGAAAATCTATTTTTACAGAAAAATGATTTTTCCTACGCTCTAGAGCTGCAAACTAGATCTTATCAGATGTATTTTGATACAAGGAATCCGTTGGAATTTACAGAATTAAAAAATTCGGCCGCGTTCTCAAGATATTTGCATTTTTAGGTTTCGCTCTAACCAAAAAAATGGGCATTTTTTCGATGTTTTCAAATCGATATTTCAATTTCGATATATGAATTTTCCGGGTAAAAACGGGCCAAAATATTGATAAATTATATACTGGGAGATGTATTTCAATCTGAGGAATCGATTGAGACTAGGTAGAACCCTCAATTTTTCGTTTTCAAAGAGATATTTAGAAAAAACGGATTTTTAGAATCCAACTTTGTCGAAAATCTATTTTTACAGAAAAATGATTTTTCCTACGCTCTAGAGCTGCAAACTACATCCTATCAGATGTATTTTGATACAAGGAATCCGTTGGAATTTACAGAATTAAAAAATTCGGCCGCGTTCTCAAGATATTTGCATTTTTAGGTTTCGCTCTAACCAAAAAAATGGGCATTTTTTCGATGTTTTCAAATCGATATTTCAATTTCGATATATGAATTTTTTAGCTTAAAACGGGCCAAAATATTGATGAATTATATACTGGGAGATGTATTTCAATCTGAGGAATCGATTGAGACTAGGTAGAACCCTCAATTTTTCGATTTCAAAAAGATATTTAGAAAAAACGGATTTTTAGAATCCAACTTTGTCGAAAATCTATTTTTACAGAAAAATGATTTTTCCTACGCTCTAGAGCTGCAAACTAGATCTTATCAGATGTATTTTGATACAAGGAATCCGTTGGAATTTACAGAATTAAAAAATTCGGCCGCGTTCTCAAGATATTTGCATTTTTAGGTTTCGCTCTAACGAAAAAAATGGGCATTTTTTCGATGTTTTCAAATCGATATTTCAATTTCGATATATAAATTTTTTAGCTTAAAACGGGCCAAAATATTGATGAATTATATACTGGGAGATGTACTTCAATCTGAGGAATCGATTGAGACTAGGTAGAACCCTCAATTTTTCGTTTTCAAAAAGATATTTAGAAAAAACGGATTTTTAGAATCCAACTTTGTCGAAAATCTATTTTTACAGAAAAATGATTTTTCCTACGCTCTAGAGCTGCAAACTACATCTTATTAGATGTATTTTGATACAAGGAATCCGTTGGAATTTACAGAATTAAAAAATTCGGCCGCGTTCTCAAGATATTTGCATTTTTAGGTTTCGCTCTAACCAAAAAAATGGGCATTTTTTCGATGTTTTCAAATCGATATTTCAATTTCGATATATGAATTTTCCAGGTAAAAACGGCCCAAAATATTGATGAATTATATACTGGGAGATGTATTTCAATCTGAGGAATCGATTGAGACTAGGTAGAACCCTCAATTTTTCGTTTTCAAAAAGATAATTAGAAAAAACGGATTTTTAGAATCCAACTTTGTCGAAAATCTATTTTTACAGAAAAATGATTTTTCCTACGCTCTAGAGCTGCAAACGACATCCTATCAGATGTATTTTGATACAAGGAATCCGTTGGAATTTACAGAATTAAAAAATTCGGCCGCGTTCTCAAGATATTTGCATTTTTAGGTTTCGCTCTAACGAAAAAAATGAGCATTTTTTCGATGTTTTCAAATCGATATTTCAATTTCGATATATGAATTTTCCGGGTAAAAACGGCCCAAAATATTGATGAATTATATACTGGGAGATGTATTTCAATCTGAGGAATCGATTGAGACTAGGTAGAACCCTCAATTTTTCGTTTTCAAAAAGATATTTAGAAAAAACGGATTTTTAGAATCCAACTTTGTC
This sequence comes from Liposcelis brunnea, assembly GCA_023512825.1. NCBI lineage: Eukaryota > Metazoa > Arthropoda > Insecta > Psocodea > Liposcelididae > Liposcelis > Liposcelis brunnea. The sequence continues at coordinate 23,939,400 of CM042067.1, forward strand.
GAAAATCTATTTTTACAGAAAAATGATTTTTCCTACGCTCTAGAGCAGCAAACTACATCCTATCAGATGTATTTGGATACAAGGAAATCTGTAAATTTTTTTTCCTGGGATATTTATATGACTACGAAAATTGTCGACTGTCTTTTTTCTTTTTTTTAAAGTTATAGATTATTGATCTTTGTTCTGTTTATTGCGTCTGACTTATAGGCTGTTTTGGCAATTTTGAAATAGCTTTAATTATTGTTTAAATAATTCTATAATACTTACAACATTTTTAACCCACTGTAATATAATTTCCACGAATCATGCTCCGTTAATTTTGTTGAGAGCACCGTGGCTATGCTTTTTTTTGGCGCTTCGAATGTAAGAGCTTAACTTTTTAAAAATTTTATTTTTGAAAGAATTGATTTGACAAAGACGAAACTTGTAGAATTCTTCTTATTTCTTCTGAAGATAAATCTGATGAAAAGTATTGCGAACAATTGTTTTGCAAAAAATGATAGAGCATCAAGAAAAAAAACCAATTATAAATTTTAAAAAATGTGATAAGATGGATATAATGTTAAGAAATTAGTGAAACCTTCGATTTTTCCGCGACTAACGAAATTACAGTATAACAAGAGTTCTCAATTGTGTCACGACATTTTTTGTATTGTCGTGTAGCAACGAGTGAAGAGAAAAAATGTAATGTGGTCCTACATTTTGCATATGTAATAGGGCAGATGCGTTAATGTTAAACAGGTATATGAGACCCTCTCCTGGATTTTTTAAGTACCAGGTGTTGTGTGAAATCATTCAACAACTGCCGGTTTAAGGATCATTTCATAGGATATTTTAATACTTTTAAAATTGGCCCTTCACAAAAAAAAATTTTCTAAAACAAGAAAACTTTCTAGTGAAGAAACCTGGTTTTATTTTTTATTTATTTCGTAATGTGTAATTCAAGATTAAGATTTTTAAATATTTTAATTTTGTTCTTTTCTGAGAATAATACTAATCGTGTAGCTGAAATTTTTAAGGGATAAATTTACCTTTAGGATACGTAAGTTTTACACATAAATTTTGACAGTTGCTACCGACGCGTGCACCTTTCCACAAGTGTGCATGTGCTCTTGTGCAAAGAAGTCTGGAAGTTTCCGTCAGGAGCATCCGTTTTATTTTCGGGTTTTAGATCTATTAATGTTAGTTTCTTGTGTTGATTCGATCGTTGGTCAGTGATTTTTAACAGTGGTTTTTTTTAAAAGGTACTTTTAACCAAACTTTTTTTTTTTTGGAATTTTTAATTTGTGCCAACCATATAGCACATTGTTTTCGTGAAATTATTATCATTATTATTAGAGAAAAAAGCAAACATTCTCTTCGTTACAAGAATCTCATTGCTGTATTAAATATTAAGTTTGTAGGGTCGGCTGTACGCGTGTGCTAACTGGAAAACCTTACAAGCTGACAAATCGGTCTTGATGGCATTGTCAAAAATCAAAATGAGTGCCGTGCCAGCTTCTAACGAGGCTCCTTAGCTTAAAAATCAGAACGAAGACAGTCGAGCTTCTATTTTTTTTGCTTACTCAGCTCGGGTTCCGACGTAAAAAACTTTTTCTCGTACCCAACATTGAATCCGGTCTTAAGCCGCTTCGTGGCTTAGTACGTGGTGGTGTTCATTGTATATAAAGGGAACCCTTTTAAAAAAGATGTGGTATTTTCTCGAAGGCACTCAATTTACTCCTAAAGTCAAGTTTAGTTTACTTGGAAGACTTTTGAGGGTATTTCCTGGTTAGACGGTATCGTCGTTTAGGATTTTTCTTGAGTAAGATATTAAATCTCGTGGGCTTCGAGGAAAAAATAACGCCAATCTTCGACCTTATGCAAATTAGAAACTTCAGGTGCTGCAAGTCTCGTACTTTTTGTATCGTAAACCAGTCATTAACTTAAAAAATGGCCAATATTTTCAGCAAGAGAGGTGTCCGATGTTTTAGTTAAGGTGAAAAACAAAATGGTCGATAATTTGTTTCGACCCTTTCCTGATAACACTCAAGTTACGCGGTCACAGTGATTCGTTAGATACTAATACTTTTTGAGCTAGAAATACAAATTGAGCTCGGCCTTTTTTTACATTGCGTCAGCTATGCCAGTTTAAGGCCGGGGCAGTCTCAGGTTGTAAGAGCTTGTGTTGCGTTGCTACAAATACTTTGCTTATCGGTAGCCAAAAAACGCAAGCTCTTACAACCTGAGACTGCCTCGGCCTTTAAGGAACGTATCAATAGTTATTATGTAAGGTACTTGGAATTAAGCCGTGAAATTTTTTCTCAATTTTCTACATTACTATGCGAAATGCTTAATTCAGTCAGGAATTTTCTCCGGTAATTATTTTTTCTATTCAAATACATTTTATCAAAATGTGCTATTTGGGTGGACAAAGTCATTAATTAAACGTATAACTTAACGTGTGAATTTGGTAGGCTCAGAAAGAAGCTATGGAACGCTACATGAAGGATTAATTAGAAAATGATTAAACTTATCGAGTGGTTAAAAGTGCTAGCGTTTTTATTGTTTTTCAATTTACTATTAACGCAAGTGGATAATTATGGAATTAAATCGTATAATGATAAGGTAAGGACGGAAAGGGAGCATCGGAGATCTCACGTGAGGCAGTTGAAATGGAGCCATTCCGTCTGGTTGGGAGAGCCTTCTACAAGCCCGAGGTTTTATTGGAACGCTAAAGATGAATACGTCGAATTTAAAGTGGAAGCAAACACTATCGGAAGCATCGAAATAGGTTTCGACAATGAGGATTTGATTTTTCTATGGGTGGACGACGTCACTGGAAAGCCGCACATAGAGGTAAAAAACTTGAATATTCGTTTTGATTTTTCGTAAGCGATTTCTCCCGCGTTCTAATTAAATGTTTGGTTAACCGGTTTGCCGCATAGCAAAAAAAACAAGCATCGATAAAAATGTTAAATATTAGTTGAAAAAAAAAGAGGACGAGGCATATTCCCAAGAGAAATATATTTTTTCTTCTTCTTTTTCTTTCGGAAAGAGAGGGCACCCCACATTCTCACACAACAAGACAATAGGGTTCTCAGGACCCATTTTTATTCCCACGAAAATCCTACCTGCTGTAGAGTGCCATGGAGATTTTGTTGATATAATGCATTATTTTCATTTTTTAAATACTCTTCATCTGCGACCGTATATTTAATCAAAGTCGTACGAAATGATTTTTTACCGGTAAAAAATGGAAAAAATAGATAAGAGCTCTCGTAATGTTTCCGTCAGGAAAAGGGCTTTCATAAATGACTTACGAAAAAGCAATGTTTTACTTGTTTCGCCCAATAAATAGAATTTTGAATAAAGTTTTAGCTGTCAAAAAGTTCGAGCTTATCAGATTACATTATTATTGTTCAAACATGTAGTCGACGTGGGCATAGTGATACGGCGAAGTCCACCGACCAGTCTTTAACCGAGCTTACGTCAAAACATTGCAAACCGAAAAGGATTCAACGGAAATTTTTAAAAACATTTTTTATTTGCCATTTTTTTTTTTTTTTTTTTTTTTTTGTATTTGCATCCTAAGATTTAAAGCCCTGTTTTGCTGGATTACCGCTGTGACTTTTTCTTACGGTCCGAGCGATAATCGGTGTAAATGAAAACCCGGAGATATAAACTCAATCTCGTTTAGCGAAATAGGGCTTTTAGGTATAAAGTGTGTCGTCGGAGTTATGAGCTTGTCTTTTGACTGAACAAAAGGCTCAGGATTACAGTTTCGTTCAAGCTTAACAACTCGAATGGAAACAGTTTATATAGACCTATGAAATATGCTTAAACCCAAAAGTACTGGTTTAGCTTTAGGTTATCGATAAAGGCTCTCGATTCGCCATGAAAAATCAGCCACGATATTTCTCAAAGTCTTAAAATTTCCCGATCAGACTAGAAAATTGTTCAATTATTTTCGATCCCAATAATTGCGGTTAAAAAATAAAGAAGAGTTGTCAATGACGTAGCGAAAGAATAAATTCTTTTGTTTTTTCGTTGGGTTTGCACCTTTGTTGGACACTTCGATTTCCAGGCAATCGGTTTATTGTACGGTATTGTCGGAAAATGATGTTAGTCGTAGCTTCCAGCACAATGAATGCAATAAAGGGATGAATTTCATTCGAAAAAGATTTTTTACTTTTTTAAAAAAAAAGTTTCGAGGCACAGTTAGTTTACTGAATTCTTTTTCATAAACTTGATGGAATTCTTTTGTTAGTTTGGAATGATTTTTCTCTAAGATGAATAATACAGGGCGATTTGCAAGGTGCATATTGAATGCCTTTTTGAATGGGAGGTTACGGAATCCCAGGACTAGTTTTTTCCCCCTATTAGATCCCATAGCTTCCCAAATGTCACTTTTCATTTTTATCAAACTCGTCTAATAAAAATGCTTTTTTAATATGATCCAAAATTACGGCAAACAACGTGAAGCGAATCGGTTTGATTTACCATGTGACCAAAATCAGTATCTGCATCGAAATTTGGCAAAATAAAAAAAGAACCTTTAGGGCTAATGCTTTGTGGCCTTGGGTTTCTTTTTTTCAGCCTTCTCAAGGCGAATTCCAATTCCGTCGAAGGGATTTAAAAAATTAGTTGGCGCTCGGCGCCATCACATCATCGGTACACTTGATTTTTACGAGAAATGATAAATGATACGGTATTTACGAGCCTTGGTGGGAGAAAAAATAAGCGGAACGAATAAGTGAGGGGTCAAATTGATCGTTGAAGCGAATCTTTAAGATAGGAAGGTGAAGGCACACGCCAAACATCTGCCTTACATCTGCGGTAGACATTTTTCTGACATCTGCCGTTTTCGTGGAACAAAAAGAAAAAAAGAGGCATGTCAACTTCGTCGACAGATGAAATTGCGCCTCTCCTTTTTTTCGCTTTCGATAAAAATCGATTAGGTTTTCCATAATTATCACCGTAATTGTGAAAGTCTTTTTTATTTATCGTGCCCAGATGAACGTGAGTACGCGTCCTTTCGGAAATTATTACGGAAAATCGATTTAACAAAGATTTTTTCCGGATGTTTTTTCATTACAAACTAAAAACAAGTTTTCTTTTAATGAGCGGCATCAGGAAAGACAACCTTTTTATTTATCATGATAGCTTTCATCCTATGCGATAAAGAATTCTTTGTCGAATGGCAACGTGTTAATATTATTATTGCACGCTCTATTTTTCCTGTAGCACATACAGTATACAAAGAAAAACATTTTTTTTAACAATATCGGCAGCTTTTTCAATGAAAAGGTTTTTTTTTGTAAACAAAAAAAATGACAAGCCTCAAGGTCGAGAAAGGCGGAAAAATTGTGAGAATATAAAAACGTAATTTTAGTAACAATAAAAATTAGACCGTCTAATTATTTCGAAAGAATGACCGGATGCGAAGGAAGTTGAACGATCCTTGACAGAACCGGAGCCAGTATATGCAGGTGTAATCGGATTTTTCTTATTCCAGGATTATCATTACGGAAACGGGACGTCGAATCCGGTGAAAGATTCCGAAGACAGCTACGATTTGATCGGGGGCGAACAGAATTTCACGCACACCGAAATCGCTTTCGGAAGGCCTTGGAACACCTGCGATGAAAATGACGCAGTTTTGGGGGTAATCAATCATTTTTTCCCTTTTTGCTTTATGAAAATTCCCAATTATCTGTGAAGAGTTTTTAATTTTTTTATTTCTTAGGTCTTAAAAAAAAATTATCCCAAATCAAATATGTATAGGCAGCTGAAAAAGTCGATTGATATTGTTTGTATTCACGAAGTGCTCTTATCGTTCCTAGAGAAGAATACATAACAAGTTGACGGTGCATAAAATATGTCTTTTATTTTCATATGAGACTGGAAAAATGATTGCACGTCGAATTCTTGATGAAGGAATCTTCCTTCGCTCGACTTCGATATTATTATTAATATTATTTGCAAAGCGGATAAAGAATTCAATGCATAAAACACAGACGCAAGATGCAGAATTAACTTTTTTCGATAAGAGTTACAGTTTTATCGCAGTAAAATTAATTTAATAGCCATCAAATGGAAATGCCTTCCCCAACGGGAAAAATTATAAGTGAAAATATATGTCTTGAATTTCTATACTTACTATTGTAGGGGTAACTAGAATGTGCCTATCTTTTAAAGAAAAAAATTCATTTTCAGCCATTAAGGCAGCGTTTATTAAGCTATAAAATTCTTCTTGTTCCGCCCCCATGTAGACTATACTACCCGTCCACTATACTAGCTATACTATTTCAAGCTACCTCAAAAATAAACGAGGAAAAAAATTAAACCTAAAAATGAATTGTTGTATTTCCCTATGATACAAAAATGTGTAGTCTACCTTTAAATCTTACAATAAAAGATTCCATTTAACCGTAAAAGTAAAGAAATGTTGATCAAAATTAAAATTTGAGTATTTTTTTAAATTTTAGACGGATACCGTTCGGATTTGGTGGTCCATTCATCCCCATGACGGAGTGGAGGAAGATCAAACCGATCTAGCTTTGGAAGAATCGCGAAACGCTTTCGGAATCATCCACGGAAAAAAGAGCATACTTCTTCAAATCCCTGTTCGTCCCGATTTACCCAGCGGGCCCCACGTGCACCCTTGGGACGTTTTAATGAGAAACGTACGCATTTCATTTTTTGAATCCTTAGAAAGTGGTTTTATTCTTTACCAACATTAATCCTGATTGTATTTTTTTTTTTTAGGTCGTTATCAGGGACGACATGTCGACACAGTATTGGTGTAAAGTTTTTCGAACCCCTCCGGTTTCGAAAAAAAATCATATAATCGCATACGAGCCCATGATCCTTTCAAATTCGACCGGTTTGGTCCACCACATGTTTTTGTACGAGTGCGACGCTCCTTCCGGATTCTTAGACAGCTACGCCTCTCCTCATCATAACGGAGCTCCTTGTTACTCTCACGAAATGCCGAGCGACTGGGAAAATTGCATCACTCCGGTAAGCCATGCAAAGTCAGCAGGTTAAATGAAGAAATATTTCCAAACGTTAACGTTACAAAACCACCGGGCTAACTTATTAAGTGCTGTAGATCCTAGGTAGCCATTTTTTTTAAAACAAGGAACCGATCAAAACCTCAGGTTCACTTTAAATGTCTTTTTGGGGCATTTAAGAGCAGTAAAAACGTCTCAAGTAAGCATTAAACCAAGAAAATATAGCTATTTTCTAAAATAGCCGGTTCCGAAACCGGCGTCGAATTTTGTCAAGTTTTTGAGCGAAATGAAAAGTTCAAGTGCATATAGTCTGGGAAGTATTTTGAAGTAAAAAAATTCTCGTTCTCGAGATAAGGCGGGAAAAAAAATCTAGGGCTTCATTGTAACTTTTTAATTTTTTACTTTTCTTTGAAAGAGTTATTTAAAAAATAAATGCCATAATTTTAGGTGGCGACTTGGGTAGTAGGAGGAGAACAAAAAGTACTGCCGGATCACGTTGGATTACCGATCGGACCGAGGCAGACTTATTACATGTTGGAAATTCACTACGATAATCCGGGGCTAAGAAGGGGTTCGTTTTAAGTAGTCATTATCAAATGTATTCCAGCTTTAACTTTCTAATTAATTATTTGTTTTTGCAGTTATCGATAATTCGGGTTTCCGATTATTCTACACGGAAGATCTTCGTAAATACGATGCTGGTGTCGTGATGACGGGAATCACTGTTACGCCTTTGCATTTGGTACCGCCGTTACAGACTTCTTACAGAACCGTAGGTCTATGCAACGATGTGTGCACTGGCAAGGTAGATTATCTTCTCTTCAATATTTTGCACCAGCGCTCGTTTTTTTAAACCACTTTTACAATGATCTAGCTGTGATATGAACCCAAGTAAAAATCCTCCTAGAACTTGAGGCTTCAAATCATTTATGGCCGCACGTACATAGTGAGGTACATTTGAAATGAAGAAGAAACTCGTTAAATGAAAAATTTTCTTTGTGAAAAAACAAAAATAAATCATCGGCTGTAACGGACGAGGGTTTTAATAAATGCAAAACTTGGTATCACGAAAATTTAAATTTGTTTTAATCTTTATCTCTAAAAAAAGCAGATGTCTTTTTCGACTTGTCCCTCGCTATCATCTTGCTAAAAGAACTTATATTTGTGTTTATGAAAAAGTGATTGAATATTATAGAAGAAAAATCAAAAGGGCAGAAAAAAAATTAAAAAATTTTGCTTTATCGTTAAGGTTTAATCTTCATCGAACAAGATTAAACTACCCCTCGAATCTATTCAACGATTTCTCAAAGGATAAAGATAAATTTTTTTGGTCGATATTTTCACGTTTAAAAAAAATTCGTGGAATTAATTATTTTTTAAGTTATTACATTTTTGGCCTGTAGAATATTGCTAGAGCGAATTTTTTACCATAAAAGATTTTTTTTATGGTAGGCCTTGGAATAAAGTTTACAAAGAAAACTTTTTTTATCGTATACAAAAGTGATACTTGTAAAATTTTTCGTTCTAGGTTTTTCCCTTAATGGGTATTAAAGTGGTTTCCGTCCTTCTTCATTCGCATCTTGCAGGACGAGCCGTAAGACTTCGGCACATAAGAGGGGATAAAGAAATGCCTCGCATCGTCGAAGACGATAAATATGATTTTAATTATCAAATTGATAGAAATTTGCACGAGGAAGTTACCGTATTCCCGGACGATCAATTAATTACCGAATGCGATTACAATACTTCCGACAGAAGAAATCCGACATTTGTAAGTTGCACTATACTGTATTGTTTTTTTCCAATAATAGAAAGTTATGAAATGGAGCATTTATTTTGTTAAGGGTGGTTATTCGATCAGAGAGGAAATGTGCTTATCCTTCGTGACTTATTATCCTCGCACGAATCTCGCATCTTGCCACAGCATGACGCCTGTTAAAAGTTTTTTCAAAGCTTTAGGGATTAACTCTTTTTATGATGTCAGCATGGAAAGCGTAGAGAAGTACGTGATGAGAACCGGCCCCATGTAAGTTTTTAGTTTTTAACGTAATGGCACTTTGAAAACTGCAGTTAAAGTATTCCGTTGCATTTTTAGGCCCAAATTAAATAACTCGACTCCTGCCTCGGCTTTACAAAATTTTTCGGGTTCGGACGCTGCCGCCATCGCCATACTTCAAAAAATGGCAGATTTCGTTGTGGAAGGAGAGCCGGAAGAAAATAACTTGCTTAAGTTAGTCATAAACGAACCTGCCGAATTCAAAGATCGGAATCTGGCGAGACATTTGTCTGTATTGCCTTGGAGCGATTCCGTTTTTTCCAAAAGTTTTGAAAACAGTTTAGCCAACGGCTTGCAAATGGTATTTTGCAGATTGAGGAACGATCAATTAGCCGTCGTAAGTATTCCTGTTTGTTTTTTCTTAAAGTATGTTAGTGAAAAAATGGAATTTATGAAAACTTTGTGTTTTTGTTTCAGCCTCCGATCATAAAAAGTTTTCCAAAGTTCTCGGAGTATCCTCTAAAAGCAACGAAAGATTGTGTGGTGTCGAGTTACTTGGAAAAAAATTCCATTAATAGAAAATGTATTGCCGATTTTCTCCTGTTGTTGATTTGTTTTGTTGTGTTTAGACTAGTTTAGGACCAAGTTTTTTCTTCGATCCGTTTTCCGTAGTTTTTTAAAATGCTTCCTTGTTGAAACAACTTTATGTATAAAATGCGTGTGGGTGGATTGAATTTTTCGATTATTTGACCCTTGTCAATAATTGACATAGTTCAGGTTTATTTTTTGAAAAAAAATTTATTTTTTGATTTGCGATCGTATTGCATAACTTGTAATTTTCTGTAAGACTTATAGACTCTTGTAAAGTTTGTACATGAATTTTGCTTTAAGTGAAAAAATAGAAAGAACCAAAGTTTTGTGTAATGTTAATAAATTTAATTTAAAATTCTACTCATTTTTTTCTCAAGCAGTATCCTTTTCGTTTTGTCTTATTTAAATATTGCTTATAATGCACAATACACGTCTCGAAGCATTTCTGAGACACTTCTGAAACCTTTACAACTTTTTGCGAAATTCCTGAAACTAAATGTGCTTATATGGACTTTATCAATCTACAAGAAGGAGAAAATGAACTTTGATTTGGAGGAATGATGACCTGAAAGGTTATTGCTTAAACCATCAAGTTTTCTTAGTAACAAGATGAACTGTCGGTGCGCGTGCACCACAAACTTTCTCGCTTATCTGCAAATAGCTTGTCTGCGAATGGCTCATCTGCGTATTGAGTATCTGCATTTTGCTTTAATTTAGCGTGCATCTCAGGCTCTATTCCGCCCCTTTACCACTTCCTTTCCTCCTAAAGATCAAAGAAAAAAGTACAAATCCTGATATTTTGGGTAACATATGCATGGTAGTCGGATTTATACCTGCTCGCCTTAAAAAGCAAGTCATACGAACCCAAATTCCACGAAAAGGAATATATAATAAAAACATTATTGTGTTTTTTGATAACATTGGGTCGCTGCATCGGGGACTTAAAAAATTTCAGTATCAAAACTTTTTTTTAGATTTTATTTTTTATCTCGAAAAAACGAATTTTCCCTGAAAAGTGGAAGAGGAAAAAGTTTTTCGGCAGGGCTTTTATTACCCATGTATAGCTATTGCGTAGAATATGAACGCAATCGTCGGAGCCGTTTTCGTCAAAAAAGGAGAAACATCCACACCGGACAGACAAGAGAAACGGACGGACTGCCTTCCAAAAACCGTTTTTTTCGTGATTTCTCGACGGTTCAGGCCAAAATACGCCTAATTCCAAAATTTAGTTTTTTACATGATTACAATACTTCCTCGCTCCTAGGTTCGCTCGAAAGTAAAAATGCTATTGTTAAAAAATGTACTTTTTTAAAAACATACCAACCGTTTGAAAATAAAAAATTAACAAAATCTAATTTTTTTTTATCAACGAATAAGCCGTAGTATAACTGGACCTATAAGTATTTAATTCTCAATATACTTACTGAGTAATTATTAGAAAGTCAAATGAATAATACGTAATATAGCACAGAAAGTGAAATAAATCGTGTGACAATTTTTGCGGGAAAATGAGACGAAAATGAAGCCATTGTAGGGCAGTATTTATTACATTTTTGTCTTAATCCAGTCTGCTGCACCGTTAAATGATTTAGCTTAATTCTCAGGATGAGAAGCGCGTTGAAGACTACACTTTAGGAAAGTATGGGAATATGCGATAACCTTATGATCTTTAAAGAAAAACATATTCGCTTTTGAATAATAGTGAAGTTAGTGACTTATGACTTATTGTGAGGCAGATAAATGGAAAAAATTATTTAAAGTACAAAAATTTTTAAAAAAATTAAGAGGGGAAAACAACGAAACATTTTACACTTAAAATAGTTAAACAAACCAATAAAGAAATAATCATTTTATACTTCACGGATTCTTAAATGAAAATGATGAAATATTATATTAGTTTCTTGATTCCCCCTTTCATAGAAATAAAACATTTAAAGACAATGAAATAAAATAAAAATATTTCAAAATTGAATCCCTCTGATTATTATAAGTAAATAAAAAACTTGTAAAGATAAAAATGCACTCCTCATGGTGTTTAATAATCTATTATTATGCCAATTTTAATTAATGTGCTTTAATTAATTACAGGTTAATTAATTACAATTTTTGACGCGGCTGCTATATGCTTGAGGTCGCTTTCCGGTGCCACGTTCCAAATCGACGCCGTGTTTTTGAAAGCAAAAGGGCACGCGAAGAATAACTCTAAAGGCAATGTTACTTCGAATTCGAGGACGTCGATTACTGTTATCAACGATGAATTAAAAAGATGTAAAAAGAAATAGTCGATCAGTGACGTATATCGTTCACTAATGATGTCCATTATTGTGACTCACATCAGTGAATTCAAAACTTTTATTATTAACGGTTCGCTAAGTGCCACAGATTTCCCCCTTTTGGAATCGATGACAAAAAATGATGTCGGATTAAAATTTCTGGTGTATGAAAAATATCAGTCCACCTATTGAACTACTTTTTTTTCTTCGTGTGAAAATTAAAATGCGATCGGATCGAGAAGAAACGAGTACCTTTAACCTTTTTGGTCAGGCCTTTCCCTGGTTTTATTTTAAAATCTCTCCGACTTTTTTTTATCAGGGTCTAATATATAAAAAAGGAGAGAGAGCCAAGAAGCATTGCACTTTTATTGTTTGGTGAAGAACAAAATAAGAATAATTTGCATTACATTTCATTCGGATGGAACTTATTAAGGAGTAAAAAATTTTTTCGTATCATTATCATCTCACCTTTTAGGGTGAAGTCGTCAATCAGCCGAATCATTTTTGATTGAGTCACTGAAATCGACAAGCGCCAAGGTTACGAGTACAGCGGGATGATTAGAGAAAAATCTACTTTGTATTGTTCTTAGTTGAGAACCCCACTTTTGATGACATCCACCTCCATTCAAGGACAAGAGTCTCCGGCGTCCGTGACCCAGATTTTTTACGTTAAAGTTTTAGTAAGTGTAGCGACTTTTCTGGTTGAAGTTGAGTGTGAAACATGCGTCTTTTTCTAAAAATATTTAGCGAACATGAGGGCAGCAATAAGTGAAATAAATTATTAATACGCGACAACTGAGATGAATTTCGTTTTATTTTTATTATTAACAACAGTTGTAAAAATTTCTGCGGTTCCAGTAAAGTCGCAGTCGTATCAGTTAATTAACAACAGGACGTTAAACATGGTGTCGAAAGGGAAACCTCCGGAAAATAGTTCGGGTGCGAGGTATTATGTTGGTAGCCATATCGTTAGTTGGTTAGAAGCTGCTGTAAGCTACGTGCAAAGCGGATTAAGTTTTTTGATATGGAGAGGAGATAGAGACGGTAGCGTCGGCAGATCCGGGAAAGGTAGAGTTAATTATAGAGGATATCAAGTTCTTCGGATCGACGCTCAAAATCAGGTAAACATGTCGGAAATTTTTGGTTTTCGCAAAGGCGATACGATATAATGAGGACCCTTACATTTATAAGATTTAAATTATTAACAGAGGCAACTGGACGATTTGGAAGCTCTGACCGACGAAATAGACGGAGTCGAATTCTGGACTCAGCCCATGAAAAAATATCCTACTGATATTCTAGTCTCTCCAGATTCGATTGAAGAAGTCAAAGAATATTTAAGGGATAAAACTATAGACTATGAAATTTTAATTAAGGACTTACAGGTAGGAAAAAAATTAAGAAACCTGCATATAAGATAATGCTCTTTGCGTAACATCAAATTTGATAAATTTTGAAACTTAATTTTTGAGGTGGTGATTTTTTTTCAATAACCAAGAACTGCAAACCTCGAATAATAGACTAAAATAAATCCTACTTCTTATAATAACAAGATAAGATGGGAAATGTATTAAAATCTAGGGATATTCCGAGGAAAGTGTGGCACCTTTAATTAGTGTATACATTTTACTAATAACGGTTTTTTAATTAAATGGATTGCAAACCCCTTTTTAATTATCGGAGCTAAATCATGGTTTTTAATAGAAAATTGCAGGCCTGACTTTTACGGCGAAGATAATAAACTCTGAAAATTAGACATCTTAGCAACTTTTTTGCATTTTATTGAAAAGTTCAGTCCCTTTAAAAAAACTTTTCAATTAGTTATATAAATCCATTTTCATAAATGGATTTCTCAAATTTTATGGAGTAGATAAGGCGACAATTAAATCAGTTAGAGTCAAGCATAAAACACTTTAAAAAAAAAAAATACAACATAATTATTTTATTTATAAACTGCTGAAAATGACAAAATAAAAAAATTAGTAAAAAATAAGCAGAACTGAATAAATTACGAACACAAAGTCTCTTATTTTTAAATTATAAAATTGGTTAACTATCTTTTATTTTTAGCAAGCTTTACGTGTTTTTTCTTTATTTCTTTCGCTTTGTTGTTCCAGTTTTTTATTTTTATTTTTTTTTTTGTATTTACTCGTCTACGTATTCAAAAGGTTCTGGCGGGTCGGGTTCTTTTTCGTCCTCTGATTTAGGTCCGAAGGCCGCGACCGGTTCTACTAATTCCTCTTGAGTATCATCTTTAATGTGCTTAACCATTACGATACCTCCTATGCTAACATCTTTCAAAGGAACGTAAGGCGATCCTTCGACTATGCTAATCAGCTTGAGCTGTTGTTTCACGGCCCTAGCAGGATTATTTAAAATTTCAAAATTAGGCTCAGGTTCTTTGACATCGTCTTCTTTTTTCTTTTTCTCGTCCTTATCATCCTTCTTTTCTTCTTTCTTTTCGACTTTCTTATCGTCTTTATCTTCGTCTACTTCCATTTTCGTATCCTTTCTTTCGCTTTCCTTACGTTTGGCTCTGGCAGCGATGGACAAAACGGCTGTTGCTACTTTTTCCCGATCTTCTCGTTTTTTTTCTTCTAAAGGAGCAGGATAGGCAAAAGTACTCGGTTTAGCGCTGCATCTGAATTCCATTTTGGGCATTTTCAACTGAGCATTCAAGGTAATGAGGCAAGTCGGCGTGAATGCCAATGCCAAGCAATGGGCGAGAGGGAACCAATACCAATACTGCGTAAACGCCAACATGCCGACCACCGCCAACATGTTGGTGTGTCCTGTCCTAGACTGAAGAGAAACTGTTACGTTTCTTCCACCGGCATCGATTATACCTAGAATCACGAGTCGCATTGTTATTCGCTATCGTTTAAAACCGCAAAAATCAAAGAACAAAGAAAAAAATACACCTACCTTGTGCTAAAATGGCACCGAACTTGGCCATAACGTCTTCGTGCTTGTCGACGATAACCTTCGCATATAACGTTCTCATCTCTTTCACCTTAGGGCAGGTTACTTCGGTTTGCTGAATAAGAATCATAGCAGAAGCTATCAAGGCTCCTTGCCGAACGAAGTTTACGGGATCGTTCGTCATGGGATCTAAAAGTGCTAAAGCTTCTTTCAAGCCTGTTCCGGCGCAGGCGATTCCAAGAGCCATAGCAGCTCCGTAGCGAACGTGAGGATTGTAACTTTCTGCTAACAACGAAACCACGCTCGGGCACTGTTCGGGCGTTCTAAACAATAAGAAACCTATCCCTGTGACGGCGGCTCTTCTGACGTCGTCGTTTACATCCGAGACGGCTACATGTAATAAAGTTCTGATGGCTTGGTTGTTTCCGGTTCCGCAATAAGCCATCGCTAAAGTGTACATTCCGCTTCTGCGTAAAATGGGATCTTTATCGATGCAAAGCGTGTGTATAAGCCCGTCGGCTTCCTCTAATCTTCCGAACATGGTGAAAGCGATGCCTACCGCAAGACCTCGTAAAATTTTTTCGTGCTGAGTCTCGTGGGCGTACGCGACCATGTCGTGAATGACTTCACCGGCTTTGGATCCCAGCATGACCATTCCCATGGCAATACCGGCTGCTTCGCCGGTCACGGCATCGTCTTGATACAGATTGAATTTTAATTGTTCGTAAACGTCGGCGCGATGAGACCCCATGGCGGCCAAGCCGAGACCCAAGCATCCGCCGTGCCTAACCATTTCGTTTTGAGCGTCTTTCAGTTGCCCCAATAAATAATCGGTGATGCCTGCACCGTGATTAGCATGAATTAAGCCTAACGCATAAAGTCCTCCACCTTCTGAAAAACCTGAGGTAGGGCCGCTTTCTTTTGGCAAATAACTCTGCATTAAAGCTAAGGCTTCCGTTTCGTGACCTCTGTGAATGACACCTAGAGATGCGGTGGCTGTTAATTTTGACCAATTTGTTGCTCTTGCTAACCATTCTAAATTGTCCCTCAAAAACTGATCGCTAGTTGTGCCGCTATGCATGTAGCCATTTGCAATGACAGTCGCAGTGTGACAAATTGATACTCTTATTGCATCTTTTGTATTTTTTAAAATCAGCATATCTGCATGATTACTTCTTATTAAAAATTGTAAATGATGGCTAATGGAAACTTCCCCACTAAGGATTGATGCTAATTTTTCTATTCTTTCTTGATGTGATTTTTCTTCTTCTGTTAAACTATTTAATGTTTTTTCAGGAGCTTTTTCTTTTTTTTCTTCTCCTTCCCCATTGTTTTCTGTACTGTTTTCAGTTTGAATTTTTATAATTTTCTCTGTTGCACTGGGTATGGGAGCTGTAGCTTTCAATGCTTGTAATACTCTGCCTAAAAACTGTTGAGTTGCAGATTCATATAAATCAAAAGCAATTTGGTAGGCCATTAACACACTTTGTTCGCTTCCTTTACTTAATTTGTCCAGTACTTCTGCAACTGCATGAGACTCATCCAGAAATATTAAACATTGACACATGTTCACATAATCTGGGACCGCTAAATTCCTATATAACTCTACTAGTGCCCTTAAGACTTCATTTCGAAATCCTCTGTTTTGAATCAAGCTCATTGCAACTTGAAAAGCATAATTCAACATTCCCACAACATCTTCCGATTCTACGATTGATCTTCTGAATATGTCCATTCTTCGAGTTTCTAATGCTAAGCCCAAGGCCTGGCAACTTTGGCCATCATCTAAACATCTTTGAAACATTCTATCGACGATTGCTTCTAAGCGCGGGTCTATAAAAATATTCTTTTTGTTATCGACATCTTCCATTTTTGCATTGCGAAGTTGAGTGTAATGATCTATGCACTTAGCTATGATGGTGTCTACATACTGTGAATGAGAATTGACGTCGAATAGTTCCCCTGCTCCTAATGCATAAGTTAATGAATCCTCGAAGGAACCGAGATGATAGTAAACTTTACTAGCGACTAAAGCTGCGAGATTTTGTTGACTAAATTCTTTATCCTCGTGAAGTATTTCGATCTTTTCGATGGCTTCCGAGATTTCCATCCAAAACTCGTCGACGATTGCGTCGAGCTTTTTCAATGCAAATACTTTCAATTCCGGCATGTCCTCGTCTAGAAGAGAAATAATTCCGGCTGCTGACGTGATATACATTTTAATTTCCTTTAAATGCGATCTTCTTTAACAAAATAAAAAAAATGCTCTGTCACTAAACACCACTAACGATCGACCACGACAAAACATATTTTCAATCTGCTGCCACTATTATATCAGTCAAGCATAAGCAGTCACAATATGGCGGAATATTTAAAATTTGTGATCTTTTCTTCATTTTTAGAAGGTTATAGCTTACGAAAATCCAAAGATGAGCAAAGATCAAAGAGATATATTAATAGGGCGGAGAGGGCACCCCATGACATGGTCCAGATATCATAAATATTCGGATATGGTCAGGTACATGGAATTTCTGGTTTTTTCGTTCCCACATCTCGTTGAGCTCATTACCATCGGGTACAGTACTGAAGGTTTGCCGTTAAAAGTCGTAAGAATCTCAACGGACGGTGAATATAAAAAAGAAAACGAGGAGGAATTAAAACCTGCTTTTTGGATAGATGGAGGTAAATCAGTTTTAAAAAAAATAATAAGCCCAATTTTACCTCTTCTAAAAAATTTTGCAGGAATGCATGGGCGAGAATGGATAACATCTTCGGTAGTGATGTACATTATGAGGCAGTTAGTAGAAAATTATGATAAACATAGGAGTGTAGTTGATAATGCAGACTGGTATTTAATGCCAGTAGCCAACCCTGATGGATATGAATATTCACATTCAACCGATAGACTATGGAGAAAAACAAGGTCAAATCACGAAGCAACTGAAAATGATTTTGCTGGTAATTTTTTTCTTTTTTAAACGCAGGGCACAAAACCCGGCACTGAACTTTTATATTAGTTTCACCTTTGAATCCCAGTTTTGGTCGAGACTCGAGATCTTCGCATTCATAAGACTCGATCTGTAGCGGTACTATCAGAAAGACTATAATCAGAGAGTCGCCAATTAAGAGGGTCACGTGGGGAAGCCAATGAAATAGAAGGAAAAAGAGAACCCGACCAATCAGGAAATAAACATGGCGGAAGTTGGCGACTCTCTGATTATATATAGTCTCTCTATAGTCAGTTACTATGAGCCATATCTATAACTTTCTTTTTTAATTACCTAATCAATATTGCAGGAAGGTTTTTCTTCGGTACTTGCGAAGGGGTCGATCTTAATCGAAACTTTGATTTCCACTGGGGCGAAACAGGGGCATCGGAGGATCCTTGCAGTGAAAGGTACGCAGGACCGAGACCATTTTCTGAGCCAGAAACCAGAGCCGTTGCCGATTTTATAATGGATAAAAGAGACAGACTGAAAATGTATTTAACGTTGCATTCTTATTCGCAAATGTGGTTGGTTCCTTGGAGTTATACCAGAAAAAAAGTACGATTTCCAAAGTGAATTATTTTGGAAGTTTAATTATAGGGTGAGAAAAAAATAATTTTTTTTTAGAATCCAGACTATGAAGAAATGGTATCCATGGCGAAGAAAGCAGTGGAAGCGATAGAAAAAGTGACTGGTAGTGAATATGGAGTAGGTTCTAGTGCTTCTATGTCGCGACCAACATCAGGTAAGAAAAATTAAGTAAATATGAATAAGTTTTAATAATATAACAACGACTTCTTTGTCACAGGTTCGTCAGAAGACTGGGCAAAAGGAGTGGCTAATGTCAAATACACATATTCTGTAGAACTAAGGGACAGAGGAACATATGGATTCCTCGTTCCAGCGACTCAAATAATACCTACAGCTAAAGAAGCATTCGTTGCGATCAAGACAATGGCTAAAATGATTATATGCCAAAATTAGGGTAGTCAAATAATTGGAAGCTCAAGTTTAGAAGCATATAAGAGAATTAGAAATTATTGATATGTAGTTTCCATACTTGTTGGAAATGTGTAATTTCCGAAACTATCAGCCATATATTACATATTGTAATAATAAAACGAGAAATTTTATTATGTTGTTATCATATTTTAAGTTCTCTAAGAGAAATAACTTACGCGATAATGTAATCCTGCGGATTTGGAATAAAATCTTAAATCTTACTCTTTCAAAAAATTAGTTATCTTCAAGGTAAAAGAAAAGAAAGAAATAAAATCAAAATTTCATCTCGCTTTTCTTGTACCTTTTTTCACGAACATATAATTACAATTTTTATTTCCATTTTATTAAAAAAATGTTATTATTCGAAGACTCTCGTTAATATTAAAAACAAAAATTTGGCATTATAAAATTACAAGACTAGCACAATTTGAAATGAAGTAAAAAAAATAAATATACTGTATATGAATTATCATTTCAAAAAAAAAATATCACTCGTTTATACTAATTATCACTTTTTGAGGAATCTCCCTTTGATCCTTCTTTTTTCGCTGGGTTGGGAAGATTTTTCGTTTGAGAGCCGATCGAATGATCTCCGGAAGAAGAATCTTTACTTCCCGATCCAACTTTATCCGGCACTGCGAGATCCATTTTTTCTAGGCGAGACACTAAAAGAGAACCATCCGTATCTGGAAGCTGTATTTGGGAAAGTAAAGAGTTAAATGCAGACAATCTATCTTCTACGGAATGGCTGTTTCCTTCTGGATCAGGTAAATTATGAACTTGGAATTTTTTTTTGTTTTTAGATCCGAGAGCGATTTTTGGAACGTTCGAAGGCGGTTCCAAATAAGTCGGGGAAAAAACTGTAGAACGATCCCAATTTGTACAACTCGAATCTTGGTTAGACGTTAATATCGACAGATCCATATCCAATTGCAACGTGTCTAAAACGCTAATGGCAGTGTTTAAAGATTTTCTAGGATTCTGAGGGTTATCTCGTGCTAAACGTGGCTGAAGAGGCCATCGATCGTTAGAACGGGCTTTCGGAGTTACCCATCTATCTTTCGAATTTCGATCTTGCATTTCAAATAAATGAAAAAGCATTAATTCATCTTGTAAACTATCGGATAGATTATGACAATTCCCTCTGGAAGTAGATGGATTTTGGAATAGCTGTTGAGCTAAATTGTATTCGATGTCGTTGTCTCCAGACATGGCTTCATCGTCTACATCGTTTTCGTCGTTAGATTGTATGGAATGAGTGTCGTTCGCAACCACTTCTGTTTGTTCGAAACCGTCGTTATCTATTTCTGGTTCGCTTTCTTCATGTTCGGTTCCACTAGAGGCGCTGCTATTGCTGGAATCCACCAAGGGACTTAGCCAAGCCGAATTATCGTTTGATGCTCTGTATTTCTTACGACGAGAAGTTGAAGATCCGGTAGAGTTTGACACGGTAGACAAAGAGTCGATATTTCGAACAGGAGTATCTTGAGAGTGTCTTTCTAAGTAGGGTAAAGATGGAAGAGTTTGAGAATCTCTAGGCGTGTTAGATATGTTATTGTTTCCCCCTCTCGTCATTTTAACGTTCAGTCTTTCTTTTAATTCGCTTATTTGAGCGATGTACTGGCTTTGAATTTTCACTAAGTGGTTTATGTACCATTGCTGATCTCTACATTTTTGAAAAAAAGTAGGGGGGCGAACTAAAAAACTTAAAATTAAAGTATCGGTGGCTGTGTTTAAATATCCTTCGCTAGCGAGAAGATCCAAACGAAAGAATCTGTTATAGCCCCAGCATTCTCCAATTTCAAAATCCGAAGCGAATTCTCTTATAATATTTTTACTAGCGTCTCGTGAACCCTGATGAATCATTTCTACTCTATATTCATATTTAGAAGCTTCTGGGAGCCCAGCGCTTAGCTCCAAAAATACGGATAAATAATTTCCTCGTACCACTCCGTTCCCATCAGGATAAACTTTTAGTCTCCAGCATAATCCGTTGATATGAAGTGGGGGGGAGTAAACAGGATCTGCTTTACGTTGAAGGGCGGTGAAATTTTGCATTACAAAGGTACTGCTGTCATAACCTGGCACAATTTCACTTTGAAAGTCGGCAGGTACTGGGGCTGTCACAAAACTAGCCATTGGTTTCTTACGTATTTGATGAATCATTCTAAAGCAAAAAATTCATTTATAAGAAAAAAAATCGAAATAAGTGTTCAGCACAAGCATAAAACTTGGCTTACCTCGATAAATCAGAGCTTTTTGCAATTAATTCCGATCGGGTAGATGCATGTAACTGCTGATCCACCTCTTGCAATATTGCTTCTAGTTGTTCTGTTTCTTGAGTCAAAAGATTTTTCTGGCCCATGAGTGTAATTAATTTGGCTTTCAACTGAGAATCTAAGCGAGCTATCATCGACTCGACTGCGTTTCGAATTTCCCGCACTCTTTCGTCTTTGGCTGATCTAACTGATTCAACATTTTTTTCAACTTCCTGCACCTAAAAAAAATAAATTCAACATCATAATTATAAAAAATCAAGAGCTTCATATTTTTAAGTTTTCTGTTTCTACAAAGCAAAGAAAGCATTTAATAATGGCACAATAAAGCTCCTTTTTGCAAGCACACATTATTCATAATTTGTCTTTTTAACTTTCCACTTTTAAATTTTTACATTTTAACATCCTTCAATTATTTACATGTAGATTAGGAACTTAATACTTACTAAACTGATTAATTCCACCAACCGCCTTCTCAATTGTGAAACTTCGTCTTTAATTTGATTCACATGCTGTTGATATACTTCTTCCAATGGCTTAAAAGTATGACCACTGTGAGTACCCCCCCATAAAGCACACTGATGGCAGATGGCAATCCTGCATGCCCAACAATAAACGCTCAACTTTTCAGAATGTGCATCACATCTGGATAAAGAAAACATTAATAAGAGATTTTTGAAAAACTTCTGTTTTTCGTGTTGTAGCTTACCTATCTTTAATTTGATCATTATCTTCACTTCTGGGTGTAGAACAACTACCAGCTTGTAAACTATCCAACTGTTGTGTTACTTCTTCTACCCATCGGCAATTGACAACTTCATGTAAATGAAGTGAAGCTCGACAATGTGGGCATTGAGACCTTTGTTCAGTCAACCATCTTCTAATGCACACATAACAGCACAATTTTGAGCAATGAGGACACAAGTGGGCATCCCGTAGTTTTTCCATGCAAATAAAACATCTAAACACTTCCGCCAATGTCTCCATACTGTGGTCGTCGGGGGCTCGCTGCCCTTTAGATTTAGAGGTCAAAGACATTTTGAAATTAACTCTTATGAAATCCAACTAAATCGCATACACATTTTTCGAAATCCTAAAAATTAAAAGAATCTTTTATTATGCATGAATTCGGCTAGATATAAACTTAAAGCTTAGCAATCTTTATGCAAATGTAAATTGTCCTTAAGGAAATGTAAATCTCTATCTCCTCGTTAATCTTCCTCAATTTGCAAGGAAACGGCTAAAATAATTATTTAAAACGTTTACCTACTGATACGATTAGCACTTTAAGCAAGAAATGGTTTTAGTTTATTGATAATATAACTTGATTCCATATAGTCCTCATCCTAAAAGAACACAATAACGACACTTGAGCCATGTCTAACAAAATCTGCCTGCCAGAGTGCCAGTGATCTGACCTTTCTTTTCTTTTCCTTTTAATTTGGTAACGTGGCAGTAGACATGGTTTAAACAATCGCCATTTTAAAAATTAAGAATTCAATTTTTTTGTTAAACGTTGTATTTTCTTGGCAAAAGGTGTAAGCCGAAAGCCGATAGTCATTAAATATTATTATATTTAAAAAAAAATATATAGAATTTTATTTATCAAAATTTTTATAGTTCATATTTCCATTGAATGAAAAATGACAATTGACAAATGTGATTAGATGAAAGTTGTATAACTGCTAGTTATAAAATAAGATATAATAACAAATAAACGGATGAATTTGAATTAGATTAGCTGGTTTAGTTTTAAAGAATAGTTCGACGATAAATCGGAACAGCAAGTTTTGGCTTTCCTAAATAATTATTTCGTTTGCTGACCATAAAACGTTTTTCTTTGGCAAAGTTTCCCCAGTGCGGAAATCTCTCACTGGAGTACACATCTTCGAAACGATTTTCAGGGGATTCGTTATATACGTCTTCATCTTCAAAATCGTTTTCGTGTAAGTCCAAAGAGTTGCCAACATTTGACCATTGACTGAAAATAATTTTTAAATATTGTAACTTTCTTATTTTAATTTTAAATCAGTTTGTTAATCAAGTATAGGCCAAATAAATTTACAGAGAAAACAAGGTTATACCTTTGAAGTGAAGGGTAGTAAAATTTTTGTTCATATTGATTCTGCAGTTGTTTTTGTTGTTGCTGCTGCTGCTGCTGCTGATGTTGTTGCAAGGAACTGAGGAGCGCTATAACATCGTCAGTAGTCAGACTGAGTTCACGTTTAGAATACTTAATTGGCCAGTTGTAAATAGCTGTTCGCTTTTTTCTATCTTCTCCCCCGTAATATCGATACTCATTTATAGAAGCTATAAAATCAATGTTAAAAATAAACTAGGTTTCGTGATGAAAATATTTTAAGTAAAATATCAAAATTAGCGCCAATAAAATAATTAATTTTTAAACAATTTTGTTGTTTTAATAGTATGTATAAGTAACATAAGAAAAATTTTTTCTTAGAAAATCTTAAGAATCTAAAAACTTTTAAAACTAAAAATCCAAAAGAATTATATCTACTGTCTTATTTTCTCTTTCACAACTTAATTTTTTTCTATCTAAAAAAACTACCTGGTTCACCATAATTTTCAGCTTTTAAAATGGAATTTTCTATCCTAGAAATGTCAGGTGATGTTCGCAGTGCAAGCACTTTTGCAAATTCCTTATCAGATTTTCCTTCATACAAAACTTTTGAATTTTCCTTATTGTCAAGATATTTTGGCTGATTTTGTGATTCTTGCGTTATATCTAGATTTTCATAAAAAAGGCATCAATTATTTGCCGTATTAATTTTAGGGTATGCAAAATCTTATACTAACCCCTTTTCTTGGCTGTTAGCTGAGACTTTTCTAATTTATTAGTTTTAGCTGTCGCTTCTTCCTTTACTGCTTGTAATACTACAAAAAGGGAGGCAAAATTATATCTTTAATATTTTGTTAAAAATTTTATGCTTACTTTTTGCAGGAGCAATCGTAGTTAAATCGTGATGGGATCTGTTTTCAATTTTGTTTGCAGGAAGAGCTAAAGCAATTGCCAGAAGAAGAAAATGGCTAAGGAGAATTGTCAAGCGATTCATCTTTTTTACTCCTGTACCTCTGGAAGAAATAAAATGTAAGAAAAATAATTTACTTTTATATTTTTTACCTTAATTCTTTACTACGTAACATGCGCGTGTTCAACTATATTTATATTTCTAGTTTAATTGTAAAAATTTAGCCTTTTAATTGAAAAAAAGAATTTGATACTGAATACCTTCCATTTTCAAACATTTTTAAAACTGACCTTCAAACCTTAAACATTTTTTGGCACAAAAAAGTGCTCCATTATATACCATTCCCCTATATTTTTTCGCTTACCAGCCTAGCTTCAAAGGCTTCTAGTTTTACTTCAGTTTTGCTGAAAATGTGCCTTATACTGTACAGGACCGACTTTTAAATAATGAGCCAAAAAAGCCCGCGGCAGCTAGTAATCAGCGACATTAAATGCGTTTTATTTTCGCTTTTTTAGAAAAAAAATTAATTCCAGCCGAAGTAAACTTCTTAGGATATAAGATTTACGCCTTACCTGTTCATCTGCAACTTGCTGTTTGTTGAAGTCTTTCACGTATTGCGCGGATACAACAGGTGGCTCTTTATCGATCTGCCCTAGGTGGTTACCATGGTATTTTTCATGATCCCGATTTTAAATTAAACCTTGTTCAAAATTGTAGCGCCTTGTTTGTAAAAAGTTTTTTTTTACTAAATTTTGAACAGAACAAAAAACAAATCGAATATATAGCATAAGGTCCCCTTGACTGCATCTGCAATTTTGCATGCAGAGCTTATTGAATTAGTCTCATCTCTACATACAGAAAACACCTTTTTGATAAATATACAAAAGCCCTAGGCTAATGCTCGCACAGATTATTTTTCTTTCTAGTTCACATCTGCCGTTAATGCTTTAAATCAATCTAATTTAGAAATGATTAAAAATTTTTTTGCAGTGAAGTTTTTAAAATTTTTAATGATGGCGGTATCTATCGTTCGCTGACACGTTTTAACATGGCTACGTACAGTGTCAGCAGAGTACTGAGTGAGAAAATAAGTTGCGGATTATAAACAAACAGGAAAAAGACGTTAATTTCGAATGTTTTACAGGAAGATAATAATTTTTTTAAATGAATAATTACGAAGTATTACACAAATTATTGACATAAATTTTTATCAATTACTTGAAATGGCTGAGGACGTCTTACAAATATTAAAATTGTCTCCCATACCAGGTAATCGCGTCTAATGCTAACCAAACCTCCTGTGAAATGGCTGATTTATACAGTTATGTCTCTTCCAGAGCTGAGCGAAATAGAATTAGGCAATGTATTGGAACAATTCGGCGAGTTAAGCGAACTAACGGGAGAGCTTACAGACAGAAATGTAGAAGACATTTTACGTGAAGCAGAAGAACTTCTTGACATATCTTCTAGTGTTAAAGAAATGTCAGAGGAAATAGCCTCAGATCTTTCAAACAAAACAAGCCAGAATGAATCAGATTCAAATAAAAAAATGGAAAGTAAAACAAAAGTAATTTGCCATTCTGAAAAAAAAAAGGACAGAATCGATGAAATTCCTAATCCTCCAAAACAACTTTCAACAGAAATAATTAAATCACCAGGTTCAAAAAATCCTATAAAATCAACCATTGATTCATTAAAAGAATATTCAAACAGAATTGAAAACCAAATGAACTGTAAAGTGGATCAAAATGTTGTAAGCAAAAGTAGCAATACTGAAAATAAATTAATTCCTGGAAATGATGAATCAGAAATGCATTGGAATGAAAAAATAAAAAAAACTGATAAAACTACAGGAGGGAAACTATCAAGTAGTAATATCCAGGGATCGCCTAAAAGTTATTTTAAAAAAAATCCAACCAAATTAAAAACTAGTGAAAAGCTACAAAAATCATGTGATGTCAGAAAAACAGATAAAAATTTCAAATGTAAACTTACTGGATTACCATTAAAAGACAGGAATCAGAATATGATGATCCCAGGAAAAAAGGAAAGTAGTTTGACTTTGTTTCAACCAAAAATTCTGAATTCTAAAATCCAGAAAACAAGCGGTATTACAGTTGTGAAGGAAAATGAATTAGATCTTCAAAAGTGCTTAGCTCTTTTAGATGAAGAAGCAGCCACTCATCAAGATTCTCAAGATAAAATTGATTTAATGTACCCACATCTAGCTGGTAAGTTTAAAAATTCAAAAATCACTTTTAAAACAATCAAATAATTTATTTCTCACATTTTTTTAATTCTAAAATATTCCTTAAATGTGTTTAAAATCAACATAATATATTATCACATAATCAATTTTTAAATCTTAAAATTTAACTAATTAAGAATTCCAAAGATAAATATTCAAAATTCCTTTTATAGTTCTAATAAATTTTTTTTTTCCCCAGAAAAAATGCTGAAACAGTCTAAAGAATCAATAAGTTTATTACATAAGGAAATATCAGATTTGAAAGCACATTTGATTAGTGACAAATTAAATGATAAATCCGAATGGAATTCCATATTGGCGCAAAAATTTATGTCGCAAGAAGGGCTCATACAGAATTTAAAAAAAGAAAACACAAAACTTTTTCAGGAAATCAAAGAGATCAAGGTATGATTACACTTTTTATAAAAGGAACTTGATAACAAAATAACAAAACTAACTAACCGATTATCCCTGAGTTCTCTAACTATTTCCGTACGCTTACTTTACTCCAGAAGCGGTAGATACGCCGAAGCAAGCTACGATGATGTCCTCTTGAATCTTCAGTCGATTCAGATTCGTTGCTTAACTGAAAACTTTCTTTTTACTTTCGTAAGGCTTTGACCTCTTGAGCCAAAGTAGTAACGGCAGCGTAAGCTTCTTTAGCTGTAGGAACGATGTATTGTGCCGGAAGAACGAACCCGTGCCTTCCAGTGTCTCTTAATTCGATGGTGTAGGCGTACTTAATCTTGGCCGTACCTTTAGCCCAATCGTCAGATCCACCTTAAAACGAAACCAAATTGGTTATCGCATTTTGCAGTTTTGATTAAATTAGGCCACAAATGTTAAAAAAAAAGTAATAAATACCCGAAGCGGGATATAACGTAGACGCGGCTGACCCGACAGTATAGGTTTGTCCCCCTGTTTTTTTCATAGCTTGAGCCATTGCTCTTCCCACTCGATCCAAATCCGAATAGTCAGGAGGAACTTTTCTATCGTATCCCCAAGGGTAGAGAATATATTGTCCGTAACTGTGTAACGATACGTAAGCCTAAAAATTTATAAAATAATATTATCGGTTTTGGCTTTTATAATTGTATTAAGTAAAAGCGTTACTTTACCTTAATATCTTTTTGGCTTGTTACAAATTTATTTATGGCAGCTGTTTCCGGTTCCGAAAAAGGACCGGTACCGGCGTAAGTTTCTCGACAAGGCTGTCGGCTAGCACCTTGTCCGCCCCAGCGATATCCAAAATTCCTGTTCAGGTCCGTTCCAGCACAAGAACCTAAAACAAGTTTTTTTTAGAAAATCCTTGATTAAAAACACCCAGCGGGGATCTCTTCTCTAACACACGGGTAAAAAAGGACGTACAGTTTGACAGTTTGACGCTAATTAAAGAGGCGAGGTGAGGATTTCCTAGACTTGTTAGATTCCCACAGTTTTGCAATTGCAAAGAAAGCGAGACCGAACGACAAAACACTTTGATCACTCTTCACAAAATAGGGAAATTTAATTTTTTGATCAAGCTTATTCGTATAATCACCTTTCTGAGCATTAGCTCTGTTTTTCCTCCACAGTCTGTCCGATTTATGAGAATGTTCGTAACCATCAGGGTTAACTATGGGAAGGAAATACCAGTCGACGCCGTGAGGTCCATCTCCGCTTTCGGCTATTTGACTGATCATATAAGTGGCCGTTGCAGGTGTAATCCATTCTCGTGCATGAATTCCTGTGACAAAATGTACAGTTAAAGACCTTGCAAATTAATACTCACGGAAATAAATTTTAAATCTTCGAAGTCATTTTTCAATTAAATTATTAAAAAGAAATGAGGAGAATAACTTATTTCCTAGTTACCTGCATCTACCCAAACGGCTGGACTGTCTGTTTCACCGGATGATATTTTAAGGACTTTAAGCGGTCTTCCTTCTACCGAATGGCCGATCGTCTCGAGAGAAACCGTTTGAGGATAAGTCGCTGCTAAATAGTCCAAATAGCCGTGAATATCCGACATACGATGATACAGTTGCCACGTCAATCTGTGCCCTATAATTTTACAGCATCCGTAATAAATGTCAATCGATAAAAGCATTTTATTTTAAAAACACATTATTATTTACATTTGAATCGAAAGCATATTTACAAGAAAGAAACCGATGGCTCCTCATACCTTTCTTTGGTTTTTTTTTATTCGGTTTTCTCAGTCCCATAAACTGGAATTCATCTTGATTCAGCCTCTCGACATCTTTAGGCACCCAAAATAGATACGGAGACGACAATCCGTTATAGCTCCATTGACTGTAAGGTTCCACTACCATCCCATTATTGTTACTGTTAATAATCTTTTACCCAATAGTAGTTAAGTATGAAAGTGTAATTTTCTGTTAGATTTTCGAGGGACTATGTACATATTTTTTACTTCATTTATTTTCGTGCAAATTATTTACAAGAACTTTATTAAAACAGATGAGATAACCTTTTCAAACTGTTTCGGAGATCGAAATTTGCCCTGCTCGAAAAAGCGAAAGTTTCGGAAGAAAATAACGGGAGGGAAGATTAAAGAAAAAATTATCGACCTACCTTTTCTACCTTCGAGCTCGGTCCATTCCTCTTCTGACAATTGAGGGTTTTCTTCGTCTATGGCCTTTTGTAAATCCTCGATGACGACGTCGAAGCTTAACCTTTTTTCCTTAAGGTAATCAATTACGTTTTCTTTTCGAATTAAAATATCGACCGCAGTCCCGTTTCCAGACCACGTGTTAACATCTGCAGGAATCCGGAAAAATTCTTTTAATTTTATGTTCACGTGCATACAGTATCAAAGAGGCCAAAAAGCGTGTTAGCATAATAGGTACGGTTTGTTTCAGGCACGAAATCACGATATCCGTAGTTTTGTTTGTTTAAACCCGGTCGACGTTCATCATGATAGTAATTAGTATTTCATACGCGTATTAAAGGAAACGAGGAAAAAGGTTTTGAACTTGATCCGTGACCAAAACATTTGCTCTTTCTTATAATTTCTTTTCGCTTACCTCCCTTGTTTTCCAGCTCCCTGATAAATTTTTTCTGTTCTTTGTTTTGTACGACTACTCTGAGGACTTTCATTCCGTTATACAAAACTTTTTTTTCTATTTCTTCCGGTTTGGTATCCGATGGTTTTTCTTGCTTCTTGGTTTCTTCCTGGATGATCTCCGTTTTCCCGTCATCTTTAACAGGAACGTTTGTCGAGGAGACTTTTTCCGGTACCTCATTCGGGACAGCATCAATTTGCGCTAAACAAAAAAATTAATTATTTCGGAGACACCATAGGAGCTATTTGGAATTTATTAAGTTAAAATTATTAATATGAAATGTTTAAAGACAAAAACGTCTCCGGTAAATAGTAATAAATAGTTTATTTGTGTTACTTTCTCCGAGTTTCGATTCTATAATTAATACTTTGTTGAAAAATTCTTAAAATTCCTACTATCCAGTAAAGTATTTCACAAATATTCGAACAAAAAATTAAAACTAACCTTTTACTAAAGCCGGTAGGACGTCTTCTTTTTTGTCTAGCTGTTCGTTATCCTTAAATGCCGAAACGGTTAGAAGGAACGCGAAGAAGGCGATCGCCACAACGTGTTGGTACGACCGCATCGTGCAAGGGCACTGGATCAGTGGTGTAGGTGTATCTACTATATATAACGTTGCCTCTGTACCTGTTTCGCTTATGTGCCTTATTGTTTGAAACAGATGCATTCGATCGATAACCAATGATGATGTAGATATCTAATGATCAATGTTAAACCATTATTTTTTGTTTTTGATTCTTGGTCACGTTATACATTTTGCCGGTTTTTATTTGTCTCGAAAGCTTCCGTTTGAAAAAAGAAAAAAAAAACAAATTAATGGGACCTCGAATGAAATGACTTCTTTTAACGTTAATTGTTTTAGGACTACCCGCGACCTTTTTACAAGGATGAAATTGTTTTTTAAAATTACTTTGGAAGTCAGGAAGGAATGGCTTACGTCCCGGGATCGTTTTTTCAAACTTGATAGTGATCTCCCACACAAACTGGATTGAGGCTACGAGTTTAGCACGTTGTTAATGTTTTAAAACCTCTTTACTAAGGGTCAACGAGCGCAAAAGATAATACTGTTACTGACCTGTAAAAATGGCACCTAGTTTACCATTCTTTATTTTATTGGTTGCCTCAAATTATTTAGCGCTGCTTAGGCTTCTACTATTTGCAAGGAAGAAATGGCACTTAAAACCAAATTTCAACTTAAACTTATCATCTTTCGTTTCGTATCGGTTCGTCGTACTAAAATCGGCGACTGCTGCGACTTGAAGATAAAAGAAATTTTTATTTTCTTGACTCAAACTCGTTACCCTTACAAAATACTTTGGATCAATGTGGTACTTGGAAGTGAACAGTACTGTACAATCCGCCTATAACCCTTTATTACACGCCTAACACTCGATTACAAAGCCTTTGGCAGCGCTGATAGGCAAGGTAAGGGACTGTTACCTTGACTGACGGAAACAAATGCAAATTAATAATGTTCTTCTCAAAAAAAAAAAAAAAAAAAAAAAAAATCAACGTAACAATTTTTTTGTTATCAAGCTTTTTGCTGATTGCTGGGGAATAAGATTAATTTAATAATTTCATAAATTTTATTAAGTCACCACACATCCTACAGTATATATTTCCTTATTAGGTTTCTAAAATCGATCCGAAGAAAGTAAAGTGTTTGAAAAACTTTTTAACTTTCTTTTAATCTAAATCAAAAAGAAGCAAGTTTTTTTAAAAGAAAGTAATTATTTGGGGGTGTGAACCTAAAATTAAAATTTCCATCAGTTTTATCTAGAAGGAAATAGGAAGCTTATTCTCGGCTAACAGTTATACAAGGACTTCAGATGGGGTCGCAATCAATGACTTCGCATCTGTTTTCGAACCTGTCACCCTATTCAACGACAATTAATTGTTTGTTTATTCATTTTGACGATTAACAAGCCTAATTCTTCACCTGCTGCAGCGATGAATGAAACTTGCCATTTTTTTCTTACTGCATACGCAATATGAAACTTTCCAAACATTTCGGTTTAATTCCACGATGTAAGAGATGCGACCCTCAAGAGTCTTTAAATAGTTTTACGTAAAACAAGCGTCAATTAATAAGACGGAAAAAAGCATGCGATTTTGTCAAATATATATATCTCAAGTGTTGAACCAGTCACGCTTTTGACCCGACTCACTTGAACTCGTTTCCTTTTTATCTTTTATAGTCTAGTCATTCAAATGAGATCAGGTTAAAATAATTTTAATTTTTATGTTTTTTTTTCTCTTTTATATCTTTTTCGTTTAGGGTCAAATGAAAATACACTTACCTGATTTTGAAACGGAGAAGATCGTGAAGGAAAAAGAAGAGATAATCAGAAGTCTTCGGTCCGAAGTTGAATCTTTGAGAAATAATATGAACTGGAAATTAAATGATGGTTCAGAATTATCTCGCCTCGAAGAACAGTTTGCATTAGTCAAGGTAGCCTAATAAATAGTGTAGAGCTGTAGTCCCGAATAAAATTTATGCATAAATTAATATATTTTCTAAATTTAGGACAAGTATAATCAGCAAATAGGAAAACTAGAGCTCGAAAATAAAGAACTAAAAGAAGCATTGCACTGTAACAAAAGCAGCAATGAAATCAGCGAAATTATCGTGAGTATAAGTTCTACAGTATTATTTTTGACACTTTCTATTGTTTTTATTTTTTAAAAAATTAGTCTTTTATTATTTAGCATAAACGATTTCCATCTCCGAGAAATATCGGAATCCAGACCGAAAAGTCACCGATAACGAAGCCCACCAAACTCGTTCGTAGTATTTCGTTCGAAAGTTGGCATACAGAGAAATCGAAAACCTTGGACAACGTTCGACGGGTGGAAAGCAGTAGAGAAGCTTTTTGTCAAACCGAAAGGCAAAGAAACAACGTAGGCATCCAAAAAAATGTGATAAAAGATACAAATATTCAAAGCGAAAAAAAAACCCGAGTTTTAGAAATTCTTAAAACGGAAAATAAAGAAAATGTTGCTCTTGATACTAAAAAAAATGGAAAGCAAAGTACTAATTTTATTCATTCGGATCAAATTTTAACTTTGACGAAACCAAGAAAAGCCATCTCGGAACATGAAAATCACTTAATGGCAACGTTAAGAGGACTTCATGCGGAAGTCTTGGCAAAAGACAAAGAAAATAAAATATTAAAAAAAGAAGTAGAAAGTTTAAGAAATCAAATAAAAAAATACACTGGGAATCCAATGAGAAAAAAAGTAGAGTCGAAAAAAAAAGTTCATGCGGGGATTCAAACGATCGGCCTTGGGCTTTGCGTACCGATCGCTTATGATCCTTCAATGTTCCAAGGTAGGTACCTTGATTATAAGATTAATTAAAGACTAATAGTTTTTAATGGCTTTAAATATATTTTTGTAAATCTTTTAGTTTCAAAAGAACTTGAAAATGGAAATGAGAAGCTCCAAATTAAAATTAAAGCATTAGAAGAAAATTGCATTCAACTTAAAGAGAAGCGAACAAACGATGTAAGTACTAACAAAAAATCTTTGTAGTTTCTGTTCATAAAAACTATAAAAAAATTAATTCGAGTTTTTTTAGCTGCAGATTCTTCAAGAAATTCATGAAGAAGAAATGGCAAAATTGGTGAGCAAACTTGATACCCAGACAGCTTTAGCTAAACATTTGCATACGCTTTTACTAAATCGATAGCCGATGATTAAAAGGTTCGAGCAACTAGCATCTAGCTTGCAAAAGGTAAATAGTCAAAACTTGCATTGAACTGTTATTTTAATTTTTTTAAATATTTTTTCACATGCTGCTATAACTAGAAAATTTGATCTATGCTCTAAACAGATCTTTAAATAATTAGGATTGAAAAAGTGGAAATCTTAACTAATAAGAGGCTTTGTCTTTCAGATTTTCTTTTCGTCCGGTTTGATTAAAAATGAGACCAAAGTTCTATGTTTTTCACTTTTATACTTTAGCTTTTTTCATGTATTTTTAACGCGCAATAATAAACAATTTTTATATTTAAATCTTGTTGTATTTTAAATGACTTCCACTTCTATATCATATTTTTAAAAAATAATGCTAAGAGTAAAGTCCGTAAAATCCGTTAAAATTTTTACTACTCTTCGTTCAAAAAGAAGCCGTTTAGTTAGTTTTAACCTGGCGAGAAGTAAAATAAAACACGGCAGCCCCTAGAGCGCAATTGACGGTCCAGTCACCGATTTTCGAGACCTACAAAAAAATAAATGAATATTAAAAAAAAGGTTTTAAACTTACCGCCGAAAAAGAATAATGGAATACTCTCTGAAAAAATAAAAGCATTTCCTAATACCAACTTTGATTTGAGACTCCTACATTAAAAAAAATTGGGAAAAATTTGGCGCTGTAGCACAGTAAAGAAGACTGTTACGTAGTTTTAAATATTTTTTAGCATATATAAGTTTACGAAAAGCCTAAACCACTTACCGTTGGATTCTGTAACCACTGAAATCCAATCCATTTTGTTAATTTATCATGTAAATTACTTTCACCAGGTATGATTCCATCGTACAAGTCTACTTCATCCCCTTCTAGTTGGTGAAAATAAGTTTTTCCTGGTTTATTGGTAACGATTATTCGAGGTGTGATTTCTCTCGTTGCTTTGTCGTATATTTTTCGATCTAATCGAATGTGTGAGACAGTTGATCCGCTCCGGCTTCCCTTGGTATTTCTCCGAACGGAATCCAGGGGCATGGCGCGATTTTCGTTCCGTCGGTTTTCAACTGTAACTTTTCTTTCCACAGATTCAAGTCGTCGCTCAATGTTCCTATTATTTCGAATTTTTTCTTCCCTGTATTCTCGGCTTCGAACTAAATTTAATCTTCTCTCCTCACCTTCTTTACTGTTTCGCTTATTGGTTTCAGCGCTTCGTGCAATCCTGATGATTCGCTCAGAGTTTTCCCGTTCTCGCCGAGCTAGAGATAATCTTCGTTGATCGTTTCTCCTTTGTTCGCTACTCCTCTCAGCATTATTAATAAGCCTTCGTTCGGGACTCGCTCTTAAGCTTCTTCGCTCTTCTGTTCTTAAATCGTTGATCCGCCTTTCCGACAGTACTGACTCCCGTCGGCTGACTGACGCCCGAGCGTCTCGTTCTCGATCATTAGAGATGGATCTTTTTTCTGGCACTCGTCGCTCGGTATCCGATCGGATGAGCCTTTGCTCAAATCTTTGTCTCTTTTGCGACGTACGAAATTCTCGCTCTCGGCGGTTCCCAGACAATCTCCTACTTTGTATTCTTCTATCGCGGAAATCTGAATCTTGTCTTATTCGTTCGTTTCCCGATTCCCTAATATTTGAAGAAATCCTCTTTTCACTTTCGCTTTCGCGTTCTCGTAGACCCAAAGACGACCTCCTTTCTGAGTTTCGCCGACTTTCAGGCTCTTGTCGAACTAAACCCAAACTGAGCCTCCTAATAGCGTTTTCTTTCTCTCGCCTAATTTTGATTTCAGATGTTTCTCGAAATCGTTCGTTTCTTTCTCTAGATAGTCTTCTGTTCATTTCGGAAGAACTCCTCTCGCGCCTGGATCTAATGACCGCATCCTTTGTTGTTTCGATTTCTCTAACAGAACGAGCCGGGCGATCAGAGTCTCTTGTGCGAACGATGATGCGTCGAACGTATGCTCGACGCTGAGTGCCGCTGCTTCTAAAAGGTGCATTTATGCTATCAAAACTTTCAGCTTGTGCAATATTTGATGTATCCTTAGTACCATTAGAGTGTTCAGCCTGTTGACAATGGAAAAATCCGTCCGGTTTAAAAATTTCCAAAATTCCTGGATCGTCTTTCTCTAAACCGCAGGTTCCTGCTCGTTCAATTAATATAGCCCTACAATAAATATTAATTGGTTTTTAAAAAATATGTATTTTCGACGTTACAAATAAAAATTTATAGCGCCTTTATCCTTAAATTAAACACATCGCCATTTACCAATTTTTTTCCTTGATTATATTCATAATACTATCCTATAATAAAATACTTACTTGTGAGACATTTCAGTGTCCGGTCGGATCCTACCCCAGTCCCCGATAACGGGACATGATAGAAACAACAGTAGGAATCCCACATGGTTGATACTTTTCGTAGGAAGAATCACCAAGCGAGTTTTTCGCATTTTACAAATGCCGAAAAAGTTCTGAAAAAACTGTAAAATTATATCGACTCTGCTTAGATTTTACAATTTAAAAAATATAAGTACGCGGAAAGCTCACCTTTTGTAAGATGGAAAAAATACTCTAGTCCAGGTTCCCAGTGAAAAGTAAAGCTTTAGTTTTCTCTGAAACTGAATTGAATGAGAGTAGTCAGAGAATATATACGTTGACAACACCTACGACATGCATCCATTGGTTAAGAAACTTCATTTCGGTTTCACTGAAATCCTATCCCGAGCAACACTGGCACAACTGCTTTACCAGCTTTTCGATAATAAACAACTTTTTGAAGTAAAAAGCTTTCAATATAGCCTATTCATTTTTACTTAAAAAACAGAAGCCTGCAATTACATAATGTTTTCAGGAATTTGAAACATCTATATTTTAATAATACCGTTTTCTCTGTGATAAATTTCTTCAAGTTCAAATAAAAATACGGTAGGCTTTATATTATCACTTAGGCTCCTTCGGCATTGATAAGAACATTGTTTCAATAAAACTCAAACCATGAAAACGATTTTCTCATCGAAATCCAATAATTTACCAAATCAAAGTCATCCCTAGGGTTGGCACTTATTACCAACATCTAACAACGCAACGGTCGATTTTTAAAACGAGATGAACAGTGGCACCGCTTGTACCACTAACTTTCGAGCGGTTCGGGTGTTGTATACTTCATATTTTGGAAATTTGGGTGTTGCTTAATCCAATTGTTTTTGGCCAAAAAGGGCTTTAAATGATTGTCACGGGAAATCGACCTCTGCTTTTAGTATCACTTAGCCCGGGGAGCGATATTGCCGAATTTGAACTCGATCGGTTGTCCAATCATCGAGTTAAGACTTTGCCCTAAAAATGGCCAAAAATGATTTTTCCGAAAAAAACGAAGATAGCCAATTTCTTTAGTGAAATGTAGGGGACGTGTGTATGAAATTTTAGGAAATTCGGCTGACCAGTTTTCGAGAAAATCGGGTTTGAAATTTTTTAGGCCCAAAAAAAGGCCAAAAATAAAACTTTATCGGAAATTCGGCATGAGCATATTCGGCATTTCGGCGCTTGGCCGAAAAAACCTCTGTACCGATTTTCAGTGAAGAAGCTTTTCCGTTGTCGAGAAAATTCGCCGATCGTCAGTGGACGGAGGTTGGCCTGAAAACCATTTTTCCGACTTCTGGGGGTCTCGAAACGTCGAAATCCCGAGGTCAAAATTTTGCACCAGTCGCAATACTTCCTCACTCCTAGGGTCACTCGAAAGTAAAACTCGCCCTACATTTCAAATGTCATTTTACTAGGTTACTTGTTAATTAAAATTTAAAAGCACGGAAAACTCTAAACATTTACAGCCGAATGTTACTTAAAAAATATCTTGGGACCATCAGCCGATAAAACAACTGATAAATAACTGATGGTAGATTTTTTCAAGAGCCAACTTTCTCCTTCCTTGATTAAAGGAACTCAAATCAAAGACCTACAGATTTGGCGCCTAACCCTCTAGGAGCTAAGACGACGATTGCCCCTTAAAACATATTTAATCACATAATTATGTATTGTACAATTTTGTATTAAAAGCCAGTAACGCGTTTAATTTAAGAAGTCTAATCTTTTAAGAGGACGCCATTGCTCGTAGCAAAGCATCAAGATAAAATAATTAGGATTTTGATTGGCAATATTTTTACTGATAAGAAGATTTTTTTTAAATCAAGTTCTTCTAGTCAACAAAAACAGGAAATTCGTGTGCAAACCCCTTCTTAATTTGAGCGGCTCCGCTTCCACATTTGTGGCTTTTCTCTGATTAACGACAAGAATGAATTTCGCAATCACACGCTTCGCTAAGTTTAACCTTATTACTTTTATCTCTTCGCACCAGATGGGGCGCAATTTCCCATTTATTTTGGATGAAGAACGGGTTTATGTGTTATGTTATATTTTAAGAAAGTACCCCTTGACCGAATTACGTGATTCTCGAATCG
Organism: Liposcelis brunnea; assembly: GCA_023512825.1. NCBI lineage: Eukaryota > Metazoa > Arthropoda > Insecta > Psocodea > Liposcelididae > Liposcelis > Liposcelis brunnea. The sequence goes on from CM042067.1 coordinate 23,976,890, forward strand.
CATTCCAGAAACAAAATTTTAAAAAACCTTTTTTAAAATGGATATAGTGATCACGAGTGAAAATGTCGAAAGAACAAAAACATTCAGACGCTACAAAGAAAAAAAGTAAACATAAAAAAAAATTAGAAAAAGAGCCGATCGAAAAAACAGACGTTACTGAAAAAGATTATCGTAAAATTAAAACATTACGACAAACCGAAATATTACCATCAAATTCCAAAATCCCTCCTAAAAAAAGTACATCAACTTTAAATGATACTGATAATGAAAACAACGAAGGAAAAAAACACCTCATCATGGTAGCTTTCTTATAAATGCACTTCATATGCAAGTTTTCTTTTTGTTAAAATAAACTTTTTTCCAGAGATTTCTTACACCAAAAGTGTGGCGAAAGCCTACACCAACAGATGATCCTTCCTCATCTAGAGAATCGTAAGTGTTTATTAAGAGGAGACCTTTTCTTTTTCCATAGTTTACGTACTATTCTCGGTAATCTTATACTGTATAGGCTAAAACAAGGTATCCTCAAGATCAAAAAATCTACGTCAAGTCTTGTTTCCAGTCAACACTCTCTTACTCCCTCTTTGTCTTTCGACTTCAATACTTCTTCAGCTGAATCTTCAGCACTTATAGAAGTAGAAAGCGAAGTTATTTTACCTTTGACTTCTTCCAAGCCTGTTTTTGAAGGTTAATATTTAGTTACTGCGATACTGTCGGTTAACAATTCCCCGTTTTAAGGGTCAACTTTTTCAATTCAGGCTTAACCACTCTAGTTTCTTGAGTCCACAAGCCTAGAACTTTTTTAAATCTGTTGCAGATCCCAAATGTCAATTAGATATCGATCCGAATGACAACGACCTTATTAGTGCCACTTATCTAAGGGATTTATCAGGAGTTATAGCAGCTCTGAAACGTGGAGCAAATATTAATGCAGTCAAAGACAGGCAGACCCCTTTACTGATTGCTACCGAATATGATGACTTGCGTTTAGTCAGCTATTTTTTGAAAACAAGAAATCTTGACGTAAATTATAAAGACTACCACGGCCGAAATGCTCTCATGATCGCTTTAATAAATGAATTCGACAAGGTAAATTAATTATTTAGAGATTAAATCAGCAATGCAATCTGTAAGAAATTTCTCCGACAGATAGCCGAAACATTAATATACCATGGTGCCAATGTCAATGTAAAGGACAATATTGGAAGGACGCCTTTGCATATGGCTTTATTTCATAGCAAAGCACATTTGGCAAAACTTCTTATTAATCATGGGGCAGATGTAAGTGTGAAACAAAATTAAAACTACTTGAAACTATGCATGTTCTGAACTGTATTAGTTAAGCATTAGTTGCTTAACTAATACAGTTCAGATGCCAAACTTAATAAATTAATTAATATAAGTTGCTTTGTTCCTATTTTTTAAAATTTTTAATTTTTTCCTTATCCAGGATTTAGGAACACGAAAAAAATTTTGACTATGGCTTAATTAGATTTTAAAAATTTGCAATTGTACCCCGGATATAAGGGAAAAATTACAGATAATAAAGCTTCATATTTTTAAACTCATGCTCATTTCTACCTTTTTTGTCCTAGTATGAATATGCCGATTGCTTTGGAGAGAGGCCGATGTATACTTGTGCTGTAAAAAGGCCGAATTTAACATGCTTAAATCTTCTCCTTGAAGCTGGCGCTGTACCCGATTATCATCACATCACTGGAATATCGCTTCTTTCGAGGGCTATATTCGACTCTACGTCGTTCGAAATAATCAAGAGACTGATTGATAGTGGTGCCGATGTCAACTATCGCGATTTTTATTCGGGAAAAACACCTCTCCATGTAGCCGCGGCTGTCAATAACCTGAGAATAGTGAAAGTATGACAAAAAAGTGCAATATAACTCTTTAAGTCTTTCTTTCAACAATTTACTTTGTAATGCAGTTACTACTAGAACACGGAGCGGATCCCAATATAGAGACAAAGTACGGTTACACCCCCTATGATCAAGCAATATTTCACGGAAGCTTGGAAGTGGCCCAGTATTTAGCAAGACTAACTGATGAGGCCAAATGGGGGCTACTGACAGAACTTAAAAAAAAAACATAAAAAATCTAGGACTGCAAAAAACTGAAAAATGAAATATATGATTTTCAAGGTTTCAAAAATACAGCGTGCAGTTTTCATTGCAATAATTCAGACAAATCTGATCCTGCCAAAATTTCTTTGACTGGCACCTGCCTAAAAAAAAATGAGAATGTGTTTTATTGAAAGTACTATAAAATATATCAGATGTTCATAATTATTTAAAGCTACTTACTGCTGAAAAAGTACAGCATTTTGATCACCTAAGAGATATGCTTTATCCCTTTCCACATTTACTATGGATCCTTCTCGAAGCCCCAAAACTGGGTGTGATTCAGGTATTTCAAGATATTGTAGTATTCTTTCAGCCCTAGTTTCCTGGAACATTTAATAAAAAATTAGCTTTGAAATGGAAAAAATGTTCATTAAAGTACACAAGTCTGTACTTAAAGTTAATTTTAAAAAAATCTAATTTCATAATATACTTACACCTTTATGCTTTGAATGAAAATCAGGATCCAAATAATGAGGATTTATATTAAAAGGCACTAAATTTAATGCGTTGAAAGAAGGTGGATATACAATAGGCATGTCGTTTGTTGTACTGATACTTATTGTTGCAACATTTGTGCCAGCACTGCTTCCTATATAAGGTACTTCATCCTAATAAACATAATATAATACCCGTATATAATAATAATGATTTCACTAATCATTTAAATATCAGCTTTTTAAAAAAAACCTGTTTTACTGACCTTCAAAACTCTTTTACGAATAGCTTCAATCAAGTTTTTTTCATACAAAGTCTTAAGTAAAAGAAATGTATTTCCACCACCTATAAAAATGGCATCTGCTTCTTCTACTTGTGTAACAGGATCTTTGTCTCCATCTTCGTGGATTCCATTCACATTATACTCTAGCTTCAATTTTTTAAATGCACTTTTCACAGTTTGAGTGTACTCATCATAGTTCTTTAAAGCATATGGGATAAAGAGAATGCTTTTAACGTTAGACCTGAAATTCCGAAAATCAAAATATATTAATCACTTTGGTTTCATGAAAAATAATATCTAAATAGCTAACACGTCATACTTATTTAAAAACTGGCGGATAATATCTGCAGCATATTCGAGAAATTCGTAGCCGTGGACTCTAGAGCTGGATAACAGTAATAATCTTCTTCTGGCAGACATATTTTTACAAAATCAATCCCAATGAAATGAATCACAAACCGCATGACTTTTTGTTGATAAATTGTGTAAATATCACGTGCAACTAATTTGCCGTGCCCATGTGCCGTCCCTCATCTCTCTGCCACACCGCTGAGTTGAATCATTTATTCATCACAAGTTAAATATAAGCGCTGAGGGAAAAAGTAATTTCAACTAATTCTTGAACGCACTCTCACGTAAACTAAACTTGAACTTTTTAAACCCCTCTTGCAGGTTTAAGAATTATTACAATAATTATATTTATTATTCGAATCAGCTATAAGTCTAGAGATATGACTTCCGTTAATCAGTAAGTAACCAATTTCATATGCTGCACATTTAATTGTATTAATGTGATTGTAAGAAAAGGTTATTTTTATTTTATTACTTTTAGTTGTAAAATTGATCCTCAAAAGTATTACCGAGATGTTTTAGCACATGAAATCAGACCCGACGGACGATCATTAAATGAATTCAGACCTATGAGCATAAATGTAAAATCACTGTCTAATGCAGACGGATCAGCAATAGTTAAAATTGGAAACACTACTGTAGTTTGCGGGATAAAAGCTGTAAATAATAAAAATTTAACTTAAACATTTAATTGGAAACTTTTCCTGAAAAGTTTATATTTTTAGGAATTAGCTAAACCTAAGTCAGAAACTCCTGATAAAGGATATCTCATTCCTAATGTAGAACTTCCACCTTTATGCTCAAGTCAGTACCATCCGGGAGCTCCAAGTGATGAGGCTCAAGCAGCAGCCAGGTTTCTGGATGAGACTCTTCAAAATAGTAAATGTGTTGATTTATGTGATCTTTGCATAGTACCAGATGTACTTGCTTGGGTTTTGCATGTTGACATAGTTTGTTTAAACCAAGATGGAGGTCTTTTAGATGCATGTGTCATATCTGCCATAGCAGCTCTTAAAACTGCATCTCTTCCAGAAATAATCTTTGATTCAGAAAAACAACAAATGATAGTAAATATTGATAAAAAAAGAAATTTAAAAGTAAAAAGTTTACCAATAGCAACAACATTTGCAATATTTGACAGGTAAACATCAGAATTAAATGTATAATGATTATGTGTGGCTTTATATTTATGAACAAATTTTTACTTACAGTAACAATGTACTAAATGATCCTACTTCAGAAGAAGAAATATTGTCAACTGGGGTTCTCATAATTGTTATAAGAGCTGAAACAGGAGAAATATGTGGAATCCACCAGCCGGGAAGTGATTCTTTAAAGCCTGAAGATTTAGAGGATTGTATTATTAAAGCACAAAAAAAAACTAAGGCAGTAACGGAACTTATAAGTGTTGCTGTGAACAGTCCTGAGCAATAAAATATTTCAAACCTTAAAATGTTTGTGTGTATCTTTTTTAGTTAAAGGAAATATTTTAATTTTATGAATTTTAGTTTGTTGCACTAAAAAGTTACAAATCCAGATTAATTTTTCTGAAAAAAAAAAAATAAGAAGGAAAACCAAAAAAGATTTTTTAAAATCATTTTTATGACAATCATGTTTAAATGTACCAAAAATTTAGAGTTTGAAGCCTGATGGGACCAGGGAATACCTTTTGCTGTAAATCGGTTAAACATTAAACAAGTCTGGAGACATCCTTTATAGTTATGATTGGTACATAGTATCAAAATACCTGTAATAATGCAGAAGCAGAAGCAGCTGTTTTAAGATTTGTTTGTCCCGTTGTTAAACGGTTTTAGGCAAAATTAAAGTAAAAAAACTTTAAGGGATAAAAAGCATACAAAAATCCTACCATGTGCAACTTTTACATAGCATTTACTTTCATTGGGGGGGGGGGGGATGAAACAGTATGCTATTTTTTATCACTAAGTGAAGTAAACATGAATTAGTGCTGTAAAACTGAAGATCTTAGTAATTTTTAATTACAGTCAGTTCTCGCTAGTTCGGAATCGTCTGGGCCGAGCCAATTTTTACGTACAACAGAGCTTTCCGTCAAAGTGAGGTTATATGAAAGTTCGGCGGAACCGGACCTATTTACAACCATTTTCCGTTACATCGAATTAAGTACTAACGAGGAAAGACGAATGTATTCATAAATAGTAAGTTGTTGAATCAATTTTTGGAAAAACAGGACATTCATAATGCTGATGTACCTCTATAACTGAAAGGAAAGATGTATTTATAAAAATACTTAAAAACACCATTTAAATTAGATTATAATAATCTTCTAATAATATCTTAAAAAAAATTAAAGCAAGGAAACCCAAATGAATATTTTCTTTGTGTAATTTCAATTAAGGTTTCTGATATTCATCGCACCCTAACTTTTGAAAATTTAAATCAAAATAAATTTACCGCATTTTTTGTTGTTGCATTGACAAATTAAATGAATTCAAAATTAAATTGGGTGCATTAGTGCATTACATAGTTATCAATTAGATCATATACTTATATTTAGACAATCAATGCAGACTTTTGATAATTGAAATTTTTTTGCAATATGGGCAGTTTTAAAAAGCTGGTCAATTATTGGAGCAACCATTAAAAGTGCAAAAGTACTAGCACTATCCCATTTTAAAGTAAATAAATGTTTGTAATATTACTAAAAGAAAAATTTAGCTTCTTAAAATTTTGGGTTTCTCTTACTTAAAAACTGGCAAGTTCCATGGAGAAATGAATAGTAATAAGTCAAGTTTAGTAACTTCATAAAAGCTTCATCCTTAAAAGTTATTTTCCTAAAACATAAAATAATTTTAAATTTTTTATTTATGTAACCTGCTTTTCATTTAATTCTGTGACAGTGCCTGAAAAAATTAGCGGTTTACAAGCATTTACAAAATTTACTACTTCTCAAACATTTCATAATACAATAATATAAACTATATACATAAGAAAGTGATAATTAATTTTTTTTTTTGGGAAAAGTGCATCCATTTTTTTATATCTGCAAACTCAATTATAATTACAAAAATTTTGATGCTAAACAATTATTTTATTCACTTAACTCCACATTAAATTCTTAACCTTATCACTTTCATAGTCATAAAAAAAAACTCTCCTGCTTTCTCAATAATACCTGGACCCATACACATTTTCATCTGAGTAAGCAATGTACAAGAAAAAGTCCTCCTCATGATGTTCCTAAAAATAAGGATTGCAAATAAACTAGTCTTTGCAATAAAAGTGACATTTTCATAAAGAAAACACAATCTTACCTGGTACAGACTTCCCATTGTTGCAGATGTTGGAGGAATCACATTGTTAACAAAGAAAAATAAAGCATCTTCTGGGCGTAAATGGATCCTTTTCCTAATTAAGAAGTAAAATTGTCCAACAGTTAGATCTGAAGGAACTAAATACTTTTTCTTGTCTAAATCACCGATTCTTGCTTTCGGGGCTTTTTCCACGATCACCTGAAAATAAGGTAATTATCACATATTGCGTTTCAAGCACGACGAATACGTCATCTAGTGACATATTTTTCAAAAGACTACACTTTTAATGCTATAAGACTCAATTTAGCAAAATAAAACGAGCAAACTAAAAAATCACATAAATTACGTCGCAATTAAAACAAAAAACAATGCTATTTCATCATGTTTGACATATCAGCTGATTCTTGTGCAAGATTCAAATAAAGCAATTTCTTACTGGTACTCTATCCGGATATTTCCTCCTTATTTTTTCGCCCTCAGCTTTCCTCTTTTCGAAAGGATGTTCTTCTTTATATTGAAATTTCATATTTGATTATTTCAAAAAACAACTCGAATTTCACAATTACGTTCACTCGGATAATCCTCTTTGTCTTCCGTCTGAAAATGGCGACTAAAATATTTTTTTTTCACTCACTTATGATGAATAAAGAGGAAGTGCACGTTCACTTACTTCTCAAAGGAATGTGCGGCAAAAATTGTAAATACCTTTGAAAAACAACTTTTTACCTTTATTTTACTTTTTTTTAAAAGTTCTCTTTTTTTTAGGATAGTTCAAATTATACATAGTATCATAATAGTTAGTAGTTTTAAACTTATTTATTTGAAAAGTTTTTGGCGCTCAACGAAGTAAAGCGATTTATCGATAAAAGTAATAATCACACATAGCGGAAGTTAACTTTTTTTAATGACTTCTTTTTTTAAGTGTAATTTGTTTTCTCGTTCTAAATTTTATGGTGTATTTAGCCTAGAATTTATAACCTGTCAGTCGGCAGTCGGCTCTCTCCTCCATTCTAAATAGTAATGGCTAACTGGGAGTATAGAGAAGTTTTGGTTCAAAACTCATTTCCCCGTAATTGTATTGCACTTTAAAATTTCATATTTTCTAAAATTAAAATAAAATGATAGAATAAATCATTTCAAAGCAATAAACATGGCCTTACTTTTGTCAGCAAGATTTTTAATTCTAGCTCTGCAAATCTTTTCTCGATGCACATTCTGGGTCCGAAACCAAAAGACAAAAAAATGAAAGGATTAACTTGCTTAACCGAGATTTCAGATGCTGTCTCCGATTTTGACCACCTTTCAGGAAGGTTTTAGTCTGCTTGCGGTTTGAAATATTTTTCGTTATTAGTCAAAATGAGGTGAATACTTATAAAATAATTAAATTTATAATCATTTACAAATTACCAAAAAACATTGAGGTGAAGATTACCTCATCCATTTTTTGACTGAAGCTTTTAAAAACTATCAATTTGTTTAAAATTTCCCAAGTAATGTGATAGTGTTTCTTGCAGGTAAAAATTTATTTACCTCATCAAACAATTTTGCTTGTTTTTCAGGATTTTTGGAAATATGGTATAAAGCAGTTGCTGCAGCATTCGATGTCTAAAAAAAGGGCAGTTTATAAATTGCGAAGATTATTTTTTTAAAAAAAAACTATTTTACAAACATTCGATTTAAATCTTTCCTTTATTTTAACAAAACTATTATATTATAAATACATAACAAAAATCAACATGTCTTTCAGTAAAAGAGCTGCCGTGATGAGAAAGTATTTACCTTTCAGTATTCTTTCAAATTGGATTCACTTTGATTAGTATTTAAAAGATTTATGACTATATTAATCATTTGCCATAACAAGGCTTGATCAGATGTAAATGAACTCAACTAACGCATCACGAAAGAGCTTACATTAATAACAATAAAAGAAAATGTCGACTTTTTGTAATGTTTAATTCAAAAAACAAGGCTCCACTTAAGAGAATTCAACGAGAGTAAAAATAAGACCAAGAGATTTTTCTGCATGAACTGAATTGTGAAAATCAAATCACTTTACAAAATAAGAGAGGGCAATAAATCGATGATCTATCGTTTACAAATTTTACTACAGAATCACAAAGTTAAAACCGTACAATTTATAAATAACACATGCAGAGTATCACTCTGATTGAACACGGTTTTATAATTACTTTCTCTCATAAATAATTTGAAATGCAAAGGTTTAGATTAAAAAATTGACATTTTAGTATTTGTTTTAGGGAAGAGCTTTCCTTTCCAATTTACTAAATTTTAAACTTAACGCTGATTTCTTGCTCAAGAATTATGCGGCAGACAAGAGGAACCTAGTGTTTATTTATGAAACGATAATTTCAAATATTTGTTTTCTGATCATACTTCTCTACTTACGTTAGAACACAAAAAAATCATAGCAACTACAAAACTTATACAATAGACTCCGGATGCAATTTACTTCTACATCTTTAGCATGAGAGTATAGAAATAAATATTTTTGAAAAAAATATAAGCAAGCCAAATTCTAGTTTTAAACAAAGTAAAACACCGCAGATAATCTGTGATATGATGTTCTTATAATTACTCGCTTAATCACATTTCTTCCATTTTACTATTCAAAATGCCTTTGAAAACATTTCTTACTCAGCTCTGTCAATTTTAGCAAAAAAATTCTAGGATGGTGAAAAAAAATATTCCATTTTCTAACAGTACTTCATTAAAAGCATGCAAAAATTATATCAGGTATTTTTCGAAATATTTTTTCGTCTCCAAGCTTTTAAAACGAGCAAAAAAAAGTCAACTTTTTAAAGTTGGTTAGAAAACTTTAAGATATGAGTTAAATTACCTATAAACAGTAAATAATCCTGACCTGAACAAGTTTATTACATCCGAACTTTATATTTGCAGAAAAAAATTGCATGTCTGATAAACGTTTCATATTTTTAGAATTAAAAATTAAAAAAATTCGTATTTTTTTTTTTAAGAAATTAAAAATTTGTGCTTTCAAGGATTCAGAGACAGCTAATAGCCAAACATTGATTCAGGATAAAATATTTTATTAATATGCTTAAACACCATTGCAATCAAATTTTGAAATTAAGCATCAAGTTTTGAATGACTATTAACGTTATCTCTGAACGATTCCCTCAAAGCCTACATATAGATAGAACTACAATTAAAATATTAAATATAATATTCATTTTAATCTGTCACAGTCATTTAAATTTATTCCAGGAAAAATCGCTTCCCCCGTCTCCGGTCACAATTTTTCTCGAACTCGTTTCTATCCCACTACCAAAAACCAGGAGGTCTCGGAAGGGGAGGTCCAGGTATATAGACAGGCCTCATTATTCCTAAAAATAATTTGGATCATGGTTAATTTACAACCTTAGTCATATTCCGTCGACAACAAGTTTTCATTTATCACTTACTCGGAAAAAGTCGCGGCACTCGAATCGGAAATCCCCCTCGAATCGGTCTAGGTGGAATGCCTCTAAAAACCAAATGTCCCGGCATCATCGGTCCAGGCACAGGGCGAGGTATAGGAATCCGGCCTCCATGCTGTAAATTTAATATGATAATAAAGAAACAAGATTTCCAAACAAATTTAAAAGAGAAAGCATAGGTTTCACCAAAAAGATTACAGCAAGAAAGCATTGTTTAACGTTGTTATTTAATCGTTTAGGTGATCCATCAAAACTTAAGGCAAATTTAATCAAGTGAAATTCGAAATAAGATCTTTAGATCTTAAAAAAGATTTCATTCAAACCCATATACCAAAATAGGAATTTGTTTTGTGCGAGAAAATAATTAAAATTTTACCGATTAGTTCTATTTCTCACCTCGTGCAGTCTTTCTCTAGGACTACGATCCCGGTCTCTAGATCGTCTGTCCACCTCACGGATTCTTGAATTCCCTCTATCAGCACTCGCGAACCTTCTTTCATCACCGCGATATCTAAATTTAAAAAAAAAACTGATTACATACTATACACTTTAATTTCAGAAATATTTCTTACGAAATAAGCAAACCTTTCTCGGATAGGAGAGTGAGTTTGATTTCTCGGCGATCTTCGACCCCGGCTTCGACTTCGTGTTCGGCTTCTTTCTCTTTCCCTGTCTCTATCTCTATCTCTATCTCTGTCTCTTTCTCGACCGCGTCCGCCATCACGATCACGATCACGATCACGATCACGATCACGATCACGCTCACGATCATAATCTCTGTTCCTATTTCTTTCTCTAACTCCTCCACGATCTCTACTTCTGTCCGTTTCCCTTTCTCTATTTCTATTTCCTTCGCTCTCCCGCAAATGGATCCTTTCATCGACGATACGACGATCTATACAAGAACATGAAGATAACGATATAAGAAAATTAATGAATGCGTTAAAATTTTAAATGCAAAAAGTTGTTAACATACTTAAAACTTCAGTCGGCGCTAAATCTTCATCGAATTTCTTTTCGGAATTCTTAATTTCTTCTCTGTCGAAAATCGGCCGCGCTCCTTCACCTAAAACAAAATACGTTTTTAAAATTTAAAGATAAAACAACATGTTAAACCCAAAGATATTTTTTCGATCGGTTTAGTAAAGATTAAGCACAGGAAGAGTCAAAAACAACTGGTTCGAAAAGTTCCGATAACATTTATAAATCTCCGGGTTAGAGGGAAAGCTTCAAAGCCAAGAAAGATCATCTAATAGTTATCAGACAAGTGGAGGATTTAATCGGCTATTTTTTTTAAATAACTACGGAAAGCAAAGAACAAGAAAAACTGTGCACAAGGTCGGAAGTCAAATCGATTTTTGTGGGCAGAGACGGAGCGGTGAAGCAGTGGTAAACCCTGTCATTTTATTCCAATGACGAAGCACGGGTGCAGAGAGATCGGTAGATCAAGCCGATCGAAGAACGAAAAACTTTATCTTTACCTTTATCAAAATCAATATTTTAAACTGGAAAAAAATCAAACAATTTTCTCATTTCACATTATTCTGCCTTATGGATTTTGCTTTTGTACACTGACTAAAAATAATAATTTCCTTAATGCTAGGATGGTTAAAAATTATCTTACCGAAATGAAGATACTTACGACCTGGTCGATCTTACATTTCAGAAACATAACTGACGATTCTTTTAAAAGTTTAACATTTTCATCCTCCACATCAACCTATAAATAGAAAAATCACATCGGTACAGTAATAAGTGTGAACTATTATAATTTTATTGCATATGACGCTATCAGTTAAAATAAACTTATATAACTATAGCTAGAAAAGACTCGGCTGCGGTAACATTCAAAAACCGGTACATCAAACTTATTTAGGAGACTAAAGTCTAAAGAAAGTTATAATTATAATTTGCTTAACAAAAGTTTTAGGAAAAAACCATTTAGGCCTATACCGCTAAAGTTATCCTCTCTCTCGTTCGGCAGATTTATTTTTTTTAAAATATTGTTTGCGAGGCTAATGCTTTTTTTAAGGATCGCAATTTGGCTTTGTGCTACATGGGGCTACATCCACTCAGTATGTGTATTCCGAATTTCATGCCGAGTATCCTGTATCATATTCTTTCCGTCCGTTTCTGTGAAAGGTAAAAAAGTCTTGTTGTAAAAAAGTCTTATTAATTATTAGTTTCCGTCCAAAATTTAAAGTACACGACACGGACTTCTTTATCTTGTTTTAGCCAACAAAGAACGATTAAATTAAAAATGTTATGAGCTATCTCGTATGGCACGATTACTGCTGGATCCAAAAACTCTACTGAAAGTAAAATTTCCCATTATTGGCAAGAAAAATAACATTTCAACAGAAATACGGAAACAATATAATCAAAGCAGAAGCGGAATGTGTTGTAGTAATCATAGGGATCGAAAGAATTTTAAATTTTTATATCTAAGAATCAATCGAAGATTATTTAAGAATTAACGCGTTTACTTTGAAGATTTTTTTCTAATTAATTAAATTAATGTAAATTTTAAAATATTTTAAACGGCTATCAAAATTCTTTAATCTGTCTCTGCAATCCTACAAATCGTCGAGCAACTACATCGTCAACGGATCATCTGCAATGAATAGACGTACAGACACGAAGAAAAAACTCGAGTAAAAAATTGGACTCAAGAGAATAAGGTAAGCACGTCCAACCTCTCAATAAGTCACTTGGCGGAAGATATATAAAAAGGAATTTTTTCCGGAAAAAAATCGATTTATGGCAACCGATAAATACCTACTTCCTTTAATGTTTTGGTTTTGCAAAAAAATTGGTTTAATTTTAAGATTAGATTGTCAATAAGTTAGGTTTTTATGTAAGCTTAAGTAATAATTATTCGATATCTTATAAAAATCAGGTGAGTTGTGACAACTTTTTTAAGATAAAAACCAATTTCTTTCTCGGAACAAAACAATAAACGGTATTTATCCATGGCCAAGTCAATCGGTTTTCTTTCAAAAAAAATCTTGCCTCTTGATACAGTATGTCACCCGCCAAATGCAGCTTATGTTTTGTAAAACATCCATTCTCCATCATTACAAAAAAAATTTATAGTTTAAAGTTTATTCAAGGATTAAAAGAAATAAATAAATATCTTTTATGAAACGATTAACAAAAGCTCTTTGAAATGAAAAAGATAAAAAAATTACAACCTTAAGTTTAAATTGAACAACTTAAAAAAGTAGAATTACTTCATCTTTTGATCGAGCACAGCTTTTTTCGCAAGTACCAAGAAAAATGTGATTCCCCTTAAAAATTTTAAACGCCTTGGTAAAAGGCAATCGAAATATTTGGAAAAACTATAACAATGAATTTAGAACTCAGAAAAATTAGTGACTTAAAGTGCGTCAAACTAGCCATCATTTTTATTAGGCTTTTTTAAAAGGTATCGGTAAAATGTTTCAGATTTTAAAGAAAAAAGGGATGGAAAGATTACAATAATAAAAGCAGAATAAAAGAATGTAACATTCGAGCTGGTTTTTAATTATTAACCACGATTTTGCATTAACCGACGACGTTAACTAGAATCGGCCGCATTTAAAGAGAAAATTTTATCACGAAATAATTAAAATGAAAAAAACTTTAAAACTTACGTGATTAATCGTAGTTATCATCAGCAACTCATTTCCTCATTGTCTTGTGGAAGATTCACATCTGGAAGACTTAAGGCTCAGTCAGTCTCAAGTTGTAAGACTTAATGTTACAATAAGTCCCATAAGCTAAGTATTGTTTCTTACGTTGCGTAAAGTTACAATGCTTGAAACTGTCCCGCCTTTAGTTTTAAGAAAACTCGAGTTGTTAAAAAAGGTGCTAAATTAATTGCTGCAAACAAGGAATTTTTAGTTACTGAATACCCTTAAAATTTTAGCCTTAAATTAAATTTGGACAAGTTAAATTTTTATAATAGTTAAAAATCCTAAAAGTAAATTTTTCTCATTCAGTTTAATTGGATATTCATAGTCAAAATTCTAAAATTGTGGTAAAAAACTCATAAAATGTACAAGATATAAACTTTACATTCCACTTGAAAATGAACTTGTTCTGAATTTCCTGCATCAATTTTTTAGAGGTTGTTAATAGTCGGATGCCAGTTTCTCTTCCTCTTTTTCTTCTTCTTTGTCAAAGAGCAACAAATAGAATGTTACAAATATGAAATTTCACAACAAAAAACGCCTACAAGCACTTTCAAAATTTTTTTAATTTAAACTTAAAATTTAATAAAAATAAAATAAAATCTGAAGAAGAAAAAGTTTAAAAAATCACAAAAATTGTTTACAATCAATTAAAAAATTGAAAAAATGAAACATAATCTAGAAAGAAAGTTAAAATATTTCAGCAGTAATGTCCCGGTTAAAGACATTATCTCCGCAACATTAAACATAACAAAAGTTTTGATAATATTAAAATAACATTTTTATGTTATTCAAAAGCAAAATCCAAAGACACGATTTAATTTTTCTGCATTAAGTGAAATGACACGAATAATTTTCGGATAACAAGATTACGTTTGGTTTTTCATATTAGTCTACGGACCCATGTCTTAAGCAGCTTCATTTTCGGATTAACGGTTTACTTCAAGTTTCAAAAAAAAAAAAAAAAAAAAAAAACTGATGTTTTTTGTATATGAATTTTTGGAACTTAAGGATTTCATAGCTTTAAATGGTGTTTTAGTTTCTTTCTGATGATGGGTTTTCTGCGGTATTAAAACCCGAAATGCGCTTAAAGAAGAATGAAATATAAATGGATAACAATGAATTTACAGAACTGATAAGGCGTGTTATTGTTTTCATAATTAATCATAATCACTAGGAAATACTTTGCCCCTTTCCCATAGAATTTAATTCACATACTAGTTCGACATTGCACGCCTCCAAGAATTTACTTAAATAGCGCTCCTGAGTTTTCGTTAGCAAGGAAGAACTAAGTAGGTAACAATTATTTCTTTCCAAAGGTTTGTCGGCGGTATTATTAAGTCTCAAAAAAAAAAAAAAAAAAAAACTTCATGCTGAAATCACCGAAAATGGTAATCTAATATTTTAATAATCCTTACTGAAAGAACTGAAACTAAGGTTACCATTAATTTTTTTGAGTCGATAAAAAACTGTAAAGGGAAGTAGCGCAGTATTAACCTCTAAACACGAATGGGTTCCTATTCAATTTAGTAAAATAAAGGGAAACCCAAGCATCGAAGTTTACATGATTAAAAATAAAGAGAGCCTGTCTTTTTCCAGGCAGCCCTTTCTATCCTGAAGTCGGGTTTGGCTTAGAAATCGGTAAAGCTGATTAGTCACAAGATGATGACTTAATTGAAATATTAGGAAAACGGATTACACGAGCTGCTTGAAGCATGTTCCGAACAAGGTCGAGGTGAAAAAAAGATGTCTCGAAAACAGCAAAAAATTTCAATAATTGAATCTATTATTTTTTTACACGCTCCTAACTTACATAATATACAATTTATTCTACAGTATAGCTCATATTACTAAAGTAAAAATTCAAAAATTCAAAAAGTAAAAAAGTTGCTGTTGGTGAACTCACCATTGAAAGGAAAATAAATCCGATATGTCATGAATTCATTACTCTTAATTTAAACTACATTATCGTACCGGGAAGGGAGGGAGGGGGGCAACTTTGTCCAGGCAAAAAAAATTAAAACGACATAAAATAAAATGAAACGTCTTTATTAGGTACAACAACAAAGTCGCCCTCCCATCCACAAAGTTGATCCTTCTTACGGTATACACAATTCAAAATTCACTTGAAAAATCAAATAACTTTCGCTTCGTTGATTAATACTTTCCACTCACCGTTTGATGATCTTCATTGATGAACCAATCCAAAACTTAGGTTTCACTTCAGTCAAAATTAAGCAGTCTTTATTGTAATATTTTAAAAAAAGAAGTCGATTTTTATTTTATTTAATAGTTTTTAGTTATTTACTATTAAGAAGCATTAAAACAACTAAGAAAAGTTTAAAATTGAAATTAAAAATTCCGGTATGCAATTAAATCCAATTTAATAACTTTTTGATTCGCACAAAATCAGATTAAATTTTCAAAAAAACTTCTTCATATTTTAAAAGATTTCTCTGCTCGAAATCAATTCCATTACATATGGAAGTTTCTTCGTAGGAAGTTCATTCTTGAAAAGATTAATTTCTCCTGTTATCCTAAAGAAAAATGCCGACCTGATGATAATGCATTTTTGACGCATCCGATGAAATTTTCCAAACTAGCACCAAATATTAAAAAATTTAATAAAGTTAAAATGCAGGGGTTTTTTCCCAAAAAACCGATAAAGAATTAAAAGAGGAAACTCAATTAAAAACCTTAAAGTTTTTACTTAAAATTCGACTTCAGCAATGATAGTTAAATAAAATTAAACGGAAAAATTTAATGTAAAAATTAAGCAGCATGATTGGCGATCGAAGCTGTAAGTTGAAGATGAAGATGAAGCGGCGAGATATTCGCCATCGTTTCCAGGAGATCCTTTTCGTGCTCACGTTCATATTTCATTTTTTACTCTCTCAAATATGAGAGTAAAATAAAATAATATATTTACTTTGGCACTCATCAAAGATGGCCAAAGTATTGAATTCACTACACGATTTTTTAATATCCACCATGTTAACCTAAAAACGACGAAAGCTGTCGCAAATTTAATTACGTCAGTTCGTTCAGCGTTTATGTCCGACGAGTTGAATAGATTTTCAGCTCTTAAAATTCAGCCGTTCATACGAAAGAAGCAAAAAAAATTAAAACCGGGCGAGAAGCGCAACCCGAGCTCGCGAAGGAAGCGAGGGTAAATCTTGGCGAGCGAAGCGAGCGGTAATAAATAAGCCAAGGCGTACAAGACTTCGACACGAGTGCCGAAGTCTTGAAGCTGCGCGGGTTCAGCTTGTTTTTGATAAGAATATATATTATTTTTCAACAAGTAATTGAAATACTGTAAAATAATACATAATAAGGGTGGGAAATGAGGAGTTTCAAGACGAGTGCGTATAGGCTATGTCGTGCTCCTTCCTCCGACTGGATAGGCAAAATCAATTCGGGACCGATCACCTATTCTTAGCTTATGCAGAAGCGAATTAAGGCGCAGGTTATGCAGAATCAATACGGGGACTCGAATAATAAGCTAAATATAGGTTTTAGATTCGTGACGTCACGAGATACGTCACGAGCACATTGCCTATAGGTTTCCCGAACGCGCCGAAGGCGATTGGAAAAACTTCGAGACTAGATAGAAGAGAGGCAACAATTTGGGACGCCTGCTGAATGGCTGTCAGAGTTAAATCGGTTGCGGTTATGTATAATATAGTGAATCCCACACAGTGCAGTTTTTCATCTGTTCTTTGTTCTCGTTCCGTGTGCTTAGCTTACGAGACGTTTTATGGAACCGGCACAATGCTTTTCAACTTGGCACCTCTCTTTCTCTTCTATCTAGTCTCTCTAGAGCAACCCGCACAAATCTTAAAACTCATTTTCGATACTTAATTTGTAAGATGTTTTTCATTATACAGTATGCAACGAAATGTACAAAAAAATGCAGCACTTCTAACCTCAAACTGATTCATTTCACCGGCGGCCATATTTGTTTACAATGTACGATCTGAGAGTCAAAGCAACAAGACGAGCGGGTCGAAAATTTCTTTGAGTGCATTCGTTTTGAAGGCCCGACCGCGGATCTGATATACAGAACACATAAGCTAAGCAGAGGCCCCGCAGCGACCCGGCTTTCAAAACGAATGCACCTTTTGAGACCCGCGGGGTCGAAAATTTAGTGACGTCACATGCTTTTCTGCTTGATTTATTCGGGGATTAAAAGGCCTATTTTCGACTTTAAAAACGGGTTCTAAAAGTAGCACTTTCGTTGCATGTATAATGAAAGAAATAATTTAACTCATAAAAACTTACAAAGTGTTTTTCCTAGCGAAAAATAATTATTATTCGCATCAGTGTTTTTAAAATTGAGCAGAGTAGCGATCGTACAGGCCCCAGATACTGTCAATTTATTTGCTGATGTGTTTCATGGGATTTTTAAAGACTGAAAAAATGCACATATATTATAGTGGTGCAACGATTACGATTACAATTATGATTATCAGCAAAATCAGCTTAATCGTTATCGGCGATTATTCGAATTGGTCTTCAATGTAAACAAATTTTGAGCACATAAGAGATTCTGAGGAAAATTTTAAAGGCAGAAGGGAAGACCTTGAATCCAAAAAAATCATTTTGAAAATATCTCGAGCATTAAAAAACTTTCACTAATAAGATTTTGAACGTGAAGAAAATCACAAAAATTTTCATCTTGAAAAAATTCTTGAAGAATGTTTCAGCTTGAGTAAAAAAAATTAAAACACTGCATTGTATCTACAAAGAAGTAGGAAATTATTTAATAAACAAATTTCTCTATCGATCTCATACTTTCTCCAATAATCGTAATCGGCAATCCACTAATCGTTGCAGCCCTAAATAATAATAAATTTTAAAGAGAATTTTAAAATTGGAAGAACTTACCTTCTCTTGAGTCCAATTTGTTAACTCGAGTTTCTTCTTTATGTTTATTCTTTGCAGACAATCCGTTGATGGTTTAGTTGCTCGACGATTTGACGATTTGCAGAATTGCAGACAGATCAAAGAATTTTGCCGGCCGTTTAAAAAATTTTTTAATTTAAAGTTTGAAATAAAAAATTTATACGTTTTAATTAGAAAAAAAGCTTTAAAGCAAACGCGTTGATACTTAAATAATCTTCGATTGATTCTTAGAAATAAAAATTAAAAATTAAAAATTAAAAATTAAAAATTATGAAATGTCTTTAATAATAAAAGTGCTTATTCATTAGAACCGGTTTGTAGCATGTTCCAGTCGATTTGGAAATAATAATCCTTAACCACAAGAGCGCACTTTTCTCTATTTAAAAAAAAAAATTTTAATTGAGGTGCGCACTGGTTTTAATGAAAAATGACAAAGGGTAAATTTTAAAAAAAATCGGCTCAAAGGTCAGGTCTAATAACCGAGATTATTGACCACGTCTGTAATGAGTGTACGATCAAAAAAATTATTGTATTCTCTCTAGAATTTTTTTCTCAAAAATGGCAAACATTTTACTGACATCTTTAAAAAGAAGCCTAGTAAAAATGGTGGCTAGAAACTGATTCAGAAGTGCAAACTAGTTCGATGCAGTTCAAGTCACTAATTTTCTCTGAGTTCTGAGTTCGATCTTATATTTTTTTTAAACATTTCCACTGTCTTTCGAAAAGGTACTACTTAAGAAGATTGAGCATTTATCGTCACTTGACCAAAAAAAAAGCTTCGGGAGCTTCGGAACTTTGCCTCAAAACAGAATGAGAGAGAAAGAAGATTATGGAAATGAAAAATTTGAGAATATTTACTGTTTACTACGATTTTTGGCAATACCAAAATGTTTTTGTCGACAACAATAATAGGCAGCCCAAAACTTAGCAATCCTACATCTTTGACTCTTAGTAGCTGCACCTACTGAAGAACAGGACGCTCCTCAAATGTAAACAAAAAAAAACATCAAGGAAGTCACTTAAATTTTGTTAAGAATAGGACTAGCAACTTAGGTTTGCCTAGGTTTGTCCAAAGATTTTCTATGAAATTGCTCTTAGGAGTAAAATGCATAAATTTAAAGATGGTATAAAGAAAGAAAGAATTTCTCACCAACTGCCAGGTTTAATAAAGTTGTAGATATGATTTACCTTTTTTGGAAAATGATAACAGATTCTTTAATTATTATTCACAATTAAAATTGTTAATAAAAGCTCAAATATTTTATTTTCCACAGAATATCTGACAGAAAAATAAAACTAATGAAAAAAGTGAAAGCAGGAAATATAGCTTCACTGTAAATTTCATATTGGCACGAAAACGGAATATTATCAAGAATTCTATGATTTAGATCTACTGACAAAAAACACTTTCCAAACAAAGCAAGACATTTGAAATAGAAATAAAGTGAAAATGTAAAAGACACAATAAAGGACGATAGTACAAGGAAACCGAAGTCATAATGAACGGTGCGCACCCCAAAAATAAACAACAATAGTTTCGAAAAAATTGAAAAGAAGTCGATTTTAATTCCAAATATAAAGATTGGAAATTTAAAAAAAAAAATGGTTAGCCTGGTTGGTTTTCTGTTTGATGTATTTCCTTTTTTCAGCATTGCAATGGACTGAAAAGGCAAATTAAAGTTTGCCATTTCGGTTTTAATTTAGATACCATAGACAGGGGTCACACTGTGCCACTATTTTTTCAGCGAATCTTGCTTACAGATACATAAAACTGTTAAAAAAAAGAGGCAGCATAAACTCACGCCACCTAGCACAAGATCCTCCCTGTCTAAGATATGTCTCTTCCTCAATCACTACATTTTTATCCGCGAAACAAGAACATCCCAAACAAATCGGCAGCAGCTTGAAAGTTTAACAGACCTTATGAAAATTGAACTGGGGCGAAAACATTGTTTCATTTGCAAATAACTACTAGGCCTGTATCTGCCTTGATTTTTAGCAACCCTGATTAAATTAAATTCAATCCATTTGGTTTCTATTATTTTTTGATTTTGAGAAAAAAGATGTCTCAGCCAACTAGTGGACTCTGACCTGGTCAGACTGAAATCAGAATTCTCTCTTTGAACTATTTTCTTTTTAGAAAGATTAACAAGACTACAATAGTTCACTGAATAAAAAATTGCTTGAGTGAAATAATCAGTCCTTTACAGATTCTTCGAGTCAATGTTTTACTGTAAAATAACTGCTAAAATGTCAAGCTCACTTGTTTTTTGTTATATCATGATACAATTCAAAGAATTAAGTTCATTCCTTGAAATTGTGGAATTAAAGAAATGGTAAAAATTAAGCACTTACCAGGCCGCCTCACCACAGACACAGATTCTTCAAAGGATTTCGTCTTAACTTTTAACACTATTCCTTTCAAAGTTTCTAAGTCATATTTTGAATCTGATTTCTCTTCCTGAGATTCATATCTTCAATATAAAAAATTTAAATTAATTCCTCCAAGTATAGCTGATTTTAAAGACTTGAAAAATGTAAGTTTACCTATTGTTTGCTACAGTCCGTGTTACGGGAGATTTCCTAGATGTTGTTCTAAAAAAAATAAGAAATAAAACAGTTAGTGAGTTCAGTTTTAATCTATCTTGTATTTACAATATTGTCTAAGATGTCATTTTAATCAAGTACCTTGACTTGGGCGATATTCTTTGATGAGGAGATGTTTTTCGACTTGTGTGAGGGGAACTTTTCCAACTTGGCCCAGGCGATGTTCTGTGACTGGAAACTGGGGATAGTCTGCGACTTGGCCCAGGCGATGTTCTGTGACTGGAACCTGGGGATAGTCTACGACTTGGCCCGGGTGACGACCTACGAATCGGCCTAGGTGATTGTCTCCGACTAGGTCGTGGTGATGGTCGTTTAGAGCCTCTCCTAAGAAAATAATTAAAAAACACTGCTTACACTTTGCCACTTAGTTGGGCAGTTAAAAAACAATTCATTTAAATCGAGAAAAAAATTACGTTCAGAAATAATAGTGGTTAAACATTGACAACGCTCTCCCGTAAAATTCTAAATAATGCAAATACAGTCGAACTTCGATAAGTGGCACCTCTTTTAGTGGAAACACTCTTTAAGTGAAAGCCATTTCTTAAGGTTTGCCCTATCTTTCCTTAATGAATTTACCTCGATAACTGGAAACCCTAATGAGTGAAACGAAAATTTCTTTCCCTTCGGCTTTCACTTATCAAGGTTCGACTGTACAACACTATTATACTGGAGCAGCGACTTAATAATCTTTATTTACAAAACATTAAACCTGAAGAAACCTGCCTTCACACGTAACAATTACACCTTAATGCTTTTTTCAGAATAATGTCAGATAAACAACGAAAATAAAATAGCATGCATGTAAATAAAGATATTTTTTCTAGATAAGACTGAGTTAGATCGAAAGATAATTGAGGAAAATTTGGATTAAGTTGATTTCAAACACATAATCAATCTACTATACAATAATTTTAATTTGCAACTAACAAACAAAAATATAAAAAAAAAAATTTACCTTGGCGACACTTGAATTCGGGGAGGTGGTGGAGTACTCAATCTTCTCCTAACATTATTATTCCTAGTATTACTCTTATTAAGAGAAAAGTCATTCTGATCCGGCATTTTTGCCAGCCGGCGCGGATTAGGATTTCCACCTGGTGAGGATGACTAAAATATTAATATTAACGAGTTAAGAGTACGCATCAGTGAATCCTAAGCGATCATCGATTCATAAGTTAAACATAGGCGGAAAAATGGAATCGTGGCAGCAGACAGGTAACTGATGCGTACTCTTAATGGTGACCGACGCTGAGTGACGTCACTTCACTACAGTGGCACTAACCGCTCAAATGCGACAAAACGATCAGTTTGCTATTATTTAACGCCATCTTTTTTCTAGCGATCATTAGGAAACTGAAACTCTGAAACTCGAGGAGTTTACTTTATTTCCTTATTAGGCCTTAGCCATTCCCCAATACCCTATGTGTTGTAAAGTGTCGTTTGGAGGCCCTCCTAGTAAATTTTTTGCCCCCTCTAACCTTGTGACCTCGCTACATACCTGCGGTCAAAGATTTTAAAAAAAAAATTGAAGGGGAGAGGAGGCGCAAAAGCATAAAATTTCAACATTTAGTACTAATTTTTCGAAAATAAAAAAATTACCATGTACACAATACGTGTAGTGTAAATTTTTTCCAATACTGGGGGGATGTGCAAACGCCCGTTCGCGGAGCCTATTCCCAATACGATTTTATCGAAAATTCAATAGAATTGATCACGGATGTATCTTGAGTTTTTGTTCTCCATAAGATAGAGAGAATTAAACTTATTAAAGAGACAATGAGCGATAAAACCGCAAAAGCCTATTAACTTTTCCTACGTAAACGAAATAAAGAGTAATGAAGGAATAAAAATAATTAGGATGCTACTGCTGTTGGAGACCAGTACTTATTGCACAGCTCTAATGGATACTATCTTATGTTCAAGCCTAGCTAGTATACACATATGGTAGATGGGTAAAGTATTGCAATTTCCGTTTGTCTTTTGTTTGTAAAAAAATCATACTAAACCCCTGCAGACGAGCTTTAGATTATTCTGATAAATATTTACATGATTGTTTGCAAATATTTGGGAATAAAGCTCGTCTGATATGATAGGGGATATGATAGTCTGATATGATGATAGGGAATCCTGCAGGGGTTTAGTATGACGTTTTTACGAACAAAAGACAAACGGAAATTACAATATTTTACCCACTAACCGCTCGTGAATACCAGCTTCTTTGAGTCCTTCTTAGGGTAATTAGCAAAGACTTTTGTAATTAGTTATTTCATTTCAAGATATGACATAGTCCTACACAACAAGGGAAAAAAGTTGTTGTTATCCGGAGGATAAAAGCCGCGATAAAATTTTGTTAGGAATTATTTCGCAATGATAAAATTTTTCAAGAGATTAATAGATTTAATTCAATTTTGTTTTCCATAAATAAATTACCCTGAACAACCAAAAATTTCATAAAATTATTTAATATTGTAAAAAAATTAAATTAAATCTTTTAATTTCGTTGAAAATGTCTCACTGCACATTTGAAATGTATCACTGCAAATTGTCTGGTAAAATTTTATCAAGGCTAATTTTTTTCGGGCAGCTCGAACAAAAGTTTTATACTTAACATATAAAGTCAATCTATGTATGATTTACAAAAAGTAAGTTTAAAATAAATAAAGCCGATTTTTTAAAGAAAACTTTAACAAAGTTCTTCATTAATTCATTATGCATATTTAGATTTTTCAGTTTCATTATAATTATAAAATTTTATAAAACAGTATTACCCAAGAAGCACAGAACCTCTTATAGAGGAATACGTCTTAAAAACGTCTTCTAGATGTCTGAAGATCCTCTATAGACCGCTGAAGTCCGTCTTGCTAAGATTTTCAAGAGAAGATAACTACTAGAGTTTTTAAAGACGGTAGTGTGCTACTTGGGTTAAGTTATAATTTTTATTAATTATAATTAACCGTTTATCTTGATCAAAATAAAACCAGTTTTGACATTTTTGTTTGTCGTTTAGGTTTGACGTTTTTGTTTATTTTTGCATAAAATCATCCAGATTTTAACCAAAAATCAAATCCTTATTAATAATTATTGTAGTTTTTGTTGTAAAATCAAACATAAATTTAAATGAATCACTTAAACACAACTGAATCAAGCATAGCTCCCAAACACTGCACTATATTGGTTGTCATCAAAGTGTCTACTTTTTCTTCTAAATGCCGTTTTGGATCTTGTTTTCCTACATTTTTAATAGCCAATTGCTCAGGTGTCATCTTTTCTTCTTCTTCTAGAGCCTAAAAGAAAATCGTAATAAAAAATAGTCCCAATTTTTATATTTTTCAAAACCTCAAACCTTTAATTGTGGTACTTACTTTATTGTAATTCTTTGCAAGATCCAGCATATCGAGGCAAGTAGTTTCATTTAATTTACAATGTTCTACATAATCAGCTAGCATTAAGCCATCCATCCATGACTTCTTATGCAAATTTAATAACATTTTTTGTTCTAACTCATTTTTCCGATAATTAATACTGATGGAGTAGTAATGTCTATTTAATCCATGAATTAAAGCTTGCACTGATGGCTTTTGTAAATGTCCTAAATTAGAAGTTGTTTGTCTAGGCTCCTGACCTAGCACCATCATATTCGGATTAATTAACCTAAAGGCATCAATCACAACTTTTCCTGAAAAGAAAAGAAAAATTATTAAAGGATCATTCTTTAACAGATAAAATTTTAAATGGGCCAATAATTGTGGAACTATATTACACAAAGTTAGTTTCCAATAGCCCATAGTCTAAAAAAAAGCTTCCTCAACTGATTCAAAATTTCAATTTTTTAAATTATAGAACTTAGGTGTTGATTCCCAAAATTGGCTATTTAAAATTTTCAAAAAAATTGATGTCAATGTGTCAATGAATTCTTTTCAATGTTTTTTATGTTAAAAGTAAACACATGAGGCTGAAAATAATAATTTAGTATGTTTTAAACCCAATGACAAAATCATAAATTTTTTTCAAAACCGCCTATAATTGGGGAAAACATTTTGCAAATTTCTTTCATTTTTCATTTTATTACTCAATCAAGGCTTTTAAAATCCATTTTAAGAAGACATCCTTAACTAGAACTCTGTTTTTATACGGTTTTAATATTTTTGTTTTATCAAACAATTTGTTGTTTATCTAGAAATCGATTGACTTGCAAACATCAAATATTGAAAAATTGACACCTCAACTGAATAATTAAGCAAATATTAATACAGTAATAATTTTAACCTTTCACACTCTGGATGGGATCTACCACAACTGCCACAGCCCTTTCAGAGAGAGCTTCAAAGCTTTGCTGAGTATTAATATCTACTCCGGATAACCAACAACCAAACCCTGGATGTGAATGATACCACCCGACAACCATTTCAGGCCTTCCTGTTTGTTTCAACATGTCCAACATTTTTGCCTGAAATGTAGTAATGCAATAATTAAAAGCTTTTATTTATAATGTACTGCAGTTACAGTTTATAACCTTACCTGGAAGACAGGATCAACTGCTTCTACACTAACCCCTGTACCAGTTTGCGGCATAGCAAACACATCTATTACCCGGACGGTATAATCGTCGACGAATTCTCCTAACATCAAGCCCATTACTTCCATTGGCACTCCAGCTCTTCCATGTTTAAGCATTTTTAACAAAGCCAGGGACGAAATATAAACTTGCTCGGCAGTATCCACAACTGGAGCATCGTTTGGCGGCGGAGCCTGACTCAAACCAGGCATTCCTCCTCCTAATCTCAATAGCCGGTCCATTACGATGACTATATCAATGATTTTTTCAATTTAAAGAAATCAAATTAATAAGACACTTCAGGTGACTTGACACAGAATATACAAGAAAATCGTAAATATATGCAACATCACCCACTGCCGACTCCTAAACTAAAAAGTCGATTATAACTTTGCTAAAATTTACAGACGCTGCTATAGAACGATGACTGAAAAAAGTCGTGGCAATAGATGATAAATTAATTAATTATTAATTAATAAATAACCAAAACTTATTAGGAATTTAAGGAGAGTATTTTGAAGATAAGAAAAAAATCTTAAATTAAAATGACAGAACAGTCACAAGAAAAACCTCACAAATTGAAGGGAGGACCTCACGGCGTAGGTAAACAAATGAACCTTTAATGTGTGAGAAGTGAAGCGTCTTGAATACGACTAACTCTTTTCTTAATTTTACAGGAGATCCGAATGATCGTTATTTGCGAAAAACTGAAACCGACATATTAATTCCGAAGAGAATTAGAGAAATTTCGAGAAAAATACATTGTAAAGAGGCCACAGATATTTTTAAAGAGTGCTGTTCAATGCATCCAATATCTTTTTTTATTTCTTGTAGAGAAGAAAATAGAGCACAAGTTGATTGCCTTGTCAAATGGTTTAATGACGAAGAGTTAAGAAAAAAGGTCACCGAAGAATACCTCCAAGAAAGAAGTGAATTTAGAAGGACAGGAATTCCTAAAACAAAACCAGAGGGTGACATATTAAAAACATATTATTAATTGTATTAATATAGTATAGAATAAAATTGTTTAATAAAAGTAACGTTACAATATTTAAAAAGGGTAATATCATTTTTTTCTTAATCCAAAAAACTTAATTTTTCAAAATTATAAAGAAGAAAACACTGATATGAAAAATTTGGTTTATTCATTTAAAAAATGCATTTTTGTTTATATTATATAGACATGTAAAGATATCCAAATAAGTTTTCCTGTATCATGTATGGTACATTCTACTCATTAATAACATTCATTTTATAATCAGCTGCTGCAATTAAACAAAGTTTAACGCTACTAAATGCAGATGTACCAGTGACACATCAAGTCAACTTATAACTGTGATGCACTGATAGCATTTTATTATCTGCCTTAGTCTAGGAACTACAATATCTCTTAATTCTTTTACTTTTTGTGCATAAGTGAAGACGCTCGCGTTTTCTTCAGGGAAACTATTTACTTCTCACTTTAAAAGGACCTGTAGTGTTGGCTAGTTTTTTTTGTTTATTTATTTTTTATTGACTTATTCTTTATGAGGGTGTTTTTAAGTTGCTTGAAAAGAGAAAATTTGTCTAGTCAATTCAAACTGAGTATTAGCAGTGAAAATACTGGTTTTCTAGGAAAAAGAAAATTAGCCAACCTGGTTTTTGATTTGTGTGCAGGTAAATTACATTGTTTCAAATTAAATGTAGGAAAATAACCAGAGTTCCTACATCTAAAAAAAGTAGTTTTACTTAATTTTGAAAACATGACTAACTAGGTTGTCAAAAAATCAAGATGGCTGCAATCCCGCAAGGAGCTTTTGCAGCATGTAAAGTTCGCTCAAACATGGACAAGTCATTCCCCTGGGAAAATGAAATTGCGGTGACAAAGACAGCAGAGAAAAAGAATGTTTCACGAAATTATTACAATCAATTTGGTAAGTGGTACACTACGATCGTGGAATTTTATTCTCAATAATTTCTCGTTAACTTATGTAAAAATACGAAAAAAACAGCTTAGAAAAAAAAATTATTGCCAAAGGCATAACATAGTTACTAGCCAGATATAAGGTCAGTGAGTTCGATAACAGAATTTTTCATTCGATAGTGTAATCTATTTTTACATAAACTCTGACCCCCAAGAGTTTTTAACAAATATTAAATTCGATTCTAATAATTTGTATCCTCGAACGTTTAAAATACTGGGACTATTAAAAGAAAACATGAAAACAAATAACAAGTAAAATCCGTTTTCATTTTTCTCTTCACAACAGTAAGACCAAAGTCTTTTTTCTAAAAACGTAAATCAAAAAACTTTTATCTAACTTAGGCTTACTGTAAATATAATTTTAACGATCTTTAAAAAATACTGCAGTTCTTAATTACGTCTCAAACATAAGTTTAAGCTAATTACTGGAAAAGGGTTTGATAATAATTTCAGCAAGTTCGATTCACATTTAAAACGTAATATTAGTTTTTTAAATAAAGTAAATTATCCTGTTTTAAAATTGCTTGCATTAAAAACTAGAGCTGATGACTTAAAAGGATAACAATGAGGTAATAAAATTAAGTTGGCCAAAACTCACAAAAATATGAGTACATTTTTTTCTTTTCAGTCTTGGAAAATCCCATGAAATACAGCAGCAAATTAATGAACAGTATCTGGGGCTTGTACAATCGCTATTCTGTGCACAATTTCAAGAAGAACACTGATGCGAATAATTACTTTTTCTTTCAGGAAAACACCTTGTAAGTTTTTATGAGTTAAATTATTTTTAAAATTAAGATTCTTTAAGTTAAATTATTTGGTGATTGGAATGAAAACTGTTGTTAGTAAAACCAACAATAAGAACGTAATGAATTTTGAGAAGCAAATATAATTTCCAAATTATTTATTGAAAAATATTCTTCATAAAAAAATATATAAATATTTGCACCTGTCCTTAAAATTACCATTGTTATCGTTTTCTTGCTTTAATTACATATAAATAATCCGAACAAAAATCCAAATATAAACTTAATAAAATTCATATCAAAAATAAATAATTTATACTTTAATCATAACTATAAAGTAAGATAGGGTGACTCTACAGGGTTTTTAATCATTTGATATTTTTCGAATGAAGACGATTTTAATGATCATTTTAAGAGAAAATGTTGTAAATTAAAATCAGTTCCTGTTTTTATGGGTTTTTGAACAGGATCAAATTAATTTCAGATTAATCAGAACCTATAAAGTCACCCGGGGCCTGAAATAGTATGTTTTACATACATGTCGGATGAAAAAGTAATTTCATCCTATGGTAAACACAGCACAAGTTTTTAAGAATTGCTATAGAAATATAAAATTTAAAAAACTCAGAATGTTAAGTTTTACAGGTAAATGTTTACCAAATCCTTTTCAAGTTCACGTATAATTAAAGCTACCATTAAAGCTTGTTAAATATTATTTCTATAAATAAATAAAAAAAATTACGTAAAGGCAGTAAAATTTTTACTAAGTGAAAAAATTCAATAATAAGTCATTTTTCTTTCTATAATTTTAGGAAAGCTGCCGTCTCGTCCATTCCAGTTTGCTCCAGTACTTTCTCCGCTGAACAGAATCTCTAAACTTTTCATTAATTGTACAAGAGCTAAATTTAATTACTTAATAAGTAAAAATTTCATAAATAGAACTTTGTTATTTTATTAAGCCAACTGAAATAGTATATTTTTATCCTAGGCAAGGAAGTAAAGTTTTTTTGGACGAGCTGCTTTGCAGCGGTGGAGGGGAGAGAAAGGAGTGGTGTTACCCACTCAGTTTCCCGACCCGAAGAGATGCAAGCGTCGAGTCTTGAAAACTCCACTTCCTGTCTAGGATTAGAAAGAGACTTTTTATTTCGAAAAAACACGCAGTTTTTTGGGAAGAAAAATACTATTTCCTACTTCGTCGGAAAAAATCGTACCTAAATCGTTGGAAAAAAGAAGCTTCGAGCAATGTAAGAAATCGGTCAAATAATCATTATAAAACTACAACTTAAGATTCTTTTCTTATTAATGCCTCTAGAATTTTGAATCCTTTTTCAATATTTTAAAAATATTTTAGGAACTTTAGCAATCAGTACTTATAGTACTGGTTCAGTAAATATGAGACACTGCTGAAATTTTTTTAATCGACATTACACGTTACAGTTTTTTAACACAACGGTTTGTTAAATAATTTTAAGTAGGTAGCTCGTTATAACCATTTTAATCGTATTTATATAAACTGAACTATTATTTTAAGTCAAAAAAATTATTTTTAAAACTTACATGGACTCATTAATTATTTTGGCGTGTATTGAACGGGTCAGTAAAGTATTTCAAATGTAAGTAAATTATTGATTAGGGCAGTAAAAAAAATGGTTCGGTCGGTGATTTAATTACAATGTCAGTAATAAATTCCTTTTTTCAAAAAAAATAATAACTCGATCAGTTATTTTTTGCCATTAGTGAAAAAGGCTGAATACTGCACTGCAATGGCAAGTAGTGTAGTAGAGAAATGGTCCCATGAGTACAACATTTCATATCGTCAAATCACCACTGCGGTTACAATCGAACTAAAAGATTGGACTGCGGCCTACAATTGGGCCAGGTCGGAAAAAGAAGTCACCTCGGTACTGAAGGGAGATTCCATTCATTATTACGTTCCATCTGAAGATTTAACTTTTGCTTCTGATGAAGACATTAATAATGTCACAGAAAAACGTTATAACACTTTCTATCAGTTTAGTAATAGCGCTTTCAAGACTTATATTATTCAGTTGCCGTTGCCCCAAAACGAAACCGACTATTTAAAAGGTGTTTGTACTTGCCCCAGTTTTTACAAAAAATTTACTTGTAAACACCTTCTTGGAATTCTGATCCGGCTGAAGTACGTCAAACCACCGCAAGCGAACAAAAATGTTCCCATTGGGCAAAAAAGAAAAAAAAGGAAGGCCCAAAGTAGCTACGAAGACGTTGCTAATTGGTTAAATTGACATCGGATCTTACGGTAAGTATTTTTTTTTCATTCTCCTTTACAAAAGTTGGAAGATATTAATAAAACTGATCAATTTTATATAATTACTGACAAATGAATCTGACCAAAATCCTATTATTTACTGACCCGAATTCAATTTTTTACTGTCAAAATGAGAATTTAAAACTGCCGAAATAAAATATTTACTGACTTTTTAATTACTATACTGATCCAAAAAAGAAATTTTAACTGACCGAAAATTTTAAAAAATAACTGACATAATTAAATAAAAAACTGACCCGAAAAATATTTGCCAATTATTTTTACCCTTTCGAGGCGCACCATTTTTATTGCATTTTCATTGCTGCCAACATTTTTGCAAATTGAGAGTTCGTATTCGCGAGTAAATTTTCTGGTTCATCATACTCTAGCACCTGTGAAATTAATTATCTCTTTAAGTCATGTAATTTTACACTAATGATAATATTTTGAATCTAATTCGATAATTAGTTTAATTGGTGAAATTTTAGAGGTGTTAAAAAGATATAAAAAAAACTCATCTTCAAGCAGTAAATGTATCACAAAAACCGGAAAACAATTCCTGAACTTAATAAAATAAAAGCAATAATGATTATAAAATTATTCTTACCATTCCTTGGTCCATGACCAAAATTCGGTTGCTATTTGTTACCGTATTAAGCCGGTGGGCAATGGTAATAACTGTGCAATCAGCGAATTCCTCTTTGATTGTTGCATAAACATTGGTTTCTGTTTCCGGGTCCACTGAGGCCGTCGCTTCATCAAGAATAAGAATCTAAAATAATAAATTGCTAGTTAATAAAAAAAAAGACGCAGACTTGGTGCTTAATACCAAAAAGTCATTTTACCTTAGACCCCCGTAGAAGAGCTCTAGCGAGGCACATTAGTTGCCTTTCCCCTACCGACAAAATATCGCCTCCTTCGCCTATCAACGTTTCAAATTCATTGCGCATCGATTTAACTTTATTTATCAATTTGGTTTTTTTTAAAGATTCCCAAATTCGATCATCAGAATATTTACCGAAAGGATCTAAATTCGACTTTACGGTACCGCTAAAAAGTATAGGGTCTTGCGGTATGACAGATAAACGACTTCTTAAAATATTTAATGGCACGCAAGAGATATCAATGCCGTCAATTAAGATCCTACCAGACTTTAATTCAACTAAACGGAATAAAGCTACGGCTAAAGAACTTTTACCAGCACCCGTTCTTCCGACCACGCCTAAAAAAATTATTAATATAAGAATTAATACTTCTTCTTTACAAAATTACAAAAACAAAAATTTTAGTACCTATTTTTTCTTGTGGCTTCACTGTAAACGTTACTTCATTTAAAACGTCAGGAAGATCTTTATCGTAAGATAATTTGACGTTCTGAAATTTGATGCTTCCTTTTTGCGGCCAGCCCGCAGGTACGTTCGTTAATTGTTTGTTATTACCTTCCGGTACTAGTTTCTATAATTTTAAGAAAATTATTAGTATAGCGAACTGTTCAACCAGGGACGGCGCCAAGGGAAAAAAAAATCTGGCCGCAGCTTGGCGCGCACCTTATTTGGGAAAAAAGAAAATTTTGAGAATTTTTCACTCCCAAAGAAAAAAATAAGTAAAATAACTGGTGAGTAGCACCACATTAAAGCATGATATCTTGAGACTTTTTGGCTAACTTTATGAATCAATTTGTAAAATTCCTTGAACTACGGTTAGTCAGCTAAACTTATGCCCCTTACGAAAATCTGTGGCCGCCTTTGACCTCGCCCAAGGTTTTTTTCTAGCCCTGTCCCTGTGTTCATCCGATTTCGACAATATTTCGTATTTAAAAGTTACCTCTGTATGGTTTACTATCCTTTCGACGGATATAAAACGAGTTTCCGTATCAGACATTAATCTAATCGTGAATTGAAAGACACCACTTATGTGAGCTGCGTAAGTAAGTGCAAGTCCAGCCAATTCAGGCGGCACGTGTCCTTTTAAAGCTACTACTAATAACGATGTGATGAACGTTATTGTAACTGGAAATAGGAATCAAAAAAAAATTTGTACATCTGCTATGGTTAAGCACATTTTCATAATAGAATCAAACGTACTTGAAATACAATCCAGTCTTGTTGCCATCCATCTCATAGCGTTATAGGACAAGAACATGGACGTAGAATTTTCGTCAAATATTTTTGAAAATTGCGAAGTATATTCGCTTTCCTTTTCAAAAGCATGAATGGTTGGAAGACCTTGAACAGTCGACGAAACAAAACCGAATATAGGAGAACGTGAAATGCTTTCTATCCGCTTTAAATCTCTTATAGCTATCCTATAAAAAATTTTCAATATACCGATTTGATTTTCTAAGAGCGCATACATGATTATTATTTTTCAATAAAAGTAACAAGTCTCAGTCTGAATCCTTTATCACGATTTCAAATTAAATAATATAGGCCTTCTCTTTTGCATTTGAAGGCCTTATTTTTATCACTTCTATGCTACTTATATTTTCATACCTGAAAATTTTTGTAATGAAATAATAAAGCACAGCCAATATGATGAGCGGAACAACAAACCATGGAAAAACAAGAGTGATTATGAGAAACGCAAATATTACCGTCCACATGTTTTGCAACATCGTTTCTACAGCTCCTGGCAGTCTAGCATCGACTAAAAAAAAACAAAATTTGCCCTAAATAAATAGTAATGTTATTTAAATAATTACACAATTACACATCAGCTATATTTTAAAGAATAATTATACACACCTTCATCTAAATCTCTAGAAAAAAGATTCTGGATTCTACCAGAAGGAGTCGTTTCAAAATATCTCAACGGAGAGTTTATCATTTTTGCGTACATATTCTTATGTAAAAGTTTTGAAGCTTTGATTGTGACTCGTGTAAAAATTATTCCGCGTAAAACACTCGTAGCTAAAATAACGATTATAATGAAACCGTAGATTCGCATGTAATAACTAAGATCGGGATTGTCGTTAATATTCCGGCTGATGACGGTTTCATTAGTCACTGGATCAAAGATGGAAGTATTCTTAAAACATAATTTACACGATTTTAAATAGATTTAAGTTAACAAGGAAATAAAAGACTGGAAAAAAAAAAAAAAAAAAAAAAAATAGAACTTACCCCGCTTCCGGCTTTAATCCACATCGCTAACCACCATGAACTAAAATTATTGCTACCAACATTGATTAGGATTGAAGTTATGACTAATAGGGAAACAAAATAGCCGCCAGCTGCTTTGACATAAGCATGGTATGCGTAAGGTTGCACTTCGCCTTTCACTTGCTCTTCGTTGGTCAGAAGTTGCTTCCCCGGAGACTGCTTTAAATTTTTTATTGACTTTTCTTCAAGGGATGTGGGAGGACCATTATTTCCTTTGTTTATTTTCTCTTTCTCTTCTTCGTTTCTGAAAAAATATCAATGATGAGACTACAAACTTTCGATTTAAAATGTGAAAATGAGATCAACTTACTTCGGAGAGGAAACTACAGCACTAGATTGTACCATGAAGCTGTACTCCCTTCCCTTAGATAACAATTCGTGATGCGTCCCTCTTTCCACTATCCTTCCTTCTTTCATTACTAAAATTTCGTCGCATTTTTGTAAAAATTGTATTTGATGAGTAACTAAAATTACGGTTTTTTTATTTAAAGCTCCTAAAATGCATTTTTCGAAAATATGAGATGCGACCTGCGCATCGACAGCACTTAGAGGATCGTCCAAAAAATAAATATTTCTAAGAAAAAAAAGATAATTAATTTATTCAAGCAAGCTTTATTTGTTAATTTCCACCAATGGCAATACCTGTTCGAGTAAAGTGCCCTAGCCAAAGAAACCCTTTGCTTTTGACCTCCAGACAAATTCACACCACGCTCTCCGATTTCGGTTTCATCTCCTCCTGGTAAAAGATTAACTTCTTCACTTAAGGCACAGCAATAAAGGGCATTTATATATCTGAAACATAATTGATTTCAGTTTTAGGTCGAATCGGCCTCGTTTCGGCCAATACAATTTGTATTACCTCTTTGGATCAAAAGGCTCCCCAAAAACGATATTTTCTTTTAAGGATGCATTTTCGATCCACGCTTGCTGACTGACATATGCCGATTTTCCAACTCTAGACAACTGTCCCGATAGCATTTTCATTTGTCCGAGGCAGGCCAATAAAAGAGATGATTTACCTGCTCCGACAGGACCGCAAATTCCAACTAAAGATCCCTTGTTAAGAAAAAATTAATCAATAAACTACTTTCAATGAGCGCCTGTTTTAAAGCATTTAAGAAAAAAGATTTTTACTTTTAGTACTGAAAAGTTAACGGAATGCAAAACTACAGAATTGTCATTTAATTCGACGTTCAATTTTTCCTTTTCTGGCTTGTTTATATCTTCGAACGAATTTTTCAAAGCTTTCTCGGTGGAAGATGGGTCCCAAGAGAAAGTTCCGTCGTTGATGCACAGGGCTAAGGATATGTCGATGTGACGAGACACGTGAGTTACATTTTCTTCCAAGACGAGAATATCCTGTAAAGCAAAAATATACGGCTAGGTTAAAAGAAAAAATTCATTATCTTCTAAAATGTTAGCAGAAAGCATATGCACTTTAAATTTTGCAGCCGACCTCCTCCCCGGGACATGATTAATTAAACAATTAAACAATTCTAATGTTAGACCACATGCAATACACATTAACCCATTACCGGTACTTGAAGATACGATTTTTTGTTTTTAGCCATAACCAGGTAAAAATAAAACCTCTCTCCTGTTTACAATTAAAATTATTTTTGTGACTCCCACTTTGCCGTTTTGCCGAGGCGTGCGAAATTACAAAAAAAAAAAAATCGCATAGAAGCAAATTTTCGATTAAATTATAACCTGAAGTCTGGAGAGAGTAATTTTTCCTTCGAAAAAGTTTTCACTTCCATATCTCATATTATTTAAAGCATTCCTCAATTGCGTGTGAAGTATAGTTATTAAGGGAAAAGCCTGAAAATCAACACATCGAAATTTTATTTTTTTACAAGGATTGTGTATAGCAAGCTTCTACAAAAAAATAATTCATCTTGTTTATCAATCGGTGTTTACCATGATAGTGATTATTGCTAAATAAACCGTCAATTTTATCATGCCGAGGAAGAAATCTATTGAACTAAACAACGATCCGCACATAAATATTCCCTTAATACAGAAAATCAAATCCATGCAATCGTACAACAGGCTTATAATTTCAAAGTTGGCTCTAGCATTTTTTTGGTTTTAGAGTTAAATAAAATTAAGAGTTGTAGAGACTTTAAAATCGTTTACATCCAGCCGCTAACAAAATTGAAGAGATTCCTTGAGAGTTAAAATTTTTACTATCGTTCTCTTTATATTATAATTATAATAATGATAATGATTGCTAATTCGAAAATAAAAATGCATAAACATCGTCAACCAGAGCCAGCCTTGTAGAGCCTGCACAATTAAAAACCATAAGAAAGTAGTAAACCTTAAACCTATGAAACGAAACAAATCCTTCGTGAATAGCGAAACAACTTTCTTGTAGATGCTTTAATGCCATACGTAACTGCTTTGTTGCAAACGTTAATGCTGGGAAGGCCTGCACGAAGACAAAAAAAAATGATGAAAAATATGAAATTATCTTATCATAAAAAACTCGGCTCTTATTAATACAAAAAAAGGAATTCATATCGAGAGGATATAGTAAATAGATTTAACTTTAAAATTAATTACTTAGATAACTTTTAAATAATTTGAAAACTCGTAGTGAAGCTTATGAATCAAAAAAGCAGATTAGTGTCTGGTGCTAATAATGTACGGAATATTTTTCTCTTCAAAAATAGAAACAAAAATAAATAATGATTAACCAAAAACTTTACAAATGAATAAGGTTATTTTTAAAACAGGGGAAAATTGACAAAAAAGTGCAGCTCACCTGAGCAGCCGTGAGATTACCTCCAGATAATACGTGAGCCAAGAAAGTGATGATCCCGGATATTACGGGAATAGTAGGTGCCATTGAAATGCTGATACTTTGGCAATAGGCTGTTTTTTGAAGTTCAGCTAATTCTTGTTTTCTAACACCTGAAAAAAATATCGGTTTAGGCAATAATTAATTAGTCTTTGTGCATTATTAATAACTTAGTAGTACAAATTACAGATATAAAATGTAAAATCAATGATTTTTAAATTTCCGTCAAAAATAATTAATTGTCTACCTACTATTGACAGATGAAGAAAACCAATTTTCCCAAGAATACATTTTTATTAATTTAATGCTGTTTAAAATTTCAGTTATAAGTTTCACTCTTTTATCTGACTTTACAATTCCTTTACTCCTGTAATAGGCTGTCAACCGTGATAAACCATACTAAAACAAACAACCAGATTTAATTATATGCACTTGTTTGGCCTATTTGCAAGTCTTTTTTATTCATAATAATTTTAACACACCTGGACAGGATAAAATAGCAAGAAAGTAAACATTCCCAACAATGCCCAAGGTCCTAATAGGTAATATATGTAAAAAATACCGCAAAGTGCAACCATCGGTCCTCCGATAGCCATTGGCCCGAATACAATCATATTAAACAGTCTTTGTCCATCATTACCAAATAAATTAATTAACTGAAAACAAAATGCGTTATCTATCATTTTAATGCTGAAAAACCACATCTAAAGCCACCAGTAAGGATTATTTTTACGACCGCAAACAAGTCAAAGAGAATGATAACTATTGAACATACTCACTTCTCCTACTGACTTATGTCCTAAAGAATTGAGGCGCATAATTTTTCTATAAATCATAGCCAGACAAGCAGCTCTAAGCCTAGTTGCTGTTCTGTAACCAACTCCCCAACATAATGCAAATAAAAGAATTCTCAGTAGATCAGACAGCGTTAAAGAAAAGGCCCAAATGATACCATAAGCATCTGGCACATCTGGATCTTCACTATATTCAAGTAATTTCCTCATGAAAATAGTCTAAAAGATGTAAAATTATAAAAATTTGTTAATTATACGTAAATCACAACAAATCATACTTACAGGACTGAGAAAACCCATCACACAGCTTAATGCATAAGCAATAGAAGCTATAATTAACCTTGTACGAGAAAATCTCCACACAGCTTTACCAAAAGAAGCATCATTAGGGCCTTTTCGGACAAGTTCATCTTGCCAGAGTGATTCTAGTCTATAAAAAAATTAAAAATAAAAACATAATGTAAACAAAAATTTCAAAGTTTCCTGTCAGTTTTATTACAGACATACCTTTGAGCATTTAAATCACAAGAATCTAATGGTGAACATGATGGTATATCATCTATTGTTAATCCTTTCTTGTAGGCAAAATAAATATATTTGGACATCCATGAAAATGTAATTAAAGAAAATAAACCTGCATCATCTATGCTGATAATTTTTTTATTCCTAAAAATATTATGTTAAAAATAATTTCAAGGCCAAGTTAGGGCTGTTTCTGATGCAAGTTTAAAAAACCATGCATTATAAAGATTTGTCACTGATAAGTAAGGACAAATGAAGCAACTTACTTTATTTTCTTCCGCAAAGGAATCAAATGCTTGAAGGCACTCCTATACCGCACCAAACCCTGATGAGGAATGTATTGAGGAGACATTGGGATGTAAGGCCGCGGGTAATTATAAAAAGGCAAAATTAAACCATCCTCGTTGGGTTCCAGCATGCAGGATTGCCCGTCGTCCGAATCGTCCAGATCTACTTCATGAAAAATATCCTCACCAGGTTTGCCGCTGAAATCACACCGGCCGGCCATGTCTAAATTTCCTGTATCAGGAAACTCAACGACTTATAGATAATGATAGGGAAAAACAAACTTTCATCTGATATCTGAATGATTGCATTAATTATAACTAGATAACAGAACAGAACACATGAAACGGGTATAAATAATACCGGCTTCGTCAATAAAAATAAACATTTTTTTTCATTCAAACGGTTAAGATTTTAACGATTCTCTTTAAAGTTATATTAATAAGAGCAAAAAAGGAAGAAAAAATAATCTTATAAAACAAAAACAAGTACAATGCAAAGTAAAAAAAACTAAAAGAGAGTGATCTGATGATTGATGAACACAACGTAAACAAATAAATTTCGCCTTGTTGCTTGTCAAAAAATTCATCTAATGACACGTTGAAAGAGCAACCTGTCGATTTTCGAAGAAAATGGCGCGAGAAACAGATTTTATATTTTGCTGTTACATCCCGAAAGTCGCTGCTTTCTTTTTTGACATCACGCTGTAGCGTTTTCAAGGTATAACTAGTACAAAATCAAACGGATTTTATTTTAACGGCAGTAACTTATACCCTAGGTAGCACACTTTCATCTAGAAGAGCTCTAGTAAATACCTCTTGTCAGAAAGACATTAGCGTGGTTTTTACGTGTAGGAGTAGTTTCTAAGATATCTTGTGCTATTTGGGTACCAAAGCCATATCAGATTAAATGAAAACTTGTCAGTCATTACAACATACATTTTCGAGGTACAAACCATGAAAAACCACGTCCGACCCCGACCGCAAAAAAAAATCCAGTTTCCGATCTTTTACTGACAGATAAAGCTTATGACACTAATGGTCGGCAAAAAGACTAATAAAAAGGTACCTTCATTTAACACTATACGTAGAGCTCGCGCTCTTAAAGCCGAGAGAGAATGACTGCACAAAAAGTAGTAATCTTTTTATCTGTTATCCTGATGGTAACCTGTTTAATTTCACGCCTAGGTTCAAAGCGGCGCGGGTGGGTCTCACTAAAACCATTCACCTGCCTTGTGTTGCTGCCCGGGGGGGAAGGGGCACGTTGGCGCCGGCCGTAACTGCTTGGCTGGGTACAGACATTACACCTGTCTCGGACCGATCTTTATTCTTATCTCTGAAATTCCTAAACAGGTTAGCGCAACCTTATTTGTTTTTTTCTCTTTTCCCATTTATTTTTTTAATTTCTTACCGTATAATTCCGTTGCAATTGATTCAGACTTTCCACCAAGTGTCCACCATCATTACGGGGTTTTAATAAGACCAAGACACCTGGCGCCATAACAGCAGTGCTATCAAATTCACAGGCTTCATATTTTATTTAAATTGGCTTGTGTTAAAAGGACACAACTTGCATGCCTTTACTGTACCTATTATTTTAAAAAAACGTTTTCTTTTCCGAGCTGAGCAAGAAATTCCATTATTATCTACTTAACTATTTTTCTGCATAAATCTTACACTTCATCATGAATCTTATGATCCGCACAATAAATATTTTGATGAAATTTTATTTCAGGAGGGTCAAATAAAGGTGATTTTTGGTAATATGCAATTCTTTTCCCCAATTTAAGTAATCTATAATGTACTTACAGGTAAAGATGCATAGCTACAGAAGTGTAAATGTTATTACTTATGACGCTAAAGCAAAAAACTTGAGGAAAATAATAATTAAAGTTTTGTTTTCTAGTTACGTTTGTTTTCAGATCTATGAACATTTTTTCTTCAAGTTTAATTATTAGTTCGACGAAAAATCGACCAAAAAATCCGCGAATTATAAAAAAGCAGGTGTACGCGAGAATTCACCTTCCAGTCAGATAATTAGAATATATAGTCTCAAGCACCTGTAGACTAGTTCAAGAACCGAGACTCCGTCTTAGTTCCTTTGCGTGAAATCAATTCTGCAATTTTAAAAAATGTATTAAACAAACAAAATCGTACCAAAAAAAATCTTTTTTTTTTTGGTTTTTTTTTGAAGAGCTATTATGTTTGCTTCTATATAGCATGAAAAATAATTTATCTAAAAATTTAGTATAAAAAGTGTAAAATTTCCTAAATTTTGATTTTTTGACTAAATTTTCATTATATCAATCTCGTTCTATTTAGTTTTTCTTTTTCAACCGAAAATTACCCCTAAAAACAGAATTCGCTAATAGTGAACTTTGGTTATAATGCACCGATTTTCCCGCATCCCAGAAATTCACTATAGCCAGATAGGACTGTATTTGATTGTTTATTATTTATAGTTCATCATTTAAAATATATATATATTAATTAATGTTGGGAAATTTCAAAATTTTGTTGGGGGATCCCAACCCCACACTCCTATTTAAGGGATGTTAAAAGGCCCGTCAAATAATTATAATAATAATAATTTACCTTTGAAATAATTTTAACAATTGAGACTCACGGGGTGGAATTCGCTAGAAAAATAAAATAAAATAATTTTCCACACATTTTCACACTTCTGTCGATTCCTTAGGAACACAAGATCAGTTAATTCCTAGGAACCCTCTCAAAAAGGTTTAAGAGTACAAATCTGTACCTCAGAGCTAGAAACGTCGAATTTGAAACCCCAAAATGGGAGATTTTCATAAGGTAAACACTAAAAATCTCCATTTTGAGATTTTCCAACTCGACGTTCTAGCTCTGAGGTACAAAAATAGAGATGATCTGGAAAAAACACTT
Source organism: Liposcelis brunnea (assembly GCA_023512825.1). NCBI lineage: Eukaryota > Metazoa > Arthropoda > Insecta > Psocodea > Liposcelididae > Liposcelis > Liposcelis brunnea. Next base: position 24,018,053 of record CM042067.1, read on the forward strand.
AAGTAAATCAAGTGACAAGTCTGCGGCTTCTTTTTCTAGCCGCCCTGACAAAAGCCATTTTCTTTATTTTTTGTTCTTGGTGCATCTGCAGTATAGTATATCACCGCTTATATTCTAAATTTGTAAAATACACCGCAATTAATTCGTTTTTTTTTTTCGTTTTCAAACGTCCAATTTTTCCATCGCTTTATTACAAATGACTTCTATTGAGAAAAAAATGAAAATCAACTTAAGTGTTTTTAATTTTTTATTGATAATTATAAAACGAAATTACAAACATATCTTCGAACGAATTAAAAAGAAGCAAAATGAGAGATTCAAATATCTGCTGATATACCTACTGTATTTCAGGAAAGGGAAAGCTTAATTCGCTCAAAGAGTGTTTCTAGTTTCTTCTTGCTACTCAAAATTTATAATCCTAATAAACATAATGACTAGAGTTGAAATTTGCTCGCCTCGCCGTAATATTTTTAGCAATAAACCCGAATCTAAAAAATCAACATTTTTATATTTTATAAATAAGAGACAACGGGTGAGTTGATCGCAAAAAATTTCATTAAAATAACAATTGTTATATTACAGGGAGCGGCTGCAGTTTACATTTTACAGGAAGTATAACATTATTGTCAAAATGGTAATATTCATGGAAGTAGAATTTTGTGCGCTCACGTCTAAAAAATGCTTGGAAAATCATTATAAAATTCTTTTTTCTGCGCTTACAAAGCCAACACAGTTTTAAAGTACAAAATAGGATTCATTTTCAAAATTTGGCAAAACTTATTTAAATTGTTTGAACTACTTAGGTAACAAAATAGTATTTTCGTTTTTAATATGATCTTCCTTTTCAAGCATTAACAGTTTTACAACTAGGCCCCTATTTTCTACAAGAAATTAATAAAATTCCAAAAATTTTATTCATTATTGTAATTATTAGTTTAATAATTATTGTCATTTAAGAGAGTTCAAGAGTTTAACAGTTTAACAGTTCAATTTGGAAAATATATTAGAAGGCTTTGTGTTAAAATTTTTGAAAAATACAAAAAATGTTTTACACAATAAGTAGTAATAACGATTTTGATGATATTTTAAAAAAAATAAATAAAAACAATCAATTGAATTCGTTGCAGCAGTAATTTAAGCAAACTTTTTGATTGAAAACTTGACTACTTAAAAAAGAAAAATTTGAATAACGAGAAAAGTTAAGCATTCCGAATGAAGATGATTCTTAATGTTTGCGCTTGATAACTGTCCTATACAAGGTAAAAAGATATAGCTCAAAATGGACATTAAAGCTAAACTGCAGGAAGACATTTTTTTGAATACATGAAACCTTAACAAAAATCGACTGGTTTTATTTATTAAATAAGACTGAGCGTATAATGTCTTCAAATATTTTTGATCTTAAAAGTAACTACACATTTAGGAAATAACCTTATCGTGGTTTAGACATTTCTAACGGGGAGTATAGGCGAGAATAATTTCATTTGCGACTGCCATGATGCAATACATGGCTGTGCACATAATTTTCAATTAAAAATTCATAAGGCACGATTTAAAAAAAAAAAAAAACGTAAATTTGAGTTTTAGATTTTGGTTATTCATCAAGTTTTCAATGCATCAAAAAACGGAAAGAAAGCGCACCACTTTTTTTTAGGGAAAACTCTTTGTTAGTCATTATTATAAGAGATCCAACGAATGCCCTGAAAATAATCTTGAGGAAAATCTAAACACGAATGTAGACACTTACTGTTACTTTCATTAACAATTAAAAGCTTGATAATCCAAATTTTTTTTTAAAACTGAGAGATCATTGTCGTATATAAAAAGAACAAAACTATAAATATCACATATTTTCTTAGTCTTCTTTTTTTTTTCGAATTTTCCCTTCAGTCTGAATCGTTTTGGAAACGTTTTCTACACAGTTTGATACATCGGGTTCACTTTGATCTTTACTATAATCGCAGCCCGCAAGCCTAGATAAAGTCATTATGTACGAGCAAGCAATGCGCAATACAGAGAGTTTGGAAAGTTTTTGATTGTGAGAATAAGCAGGTATGACGTGCCTTAAAGTGTCGAAAGCAGCACTTATCGTATGAACCCTAGTCCGTTCCCTCGCGTTTGCTTCTATTCTCCTTTCTCTCGTCATATTTTTATAATTTCTTTGCTGATTTCCTTGACTAGGTTTACAGGACGCGGTCGTCGTCGCGGCTGTCGTGGTAATAACTGTCGAAGACGAAGAAGAAGAAGAAGAAGAAGACGACGACGACGATCCCGATTCGGATTTTACACAAGATAAAAGGTTATCTATTCTAAATTTGCTATCACTTTGATTAAGACAATTTTCTTCAGTTTTAATGTTGCTATTCATATTTCTTTCACTAACCACTTTTAATTTTTTATCACTATGAGATCTGCTGCTACAGTTTTTTATTCTATTCAACCCGATTTCTTTTTCTTTCGGTTTGTTTCGTTCTTCTGACTCCGAATTATTTTTAGTCGAGAAATCTACTACCGGAGAATGCCACATGCTCGGTAAATCTTTATCCTCTTCTTTCGGTTCTCCTACCGGTTTGAAACCGCTATTTTTTTCTAATCTCAAAGCCGGGCTAAACAAACAACCGACATTATCTCCCTCCCCCGCATCGCCATCGTTATCTTTCTTTTTGGAAACCAAGGACAAGGGTTCTTCTTGGAAATGATTCACGGGAAAAGTTAGTCGGTTGTAAGGTGTCGGAACGAACGTGGGAGAACCAGGAACCAAGGCGGTTAAATCTCGAGGATAAAAAGGTATGGGAGCTCTCGGTAAAGGACTAGGTGCAACGACGAGAGAGGGACGGGGACGAGGAGAAGGTAACTCGGGAAGGTAAACGATGCCGTATTCGGTCGGTACTCTTGCCTGAGGATAATAAATCTCCGGTTTAAAAGGCAAATGAATTCGATTCGTTAACGTCGGGCATCGAAGGGTATCGTCTCTCTGTTGAGACACAGGGGAGGAACTCCAAGGTCTGAAAGGACTGGGATTCAAAGTATCCGTCGAAGATCCTCGAGGATCTCCGTTTTTTTCCTCCGGCGCGAGACTGATTTTTCTTTTCTTGGCCGGGAGCTCGGTGTCCAATCTTCTCGGCTCCGCGCATTTTCTCTTGTTTTTGTTGCGGAGAGATATGGCCTGGACTTTGACGTCGACGCTGTCTTCGCTGGCATCTGTCGGAGAATGGATTCCGTCTTCCGCTTCCATGTCATCGTCGTCTCCGCCGGAACAGAATCCGGCATCTCTTTCAAGGACGTCGGACATGGTTACCTGAAACGGAAGAAAAGGAACAATATTTAGAAAAAAGCTTTTTCAGGGGATAGTTGACGAGAAAGCCACCGTGGCACGTTCGTAAACGGTCATGGTCGTTAAGCGACAGGCCGCAATAATCGAACAAGTCACGTTTCACGGCTTGCCTTTGCTCTAACTACCAACAAAACGAAATAATGTGACCACCCAGCTATGGAAATCTTCAATGAAATTTGTCACGTCATAGTCTCTCTTCGACATCTACTTTTTTCTTTTTTAATTACACAGAGACGGTTCTTTTTTTTAAATCCGTGCGAGTAAAAATTAACGTGATTTCTTTTGAATGAAAATCTCATCGGCACCTGCCGAGTAGTCGCTTCAAGGACGCCGAACTTGTCACCTGCCTTATTCTGATGAACGTTTGGCCGTGCCCAGCTTTGAGTAGAAAAACGGCGACGAGAGTAAGGGTTATTTCTTTTTCTTCAAAATAAAAAATAATATTGCGCAATCAAAGTCAAGCAAGTTCGATTTTCCACCGAGAGATGAGTTTGTGCGGCCATTTGCCACGGGTCAGAGTGCCCAACAGATTGCTCATCACACTTGTTTTTGATGATGCAATCGAGAAAACATTAATGTCCTCAAGATGTGGTCAAAACTAACTCGCTTCTGTTACACTTTTATTTAAGATATAAAGGTCACTTTACATAGATAAGAACATGATAAGACATAACCGAAGCATATGGACCAAATATTTAAACTTGCGAGAAAAATAACTGCAGATTAACTTTTATAAATTTATATCATCAGTTTTAAAAGTACTATTTTTCTTTTCAGAATTCAAAAATTTTTCTTATTTCACTCTGGCGATCCATAAAAAGCTCCTATTGCCCTCTTTGTTGTAGTATGAAATAAAGGAAAGGTAAAAACTTTTTTTGGCGAGCAGGCCTGCCTTTTCGTGGAGTGCATCCACAATATTTCGTTAGGATAATTGGAGTGTATAGTTGCCTTAAAAATTGTGTGGTAAAAAAGGATTAAAAACCTAAAAGCGGCAAATAAGCAAGTCGAATGCGAGGTCCTATATTTTTGGAATCTGCGCGAGGCCAGAGGCGGTTGCTTATTCATTCGCCTTGCTGCTTCCACCCCACTGAGCACGTGGCGAAATACCGACATAAATAAAAATATAATTATATGACACATTAAATCAGTCACGGCCTACGATACGCATTTAAAAATATCATTGCCACCGGTTGAAAATCGGAAAAATTACACATGTTAAATCAAATCTGAAAGAAGGACATCTGTTTTTCAATCTTTTCAAGTGTATGATTTGGATTTCTCAATTTCATTCAAAAACTCGTAAATGATCGGAAGTCGTGGGAGGAATAAAATTTCGCATACGTCTTTCCTATTTTTCATTTCATTTCAATTAAAGAAAATAACCTAGTCTTAACTCCGGGCTTTAAAAGTAAACCTAAATAATATTACAGGTGATTAGCAGAACTGAAAACAATGCGATACTTTTTTCGATTACTCTACTGGTAATGGTAATGCCAGCCAAAGTCTATTACATTTCCGAAAAAAAAAGCTCAAAAGAAATATTTGAACGAATAGAAAGCACGATTTAAAGATGAAAATCACGTGACCATAACAATTTATTTAAAAACTTAGATGATAAATCTAAAAATTGTTCGACTAGTTCGAAAGGCGTTTTGTTATTTCTTTCTTTTTTCAAGGGATTAAAAAATTGCAAGTGAACGATGACAACGAAACGTTCAAACAAAACACCACAGAGATCGTGGATCCCCTTTGTTTTACAAGACAATGCGGGTAATAATTTGTTAAATTGGTGAGAACTGCTGACTTGACGTTCGAGTGGATTCGTCAGATAAAATCCAGGACCGTAATCCGATTCTCGAATCTTGATATCATATTTTTCTCAAATCGCGGCCCAAATATTGTTAAAAGAAATAAGTTGCAACAGCCGTTTTTGTTTGTTGCCGCCTTAATCTGATAAGATATTAACAATGGGACAACTAAAAAGTCCACTGACGACTAAAGATTCTATCGGTAGAGTTTAACGTCTGCCTCACTTATGGGCGATACTACCGTTTCTATATTTTTCAGCTTTAAGCTATTAAGCACGTTTTAAACATACAAAATCACGGAGAAAAATCGAACAGGTATTCCGATCCGAAAATGAAGACAGCTTCAGGATTAAAATCCGCTTGACAATAAGACTCCGTGCATTAACTTATGTCCCGATATATATCCTCCTTCAAGAACTTACGGGAATTCTACACTTTTCTGTAAGTTAAACATAGGTTTAGCGAAGCGCTGCAGTCGAGATATGCACGGGGCCTCTTATTTTTGACAGCTTTATGCTCCTCCGCAAAAAAGAGAAAATTGTAGAAGGGTGTTCGTTATAAACAAGTTCGACTGTATAAAGAAAAAGGGCTGCCTTCCAAAGAAAACAAACACTTTGGGAATTAGACCATTCCCATTTCCCAAAACGAGAAAAATTACTAAGGGTTTCTCTACTCGTTTGAGACGAACCCGAAACCGAGTTCGGCTCGAACAAATTTTAAATGTCTATTGAATGCATATTAAGTTGTCCTAAAAAAAATCGGAATCGAAGATTCATGCTTCAGCGCCCTAGTCTAAAAATAGAAATTAATCAAACAAATAATTTTACTTCTAGTTTTTTAAAATTTCGCTTTATTCCTCGTATCCACATTCTTTGGCACTTAAGCTTCGGCAGTATTGCCCTTTGTTTTTTAAAGTTTTGATTATTTTTCCGTCAAATAATCACTCAAACAAAACCTTTTTTACATTACTTAGCTTTTCAGCTTGGTCGATTTAGCTGATGGTTTTTGGAAAATTTAATCTTCGAAATTTTAAATTTAGGTTGTTAATACAAATTTCGGAGATTAGTTTCACTTACATTATTACAGTTCAACGGTTGACAAAACAAAAAGGGTGAATAAAAGCAAAATGTTTACTTTTTTTCCCCGAAACTGATTGATTTACCTATATTCATTTCAAATTTAAGCATTTAAGACTTTAACAAGATAGACGACTGTGCTAATTTTGTGCTGTCCCCTTCAGCCGATGGAAAATTACATTTTTGACATTGTTTTGTCATTTCTGTTTAAAATTTTGCTAAACTTATGCTTATATCTCGATATTCGCTGTAGGCCTTAGTTAGATGCACCATCGCACTAAATTTCGTGCTGTTCCGATTGGTGGTTCCGAAGATTTTCGTTTCGAAAGTAGTAAACTTTCATCACAGCATACATCTGCACATACACACAGACGCATGAGACCTCTAATGGTGATAGGTCGAATTTGGGTCGAATGGAAAGCTTTACCAGTATTCCCGCTAAGCAAAAATCACAGCAGAAAATTTTATTTTTCAATATTGCCTATCAAAACCGATTAAATTCTGTTTCAAGTACAGTTCGTGGACGATTGTCCACGAGAAAAAGGTTTCCAGTACAGATAAAAGATCTGAATATGAAATATTTTCAAAGCAGACGTGCGATATTTTGGAATAAAGTTTTGAGAAGAAGTCTCTCTCTCAACTATTCTTTAAAAAAACTTCATAATAATTATGTAATTTTAATGTTTTTAAATAAAAATCAAAATACACACGTCGACTCTTCAAACGGCATTAGAAGCCCAATATCTGTGCAATATTCTTTAATGAAGATAATATTTTGATTAGCTAATGGTTCGTGGAATGCTGAAATCCGATGCACCTTGCAAATAGTAATAAAGGAGATCAGTTACAAATAAGGCATGACATACAACAAAATACCTGAGTGGTTTCACATGGCGCCACTCGAGCATTCCAGCCAACAATTCACTTTATTTCGGTTCACTCGACTCTAAAATGCATTGTAATGCTTTCTTTCTTTTTTTGTCATGCTTCAGGTGTAATAAATTTACATTCAAGGTCTCGAGGCTTCATCCTTTTATTTAAAGGTGTCGCGCCGGACGAGGCTAATGTATGACGGATCGATAAAATTAATCAATCGTAGGAAATCAAAAACCAAATAATTATGAATTCGTTGAGTTATCCCTCCGACTATCGAAACTATACTGTATACCTTGAAATATAAATTTCAGCCCATCTGTAAAGTTTACACTTTGACGACAGATGGATGCTGTCATTTTTTCATTGTTACACGAATGCCTCATTTTTTTCCTAGCAGCATCTGTTTAGGAGCTCCCACCCGCGCGATTAAATCATCCTTCGATTCTCCGAGAGTTGGCACGTGGATAAGTTCTAAATTGCGTCTACGGAACAGTAAAAAAAACTTATCAGGACCGAGAAAAGGACAGGATTTCTAAAATAGCTAATGTAGGATCATTAGTATCAATGCCAGAAAAAACAGAAAGATATGGCATGATTAGCCTTAGAGGACGTATCTTGTCCACGTGATCGAGATCCATCTTTCTTGATTTCGATATCAACATTGTTTACGTTTTTTTATCTTTTCAAATTATTAGAAAAGCCTAAAGTTTACGATTTGTGATGGTTTTCGTTTTATTAAAACGTCGACAAGAATATTGTGCAACTGAAATTTTACACTCTGGACGGACAAATATTTTTCCTCTCGGCCTAAAATTCGGCTAATCTTTTTTTCGGATCGGACTCGTGTGGCGGATAAAAGAAAATCTTGGATTTTTCTTCGAAATTTCATAAGAATCAAGATGCGAGAATGTCAGATTCCGAACAAGAGACGAAAAAACGATGAAATAAAAGCGAGAATGTTAACAAGTAAATCGAAAATAGACGGCATATGGGATATGAATGTGCCAAGAAACACATATGGTTAACAACCATTGATTACCACAACAGAAAAATGAAAACGGACTCGACACGTATTTGTCGGTTCGAGACTTCATCCGGACCTCACAACGAGACGGCCACAAGAATTGCGTTTCATAATTCGGAATCGGAATCGGAATCGACCGACAACTTTTCCTTTGCTAAATGAATGAATCATGAATCCGGCTCCAAAGCATCGAATCGCCTTAAAACTTCCCGTCGTCGGTACGAGAGGTATACGGTGCGATCGAACAGTTGCTCTATCTTATCAATCGTTAATCAAGAGGATAAGTCAAGTACAAATAAGTGCATCGAGTGCGACGATGAGATGATGCCAGATGCGATCCTTCTCTTTATCAGCCTAATCACACAGACGATTACGCCTTTCAAAAAAAATTAACTTATAAAAAAAATAGTTTTGGGGATAGTTTGGGGATTTGTTGCCCGTTTCGGGGCTTTCCGACCTTGTTTCCAATCGCCCCCCTCGGATGTGGCAAAAACGAGAACTACGTGCGACCTTATTTTCGAAAACGCCATGTTATTGACGCGGTAATAACCGTGACGATTAGGAAAACAAGGAGTCGTAAACGAGACAAATGGATAACCCGAGTGCCGAGAGGTCAAGTCAATCATCTTGTATAGATGCCCAGAGGTCGCGGCAAAGCCCATATGGCGCTACATCGCTACACAATAAAACAAGGAGAAAGAAAAATAAAAGTACGCTTCCTAGCCTGCGACGTCCTATCCGAACCCTGGCAGTTGTTAAGTCTTTTCGAAAAACGATTTTTGTTTGTCCACGCTTTAAAAGTGCGATCGCGATTCCGACAAGTTTTATGTTTCATCTGATTTTGTTTTGAAAATATCTGAAACGGGTCAGTGGAAATATTTAAAAGAAAGAGATCGGACAAATGAACGGAAAAAAGAAAAAACAAATGGAATTATTAAGTGACCTCAGATCAGGTTCCGAGGGCAAGATAGCCCAAGTTGAGAAGTAACATATGGCGCCAAATTACGATAACATTTCACATCCACCGATAAAAACTACAGTATGATTTATTGGGTTCAATATATAATTGATAATACAAGTCTATTTATAATTATTCGATGAATCAGTAAGTGATTCAACATCCTAAAATACATATTATCGGTCGTTCCAAAATAAAGGAACCAGAGCATACAAAAGGGTAATGCTTATATCGTTAACCCCGTTTCTTACCTAAAAACAAAATCATCCCTTATTCGCTTCTCTAAACCAGAATAAACACTTTTATTCCAAATGAAAACTAATTCGAAAAACGGTGGAAGCCTTCGCCAAAAAGAGGGAAAAAGCGGAAACTGAAATAATGTCTACTTATGAGCTATAAAGTCAAACAGGATACGGAAAGGAGTGTAAACAAAATTTTTAAGAACAGCTGACGACAGTGAAAATAGGGGAATCTATTCTTTATATTGTTACCCTAAATTATTTACTGTTCGGAAGCATATGTAAAACATCCAAGAACAAACCATTAAAAATACACACTTAAGGGATTTTCAAAGAGTTGGAATTCAAATTAGTACAACTCCATTCAAACCGTTATCGTCAAATATAAACAAGTAAACAAATGAAATTCTCAAGGGATTTCCGTTGTAGCATCCCCGTCTAAAATCGACCATTTTATCCACTTTTAGAGGACGGAATCGCAGATGGGAAAAAAGAAGATCCTTTTTTAAATAATGTCCAGAAGCAAAACGTCATGTACACCATAAAAACAAAGATAGAGTTAGTTATGAGGATCCTTTCAAACACGGAAAGCTTATCACCCCTAAAACGGTATGCAGGATGATATGGGAAGCCGATATGTTTAACTTACGCGTGACATTAAAGGATTTTACCTTTGATACACCTGCAGGAGAAAACGGCTGCGCCCTTATATAAATTTAACCCCACGATCTCGTTTGTAAACCACATGGAAGCGCGGAGCGCGTGTCACCCCAATCCAGGTTGACGACGATGATTAGGCAGATGTCCTTAATCTATTGTCTTGTCACGTGACCCCTCTTCTAAATTACGTTGCCACCTTTGCGCCATGTGGCTTTAATCCATACGCTATGTTAATCATTTCGTAAATTGGAGCAGATTCCGTTTGCTGTGAACTTCGCAGGTGGTCTACGAGTCGGCACATCGGGTAGGGGTCGATTCCCGTAAAAGGATCCCGAACCGTCGCCACCTAGTACGCTGTAGCTTTAAACCTGCGTTTCGAAGGGAAAAGGGAAAAGCGAAAAAACGGACCGACACCTACGGAGAAGTGCATTCGACGATTGCCGATTGCCGTTTGACGGAAAAATGTGCGAGAGAAGGGGGGAGGTCACATGTCATGCAAAAAGCTTTTGGCTGTAGAATAATTGAAACCGGTTGAAATGCAGATGATGCATGACTCCTGTTAGAAAGACATTAATTAACTTCCAATTGCAAATAAAAGTGAAAAGCTTAATGGGAAATCGGCGCCTCAAATCTGTCTCTTCACTCTTTCATTTAGAAAAATAAAGTTCGGATTCAAATATGTCCGTTTGTTTTTAGACTGCCAAACGAGCACCGCCTTAAATAATAACTATAATAATAATCGATTAAAAATTGATTCTTTAAGTAGGGTAAGACCGTAAAACTGGTAAAAATATTAAAAACTTGAAACAATCAAAGAAGTTTGTGAGCAGACAAAATAAATCAACATACTCCGTCCGTTGTATTTTTAATTGAAACAGCCAGGTAAAATCTTTAGGGACCTCTGCGTCATTTAATTACTTGACTTAAAATATAATAATTAAAAAAGCTTCACAAATATTGCATCCCAACCTTATTCATTAGCTCTGCATTGTCGCATGTTATTTATTTTTTATAAACATGATACACCTGTCTGCTTCATTCAGGTGTAAGTTGACAAAAAAAATCATCGAATGATGATCAGCGGAAAAATGCAAGTCTTATGTATAGGTAATGCCGAAATCATTGTTCGATTTACACGATCACATTTAAATAAGTAAGGGGAACCCCAATTTTACCAGTAGTTATCCTAATTCTTCTTCGCTATTCACAATCGACTTCTAGAGGATGACTTTTCCGTCATCCATTCACATTCGCAAAACCCAACCCAGCCAACGATTGGATCGAGCTAAATGTGGGGTGTCAAAATTTCGTTGTTCAGTTTGTGAACTTTCGAACATCTTTCAGATTTGCCCGTTCATATTTACTTCTAGCAACCTTTTCCATTCCCTCTTTGTCTTGATGGTGTACGTGCTTGTCATTTATAAATTTGAGTCAAGTCAATACAGTACTTTCATGTTAGGTGTGCCGCCTCGCCACATGCAACCCCTGCTCTGACATACTATCGTTAAAGTAGCTAGCATGAATTCAACTCTTTTTTTTCCTCCCGATTCAAAACCATTGTTGGTTTCAGGAAAAAGACCAATACCGTCTCCCCTCAGTCGTGGAGCTTTAGTAGAAACGATAAATATTAAAAATACTTTCAAAGAGTAATAATTGCTCTATAGGATCGAAAATAGTCTTTCGTATATTATGGTAAACCGTTGACCAGCTCTCCTAACTAGTACGATCTCATGTTTACGGGATTTGTGATCGGGTCACAAGGACGGGGTCAGCAACTGAAATTCAGATTCCGAGACAGCTTTTAGAAAAACCGAGGGAAGAAGAAGTGATTTTGGGCAGTCAGCGAAGTTGAATCAAAAAGGCAATTAGAAACCTTCTGGTTAAAGTACTTAAAATGTTTTTGACAAAAGAATCTAGGAAACTCTCAAAAAGCTCGTACCATTTATTTTGTTTGAAAAAAAAGTATAACAAGTGAGGAGATACTACAAGATGGCCTCTTTCTAAACGAAAACGTTTCATGATTAGTGTAATACAAAAATTTTCGATTAACAAGCATCGATGACTCCATAAACTTGAATCAAAATATTATGGTAGGGTAACAAGGACCAGAGATCACGGTGCCTTGTTGTAAACAATGAGCAATGGATGGATAAATTTGTTCCTATGGCTGACAATAGTCAGTCACTGAAACAAATTCGTTGTTTAAATAAGAAGCAAAAAAATAAAATACAAAACAAAATTCAACAAAAAAGAAAACAGCCACTGACTTTATTAGTTTCGCATAATGTAGTGAAAGGCATGAAAAGTTGAAAGAATCTTTTCTAATAGAAGTAAGCAATCGTATGAGCTTTGACAAATAACATCGCGGATGTGTCGTAGTAAGACGGTAGTACCTAGTTAGTCAAACAACATTTTAACAGACGCTTAACCTTCTTTTCAATGGCCGTATCCCAGTATCTAACAATGACAAGTCGTTTGCCACCTGTTCCAAGTCTCTGGTAAACCTTACAAGTTAATTAGATACAGAGATAGCTTAATGAATCAATTAACAAACGATGGCTCCAAGGTTTGCAAACCGTTTCAATTTCAGGAAGTACACTCGGTCAGGGCTTTTCTCCGATCACATCTGGACGGTACGAATTAATGGTTTATGACTTGTGTTTAAAACGATTAAGTCGAAAAAGCGATTAATGCGTCGGACAGAAAAATTTTAATACTCGAGAAGGCACGTGGTTCTATTGCCCATATCATAAGAGGCAATTAGGATGGAAAGAAACTGTAAAAAAATAGCACGATTCAAAAGTTGAAATTAGGTTTCCTCGTGTGCTTGTTCCAGACTCTACCGCTTATCTCAAAGGTCGGAAAACTGATGCAACATGTCAGATCGGACCTCACACAATCTAAAGACTCTGCAGAGATATCCTGTCGTAATCACTGTATGGTTTCTTTTCGGATTTAAATTAAATGCTCAAACCACATTAAAGAAAAATACTTACAGCCATTTATCAAAAGTATTTAATCTGCACGGTAATCCAGACTTTTTGAGTAATCCGATACGAGGAATCCATTGCATTCGAAAGATTCAAAACAATAATAAGCACTTTCAACTCGTCACTGTTCACTAAATTTTCTAAAAAAAGCACTAAACACTTTCAACGATTATCTTAAAATTGGCACAATTTTCTTTTGGGGAAAAAAAAGGCGGAAAAATCATTTGTTTCACAAAATTTTAAGTAAAAACAACAACACGTGAAAATTTCGTAACGATCTCCTTTCTTTTATAACGAAATTGAACGTTTAGCAGCAACAACGTTGGGATCAAAACTGAAAACTGGCCGGTAGATAGAAAGAAAGATTCAATGATGCTCGGAACTCGTATGATTCACAATTTAAATTGATGGATTTCATCGTAAGCTAATTCAGCCGAATCGCACCCACTCTTCGTTTATGATTATTAACATTCAAGAAAATAGAAAAAGAATTAACGGTTCCTCTTTTTATTTATCAAACGAACGGTCTACTTATGTTGCATACGATGCACTAGGAAATCTTTCACAACGAATGTTTGATGACACTCTGAGATTAGCTAAACATAAAGTAAGGCAAAGTCAACCAAACGGGATTATCACAAAGGATTTTAAAAATCCTGCTCGGGCAAATGGTAAACGTAAGCTTAGATTTATATAAGTAAATGTCATTTGGACAGCCGACATTACGGCGTGGCGGCTGGCGGCGACCAGGCGGCGTGCCAGCACTACCGCACTGATCTTTAACGCCCCTGGGATGGGTTACCTTAGCTTCACGGCTCTTATCATTTTTTTTTCTTCCACTTACTTCGAATCGAAAAAATTCCAAATAAGTAAATATAAATGAACTTAAATTTTTCCGCGATTTACATACTGCCAGCGAGCTTGATTTCGGGAAATCAACGCAAGCGCAAGCGCTCTAATCGGAAAAATTATTTTAAGGTTAGGACCCCAGAGCCGAGCAATATTAATTTTTCGAATTTACGGCAATAACATTATTCGACGACTCGGCGCTAATCTCGGACGAAAGAAGCATCCGACAAACCATAGTAATCCGGCCTTTTGTTTATCTCTCTCTCGATTCAAAGTTATTAGTCGTTTTCCTTCTCGCTCTTCCTAGCGCCTCACCCACTAAAAGGGATTGCAGGAGGTAAAATGACGAAGAGCGACTTAAAACATATTTCAAACGATCCAACTTAGAATGAAGCAATTAAGGTTCAACTCCGGTCCGTTAAACGTTGTTACAAACGGTTCCACCTGGGTGGAATGCCGAGGTCTTCTTAAATTATTTTCCGTATTACTATACTGAGAAACAGATGTGCACTTGGCCTGCTAGTTGATTCTACAATGACCCATTATTTATTACATATAAAAACACCCACACACGTGGTTACATTTTCCTGTATTAAAATTTTCACATCACTCTTTCTTTCTCTTGTTACGACTTATTGCAAGATGTTTTTGTGTCTGATCCGTTACATATTCATGCAAATACTTTTCTATTTCGGATTTCCGTTCTCGAGTGAGAAAAGGGCTATTGCGCCAAACACTATACCAATCCTGCGAAGGAGAGCAAATGCAAATAATACTATTTTGATTTTATCTGGAAATCCAGAAAATAAGAATTAAAATATCAATTTTAAAGTAACTGCTATAACCTCAAATGTACCTACATCGTTTTTGCAGATTTTTTTTTGTAGGTTGTAAAAAGAAATTTATATACAGTATTATTGTTATGAATACTTTTAAAATTTATGATTTTCTGGCTTGCGCCTCTGCGAGAAGCCAAAGGAGACTAAGTACTACCTAACATTTGATGACGCACTTTTACGGAAAACCTTACAAAGACTATAGATACAACTTTAAAACTAGCTTATAAATAAACAAAGCGCTTGTTTGTCTTTTTCTTTTAACATAATTAACACGTGCAATGTACGGCCAGTTTGCTAAATTTTATACATTTTTACATTAATTCTCGTCAGGTATGTAATTAGACGACACACGACTTCGGAATTTCTTTAGGTAAAATATTTCTTTTATTAAACGTGAGAACGAATGATTCGTTCCATTCAGAAAAGGTTTGACTTATTTGATGCTCAAACTGCTATTGGTTTTCTTTTTGGGTGTTATTTTCTCTTTGCCTAAAGTAATATTTTTAAAGGGAAGAAATTCCTAGCCTGGCCTCGGCTACCTATAAGCTAAACTTATGGACTTGGTGGCAACCTCTACAATGGAGATGGCGCTTTATAATATTGAGGTCGCAATTTATGTGCCATAGAGGGGAAAAAATTGATGCACTTTTGCAATCATTAGATAAAGCTTACTTTGTTTGATTGAAGTAAACAAATTTAAATGAGTAAAGTAGAGTACCTTAATAAGATCAGAGTAATGCTTAACAAGCATATGAGTGTTTCTTCTGAATATTTCCGATTATGAAATATGTCGTAAATAAATATATGCTTTTTCCTATGATTAATTTTTCTTTCGTCATGTACCCCAAAATTAAAGAATAAAAAACTCAACAGTTGTTGGGCAGTTCAAGATATAATGCCAAACTTGATCATATGAAGCAAATGCAGGTTTTTCTATTAATTAAACACAGCTCATCTTTAAGAGAAACTAAAAGGCGAGAGCGGACATACGGTGAATTTTGTTGGTCAAAGAAATAGTAACTCAGAATTGCGTTCCCATTTTGGTTTTTTTTAATGTTCGAATATGCCAGTGGTAATTTCTGAACTTGTAAAAAATAAAAAACAATCCAAAATTTATGAAAGTATAAATATTAAACTTATTACGGATCAATTACCGGACGAGAAATTGTTACCGGATATTTTTAGGCTTATTCAAACCAAATTTCGGGCCTAGAATTTTCCTAGGATAAGTTGTTAACCTCTAACCGTCTCGGCGCGAAAATTTTTGTTTACATTTTATTAAGTCGGCCAGTGTTAGGAGGGCAATCATACTGGTTTTAAAAGCTGCGGCATTTTAGTTTTTTGCTGTTAAACGTCATAGCTCGGCTTTAAAAGTGTAACATAAAGTACCTACACGTTTTAGCTTTGCAATAAAAGTTCATCCTTAAAAACAGAAGTTTTAGCGGTTTTACTATCTTCGTTATTGCCGTGCATCATCATATGCTCGAATCGAATGTCATCGCTCAGAAGAGGGATTCCCTTGATAATCTGCTTTAATTGCCCTATGCTAAAAAACCATAAGATGTTTCTATTGGCCAACCATATAAAATGAGGTTCCAAATTGATTTTCAATAAAACTGCACGGTTTGTCAATAGGACTATTGAAGAACAATAAATTGTCAAATACAGTGGAACCATAAGCGGTTATGGGTGAGCAGTATGTATGGTGTAGCCATATTAGTTTATTGATTCCCGGTGGCCGCCGGTTATGGGTGAGCTATTGCCGAACCATAGCTTTTGTGGCTATTGTTCAACAGTATTGCTCTATTGGTTTCCGGTGGCCGCCGTTTATGGGCGACCTATTGCCGAACAATACCTTTTGTGGCTATTGTCCAACGATATTGCTCTATTGGTTTCCGGTGGCCGCCGTTTATGGGCGACCTATTGCCGAACAATACCTTTTGTGGCTATTGTCCAACGATATTGCTATATTGGTTCCCGGTGGCCGCCGGTTATGGGCGGTTTATGGCCAGACCATTACTTTGGTGGTTATTGGCCAGCCATACCGTTCTATTGTTTATCGCGGCTTCCAACTCATTGCTCAGTTACTGCCAACCCATCACCTTTATGGTTTGGGAAAGGTATTGGTCTACATTAGTCGTTCATTGTTTACCGACGTTTAGGATCTAGGGGCGACATATTGATCACATATAAAAGTTAGAATTATCGCCCCACGGTAGCACACTTAACACAGAAGTCGGGCGTGCCGTTTGGATAATATTAATTACTAAAATTTAAAGCTATTAAATGATGAATTTAAAAGATATTCTTGTACTTGCTATTGATTCCTTTGCTTGTTAAATGCCACTGTTTGTCCCATTGTTAATATTCAGGTGGCCTCACTAAGGTCAGGTTCATTGACTTTCGACTATACCGTATACCTTTCGTTGAAAGACATGAGCACCTGCTTTGTTTGCTTTAATTTTTTCGACAGATCAAGTAGTTTAAGTTGAAATTTAGAAGAGTTCAGATGGGAAATGTGGTGCGTAGATGAAACGGAAATATTGCAGTGATTTTTTGATTTATTTGGGCATTTGAATTACTTTTTCGTCCTTACTAATTTTTTTATCGAAGAGTTTCAAGTTAAAAAATCCGGTAAAATTTATTGTAATTGTCACAAAGCAAGGCAGAAATTTAATTAGTTCACTATTTCTTACTGAACACGAATAAGAGAAAAAATTCCTTTTAACAAGTAAAAAAATAAACCAGGAATATAGTAAAAAAAAACACGAGCATTTAATTAATTGTACAATAATGTCCATTGTTTCGCTTGATTTTTTAAAAGGTGTAAATAATGCTGCCATATTTATATACGGATTATTTATAGTGATTAATCAAGATATAATCAGTAGTGTACCAGAATCATTTAAATGAGGAAGTGTTTTTAAATCAAAAATCAAGTGCTTAAATCAAATATTTTATAATTACTTGAATGAAGGCATTTGTGAACAGGTAAAATAAAATTAGCAGAACTTCAATGGCTCGCGATAAAATGTACTAGTGGAATTTCCAGGTGGACGTAAGCGGTAAGTTTCACGGATGGTCTCTATAGGTTCTGATGAAACTTTAATCGCTTTCCCATGAATTAGGGGGTTTTGTCAAAAACTGGTTATCATCAAAATTCATTAAAATTGATTTGCCGCTTATTTGATTGCTTGAAAATAATTGAAGGTCATTATCTATTGCACATTGCTGAACGTGTTTCGGTAAGAGTTCATTTTTCTTCGAAAGCGGCAAAATGGACGTTGCTATAATAAATATCCTATTATCATATGTCAGGATTTTTTTTATTACGAACGAAGAATTTTCCTTAGTAAAAGTAGCATCCATCGATTTTTCGGACCGAGTGTATGCATTATCGTGAAAAATAGTACCTTGCACTATTAGTGTACGCCACCCTTTAATTTCATCGATTCGATTAATTCCGTTTTGGTTTAAAATTTTTTTCTCCATGTCGTTCAATTTTATCTGATAATTGTTTAAAACAGTGGCATTATTTTTTTCTTTGAAAGATTTTTTGTTTCTTTTATAAAATCGAACGTCGTTGCAAAACTCTCTCGCGGCGTCAGATACGATATCTTCTTTTAAAAGCGACTCATTCTTTTTGCATAAAAGAAATTTATCAGCCATCTGTTGCAAAACATACCTTGTGCCATTCAAAAAGCTCAACAATTCTCGGTTTCCTCCTTCAAAAGGAAAAGCGGAATAAGCCCATAAGGGGCCACATCGACTAACACATTTTCCTAAATGCAATAATAGATGAACGTTAAATCTCATGTTGTGAATGCCGTATAAAATTTGAAAATTTTTAACGAAGTCCGTAAGCAAATTATTAGCCTCTGTAATTTCTTCGTGGGATATGTCATCCTTTAAAAGTATAAATATAGCGCTGACGAGTGTGATGTAATGTTTTAAAAATCTCCGAGGTAGCAAATCTTTTAGGGCTGGTACGCTATAAAATAACAAAAAAGCTCGCCATTCGTGGGCTTTAAACTTATCTCTATTCTTCATACTTCTTATTGGCTTAGCTATATATTTTGGAAATTTAATTTGTGCAATCCGTTCATCAAATGCCGTTTGACCTTCTGAGTTGATGTAATATTTTTCAGACTTATTGACGTCATCAAACCATAGCTTGACCAAGAATCGGACTACTCCTAAAAGCACCGCATGCATATAGTCTATCGTGACCCCATTTACAAGATCAAATTGAAGGGGTGTTAATGCCGATGGCCCTTTCACACCGCAGGCCGTTTTTTTACTGTCCTCCAACTGCGCCACCTGCTTCATTTGTTCCCTTATAAGCTTATTATTCCTTACTTCGACGTTTTCTTGATAGGGGTAAACTAAGGTGTTAAAATTTTCAGGAGTTTCTCCTTTTTGGAGGCAATACGGGCACCCGTAAAACCCATTCCACTGAGTGACGTTTAAAACCTTCGCTTTTGCTGGTGCGTCACAGCATAGCGCATGCAAATAAACTTCCACCGTGTCTGTCCCTTTAGTTCCACCGCGCCATTGTACGCCATTTTTCTGAAGTTCAAGCATACTCTCAACAAAAGGTTTTAAAAAAAGATCCATTTTGGGCTGCTCTGTAGCGAACCACATACCTGGAAACAATAAATATTTTTAAATAATTACACCGAAACATCATATAACGAGAAATAAATACCGGGCTGGTTATATTATATACCTGCCAAGATTCTGTTGCTGAATAAAAACCTTAAATCGGGTGGGAGTTCGTTTAAAGTACATTGAATGGGCCATAAGGTATTCTTGGTGGCATTAAAAACCGCCGCTCCATCCGTGTTCATGGTAATTGTGAATGTATGAATTTTTTTTTTGTACTTTTCATAATTCACAGCATTTAACGTATCCGTGATGATGTTTTCGGCCTTTAGCTTACATTGCCTTCCGTAATCCAGAATTTCATTCCTATATTCATCAATTATGTTTTCAATCTGTTTTTTTATATTGAACATTATAAAAAAATTGTTGCCTCCTACTGGGTCGAGTAAAATTGTTTTCGAGCACACTTGGCAGACGGCCTCTTTGGTTTCTGGCTGTTTCCGACCGTAATAATAATAACAATTTTTACAATAGAAATGTGATTCCCAGTCATTGTCGCCCATAACTCTTCTAAATACGTAAATTGATTCGGGGATCAAGTTCGTGCCAAATATGGTATTAACAAATTTTAAGAGATCTTTCAAGAAATCTTGAGTTATTCCATATCTTAAAAATAGGTTAAAAATCATCAAGAAAACGTCGTATTTCGTCACAGAAGTTTTGCTAAAGAGGGGCGTATTTAGCTTATATTTCTCAAAATACCATTGTCTTTTTTTGAAGCTGCAAAAAAAAATTTTTTTACAAGCATTTAAGTATGAAAGAAGAAGAAATTGATTTACTATTTACTCAGTGTCTATCTCTTGTTGCAATTCTTCCTCCTCCGATTTTTTTTCGTCCTCTACATTTTCACCAAAAAATCGCACATCTTCCTCCATCTCCTCGCAAAAGTTTTCGTAGTTCAAAAGTCCTGGCTCTAAGACATCTTTACCATCTTCGGTTCTAAAAAAAATATGTGGTTTTTATATTTTAAACCTGAACATATTTGAACCAATTATAATCTTAAACTAAAATAACCCGGAACGGGCTTATAAGATTTTGCGCTTTAACGGTTTCAAAGTTGCAATGTATTAACTACTCACTCATTTTCTTCTCTTTCTACTAATTGATCTTCAGCTTGCATAGTACAACTTTCTTCAGGATATGCATTTTCATTATTTTGAGATGTAGATGCCGTCGCAGGTACATCTTTTTCATTACTAAAAAATAAAATATTAAAAACCTGGATCAAATAATACCCTTTTAAGCGATTTCTGTTAATTAGCCAAAACAATAAAACCTGGTATACCGAGACTGCGAGTTTAAAAATTGGTTCAACAGTAAAATAAAGATTAAAAATATATACCTGTCATTTTTCATTCTCTTCCAATCGGTCCATTTAGGCACTGGTATGTCCGATTTATCTAACCATCCTTTTCGTTGACGTTTTGCCATTATAATGTGTAAACTAACACCAAATTATCACACAAAATCCCGCTAGTGAGAACACATTTTCCGTAAATATAATAGTGTAAAATATGTTGTAGTGGAAAAGTCAACCAGACGAATCTAAAATGGCGCTCCTTTTAAATTCACATCTCGATGACAACAAATTAAAAAATAGCAGAGTTATTACCGAAAACGGCAACACAATATACTGTATTATGCCGAAAATGAGCTTATATAAGCAGCGATAAATTAAAAAGATAAAGTTTCATAAAAATTAAAACGGGGCTCCAGTCCAGCACATAAATACAAAAATCCCGCATAATGCTAAACGCATATTTAATAAGAAATCGGGGGCAACAATCTTCATACAGAATTTTAGGAGAATTTGCTGTCCTCAAAATTCTTGAAACGTTTACATTAGTAAGAAAGTTCAATTAACTTGTTCAAAAAATTTGAATTCAGTTCTTTAGTTAGTTCCCTTGTAACATTACATTAAAAAGCGAGTGTATTAATATTTTAAATAATATCATTTTAAAAATTAATTCGTGAATCATGATTTTAATCAATCCAAGAATTAATTATTTTATCGGGGAGGAAAAAAGTCATTCATTGTGACTTTAATCGACTTCAGGTAGCAAAGAAAAATTGACAATAGTGCGATTGCGTGACCTATAGATTACTTGTAACGAAATCGTTCATTTCGTTTGAATCAGTGTGATAAGTGGTCAGGCTGTTGCGAAGTTTTTCCTGTGTTCTTTTTTAACTGTGTCGCTTGTCGAAAAAATTTTCAATTTTGAAATTAAATATGTATTTGTATGTTAAATACGTTGAAGGAAATGAAAAGGAAATTATACATGACTCAAGGATTCCTAAATTAGTAACCCCCATTAAGAAATATCAAATGCAAATTGTTTTTTGGTCAAAAGACGAAAATACATCGTGGCAGGATTTGCAAAAATCTAATAGACTATTATTAGTTAAAGGAGAAATGAAAAGAAATCAGACAGGATTATATAAAGCGTTGGTGTTAGAATTTGACGGTAAGTAATTCATGATTTCAAAATTATTTTTTAACACTTTTCTCTTTAGTTTTTAAAAATTTTTACATGGATTAGATTAAATGAAAGGCTTCAGAACTCAGTTTTCGCATGCAGAGACTTGTATTATTCTCTAAGAATATTGTTTGAAATTATTTTTTTTCTTGATCAATTTCATATTTTTATTTTTTTATTATTTTAGAGGACGAAGATAATTTAATAGAAAAAATTGAACACCCCCCAAAGCGCATTAGAGCCCCTGCATCTAAAGTCGTGGATAATTTTCAAATTGCCGCCGATATCATAGCTAATGCGACCGAAAAAGGGAAGAAAAAGGGAAAAGTTATGGGAAAGGAAAAGGTAAGCGACATTTTTTTTTTAAATCCCTTTTTTTTAATTGCAAAGAGTGAGGTGATTTCATCTCCATCATTTCATTTTTTAAACCTCAAAGTGAAAAATGAATAAACGTGGATTTTATTTGTATCAATCTTAAAGTCTTGCATAATGTTAGATTATTTATTGCTAATTTCGATTTTCATAATTGTTATTTCAGTTGAGAAATGAGGCTCAAAGGAGAAATCTTCAAATTCAAGGCGCGAACGATCTCCAATCAGAACAGGTGAATAAATTATAGATTTATGATAAATAAAAACTTGTATCTACTTTTTTTACAAAGCCTTTTGGTCATTTACAGAAGCTATTGTTTGTTTTTTTAAAAATTGTCTTCTAATAATACCTTTAAGGCCCCTTTTAAAATTTCTAAACAATATTTTTTTTAGTAACAAAGCATTTTTGAGCCAGGTATATATGATACGCGCGGTGTTTAACTTTTATTTCCAATCGGTGTATTTAATTTATTTTCTTCATTTATTTATCCGACAATCCAGCCTTTTTTTTTTTTATTACAAAAGAACGGCGAATAAAATATTCAATCACCTGCTTTTGTATAATAAAAAATTGACGAAATCTAGCTGCAAGATGAAATTTTTATTTTTACCTTTAAAATTTAAAAAATTACGCAATAACATTTTTTTTTGATAAATTATTAAGATTTTTTTTTAATTCTTAGGGGAAAAAATCGGATTTAAGCTTTTCATTATCTGACGAAGAGGTGGAGGAGGACAAAACAAAATCAGATGAACAAGTTATGAAAGAAAATGAATACGATAAGGAGATTGCAAAAACTTCGAGTGCAATCAACGAGTTCAAAGAACTTCAAGTCTTCGAGTCTTCGAGTGCAAAGAACGAATTAAACATTTCGGCGGATATCGGCCAAAAAATTTTGGATCAGCTACAAGATTTACAAACTAAAATTGATTGTAAAAAAAAGCTAAACTTTGATTCAGAATTTTTGTTTCAAAACGAAATTCCTGCGGAGAAACTGAATGAGGTTAGGATTTATCACTTTCCTTTAAAGTTTTTTTCGATCAATTTGAGATTTTTATTGATTTATTAATTTTTTTCAGAACGGAAAAATTTTAATTTGCGATAAAGAAGTAGAAGTAAACACATGGAGGACTATTTGCAAAGTGCAACATGGGGATAGCATGTTCGTCAAAGAGCTTGCTGTCGTGTTATGGGGGCGGGACACTCTTGCCCGTAGCAGCCTTACTGGGATGCCCTGCAACCGCAGGAAACATGACGATGATTATGTTTATCGTCACGACATACATAAACTGACTCCAGCAAAAATCGAAAAATGCCAAGGTAAGAAATATTTTGAGTTCATTCAGCCCATATACCTCCCAGATTTATCAAAAAACCATTTTTTTTCCAGATCTTCTAAGATGTCGAATCAAATCGGTAGAGATTAATGAAAGCGAAATAGAACAGCGTGTGCGACGGGTTAAATTTTTCTTACGCGAAAAATGCAGCTCGGAGAGGAAAACCTGGCTTAAAAATTTAGCTGCAAGCCAAAATGATGAAAATTAAATAAATGTACTTTATTTGTTGATCGGTCCATCCATCGGTTTTTATTTATCGATTCCCGAAAAATATAGAATCTTTAAAAGACCGATCGGTTAAAACTCTACGGCTGTTTAAAAACGGTAAACTGCGGTTACTTTTCGGACTGCTAAAGACCGACCGGTTGAAACTCTACAGCTGTTTGAAAACCGTAAACCGCGGTTTATTTTCGGACTGTAATAGACCGACCGGTTAAAACTCTACAGCTGTTTGAAAACGGTAAACTGCGGTTAATTTTCGGACTGCTAAAGACCGACCGGTTGAAACTCTACAGCTGTTTGAAAACCGTAAACCGCGGTTTATTTTCGGACTGCTAAAGACCGAACGGTTAAAACTCTATGGCTGTTTGAAAACCGTAAACCGCGGTTAATTTTCGGACTGTAATAGACCGACCGGTTAAAACTCTACAGCTGTTTGAAAACACTAAACTGCGGTTAATTTTCGGACTGTAATAGACCGACCGGTTAAAACACTCTACGGCTGTTTGAAAACAATAAACTGCGGTTAATTTTCCGACTGCTAAAGACCGATCGGTTAAAACTCTAAAGCTGTTTAAAAATTACCAAATCGCGAAAAAACTCGAGAACGTCAAGGAAAGGACACAGATCAACAAATAAACATTCAATGTAAATTTACATTCATTTTAAACGCTATGTTTTTAAACATAGCAAAAATTTTTTTTGAACAAATGTTAATAAAATTGTAAATAATTGTTTTATAGCTAGGCATAGTAATGAAAATAATAAATATAATGTAAATAAAATAACATCCGAATTTTTGATTAATTGCATTTTTTAATTGTAGAAATAAAAATTGCCTTCATTACAAATATAAGGAATTGTTCATCTATAGGAAAAAAAAGCATCAGTTGATTCCTGGGATTGAATCTCATGACTAATAAGATTAAGTGCAATCAAGCAAAAGGTATAGAATTTTGTTTCAACACAATACCTGAACCTTTTTTTAAATAAGTTTTCACTTCATTGCACTAATCTTTTTAGGATGTACTCTACCTCGTGACTCAACTATATCTTTCACTATTGTTGTATGACACCCTTTCATTTCGTCGATTTGATTAATTCCGCCTTCTTGTAACATTTTTTTTAATGTAATTCAGTTTTATATGATAATCGTTTGGAACCGTGCAACAGTATTTATTTTACGAAATGGCTGTGGTTACAGTTATGTTTTCGAACCCAACATTAAAAAATCAGTTGGGAATTGCAGTTTTGACATAGTACAATCAAATTACGATTTTTCTGGTCACTAAAATAATAGCAAAATGTATTGGCTAATCAGGAAAATGTTATGGGGAAGCTATACAAGTTAGTCAATAAATTTATATTGACAAATCGTGATAACTCCCTAATGACAATCAATAGGGAAATATTGTCCGGATTTTACGGCCGACCAATAAATTGTAATGATATTAACCAACGGAGGCAACCCATAACTTCTATGGATCAACAATATAGCAGGCTTACGGCCTGTCAATAGGATGTTATGGATTTTCAATTGCAGTAAATGTATTGCTGTGCCATAAAATTATATAGCTGCGCTGTAACCGTCTATGGTTCATCCACAGAATTTATGGTTGAACTCCATTGGTTAATATCATACAAATTTATTGGTCTGCCGTAAAATCCGGACAATATTTTTTATAAACTATCCATAAGTTTTTTAGCATAGGGTGAATTTCGTTCCAGATACAAGGAAAAGTGGGATTCATAAATGATCCTATCAAAAACAGAAAGAAGCATTCCGAAGGGGGGGTTTCAGACGTAACAAAGGGGTGACAATTATTACAAAGCGGCATATTCTGGCCATAAGCACAACAGTCTATAATTAGTCAAGGGAAAAGGAGAAAGTACTCTCTTTACTCTAACGAAATGTTTCATTTGAATAGTGTCGAATAGGATGGGATGAGACGACCAGCTGTTTTTAGAAATTGACAATGTGTTGAGGGGGGAGGCCGAGGCAAAAGGGATGTTAGATTTATACATATATTGGAGAGGGGTTGAAAACGCTATTTCAATGACACAACAGCAGCTTCGACGTCATTTTTCGTTATTCGTAATGATTCGTTGGTAAGCGCTTGATCCATTAGCAAAAACGTCCCGCAATGAATATTCAGAACTTACCTCAACTCTAGATGAAAACGATATCCAGCGGACTTTGCATAAAAAGAGGAAACACGACCGTGCGAGTGCCCTTCGACTGAACTCTCTCTTGTCCCATAAAACCTAAAATGAAAAATTATTTCATGAAAAAATCATAGAGCTAATTCGGGCTAATTCGTTAAGAAAAGATTTGAAAAGCAAGTTTTTCTGTGACGGTTTACGATCCGTTCGCGGAAGCAATCGAAACCGAAAGCATCCGATGGTACAGAACATATAATGACGTCATCAAGAGTGAGTGTCATATCTGACTGAGTCATGGCGCCCAGCTGTGGCTTGCGAACTGCCAGAGACACACACCCTGCCCTACCCATCCCATCTCCATAACTTGATTCCAACTAAAACCATTTGTTATTCCCCAGTCTTTTGTATATTTGTCATCGCTTTAAGGAAAACGAAATCCTTCACTTATTATTCGATAAAAAATAAAAAATTTGTAAACCAAAGCCTTCATTTGTTTACTACATGAAAACAACAATTACTCCTACAGTAATCTATTTATGCTTTTTTCCCTCAAAAGTTAACTTTAAATACCTATTTGCCAATCCTAAAATGATTAGAATCACGAGCCGGTTTCAGTATTAGGGAGGCATTTCAAAAAAATAAACTTTGGGTGCAAATCCGGTAAAACTGGATGCAAGCATTTCAGATTTTTAAAAAACTATTTCTTGGGGAAGGGGCGAGGGGATACCTAGTTAAGGCTTGGTAAGGGGGAATAATTTTTATAGCTAGCTTATGGAAACATAAAATCTCTAGAGAAGGGGGGGGAGAGAGGACATTCTCAGGGAAGGGCAGCGAAAATGCCGCCGCTGACTGAACGATGACAATTGTTCTAATCTAAACCACCTATAAGACCGACCTTTCTCACTCAGTCATTCGATTCACTCGACAAAGAGGTTATTTATGCATATACGGTAAATAATAGTATATCGAATGTTACTTGCGATCACATGAAAATCAGCGCGGTGTCCTTAAACCGGCATTTTAATATTAATCATAATAAAAGTTGCAACGATTCGTATAAGCCGATTTTTACTGTTTAATTTAAGTTAAGCTATGGAAAATCTGTGAATTCTGTACTATTTCTTGAATAGAACGACAATCCTCGGCACGCGAAATAGCAATCGAAATATACAGAGCACTGTAATTGAATCAGATCAATGTAGCATTTTTGGCAACTTTGTTTTTTTCTCACCGTAAAGAACTTAGAGGCATTTAAATCTCGGAATTCCTGATACTTAATTGGAATATGTATGAACGAATGGAATCGTCGCTAGAGCACCTAGGTGAGCCTCGAACGAAAGATCCAATGGCGTGTGACTCGTGAAATTCCGTCTTGCGGTGTAAAAAACTGCGAATACTCTTCGACCAAGAATATTAAATCAGATTGGTGGATACTCCATCGGAACGGAAATTTTCTCGTTCTCGATTGGCGTGATGAATTTTTGACTTGAGAAAAACACGATTTTTAAAATAATAGAGTCCACTAATTATGACTGGAAGCTTGAAAACAATAAAAGTTATCGAACAAAGATTTTACATGGTCATAAAATGGCATTTTTCGATAATACTAAGCTAAACATAAAGATTTATTTATCGAATCAAATCTACATTGACACAATTCGCTGGGGGCCACACGGAAAATAATAATTTTTGTTATTAGTAAAAACCAGTAGCGAGAACCAATCTACCTAACTGTGGGAACTGACAAAAAACCCTTTCAGCTATCCTTTGATTATTTTGTCTAAGCATGCGAGACTGAATATAACAACGTTGTCTATACTGTACAACAATAAATCCGAATTTGGATAAAATCTATTTGCGTTAAAAAAAATAGACTGCGAAAGGAAAAAGAAGCAATCGTGTAACAATATCAATATGATCAAAACTATTTTTTTGCGTACCATTTTTTTTTTTACAAAGATATAATAAAGATTGTTTTTGCAAAACCATTATATACAACGAATTCAATTTCCGCAATCCAAAATGGATGGAGGGCGATATAATTTTGCAAAAATATTTTATGGATCTGGCCACATCAACATATTTTCCACAGAAAATACCTTTTGAAAAAAAAAATATTTTTTTCTCACAGTTAAGATGACATTTTTAAAGGGTGAAATTTCCCATATCAAAGTTAACTAATCACAATAAGCTTATACTTCATCTCATTGCTCACAAATAATGTTCGGCTTTGTAATTAAACCTGAAATTAATTGATTCAATTAAATAACCAAGATGATCGTTTCTCCGATTTTCATATTATCCGCCATCTTGATTTGACTCGATAAAAAAACCCCAGAAAAAGATTTAAACCAAAATTTAAATTTTAATGTGCTCGGCAGGCTTTTATAGTTATAAATCTCGCAAAAAACCTTCGATTTATCGAAACTTTTAAAAAAACCTAAACGAATAAAGCAAAGACGTTGAAATCAAATATTCAAAAACTAAATATGGCTTTTACTAGACTTGAACTCCCACTGCCTCATCTCTCACAGCTCGCCAAGCTTTCCTGAAGAGTTTTACTTCCTCTAACAATTTGTTCCGCCCACGGATGCCTAAACGATTTCAACACTACAGCGATCATGTTGGGCAAAAAACCTTCGAACTTTGTCACTGTATCTCATTCGTAAACTTTCTAAAAATCCTGCTTAGGTCCCGATTATCCGTCAACACGGTTGACTCAACAGTCTCCTTTGCGGACGAATTAAATTTCAAGTTTCACAGCCGTCAGTGATTAGACGGCGAACGGCGTTATAAATTTGGACTTCAATTAGCCCAGATAGAACTCTACTGCGGAAACATAGCCCGGCGAAAAAAAAAAATAAGGGCTTTGAATTTTTATTTTCGACCTGACTTCGTTCTCAACATCATTGTCGCTCGTTACGAACGAGGGGCTTCTTGAGACTTTGAACATGGTTTGGTTGCGGCGCCTTGCGAAGCCTGAAACACGCTGAGATCCTGCTTCAGGTCTTGATCAATTAAACGCGTAAGGTGGCCTAAGAGTAATAATAAATGAAACTTCCTACGACACGGGTAAGTCAAGAGCACATGCGACATAATATGAGGTTATTAAGATATTTTTATAGTTACTAAAAACTTGTGTTAAATAAATAAAGTGAATAAAATAACATGGTTAAACACGATGTTTGGCCACACACACTGATAATTTAAACGGTCTATAATGTGTAAACATATTTACTGTTTTCCGAAAAATTATGTCAAGTCAAGAAATCTTAAACTGACCACATACCAGTATGATTGTCCAGACATCGTTTCTAGACAAAGGGAAAAAAAGATCGCAAAATTTGATTCGGCGTCAAGAGAACACGCCTAAGACATCGCTCTGAGATGACCTTACGAATTCGATCGATTGTTCTATTTAAAACAGGTGGTGCACCAAATGGTTAGCCGTTTCCACAATGAATAGTCGATATGTGGGCGCGGAATGGCGCCTCAAATCACTTGGTTCACTTCAGCATGACCATATACAGCTTCGAACTATCATAAAACAGGCTCCCAGACTGAAGGATAACTCGAAGCGATTAAAATCAGTAGCGTGAAATGGGTAAGTGTACTCTTAGTCGGTCTAGTTGTTATCGGAGTGTGAAAACAAAATATTCCCGCAGATCGAACCCTGTTTTCAAATCCTTCATCAATAAATGTTGATTTCATACAACATTTTGGCGTTTCCTGCATGAACTTGTCTTGATTTTGAACTTTTCTTCTCATTTCATTTTTACGAATCGTAAGCTCACATAGGAGTGCTTACTACGATAGAAAGAATATTCGCAAAATAGATCATTTTTGCCTTTCTGATCGATTGTCCACGAGCGACTATTACCAAGCCTACAACGACCAATAATAAATAATTACACTTTTGCGTTGGTTAATTAACCAAGTCTCATTTTTTTATTCGATCGCAATTAACTATAATTTGAATTTTTACGTAAGACTTCATGCTTACTTTAAAAAAGCAGGAAAAAATGCCCGAGGGTTGACCCGAAGAAACGGTTATCGCGGGAGTTTCATCCTCGGGGAACGAGAAGCGTGTATTTTCATTTTTTACTATCAAAATAAATGATTGCTCGAGGACTTTTCTTTTAATTTTATTCCGTTCCAAAAATGTGAAAAGTCATTAATAACGTGGCTGGAAAATTGGGATCGCACATTGTTTCCGGAATTAATACCTGGTAATTACGACAAAAAAATGAACGAGGCAGCATTAGTTAAACGTGCGTATGTAACATGGAGTTGCCACCTGCATAGCCCACTTCCTTAAACAACAGAAAGCAGATGACACCCATGCTATTAACCAAAATTTAATCCCTCACCCGGCAAAACGTCGTCCGTTTTTTTCTTGTCTAATTTACATTTTGGCTTGAATGGTAAAGCTGGAGTTCCGGCAGGGTCACACAAATCTGCTACGAAAAGCTTTAACAAAATGTTCCGTCCGAACCATACAGTATATACAGTAGATATAATAGCAGGTATCATAAAAATATCTCGTAAGACTTTGACTTTTGATTGACTTTGATTAACATTGACTTTTCATGACGAAAGGCAAAATAGGCGTGCCAACTTTGGGGCTCGCTTTTTGCAACTTGACGAAAAACTGTTTTTACCTCCTTTCTGATTTTGCCCCCTCCAAGTTTTGTTGGTCATATGTTCAGTCCAAGATATTGGAAGGATTCTTCTTATAATACCACATATCTCGAACGCTTCCAAACGATCCACAACGGCAACCTTAAGCGTCCAAGTTTCGCTTCCATAAAGAAGACTGAACCAGATGTAACACCTCTAGACATTTAGACGAATGGGAATTTTGAATCGGGTAAAAGCCACTCGAGCAACTTCGATGCGGGTTCGGATCGATAGTCTAAATCAAATCAACACCACTCTTTCAGGTATTTAAAATGAGGTACACGTCGACTTTCCTCGCCGTGTACTGTGAGCCTTACAGAATCATCACTCTCCCTGCTCATGACTATCAACTATAAGCGAACTAGGTAAAAATTATTATTCATTCTGATACGAATACATAAATATACAGGTGGGAATCAATCTAAAAATTAGCCATTAACGATTGGTAGTGTCGAACTAAAAAATACCAGGTGAACAGGTGCTTTCAAGATGGAATTGGTCACAAAGAAGACATCCTTAAACTAGTTTTACTAGACTGTGGATCATACGAGGATACAGGTGC